>CM067339.1:100990157-102190157 GCA_034376525.1 Nicotiana benthamiana | reverse complement strand
TGAGGGTGGAAAAATTTGGGTCGTGATAGTTTCAAGCTTATATTCATCTTTTCCTGATACCACGAATCTTGTACGGACCTTCACAATTTGGACTTAACATTCCTGCAATAGCTGCTCTTTTGGACTTGAAAATTTTCTTGAGTACGTAGTCCCTAACCTTGAATTATCTGAGACGAGCTTTCCGATAGTAATATTTCTCAATAACTTATTTTTGCGCTACCATTCTTATCAGGGCAGTCTCCCTCCTTTCTTCAAGCAAATCCATATTTACCCGCATCTCTTCTTCATTTGACTCTTCAGTAGCTTGAGTATATCTTGTACATGGCCCCCATATTTCAACTAGAATTCAGGCTTCAACACTGTACACAAGTGAGAATAGTGTCTCTCCGGTACTTGTTTTTGTCGTTTTTCTGGTAAGTGCACAAGGCTCCAGGTAGCACCTCTGGCCACTTACCTATTGATTCTTCTAGTCTTTTCTTAAAGTTGTTTATAATAACTTTATCTGTTGATTCAGCTTGTCCATTGGCCACAAGATAATAAGGTGTTGAGCTAATTAATTTGCCAACTTTGGAATAATTATGTGATTTGTGCACCTATGAATTGCGGGGCCGTTATCACATACGATCTCTTTTGGAACTCCAAACCGGCATATGATGTTTCGCTAGATGAAGTCTCTGACCTCTTTTTCTAGTACCTATTTTGAAGGCTTATTCTTCTACCCACTTAGTAAAATAGTTTGTGAGTACTTATAGAAATCTTACCTTGCCTTTGGCTTGTGGTAGTGGACCAACGATATCTATCCCCCACTTCATAAAAGACCATGGTGTAACAACCAGATGTAATAATTTAGCTGGTCGATGCATGTTGTTACCATATCTTTGGCTCATTTCATATTTAGTCACAAAATTTTCCGCCTCTTCTTCCATTTTTGGCCAGTAATAGCCAGGTCTAATTACAGTTTTTACCAAAGATCTTCCTCTAGCATAATTGTCAAAATGTCCCTTGTGTATTTCTTTCATCACATATTCCATTTGAGAATGCTCGAGAAATCTTGCTAGAGGGCCACCGAACATTTTTTTATACAAATTTCCCCTATCTAAACAGTAACGAGCATTCTTTTGGCAAAGTGCCTGTTACCTTAGGTAGTATTCCATACTGCAAAAAAATTGACAATCTTGTTTCTCCAATCCCAAGTTAGATTATTGTAATTTACCTTGTTTTTATCTTGATCAAGCACTGAATGAAACAAATGTATTACATAAGCATTTTCTTCATTTGTTAATTCTGCAACAGATCCATTTTAATCTTATTATATCTTGAATAGGCATCTAAAAACCTTAATAATTCATGTCATGCAGTAGCATCAATTAGTTGATCTATGAATGGTAACGGAAAAGAATTTTTAAGGCAAGCTTTATTTAGATCTGTATACTATACACAAACTCACAACTTACCATTATTTTTGGGCAATACTATAGTATTAGCCAACCAATCAGGATATTTTACCTCGAGGACGGACCTGATTTTTAAAAGCTTTTTCACCTCATCTTGAATTACTTTATCTTTAAGGAACATTGTTTCCTTTTCTTTTTCTTGACAGGTGGGTATGATGAGTCTTCATTTAATTTGTGTGTCATTACCTCTGGTGCTATACCTGTCATATCTAAATGGGACTAAGAAAAACAATTTGCGTTAGCCTTTAAAAATTTAATCAACTTATATTTCATCTCCGGGCTGAGGTTGGACCCAATGTAGACTTTTTGGTCCGGCCAATGCACAAATAGTACCACAGCTTCCAGTTCCTCGATTGATGTTTTGATGTTTTCATTTTTTCTGGTTCTTGAATAGTATCAGGCCTCGAGCCTACATTTGTTTGCCCGTCTTCAGTTAAGGCTCGTGTTGTTGAATCCTCAACTAAATTCTGTGATTGCTATTTTTCGTCCCTTTTTTCGCTTCAATCTGCCATGGAGTTAATTCTTCAAGAAGCTTGTTGGTCACCAAAGATTTTCCATATTCCCCATTATGAAGGAAACTTGATTACTTGTTGTAAAGTAGATGGAACATCATCCATTTTTTGAATCCATGGTCTGCCAAGAATAATATTTTATATTGTAAGTCGTATCCATTTCTACTACTTGAAATTTGGTGTCTTTGACTACCCCTTCTGCAAATGTGTTGAGTATTATCTCCCCTTTTGTTATGATGTAGAAGTTGTAAAAACAAGACAAAGTGCATGCCTTGGGTATCAGCATATCTTTGGCTTTTATCTCGTTACCACTTTCAACATAATGATATTAACATAACTACCTTAGTCAATCAAAACTCATTTTACACTAGTGTGATACACAAGTAAAGATATTACTGGTGCTTCTTTATGCGAGGTCATCACGTCATCTACGTATGCATCATCAAATGTTATACTATCTTCTTCCAAAACCTATCAAACCCGCTTCCCGTGGGTGACTGTAATTTTTTACACCTTCTTTGTTGTCGTATATGTTATGCGATTGACCTCATCCCCTCCACTTATGACATTATCCATTCTTTTTGGTAAAGGAGGTTTTGGCGGTTTCTGCCTATTCTTCATATATGCTTGCTTTCCCTTTCCAATAAACAATTTAGTTAAGTACCCTTGTTTTAATAAATGCTTTACTTTGCCTTGTAATAATCTACAATCCACCGTATTGTGACCATGATCGTTGTGAAAAATGCACAAAAAATTGGGATTCTCCTATTTGGGTTTGATCTCATTTCTTTTGGCCACTGTACCTTTTCTCCCATGCTTCTTAAAACAACCACCAACTCAGATGTGCTAACATTAAAACTGTAGCCGCTAATTTTTGCTTTTGAGCTTCTGTCATCGTTTCACATATCTCGCATGTTTCGTTCTTTTCCAAACCTTGATGATGAACCCGACTCCCTATCTCTTGATCTAGGATCATACCTTGGGTTTTCCTGTTTTGATCGTGAATCACTTCATGCTGATCCCAATAAGGTTTGTACCTATTTTTTCTGGACCTTTTTTCAGTTTCAGCTCGTCTTGAACTTACTCTTTCATCATTCTGGGACTGAGTGATAGTATCTTCTTCTATCTATAGCTTTGTGTTGTATCTATTATAAATATCATTCCAAGTTGTTGTTGGAAATTATCGTCAGCTTTCTTTGAGTCTTCTTATGGCTTCCATGCTTTTTCATTTAAATTACTGGCATAGCCGCCTAGTTATTAGGTACACGTGGAAACATCATTCTTTTACACTGGAATATGTCTACAATTTCCCTGAGCAGCTCCGTATCTCTTTGGTTTATTTTGAAAATGTTCTCCATTTGTTATTCAACTTTTTGGGCTCCCGGGTGTGCTTTGATAAAGAAATCAGCAAGCTCAACAAAAGAATCAATATAATTTTTAGGTAAAAGACAATATCATGTCAATACTCCCTTCATGAGTGTTTTTCCAAATATTTTGACCAACACTGACTCAATTTCTTGCTTGGTCAAATCGTTGCCCTTTACACCAGTTGTAAATGCAGTTACGTGATCCCGTAGATTAGTTGTTCCATCGTATTTCGGAATATCAGACATATTGAATTTCTTTGGAATTTGTAAAGGGGAGGCACTCGGCTTTCCAAGGTTGTTGAGAGTATTTTCCATATCTATCCCCTTGATTACGAGCGACACTCCAGATATATACTCTATGCGATCACTTTGCTCATTGAGTTGTTTTTGCAAAGTTAGTACTAAACTTTGTAAATCAGAATTAACTTGGTTACCTGACTCTCCGCCACGAGATTCGCTGGGAGTTCCTCCATTGCCTGAGTCAACGAGTCCTGATCAAGGATTTTCTATGGTGTTGTTATTTGGAGTTGGTGTTGGTGGTACAGCCGGCGAATTGCTAGCAAAAGCCTGAAGAGCATTGCCGACCTGTTGAGCGATTACTTTTTTCAAAGCTTCATCAGTAGCTTGACCATTCTCAAACTGCTCATTCATATTTGTTTCGGATCCGTAAAGAGTTCCCTCTCGAGATTGTCGGGGAGATTTTTACTGTGAGGGAGCTGGAGTTCCATCACCTTGTTGATTCTCCAGATGTTGCTGATTTTCTTGCTGCTGCAGATTTTGTTGGTATCGTTGGTGTTCGACATGGTTGTTTTGACAAAAGAATTAATTTAGAAAGTAAAAATTATCAGATTCTCGATAACAGAACCAATTTGTTTAACCAAAAAATAGGAATTTCAGTCAAATCATAATTTTAGAAGAGCTCGAGTTACTTATAATCAAATAAGGATATAATTATGTAATAAGAAAGGAAAATTGAACTGAGAAGTAGCCGAGTAAGCAATGTAAATAAGTACATTCCAATAATAAATAGGGTGTCCATAACAATATTATTTCTCTCCCTTTAATAGCTATTTCTAAGTACTACATTTTTTTCCTCTTTTAATGGAGTCATTAGCAATTAATGACATTGATGAAACATTATGATTGGAATCGTAACTATTTCGTGAATATTCTATTATGTTCCCCATCATTTACGCTCATTAATTGCAGATATTACGTATCTGTACTTTTTGATGTCTTTATTCATTCCACCGGTGTCTCTTTAAATTATCAAGAGATCCGAGTAACCGTTCCTTTTTGTTAAATTGAACCTTTGCCCGCACCTATTAACACCCGCGTCTCTTTATGTACTTTTTGCCAGCTGTCACTCTTCTATTAATTCATGGGTCTTTATATGTCAGCCACATAACTAAGGACAACTATCAAAAGAGTGATCTAGGAGGCAATACAAACAGACATTACGTGGTTGGTTTTACAAACAATACATGCAAGAGGTTCTTCGGAAGCAGAAATAAGAGCACTACTGGAAGGACTTCAAACAACTCATGAATGGGGCTTGTTCACGCTAGAAATAAAAACAGATTGCAGCGAAGGTAATACAAGCAATACACCATGGTAACAGACTATCTGACGATCTTATTAATGAATGCAGGTTGTTAATGCACCAGAAGAAGGTGATGCTCCTCCAGCACGTATTCAGGCAAGAAAATAATATCTCACATCAATTAGCTAAGGAGGTAAATGTTGAAGATAAAAGAAAATAGGTTTGGTAATACCTCCTATTTAGGTTGAATATTTTATAAGGAATGATCAAGAAGAATAATGTGTTTTTGTGAAGTACTCCGTCTAGTCCAGAATAAGTGATTTTTTCGATGTTTTCACACATATTAAGAAATTCACCTTGTAGCATTAATTAGCAATAAAATTGACCGTATTAACCTTTACTATCTCACATAAAGACTCCTAACACATATTCTAACACTATTTACTCCAAAGACAATGTAAGAAAAAAATAATTAATTCATTCTTGAAATTTGAAAAAATCACTTATTTTGAATCACGAGAAAAAAACCAAAAAATTATTTATTTTAGACCGAAGGAAATACTTAAATATAAATGTTTACAATATATTAGCAACTTTAGAAAATTAATGTGTTATAAATGATACAAGCTATGACTATAATATACCTAATGTTACGTAACTTTTAATATAAGTATTTCGTGTTGGCTAAAAAAAAAGACTTGGCAGAGGTTATCAAATTTTATGTTGAATTAGATTACAAAATGGTACACTCAAAAGTTGAATATTTAGAGAGTCGGTGCGTCGGCGTGTCCTTTGAAGACTTCTTTGCGGTTTTTGTTGTCCATATCTTTGGGTGCATATGATTTTCTAATGTTAGCGCACTATTCAAGTTTTAATCCCTAATGTTAGTCCTCGATTGGTCGTGATTAGTTCGATAAAGCATCACTCATACATAGTATTGGAGTTTGGGATTTAAAAGTTTGTTCTCCTTCCTGGTGCTCTTAGGACTAGGACTCCTGAAAGTCTAATAAGATGATCAGGAAGAAGGGGCTACGGTCCTTTAAGGAGTAAGCTTTGGATGGTTGTTACATATTATTTTATAATATATTATATTGTATATGTTATATCGTATTTAGTTTAATTAATATAATATTTGAATAGATTTTATTATTTGCTGTTGTCTTATGATATGAAGAATAAATTTGTAATTATAAAAATTATGACACATGGTTAATTATTTATATAAAAAAAATAGGGTAAATTATAAAATAAAATTATTTACTAATAATAAAGGGTGAGATGAGAGAAAAAGATAAGATAACGATGCAAGCATACCAAATTGATTGTTACATAAAATGACATATTTCGTTGTTACGTAATGACGGATCTAACAATGTGATACAATAAAAAGTAAGTAACAATTAAAATAAATATCAGATTTAAAGTAATAATATAAAGTAATAATATGATACAATACAATAGGTAGCAACCACCCAAACAAGTTTTAAAGAAAAATGAGTGACAAAATATTAGTCCCGGAGGTTTGTGTAAGTAATTTTTTGGCTCATTTTGCACATATTAAAAAATTCACTTTTTAGTATTAATTAACAAAAATATTAACCACATTAACCTTAACTTGCTCGATGGGAATTTAACAAATAAGTTATAGGCTCTTTATTTCAAAAGACAAATTTGAAAAGAAAAAATTAATTCCTTTTTTATATTAAAAAAATTAAATATTGTGGATAAAAAAAAAGTCAAAAAATATTGCTGAAGGTTGAATAGTCATATCGAGTCAACTAAATGAAAAGACAAATTGATGTAAATTAGTTGTACTGAGAACACGCATGAATGCGTAAACAAATAATTGAAATGCAGCTTCACCTTCCTTCTGTTGTCTCAATAAATCTACAAATTGAATGCTGCAGCTAATTTTTGTACAAACTGAACACTTGCCTCTTCTTCACCCATTGCGACTACGGAAGACTTATTTAAGATTGCATTTAATGGATATTAATTTCTGCATTTATTATACAATATTTATTCATTTCCCCAGAATTTTAATGCTCTCTCTCCCACTACCATTCTTTTAATACTCCTTTAATTTAAAGAGACTAGTCTGATTCTGTTATAAAATATTCTATTTTAGGTGAATGTTCATATTTAGAGAGATTCTAGGGTTTACTTCTTGGTGGCTAAGTCACCACCTCCCTATAAATAAAGGGGTTCTATTCCATTGCAAACCATCCCAAAGTATCAATAAGAATACTCCTCTCTCTACTTTTCTCTTTATTGTTCTTGTTCTTGTATTATTGTTCTTGTTCTTATATTATTTCATAACACGTTATCAGCACGAGACTCTACCGTCTCAAGAATCCTCTTGAGAAAATTAAGGTATTTCCCTTTTTCCGAATTTGGTTTTAATTATGTCTGATATTATGAAAAGAAAATTCGTTGCCCTTGAAATTTCGGGCAAGAACTATATGACATGGGTGTTGGATGCTGAAATCCACTTAGATGCTATGGGTCTTGGAGACGTCATTAAAGACAGAGATAAAGCATCCACCCAAGACTGTGCTAAGGCCTTGATTTTCTTGCGCCATCACCTTGATGAAGGTTTGAAAATTGAATATCTCACAGTCAAAGATCCACTCATCTTGTGGAAAGGCTTAAAGGAGAGATATGACAACCTGATGTTGGTCACTCTGCCACAAGCACGATATGATTGGGCTCATCTGAGGCTCCAAGACTTTAAGTCTGTTTCTGAATATAATTCTGCAATGTTCAGAATTACTTCTAAATTGAAACTCTGTGGAGATAATATCTCTGATTATGATATGCTTGAAAAAACGTTAACAACGTTTCATGCCTCCAATATGGTACTGCAACAACAGTACAGAGAGAAAGGTTTCAAAAAGTACTCTGAACTGATTTCTCTTCTCCTTGTGGCTGAGCGAAACAATGACCTGCTCATGAGAAATCACGAAAATCGACCCACTGGGTCTACACCATTGCCTGAAGCAGATAAGGTGTATTCTTATTATGCCAAGCATGGAAAAGGCTATGGCTTTAATCATGGTCGTGGTCGTAATCGGGGTCATGGCCGTGGACGTAGACAAGGAAGAAATTTCCCTGATGTCCGTCACCCCCCAAAGAGAATAACCACCAAAAGCAGAAACGGGATTATGAGGATCCAAAGGCAAATAGTTCAGAAACTATATGTTATCGTTGCGGTGGAAAAGTGCACTGGTCAAAAGCTTGCCGTGTACCAAGACATTTGGTTGATCTTTATCAAGCATCTCTAAAGAATAAAGGCCCTGAAACAAATTTTGTCTCTGACGACAATTTTGACATCACCCACCTGGATGTGGCAGACTTCTTTGAGCAACCCGAGGGGAAATAGACCACTTAATCGGTGATGGATCTGTGATGAAGGAAGATGAAATTGTTTGATTTTATTTTACTTATTTGTATTAGTTAGTGAATAAACTAATAGTCATTAGTATCAGCTCGTATTAGTTAGTTTATGATATAATGTTAGTATTAGTTCTTTAAAATGTTTCAATATGCTTAAATTTCAAAGATATTTTTATTTTCTAGTAGAGTTAATCGATTAACCTAACAGTTAGTCGATTATCTAATATTTCGCATTAAAACTGGACTTTTCCGCAAGCTAAGTTAGTCGACTATCTGATTTAGTTAGTCGACTAACCTGATGACTGTTTACTAAGTTAGTCGACTATCAACTTAGTTAGTCGACTAACTAATATTTCGCATTAAAACTGGACTTTTCCGCAAGGCAAGATAGTCGACTATCTGATTTAGTTAGTCGACTAACCTAATGACTGCTTCCCAAGATAGTCGACTATCAACTAAGTTAATCGACTAACTTCAGCAGATTTTGAAAATATTGTTTAAATGTGAAACAAACGGATTGAATTTGTTTATTCTCATGTTCGTGTATTTCTTTTGAATGTCAAACCATGGGAAAGCAAATATGGATATCTCACAAAGCAAGCTTGGATCAACGTCCAACTGTAAAAATATTTGTTTAGTTGATTCATGTACTACACATACGATACTCAAAGAAAAGAAATATTTCTCTCAACTAAGTAGAGGCAGATGTTACTACAATCTCTGGTAGTAGTAAATTGATTGAAGGCTCCGGAAGAGCAACTATAACTCTGCCTAGAGGAACAACGTTTATCATAGAAAATGCAATGTTCTCCTCCAAGTCTAAGAGAAACTTGTTGAGTTTTAAAGATATACGCCGGAATGGCTATCATATTGAGACAATAGATGAGAATAATCTTGAATATCTCATCTTTACAAAGAATGTCTCTGGCCAAAAAAGGGTTATTGAGAAATTCCCGTCTTTATCTTGTGGCCTGTATTGGACAAAAATTAGTGCAATTGAGGCACATTCAACAGAATACCAAAAGGTTACTGATTCCAATACTTTTGTACTTTGGCATGATCGATTGGGACACCCTGGATCAATCATGATGAGACGGATTATAGAAAGCTCATATGGGCATCCGTTAAAGAATTTCAATATTCTTTTAAATAATGAATTTTCTTGCACTTCTTGTTATCAAGGCAAGTTAATTATTAGACCATCACCAACAAAGGTTGGGACTGAGTCACCTACGTTTTTGGAACGTATACAAGGGGACATTTGTGGACCTATTCACCCACCTAGTGGGTCCTTTAGATATTTTACGATCTTAATAGACGCATCCTGTAGATGGTCTCATGTGTGCCTGTTGTCATCACGCAACCTTGCGTTTGCAAAAAAATGGCACAAATAATTCGACTACGAGCACAATTTCCTGATAATCCAATCAAGTCTATTAGACTAGATAATGCTGCTGAGTTTTCATCCCAAGCATTTAATAATTATTGCTTATCAATTGGGATAAAAGTGGAACATTTTGTAGCTCATGTTCACACTCAAAACGGTCTTGCATAATCTTTAATTAAACGCCTGCAGTTGATTGCAAGACCATTACTCATGAAAACGAGGCTGCCCACTTCGGTATGGGGTCACGCCATTTTGCATGCAGCAATGCTAATTCATCTCAGACCGACGAATTATCACAAATATTCCCCGTTGCAATTGGTTTTGGGTCATGAACCCAATATATCCCATTTAAGAATCTTTGGATGCGCAGTATATGTGCCTATAGCACCGCTACCGCACCAAAATGGGTCCGCAAAGAAGGTTAGGAATATATGTTGGGTTTGAATCGCCCTCCATTATTCACTACCTCGAAACATTGACAGGGGATTTGTTCACTGCACGATTTGCAGACTGTCAATTTGATGAGACACTTTTCCCAAAATTAGGGGGAGAAGTTGGTGAAACCAAACGGGAAATTTTGTGGAAAAATGCATCATTATCTCATCTTGATCCACACACCTCTATTTGTGAAAAAGAGGTGCAAAAGATTATCCATTTGCAAAGAATAGCAAATCAAATGCCTGACGCATTTACGGACTTGAAAAGGATAACAAAATCCCACATCCCCGCAGAGAATGTTCCAATCCGTATTGATGTCCCTGTTGGACAATCATCTAGTGTCATATCCAATGAGTCGAATGCACACCTGAAGCGTGGCAGGCCATTAGGTTCCAAAGATCGAAATCCCAGAAAGAGGAAAGCAAACGATCAAAATGACACTACGAAAGAATCTCATGAGGAAATTCATGATTTAATAAATTCTGAGATTCATGAAGAATCCATTGAGCCTGAGACTCAAGAAAATAAGGAACTATCAATAAATCCAATCGATATTGAGGCAAATTTTAATCGAGTGGATATAGTGGTGGATTATGTCTTTGCTTTTAATGTCGCATCTAGCATTATGCAAGAAAGTGAGGATCTTGAACCTCAATCTGTTGGAGAATGTCGAAAAAGACATGATTGGCCAAAATGGCAAGAAGCAATCCAATCAGAATTGAATTCACTGGCAAAACGTGAAGTTTTTGGCCCTATAGTTGAAACACCTAATGGTGTTAAGCCTGTTGGCTATAAATGGGTTTTTGTACGCAAGAGAAATGAGAAAAACGAGGTACAAAGATATAAGGCACGCCTTGTTGCACAAGGATTTTCTCAAAGGCCTGTGTCGATTATGAAGAGACATATTCGCCTGTAATGGATGCCATAACTTTTCGTTATCTCATTAGTTTTGTTGTCCTTGAAAAGCTTGACATGCATTTAATGGATGTGGTTACTGCCTATCTTTATGGCTCACTGGATAATGAGATATACATGAAAATTCCCGATGGACTCAAAATGCCAAACGCTCATAATTCAAAGTCCCGGGAAATGTTTTCAATCAAATTGCCAAGATCCTTGTATGGTCTAAAGCAATCAGGACGAATGTGGTATAATCGTCTTAGTGAGTATTTATTAAAAGAAGGCTATATAAATGATGCCATTTGCCCGTGTGTTTTTATAAAGAAAACAACATCGGAATTTGTTGTACTTGCCGTATATGTCGATGACATAAACCTTACTGGAACCCCCATAGAACTCCAAAAGGCAATTGATTATCTAAAGAATGAATTCGAGATGAAAGATCTCGGAAAGACAAAATTATGTCTTGGTTTGCAAATTGAATATTTGGCAAACGGAATTTTTGTTCATCAATCTACCTATATAGAAAAGGTACTGAAATGGTTTTACATGGATGGAGCATATCCTTTAAGTACTCCGATGGTTGTTCGATCACTTGATGTGAATAAAGATCCATTCCGACCGCAAGAAAGGAATGAAGAGCTACTTGGTCATGAAGTACCATATCTTAGTGCAATTGGCGCACTAATGTATCTTGCAAATACTACAAGGCCTGACATAACCTTTTCAGTTAATGTCTTAGCAAGGTATAGCTCGGCTCCCACAAGGAGACATTGGAATAGGATCAAACATATATTGCGGTACCTAAAAGGGACTACCGATATGGGCTTATTTTATAGCAATAATTGCAGTCCTGATCTTGTTGGTTATGCTGATGCTGGATATTTATCCGACCCACACAAGGCTCGATCTCAAACGGGTTATGTGTTTACCTGTGGAGGCACCGCCATATCTTGGCGATCGACTAAGCAATCAATTGGGGCTACTTCATCTAATCATGCCGAGATAATCGCTATTCATGAAGCAAGTCGGGAGTGTGTGTGGTTGAGGTCTATAATACATCATATTCAAGACAAATGTGGTTTGAAGTGTAACAAACTACCCACGACTTTGTATGAAGACAATGCAGCATGTATAGCTCAATTGAAGGGAGGATTCATAAAAGGAGATAGAACAAAGCATATTTCACCAAAGTTATTTTTCACACATGATCTTCAAAAGAATGGTGATATCAATGTGCAACAGATTCGTTCAAGCGATAAATATGGCTGATTTGTTCACAAAATCTCTACCAACATCAACCTTCAAGAAGCTGGTTCACAAGATCGGAATGCGAACACTCAAAGATATGAATTGATGCTCTTTTCAGGGGGAGTTAATGCGCGTTGCACTCTTTTTCCCTTACAAGGTTTTGTCCCAATGGGTTTTCCATGCAAGGTTTTTAACGAGGCAACCAATAGGCGCATATTCAAACATGTGTACTATTTTTCCTTTTCTTTAATTTTTTCCCATTGGGTTTTGTTTTAGTTAAGGTTTTAACGAGGCACATTATTGAATAGACATTCAAGGGGGAGTGTTATAAAATATTCTATTTTGGGTGAATGTCCATATTTAGAGAGATTCTAGGTTTACTTCTTGGTGGCTAAGTCACCACCTCCCTATAAATAAAGGGGTTCTATTCCATTGTAAACCATCCCAAAGTATCAATAAGAATACTCCTCTCTCTACTTTTCTCTCTATTGTTCTTGTTCTTGTATTATTATTCTTGTTCTTATATTATTTCATAACAGATTCTCTTTTGAATAATAAAAGTATTTTTAAAGACCTGGAACCTATTTATGGAAGTGATGAATTCAATTTCAGCAAGTGTTTTGTAAACTTTCCTGGTGCCCCGAGATATATGGGTTCCACCAATAGTTTAAAAGGATTTTTACTTATCTATACCATATAGCAAATTTTATTACTATTCATGTTTAAGGTTTGTGTTTATTACATTTAAGTATACCAAATTTCAATTTATGTACCATAATTCAAATTAAGAGTATAATTATTGCTTCATTTATTCTAGGCATGATTTTAGGAGCATATATTTCTTTTTCCTTTTTTTATCCCACTAACAACTTAGAAAATGTATTACTAATATTAATAAGAATAGTTTAAGACCTGAATAACACTCCCTCTTATTTTATTTTATGGAAATATATTTAACTACGCATGTTCTAATTAACGAAATTTGTTTTTAAAATCTCCCATGTTTAATCAAATCTTATATTAAAGATTTAGTGTCTTGAAAGAATAATATATTCCTTATAAAAGAAATTACTCTATCAATAACAATTATGCTATAGGGGGGAATGGTCTATCACACATGGCAAGCCAGAAACTAGAAATTGTTAATGAATATCACTGTAAATGCTGAGTATACTATAAAGCAGATTCAAAGTGAGATTAGGAAAAGATTACGATCATTCCATAAATACAGGACTATACTTACACATATTATAAAATAAATTATCACAACAACAGCCAATGCATATAAATCTTTCTTGCCCTATCAAAAATTGTGGCACTCCCAAAATTGAAATTTTGAATATTAAGAATTGATTAAATTTTGTATGCTTACATTTTTTTGACACAAGATTTTAGTTTAATTGTAGTATAAATGTAACAATACAATTTAACTATAATTTACAATTTATCTATAAATTATCTAAATTTTATCTACAATTCTACAATTTAACTACAATTTCTAGAAAAATATGTCTTCTTCTTCGACGAGTTTCAATATGAAATTCAGTCAAAACCAAGTCTAATCTTCACCAAAACCCCTCAAAATTGAGATATAAACTCCTAAAAATATTTCGAATTATTTACAACAACACCCAATCCAAGGGATTTCCAATTGTAGCATAATTGGCATTTTCGACATAATTGTAGAAGACTTGTAGAAGTTTTAGTCTTCCTAATCTACAATTATCTACAACTTATCTACAATTTATCTATTTTTTATCTACAATTTATCTACAATTCTATAATTAACTATAATTTAATTACAATTTCTGGAAAAAATATGTCTTCTTCTTCTTCTTCGACGAGTTTCAATCTGAAAATCAGTCAAAACCAAGTCTAATCTTCACCAAAACCCCTCAAAATTGAGATATAAACTCATAAACGTATTGCGAATTATTTACAACAACAACCAATCAAAACAAATAATGATTTTTGAAAATCCAAATTTGAATTCAAAGTTTTCAAGCTTTTTAATGGCTATCAATGGTGGAAAATAAGTGGAGAAGGAGAGAATTACGCTGCAATAGATTTTCTTCCGTTTTAAATTTCGAAATTAATGGTGATAGAATCACCATTAAATGTGATTCCTACAAATTTGGAGCCTTTTTAGGGTAGAATCTAATATTTTTGGTTTGGTACAATTTTTGTAAACAAAACATGGTATAGGCAGGTAAATACCAAACCATACACAATTTTGGTAATAAGGTTTGCTATATGATATATATATATATATATATATATATATATATATATATATATATATATATATATATATATATATATATATATATATATATATATATATATATATATATATATATGTATGTATAAATCCCTAGTTGGGATTTTTACATATATATACCATATAGCAAACATTATTACCTCCCATGTTTAAGGTCTGTGTTTATTATATTTAAGCATACCAAATTTCAATTTATGTACCATAATTCAAATTAAGGGTATAATTATTGCTTCATTTATTCTAGGCATGATTTTAGGAGCATATATTCCTTTTTCCTTTTTTTCCTCTTCTCTTTCCTAATGGAATTACTCATTTTGAACCTGAACTTAGGAAAATAAGAGAAGCAATGTGTTACATGCAAATTTGTCGTTCGACAGAAAATGAATTTTACAAAAAGTGTTTAGCTCAAAATCACAAAGCAAAATACCTAACAACTGATATTCCAATAAGGTGGAATAGTACATATGAGATGTTAGTCCTTGCCTTTGTGTGCAAACCCATTCTTTTGAAGCATATAATGAATCTCTTGTTTATAAGGAAAATAATGGATTAAATAACATAAATTGAGATATATGCGAAGACATAGTTAAATTTTTAGGACAATTTTGCTTTGATACTGCACACTTTTCTAGTTCTAATCATCCAACTTGTAATTCTATACTTATTTATTTGAATGACATAGCTTCACTATCAAAATTGAAATTTTGAATATTAAGAATTGATTAAATTTGGTATGCTTAAATTTTTTTGACACAAGATTGTAGTTTAATTGTAGTATAAATGTAACAATACAATTTAACTAAATATTACAATTTATCTACAAATTATCTACATTTTATCTACAATTCTACAAATTAACTAAAATTTAACTACATTTTAACTACAAATTCTGGAAAAATATGTCTTCTTCTTCGACGAGTTTCAATTTGAAATTCAGCCAAAACCAAGTCTAATCTTCACAAAAACCCCTCAAAATTAAGATATAAACTCCTACAAATATTTTGAATTATTTACAACAACACCTAATCCAAGGGATTTTCAATTGTAGCATAATTGGCATTTTCGACATAATTGTAGAAGACTTATAGAAGTTTTAGTCTTCCCAATCTAAAATTTATCTACAACTTATTTATAATTTAACTACAAGTTATCTACAATTCTACAATTCAACTACAATTGAACTACAATTTAACTACAATTTCTGGAAAAATATGTCTTCTTCTTCTTCGACGAGTTTCAATCTGAAAATCAGTCAAAACCAAGTCTAATCTTCACCAAAACCCCTCAAAATTGAGATATAAACTCCTAAACATATTTCGAATTATTTACAACAACACCCAATCCAAAAAAATAATGACTTTTGAAAATTCAAATTTGAATTCAAAGCTTTCAAGCTTTTTAATGGCTATCAATGGTGGAAAATATATGGAGAAGGAGAGAATTACCCTGCAATAGATTTTCTTGCGTTTTAAATTTCGAAATTAATGGTGATAGAATCACCATTAAATGTGATTCCTACAAATTTGGAGCCTTTTTAGGGTAGAATCTACCTATTTTTGGTTTGGTACAATTTTTGTAAACAAAACATGGTATAGGCGGGTAAATACCAAACCATATACAATTTTGGTAATAAGGTTTGCTACATGGTATATATAGGTAAAAGAAACCCTTATAAATATCGCCGAATTTGCTATATCTTGATCTGAACCCTTGAACCTATCTTCACTCTTGTTCAATCATTGGCTAAAATATTACTTGTTGGGATCAAAATAATGTGATTGATATGGAAGCTAATATAGTCTTAACAACGATAAATGAGATGACAAAGAAAAATATACTAAATCAGACATAATTTTTTTTTATGATTTGATCATTCGTCGTACATATGATTCATCACTAATATGAAGAGAGAAAATAAATTTTTTTAGAGAATAGTTTCCCCTAAACAAAACTCTCTAAAATGTTATATTGTGGAGGTTGTTATTGTGAGAAGCATTGATCTTTAATTTATAGATGTCGAAGAGTTTTCCTCCACGAAAAGGATAAGACATATGAAGAAAATTTATTCCTCTTAGAAGTTTTTATCCCTTGTTTCAAGAAAGAGAGTCCTAATAGATTAAAAATTACAGGAATATTCTAATAAAGATTTGATTCAAATTATTTAAGTATTAATGACTTCATATACACACACACACATCAACGTTATTAAGGACCTATAGGTTTGCCCACTTTACTTATCAAAGATAATGAGAATGGGTTATTCTAACAAAAAGGAAAAGACCCTACTTCATATATATATATATATATATATATATATATATATATATATATATATATATATATATATATATATATATATATACCCACACCTGCAGTACCGCAGTTGCGATAAGGCTCCTGCACTTGCAACTTGTGACTTTCCCTTATATGGCAGCATCAGCGACTGACCACGCGCTTCTGTGGTTCCGTACCTGCGGTCTCCAATCCATAAGTGTGGTTATGACAGGAATTCAGTAGCTTCATCAGTACATTCTAGCTCCAACTTCCCATCAACCATCCGAAATCATCCAGAGGCCCCTGGGACCTCAACCAACAGTACGAACAAGTCATATACCACTATTCAAACTTGTACCAATCTTCAAAACACTGAAAACAACATCAAATAAAAACACCCTCGGATTCAAGCTTAAGGATTCTAAAACTTCCAAATTCAGCATTCGACCAAAATGTCTATCAACCTCATCCGAATGACCTGAAATTTTGCACACACGTCCGAAATTACTAAACGTACCTCCTCCAACTTTCGGAATTCCATATCGACCATAATATCAAAATATCACTATCGAACTGAAAACTTTAAAAATTTGACTTTCGTCATCTCAATCTTAATTAAGCTACGAACCTCCAAAACACACTCCTAACGCACCCCTAAGCTTGAAATCACCCAACGGAGCTAACAAAATTGGCAAAGTTCCATTTCGAGGTCGTCTTCACATTGCTCCAACTATGGTCCATATTCTAAAGTTAAACTCTCATTTAGGGACTATGTGTCCCAGAACACTCCGAAACTCTAAATGAATCCTCCCTCAATTCACAATAGCAGAAATAAATACGGGAGAAGAAATAAATAGGGTATTGAGGCGTTAATTCATAAAATGACTGGCCGGAATGTTACATTATCCCCTCTTAAACCATCAGGTTGTCCTCGAACGAGCATAGATCCATACTCGAAGTAGTGAAACGATGAGGGTAACAGCTTCGTATATCTTGCTCGGTCTCCTAAGTCGTCTTCTCGATCGACTGACCCCACCACTGAACCTTCACTGATGCAATATTGTTCAACCTCAACTTTCGAATTTCTCAATCCAATATCACCGCTGGCTCCTAAGCATAAGATAGATCTTTGTCCAACTAGATTGAACGGAAATCCAACACATGCGATGGATCACCGTGATACTTTTGGAGCATTGAAACATGAAATACTGGATGAACTCGTGACAAGCTGGGAGGTGAGTCAAACTCACCAGCAACCTCCCCAATACGCCTCAATATCTCAAAAGGACCAATAAACCTCGGACTTAATTTCCTTTTCCTCCCAAATCTCATAACACCCTTCACAGGTGAAACTCGAAGTAAGACCCGCGTTCTAACCATATAGGAAACATCGTGAACCTTCTGGTTCGTATAACTCTTCTATCTGGACTGGGTAGTGAGAAGTCTATCATGAATCACCTTAACGATACATAATGCATTTATCACTCTAACCCGAAACATAATCCATATCTCACTGAAACCCGATACAAAATTGATGTATGAACTAGATACACAATCTATATATCGACCACGCTCACATGGCCCAAAGCAACATGGGTAATCACCTGATTCTAGATAGACGATACCAAATCTTAGCACAAAAGGAGCTTGATAGCTCTTGTGCCATAACTATATTTCAATCGCATGACCTTCCCTTCCATGCCACAATCTCAATCCAAATCAAGTATCCAAATTTAATATATATGCATGTGCCCAAGGATTAATAGATAAGATGCACAAAGACTTAATAATAATCATGCAGATATATGCTTATGGAATTTCTATATGAGTATAGATGATTCAAGTAATTCGACATATCAAGAATAAGTTTCCATGCCTTCATAAATAATCAAAAATCCAGGCATGATCTCTAGCCAAATAAATCATGAATCAAGTTGAGCACATAATTAAAACAAGACATAATGTATCTCAATTCTACCCAAGACATGATATAAAGTTAGTATGTGCATATACGCTCACCACCTCAAATATACACTACCCAAAATACCTTAAACACATAGCAATCAAGTCAAATATTAGGGGTTTTTCTCTTAACAAGGTTAGCCAAGAGACTTATCTTTTCCAGGGCTAGTTTCAACTACAAATCACAACAAAAATCATGTTCTATCCCTCCTATCATGCAAATCCAAGACAAACATCAACAAAGAAGTCAAACAATGCTATATGAAACGATCACGAACCATAAAGCTTCAATTTTTCATGAATTTTCAAAAGGTCAACAATAGTCAACCCGAGCCTACGCGCCTGAAATCCGAAATTATTACCAAAATATTATGACCCATGCTCATCGATTCTAAATATGTTATTAGCTTTTAAATCCGGGTGCGAATCGATTGTCAAAACCCCAAAAGAAACTATCTTAAAGTGTAGACAAAAATCTTAAATTTTCTTTCAAGATGTCATGTTGTAGGTGTATAAATCCTTGCAGATTCATGAAATAATATCACAGATAGGTAGAAATCACTTAGTATCTTACCTTATATGAAACTCCCCATAAAATAATAGCCCATGTCCAAGTTAAACACTTAAAATATGAAATAATGGGTAAAAATCCCGAAATATAAAACCTATATATTCTACCCAAAATTACCATTCGGGACGCGGTAAAAGCCTCGAGTTGATTAAGCACAGATGTTGTTGCCCCAGAAAATACCCTACGTGATCGTTTATGAGCCCTATGATTGCAAAAGCCAACAAAACACACATCAAGAACGTGAGCTTCACCTTGGAAATGCGAAATCCAACGAGGCCCTAGCCTACTCCGAATCTATGCGAACGCCACCACATATGCGAACACAGAGGCTTTCTTCTAATAGTTAAGCGAACGCAAGCCTTACCATTTAGGCGCTAATCATAAGACTCTATCTCCCAAAATACACATTGTGAATCTATCCCTAAGACAAGAACGTGAAGCCAAAATACCAGCTGGTGAAGATCTTTCTCCACGATCGCGAACCATGCTCCGTGATCAGGATCTGCTACACAGTAGCAACCCAACTACTTCAAAAAACATAGAAGTGGCCCAAAACCACCCAGGATCACTTCAGAGCCCCTTGGGACTTCCATGCAGTCATACCAACAAGTTCCAATACAATATCCAAACTAATCTAAGGCACAAATTAATGCAACTATAAATAAAAGACCAAATCATTCTCTTAAGTTTAAAACATTCCAACTTCGCTGAACTTTTCCGAATCACACTCAAACATTACTAACCAAACTTCACACCCAAGTTTTAATCAAACTAAATGAACGTATCAAAGGTCTCAAATCCCCAATCCGAGTCTGAAACACCAAAGTATGCTTTTGGTCAAACTTATGAACTCTCCAATTCTTTAAATTGCCAACTTTCAACAGACAGAGCCAAAACCTTCTAGGGATATCCAAATGAGACTCTGAACATATTTACAAGTCCAAAATAACCATAAGAACCTATAGAAACAATCAATTTTTGATTCGAGATCGTTTACTCAAATGTCAAACCTTTGTCAACTCTTCCTACTTAAGGCTTCCAAGTTAAGAATCATTCTATCAAATCAATCCTAAACCTTGTGAATTTGATATGTGATTCATGATTATGATATTTTTATGCATGATTTAAGGGCTCAAGTAATTCTATGTTATGTTACGGAACTTGTTGGTATATTTAGACGGGGTCCCGATGGGCTCGGATGAGGTTCAGATCATTTTGGATCATTTTAGCTATGCTGGTTTGGTTGGGGTTCGGGTGTGACCGCACCTGTGGAGCTATTGTAGCAGGTGAAGAGCTACAAAATGACAAAGGAGTTGCAGAAAGGGAAAATAGAGCTAGGAGCAGAAGCCCTTCAGAGGACTCTTTGGTGGCGCAGATGTGATGTCTAGGAACACAAAAATGAATGGCACGCAAAAACTTGGGTTAATATCGCAACTGTGATTGTGTAGAAGTGGGACTTTATCTGCATGTGTTCGTGGATGCATCTTTAGTGGTTTCTACAGAAGCGGGTGGTTTGTCACAGAAGCGATGCTGCAGACGCGGCCTTGAGTCCGCAAATCCTAAAAGAGTTGGGCAGAAGTTATAAATTGAGGGTTTTATTCACTTTACATGCTTTGATTTAGGGAACTCAGATCTGGATGATTTTTAAGGCGTTTTTCACCACATGGATTGGGGTAATTATTTTTACTTGATTTTGTTATATTTCATGAATCTATCTTTGTGCTTGGTATTTGATTAATGATTTTAAATGAGAAATTGGGGGTTTTTGTCTAAACATTCATAAAGTGAATTTTTTAGTTTTGGACATCAATTCAGAGTCGGGTTTGAGTGAAATAAATATAGTTGGACTCATTATTGGGTGGGTTGTCAGATTTTATGAGTTTAGTTGGTATCTGAGGTCGTGCCCCGGTTTGAATTTTGGTTGACTTTGAGTAAATATTTAAAGATTGGACATTTATCGATTGCATTTTGGCATTATTTGATGTATTTTAGTTTCTTTTGGCTAGTATTGATCCGTTCGGAGGTTGATTTGAGTAAATATTTAAAGATTTGACCTTTATCGATTGCATTTTTTTCGTTGGCATTATTTGATGTATTTTAGTTTCTTTTCACTAGCTTTGATCCGTTCAGAGATTGATACGTGGGGGATGGCATTTCTAGAGAGTCGTTTGGCTTGCTCGGTATTTGGCTTGGCTTGTTTGAGGTAGGTGTCATATCTAAACTTTGTTTAGGCACTAGTTGCTTGAATTATTTGTAATAGCTACATGCTATGGGCGAGCATATGTATGGGGTTTGATCCCATGTGCTAGCAACAGGGAATTTATCCATCCTCGGGGTAGTGCTTATGCTATCATATGTTTAGAGTTGACTATTAAGCTTCAAGCTTAGTGTTTCCCATATTGTTATCATTGTTGTGAACTATCTGAGCCATGTTAGAGGTTACGAAGGGACTAATTCTCTAAATAAACTTGGTAATTGTTTTTTTTTCTTCATAAATTGCTGGTTTGAGCTATGATAGCACATAGTTCACATGCCTAAACTTTAACATGTTATTATATCAGTCCAAGAGCATGAAATTTGATATTTATCCATCATATGCATGTGTTCTTGTATACTTGCTTTTGTTTGATATGATTTGGATTGGGTTCCTATGACCACATCAGGCGAATTGTGTTGCTATTTCTGTGACCATGCTGGGGTGGATTATGATATTATGCCTATAACCACACCGAGCGGATTGATATTATTGACACATGAATTCTCTATGCAACATTTGTGTTATCAGTGCAGTTGCTATTATTAGCACGTGAGTTATCCATCCATCACGTGAGTTGTCCGTGCACTGTATGGATATGGATCCATCCCCCAAGGGTCACCCTATCATGTTTATCTCTTGATGGTGAGCAAGAGGGTTGTGAGAAACCGATGGTTTTCTATTTGATGTGAGCTCTGGGAGAGCTAGTTACTACTATTAGATTGGGTTGCACGCCACAGTATGCCTTATTAGCTTATGGTTATTGGATATGGTTGCCCGCCGAACCCACTGTTGTTTGGTCATTGCATTTCACCCTTATTTGCAATTTCCTTTAATGGTTGCCTGTTGTACTTGCATATCATTTTTATATGTTGGATTGTTGACTGAGCAAAATGCTTTAAAATAAAGAATTTTGAGTTTCAAAGCGGTTATACCTTAAATTTATTAGATTTGATCATATATATGTTCTATACATGTTAAAATTATGAACTATACAGGCGTTGGTGTGTATCATATATAGTTCTTGTTTCTTGAACCTCGCCGAGGTTAGTTAGGATACTTATTGAGTACATGGGGATTGATTGTACTCATACTATACTTCTATACCTTGCATGTAGATCTTGGTGTTGATTCTATTGTGTATGGGGAGGGTTGGCATTGAAGATGTACCTGCGTTCCAGTTATGGCTATCACTTGTCCTTGGTAGCTTTAGATTCGAATTTTGTTTCCATTTCAAACATATGTTGTATTTATTTCATTTCAGTTTTGTAAATATAAGTCTTAGTGGCTCATGACTTATACTGCCAGTCTTTGGGAGTTGTATAAAAATTTTATTATTTCATTTTTGACTCCCATTGTTATCACTATAGTATTTTATTATTATTTGTCTTACCTAGGATGTTGGATAGGTTCCGTCACAACGGGTTGGATTTTGGGTCATGATAATTAGCATATCATCCCATTATTTGTTTGATTTAATTTAGAAAGTCTTCTAAGTAATCAAAATATCTTCTTGAATTGTTGATGAAACCAAGTTAGGAGAATATTCAAGAGACATAGAGACTAATCCTTTAACGTTTTCTTGCATATCTATGCAATGCTTCATATTAGATTACCTCGAAAAAGTTTAGGTTCTTTCGAGAGAACAAACTTGACCTTACGATTAAGTTAATAACTTAATAAATTTGTAATGAGCATTACAATATTAAAAGTAAATTTAATAGAGTTAGATTCCGCATAGCATCTTGCACCTATACTACCGCAACCCATATTTTTCATATTGATAAACACTCATTTTGGCTTAAATCTCGAGCTTCTGTGTCATGACTCAAAACCCACTATAGGTCGTGATGGCGCGAAACGTCGCCATTAGACAAGCCAACGATGAACTACTAACTGAATTATTCATTTAATTAATTTTGAAATCATAAATCCTATTAGATAGGGAAATCAATGCATTAAAAATCGCAAATACATAAAATTTGAATGAAATATAAAGTAAAATTGTGTCAACGATAAGAAATACAACTAACAAATTCTATAACATCCCAAAATCCGGTGAGAGAAGTGCATGAGCATCTGCAAGAAAGTACAATAATAACACAACATTTGTCTGGAATAGAAGATAGACAAGATAAAGTAATAATTATGAATGAGACTCAGTGTGCTGCGAATCGTAGCATGGAATGCAGCTTACAATAAAGTCCCTTCAGTAGTTGCACCTATGTGCCCAAATGACCACCAAATGAACTTGTCTGATTCTGCACATTTACTGCGGATAAACAACATGAGTACGTAAATCAACGTATATCCCATAAGTATCTAGCATAATCCTGAAGAGGTAGTGATGAGGGGTCAACATTGACACTTACTAGTGGTCCAATAAATAAAATATAATAAAGTAGACGAGTATGAAACATGGTAAATAAACAATGAGAACAGATATAGGCGAACCGTACGATCTATAGTTGAATATTAAACACAAAGTCCTCATTTACAGATACCTCCTCAAATGGAATACATAATTGTCAATACCAAATCAACGATGACATCTCAAGTTAGAAAACTCATGAATACATAGATTCCTTACCAAGTATTTTGTATGATTCTTCCGAGGTGACATGCCCGATCCCATAAAAGTGTTTAATAGAAATGTCGAGGCGAACGACCAGATCTCGTAAAAGTGTGATAATAATCCTACCAAGGCAAATGGCCAAATCCAATAAGAATATGATACATGATGCTGCCGAGGCGAATGGCCCAATCCCATAAGAATATGTTATTATGCTGAGGCGAACGACCTGATCCGATAAAAGTGTGTCACATGATACTGCAGAGGCAAACGACCTGATCCAATAAGAACATGTCTACAAACGCAAATGACCCGCTCTTATAAGAGTGTCTTACATGATACTGTCGAGGCGAATAGCCCGATCCAATAAAAATTTGTCACTCTGCTGAGGCAAACGACTCAATCCTATAAGAGTCTATTACATGACACCACCGAGGCAAACATCCCGATCCCATTAGAGTATTGCTGAGGCATTCAGCCTAATCCCAATTAAATATGAAACTTTGACGGATTACTGACCCCACTCACGATTATCAATGTGAGTATTAAAATTCAAGAAAAACTATCGGACAAACACGCATAATGCGTAAGAAATATATAAAGGAAAGTACAATCACGACTAATCAAGTACCTCATCAAGTATCTAAAATGGCAAATCCGATACTCAATGCAAGTCTAATCACATGCTAAATGTAAATTAAAGCATTGAAATATGCAAGAATGACTCAAATAGTATAATTAAAGTATACCGGGAGTATAAGTCTACTCGGACATAATCTGGAATTCTAGCATCGCATAGATTCTCATCACATTATATGTACACAGCTCCCACAACATGTAACACATAATGAATATAACACCTACATGGTAAATCCTCCCTCACAAGGTTAGATAGGAGACTTACTTCGCTCCGAAATTTGATGATTAGCTCCAACAAATCTCTAACTCTTTAAACCGATGCCAAAAGATTTGAAAATATTTTGAAACTAATCAAATAATGTGCAAACAATTCAAAATATACTCCCAACTCGTCATTTAATAATTATAACAATTTCCAACTTTGCTCAAAAAGTCAACATAGTCAACCCTCATGCCCACATAATGGATTCCCAAAATTATTGAAAATTAGTATAACCCATAACTTATATAGTGTATATTCAGGAAATCATCTAATTTCGTACATGAATTGACCCTCAAATCAAAGATTTACCCTTTCTCAACTTTGAGGCTTAAAATCCCAATTTCCACAATCCAAATACGAATAAAAATAATAACCAACAGAAATAATAATGGAGAAACATCAAATAATAGCCAGATATTTATCCCCTTGTTTAGACGAGAACAACGCCGTGAAATTCACCTCAAATGGAGCTCTAGAACTAAAGATATCCCCAAAATACTAAAATTCTCTATATAAAACACCGCTGAGAGGATTTTTGTTCATCGCCTTTGCAGGAGACCTTCGTCCTCACGAAGAGCAATTTTTTGTGTTGACTGGTTAACCCAGAAATCCTTCTTCGCGTTTTCAGAACCTCTCTCACGTTCGCGAAGAACAAAAGTTCACATGAGAAACCAACAATCTTTCCCAACACGGAAATGTGCATAACCCTCTTATACGAACTCAGAATTCAGCGATTCTTGTTGCTGTGACTCCATAATTATTAGACAGATGTAATGGATTAATCTAATCAGAAATTAGAGGTCATTTTCACAATATAGTACCCTTTATGCCCCAAGAAATTACCTTGAAACACCAAATAAGAGCGCGATACAACTCAAACACATCCAAAACACACTCAAGGCCCCTCGGAACCTGCCCAATCACACAACCCGATCCTAAAACATAATATGAACCCACTCAACGCCTCATATCACATCAAACAAAATCAAAACCATGAATCTCAGATTAATTCAAGCCTAATGAACTAACAAAATTTTAAACTTCTAAAACGCACGCCGAACTATACCAATTAACCCGGGATGACCTCAAATTTTTCATGAAAGTCCCAAATGGCACAACAGAGCTATACTAACTCGCCGAACCATAATCTAGATATGACATCAATAAAGTCAACTTTTGGTCAAGCCTATCAACCTGCTAAACCTTCAAACTTACAACTTTTGCCAAAAAGCACTAAACCAACCTACGCGCTTGCACATCCAAATCCGGACATACTCCTAAGTCCAAAATCATAATCCGGACCTAACCCAACCCTAAAAACTCCGATCCGAGGTTGTTTATAAAAATTTCAAACCATGTTTAACTCTTCCAACTTAAACCTTCTGAATTGAGAATTATTCTTCCAAACCAACTCTGATCTTCCCGAATATCTAATCCGACTACACGTGCATGTCATAATACATGAACCGAAGATAGTCAGGGTCTCGAATCATCGAATGACATGCTAGAGCTTAAAACGATTGAGTCAGTCACTACATTCCCCCAACATAAAAATACGTTCATCCTCAAACATGCCAAGAACCATTCTAGAGTTGCCAAAAATCACCGTTTAACACCTCCTGCACCTACCCATGTCACCACAACGTATATGAAACCATTAGCTCAAGCCACACTGAAGATCCTTCTTGCTACCTTAGCCCACAAGACTTAGAACCAAATTCTAACATCCAAAATCAAATTCTAACATCAAGAATTCTCTACCGGGTTTGATTTTAACTTACGCACACCGTATCAATCTAAACACGATTTACCAAAACATGACCATTCACCCATGATGTATTCATGCAATGTAACATATAATTTGTATGCTCATAATAACATCCTTAAACCACAATAGCTACAAATTCACGTAGCCAATGCCCATTATATAAATCATAATGCATATAAGTCTTGTTCCAACCCTTGCAACACTGCAATAATGAAAGGGATGTGTAGAAACTCATAAGTACCTTCCAAATCAATAACTTATAGATCCACTAGGCGAGAACCATTTCCTCATTTTGAATGAATTGTGACATTTTTCCTCTAATATAAATAATATAAATCAGATTGCACTAATTCCAAGTCCAACAACATTGTCTCACCGAGTACAAGCTGCTCCGGCAAAAGCCACCTCAAACACAGTCTAAAATCTCATATGACTTCATCAATGCGCCAATAAGCCACAACTTGAATATGATTAATAAGGTATAATGACCTTGAATACAAGACTATCTGGCCTGCGCAACGAACAAAAAAAACCAAACCAATTCTATGAACCAATCTCATAGATGAAATACAAGGCACAGAAATAAAATTAAGGAATTGTACTCAACATCTCGCTATTGCAACGTGCAACCCGATCCACATATGTTACCGTTGCAGCGCGTAACCTGATATAAACATGATATCTATGGAGGCATGCCAACAATCCACACATAAGGAAAACCCCAGCAAGCCATAATGCTCGTACCCACGAAACGCACATATATCTGTAGCAAGTATGCCGAGGCATAACATTACTCTAGCTACAAGAGCTCAAGCACATCTAAGGTGCAATAAATGTACTGCATTCCGAGAGCCATATTAATCATATAACATCACAAGCTATAGGAGATCACAACTCCATGACATAATAAACCATCACATAGAATAATTGACACCGAAGACTCACCCATAAGCAACATTGTGCTGAATGATCACATACGACCACATATAGAACATATATTCATATTAGATATACCGATAAACCTCAAGCTGAATCCGATCATACCTTATTGGGCCAATAACATTTCAAGGGTCCACAATGACCCTATTCATGACACAAACAATCAACCATTAAATCCTAAATAAAAAATCCCACAGAAAACCATTCTCTAGTGACACTAAGGTAGTGCCAACATACACTAAACAAATGAAATCTTCCCCCTGTTCCTCGGAGCCCTTGACATTCTTGTCAAATCACAACCTCGACCCTTCAATTCCAAATCAGCACCTCTTACTGCCCATATCATTCCATTACATGAGGGTACACGAACTTCATCATATATCCTGGAAAACTAGTAGAATAAACACTTCATTGTTCAGAAACCTTTCATTTAACTCATTTGAAAAGAAGAACCGCAACAGAAAACCAACTTCCCATAACCGCAGAGAACACATACCTAAATTGTGGCCTAAACAACCATAACTCTTTTGTGTCCCAATTACGCATAAATTAACCATCTGAATCAAATACCTCCAAATCAGTCAAATTATGGAGACTAGCAAGCCTGCAAGTTTAGACACGAAATAAATGTATAGCCTTATTGCACAAAAGGAACTGATCATCATCTTAAACATACTGATCAAAACCACTACTAACTGACTCAACTTCTTCTGATTTACTCTTGACTTGCCTCTTAAGTAATACGTTCAAGAATGAAACGAACCTCAATCAATACTCACCCAGAGTGACCCCAAACCACAAGACCACATAGCCTCTGTGCCCATAAGCCTTTTCATACATTCCCCATATACTCAGAAGTAACCCCTGCTGATACATCCGTTCTGAAAGATCTTCTACGAATTTGAAGCCATTTCTCAAAAATCGTACCGCAGAACCGATAATAACATAGAATTCCCCGAAGTATCTTTCAAACTCTGCTACAAAAACAATCTTTAGCCACAAATTCTTAGGCACCGCACTTCATATTTTGTATCAACTAGAACCATTATTGAATGTATCCCACTCTAGTATAATCCCAATTAATTAACCAAACCACTAGTGTTCTGTTATCTCATGATCACTCCAATGAAGCAACTGGATGAACACATTCCCTTTTGCATCACATCCATTAAATCCCAGCTCAAATTACCCCTAATATTTTCTTACCTTAGTAATAACTAATCCACTAACGTACCCATAACCCAAAACTGCAAAAGCACATCACCATGTGACCTAATCATCGATGGTAGGCTCCCTCACTTAGCTTTAAGCAACAATCATATAAATCCAGAACCTATGCTGACTCCCCCTCCTCTAATACAATGATCTCGCGCCATTTCTCAACCAAATTTCTCATAGGTTCTTGCTGCACTAATCATAATACATCCAAAATTATCAACCACAATTTCACACTCGACATCCTTACAGTTGTACCATCTTCTTTAAGTGACCCAAACTCACATCGCAATATATGTATCCCATTGGATAGAAGGCAGATCTCATTATAGGAAATTTATTGGGATTCATACAACCTCTAACCTTCTCACATAAGATAGCGCACCTATGTAACCTCATACCGACATCCTCCAATGGCATATCCATAACCATGTCCATTATGGAATCAATTGATTCTCCTAGGTCCTCACTCATCCGCCAGAGGCAAGAGTCCGTTCATCTCATCAACATCAATTGATGGTCCAAGAATATGTTCCAAAACTCAAATTCATGTTGCATCCCAAAATGAAAATCAAGCATTTACATCCTTCTACATTCAACAAAAACTCTTCCCGTCACATTAAAAATTCCTAAGAAAACTACTCGATCTCTATTGCTCGTACTTTTCCTGCTAACAACTAATCTACCGTGAGACATAAGCCTCCATGTCATTCCTAATCCTTAGCTACTAAAATATTGCTCAAATCATAATCCATCTCTGTAGCATCCAAACTAATAAATTTACACCAACTCTAAGCCTCTATAAAGATCATCTTTATTGAGATATGAACATTAAAAGCACATATTCGAGTCTGAAGCTACCATACACCGCCATCTCTGATGCCCACTTCTTAGGTACCATTTCACAATACCCCCTAATGGCAAACCAGTGAAGACCTTTACACCGACGATGTCACATCACAAATAAGAATTCTACCAAGTTCAAAAATGTCCAATCTCGCTACTCTGCCAACCAATTCCTGAACGTCCACAGTCTGATTTCCTATCCTTTAGTAGAAGTAAATGCTGAATATCTAAAATATGCATTGAGAAAGTGTCACCTTGGGACATTCACTACCGCACCACATAAATATGAACCCTACCATTCACACCAACAATGTGCAATAACAATGCATGAACATTACAGTACAATGTGCATAGCCTTGATACTATGGGCGAACACTAACACTGGGCTAAAAAGACAGAACACCCCTCTGTAAGGTGCCGATAATTGTCCGCCTGAATATATAGGGAAAAGAACCTTGTACCATATATGTGGCAACATTAAACTCCTCGACACCAAATTCACAACAAGCGCTCAACATCATATAAGAATGTGTAAGAAGGAAATAAAAACATAAGCTTCCGTGAAATCAAACTGCACGATGGGAAAATAAGGAAGGGAAGTTCTCCTAACAGCCTTGTAGCCTTTGGAAGATAAGTACACAAATCTTTGTATCGATCCTCATGACTCTTATCGACTTGGTTATGACTCGTGAGACCTAAGTCAACCTAGCGCCCTGATACCAAGTTGTAATGAATCAAAACCCACTATAGGTCGTGTTGGCGCCCAACGTCGATGTTAGGCAAGCCAACAGTGAACTAACAACTTAAAATTTTCATTTTATTATCATAAATCCTATTATATAAGGAAATAAATGCATTAAAAATCATAGATTTGTACAATTTAAATGAAATATAAACTAAACGTGTGTCAATGATAAGAAAAACCATAAAAAATTCTAGAACATCCCAAAATCCAGTGTTACAAGTGCATGAGAATATACTAGAAAGTAAAATAATAATACAACAAAGTCCTGGAATACGAGATAGACTAGATAAAGTAAATAATTATGATGGAGACTCTGTGTGCTGTGAATCGTAGCATGGGATGCATCTTTCCATAAAGTCCCCTCAGCAGTCGTGCCTACACACTTGAAAGACCAATAAATGAACCTGTTAGATCCTGGACATTTAGTGTAGAAGTGTAGTAAGAGTATGTATATCAAACCATACCCAATATGTATCTGGCCTAACCCTGAAGACTTAGTGATGAGGAGTCGAAATTGACACTTACAAGAGGTCCAATAAATCAAATATAATAAGTAGACAAGTATGAAACAAGATAAATAAAAATGAGAATAGATATAGGCGAAAAATACGGTCTACAGCTGAACATTGAACATAAAGTCCTCAATTATTGGATACCTACTCAAATGGAATATGTAATGGTCAATACGAAATCAACGGTCACATCTCAAGTCAGAAAACTCATGAGCACGCAGATTCCTTATGGGGAATTTCGCTCGATTCTGCCAAGGTGGGTAACCCGATACCATAAGAATGTTTTATAGAAATGTCACGGAAACAACCCGATCCCATAAAAGTATGATACATAATCCTGTGGAGGCGAATAGCTCGGTCCCATAAGAAAATGATGCATTATAATGCCGAGGCGAGTGACCCGATCCCATAAGAATATGTTACTTTATGAGGCAAATAATTTGATCCCATAAGAGCGTGTTATATAATATCGCCAAGGAAATGGATCAATCCCACAAGAATATGTTACTCTACTGAGATGAACGGCCTGATTCCATACGAGTGTTTTACATGATACCTCCAAGGCAAATGGGTTGATCCCAAAAGGGTATTATTGACGCATTTAGCCCGATCACATTAGAATATAAAACATTGATGATTCCCTAACCCCACTCACAAATATACTGTATGAGTTATAAAATTCAAGAAAAACTATCGAATGAATGCATGCAATGCAGAAGAAATCTATGATAGAAAGTACAGTTACGGCTAATCAATTAGCTCGTCAAGTATCTAAAATGGCAAGTTCGTTAATCTACGCGAGTCTAGTCACGGGTTAAATGTAAAATAAAGAATTTAAATAAGCAAGAATGACTTAAATAGTATATTCAAAGCATGGTGGGAGTCTAAGTCTACTTGGACGTAATCAAGAATACTACCATACACACAGACATTCGTCATCTCATATGTGCATAGCTAGCACAACTTGTAGCACATAATAAATGTAACACCCTCAAAGTAAAATTCCCCTAAAAGGAATGTCATGAGTTTTAAATAGCATGGAAGTTACAGATATTTAAGAGAATGCTGGAATTATCTTGTATCGCTTGACTAGAGTGGCCAAGTTCGTGGTGAGACAGGAGAAGAGGAGAAGTGCCCGATCATTCTCCCCTCTTTCTTTTTTCTTTCTTTTTTTCTTTGGACCAATTTGTTTTATGTACTATTTAAAAATAGGACTCACAAATAACACATGTAAAGTAATAAATAGTCTAGCATATGACGTTTTGTACATGTTAGCACAATTGGTATACACGCTCTACTGGATGTATTTATTAGTACTCATTGGGAAAACTTTAAGTTTGTGTATCGGGTTTACAAAGTAGTACAAGTTTAAGTGGCCATGAGACCATTTCTTCTCAGTAGCATAAGTATTAACTAGAGTTCTAATCATTTACTCTTCCTTGGAGGAAGCGTCCTTGTCAACTTCAACTTCTAACTTTTTTCTTATCTTGGATAGAGTTCTCTTCAACTATGGAGTCATGTTCCTTATCAATTATGCAATATTTTCGTCTAGGAAATATTATATACAACCACTTATACTTATCCCCTTCACTTGTATGCCTTGTGCTTAAATTTGATAGTGACATGTGTATATTATTCATAGACTTGGTTCATGCAAGTTTTCCTTTGTCAATCATCAAAATAAAAATCACTTAGATCAGGATTAGATAAAATTGTGTTTTTAAAATGTAAATTATTTTATGATAAACTAAAATCCATTCATAAGCTATAATATAAATAAAATTAATAATTCATTTAAAGATTGTTAGTAAAAAATCTTATATAGTACGCAAGACCTGAGTATCGGGAGTAGTATAGATAAAACTGAAAACAGAAAAAGCAGACATCACCAAGGGTAATATGAAGTATGAAAATTCTACCAAGATGAAGAAGGATTAAAAACTTCATTATGCAAAATAATCACGTTCTCTGATGACACAAAGCAAACGAATTTAATAAAGTAAAGAAGATGAGAAGAAGAGTTAATAAACAAGAAAACGTTATCCCTTGATTTTGATTTGATAATAGAACGATGTTTTAAATTACGTGGGCATAAGGTAAGACGTTTCACATATGTCTTAGCGAGGCATAAGCCCGAGATACGGGACGTAAAGCCCCACGAATATTTAATTTTTAGTATTTTAAAATAATATAATTACAATAAATACATATGAATAGGTAAAATTGCATAAAAATTGAAGAAAACTCTAAGTATGTAAAAAATATATATAGATGTGCTCCATCACCACAAAAACAAAATTAGTCAAAACAATCCATTATACGCTACTTACAAGTACAAGTAGCAGAAGGAGAATGGAGTTCGGTTTTTTTCCAAAAAAAAAAAATAATTATTCATTGCTTTTGGGGATAGTAGCAGACAACAAGATAAAGAATTGGGAAATACGATAAATTAGGATTTTTATCAATAAAAAGGTCTTGACTTTTAAATTTAATGTTTTAGTTCCATTTAAAACTTTTGAGTAATTACAAGTTGATTTTTGAGAATTTAGGTATTACTTATTCAGCAAAGTTTGTTTTAATTTGAAAAAGTCTCTGGGGCTTACGCCTCACTACAATGACATGCCTTCACGCCCGGGCGTGCACCCCTTATAGTTGGGCATACGTTTCTTGAGACTTTCGCCCCCAACCATATCCTCCGAACAGTTTTTATGCACCTAGCTTCAAGGCTCGCCTGAAAACGTCTTTTAAAACTCTTGCATAGAAGAGATCTAGAAGTCGATTGTTTCTTTATGGGGGCTATAGATTTATTGGTTTACAAGAAAAGCCATAAAAAATATAGCAAAAAGAATTCCGACAAGAAGGGAAATTAGAACCTTAGACCATTTTCATTTTTGCTTACAACAAGTTTATAGCTAGTTCTTAATTATTTAATTTTTATTATGTAATATTTAGACAATAAACACCCAATTTATTACTCAAATATTTCATAAGATTGAATACGTAAATTTCTATGAATTCAATAGATGTTATTGATAGGTTAATTCCTTATGGAATTCAACTCAGAACTTGTTAACCGAAATATATTTGCAGCGACCTCTTTGTCCTTTTTATAAGGAAAAGTTGTGTGTGATCAAATTTTGGCGTCGTTGGAGGGGAATTAACAGTGTTATTGATTGCAATTAAAAAGAAGAGTAAATATTCTTAGTGTAGTCAATTTTCTTCAATTTAAACTAATCACTGAAATTCTAAACTTTGTAGTCATGGTTGTAATAGATGCATGCCTAGAAACTCTTTAAGAACTGGAGAATTGCTCAAAGAATTATCAGATCCTGAAAAAGTCTACAAGGCATTGTATCGTGCTAATAGGAAAGGCAAACAATAATAGAACTCAACCGAAAATATTGATCCAGACATGGAAGATGACAATCTAAACAACAGAAACAACGTGAATGACCCAAACAACATAAACAACGCAAATGACCTTAATGATCATGGTGTAACACCTCTTGTGCCAAAAGAAGCACTATATGACTGGGCACAATCCATAGCTGACAACTTAGCAACTGCTATTGTAATCCCTCAAATACAAGCAAATATATTCCAGATAACAAATAACATGTTACATCAGTTGCAGAACAAGGGACTATCCTCTAGGACACCGGAAGCAATACGTTTGTTGTTATTTCCATTCTCAGTGACAGGAGCAACCCAGACTTGGTTTAATTCACTCCATATCAACTCCATCACTGCTCAGGAGGAATTAGTCAAGAAAATTGATGAGATATTAAGCTTTAAACAGAAACCAACTGAGACACTACACGAAACGTGGGAGAGATTCAAGGGTCTACTAGTTACGTGTCCACATCATGGCATACTAGAGCAGATGTTGGGGCAGAGATTTTATATGGGTTCCAGACAGTTTGAAAGCCAATGTTGATGCTTCAGCAAGTGGAGTATTTTTTAGCAAAACATTCAAAGAGAGCAAGATCCTACTTGATAAGATGGCACAAAATTCAGAATGGACAACAAGGAACGCTCCAATCACTCATATGGTTCACTCAGTGGCTCTAGACCCGGCTAACTCCATAGCTAAAAATATGGCAACTCTAATGACACAAATGAGCATCCTCACCAAGAAGGTTGAAGATTCAAGCCAGGAGCAACCGGTACACATGGTTGATGCAACCAATAAAGGGTCTATGTACATCATGAATTAATCAACTATATGTCTGTTCTTGGAGTACTGAAAGTGATAGTCAACAATATCAGTAGAACATGAATTATGTGGCTAACTACAGGGGACCGAGACCAGGTGGTCAAAATTGGGGTTAATAAAATCAACAATACAGACCAGCTCAGCAGCAGTACAATAAGAACAATAATCATGGGGCTATGCAACCATAGGGGCAAATGGTGCCTTACCAAAGGCAACAAAAGTAAAACCAGCAAAATTAGCAGCAAGCTTATCAACAACCTCCATAACAAAAGATTGTGAGACATGAAGATAGATTCGTTAAACTCGAGGGAGTGATGCAACAAGTGATTGGGTCCACTGGAAAACTAGCTGATAGAGTAGACTCACATAAGTCACCGATTGAGAATATTGAGATCCAGTTAGCATATATTTCCATAGTCCTAAATAACTGTTACCTGCAGACACCCAGATTAGTCCAAAAGAGCAGGGCCCAATACCCGTTGAGATAGATGATTCAGCAAGTTTAACTGAGGTGACGGTACAAAATACACAAGATAACACAAACAAAGAATAAGAGGTTGTGAAAGAGATTGAGGCTGCACCAGAGCCGATAGTAGAAGCAGCGTCTAAACAAGAAAAAGATCCGATCACAGGGAAGAAGCGACATCCAGCACTATTCCCACAGAGATTGGCTAAGTATTAGAAAGATGAGAAGTATAAGAAATTCTTAGAGATGTTAAAGCAAATTCAGGCAAACATTCCATTGATTGATGCTTTAAAGGCGATGCCTGGTTATGCGAAGATGATGAAGGACTTGATGTCCCGCAAGTTCGACTTCCAAGACTTGGCCATAGTTACACTGACTTAGACGTGCAGTGTTGTTGTGATGAGGCCCATAGCTGAGAAGCTGTTTGGCCCTGAGAGTTTCACAATCCCTTGCATAATAAGCAATTTTGCATTTTCTAAAGCACTATGTGATCTAGGAGCAAGAAAAAACCTGATTCCTTAGCTATCTACAAAAGACTAACCATTGGAAAAGCCAAACCCATGTTTATGCTATTACAGTTGGCTGACCGAACAGTGAACAGACCCTATAGGATTCTAGATGATGTATGGGTGCAAGTTGGGAAGTTTGTGTTCCGATTAGATTTTGTTATCTTTGATTATCGGGTTGACGAGGAAATTCCAAAAATTTTAGGAATACTATTTTTGACCACTAGGAGAGCTTTAATTGATTGTGAAGCTGGAGAGCTCAAAATGAGATTAATAATGAAAGATAACATTCAACGTGCAGAAATCTATGCATAAACCTAGTGAATTTGACAATTGCTCTCTAATAGAATTGGTGGATGTAGTGTTGGAAGAGGACGATGAAGCAGTGAATGTTAAAGATCCCCCAGCATCTTGTCTCATGAACTTAGACAAAGCTAATGGTGAAGACTTTGCAAAGTGGGTATTGGCTCTTGAATGCCAAGGTTTTTGGACAAGGGAGCTCGAATTTGAGCCTTTGCACTTGAAGGAAAGAAAACCTCCTCCAGCTAAGCCAATAGAAGAGCCACCAAAGTTGGAACTGAAGCCACTACCTCTCATCTTAGTATGCATTCTTACGACATAACTTAACCCTACCTATTATTATCCTATCCAGTTTGTTAGATGTGCAGGCGGAACAACTTTTACCTGTACTAACTGAGTAGAATACTACAATTAGGAGGACCATTGCAGACATTAAAGGGATTAGCCCGGCCTTCTGTATACATAAGATTTTGCTAGAAGATAGACGCTAACCTTCCAGAGAACATCAAAGAAGGTTGAACCACAACATGAAAGAAGTGGTAAAAAAGTAAGTGATTACATGGTTAGATGCGGTAATCATATTCCCCATCTCTAATAGCAATTGGGTTAGCCCAGTGCAGTGTGTACCAAAAAAGAGAGGTATGGCGGTGGTGAAAAATGAAAAGAATGAGTTGATCTCTACTCGAACAGTCACTTGTTGGCGAATCTGTATGGATTACAGAAAGTTGAACTTAGCCACTAAGAAGGACCACTTCCCGCTGCCATTCATTGATCAGATGCTAGATAAATTGGTAGGAAGGTCTCACTTTTATTTCCTAGATGTGTACACGGAGTATAGTCATATTTCCATAGCCCTAGAGGATAGAGATAAAACATCGTTCCCCTGGCCTTATGGAATTTATGCTTTCGGCGAATGCCTTTTGTCCTATGCAACACATCCACCACTTTCCAAAGGTGCATGATGGCCATATTCATAGATATGGTAGAGGAGATAATGGAGGATTTCATGGATGACTTCTCGGTGGTGGGGAATTCATTCGACAATTGCCTTGTGAACTTTAGGTATGTTTTGAAAAGGTGTATCGAGACGAATCTGGTACTCAACTGAGAAAAGTGTCATTTTATGGTACAGGAAAGTATAGTCATGGGAAACCTAGTGTCAACTAAAGGTATTAAGGTGGATCATGCAAAATTTGATGTAATAGAAAAGCTTCCACCACCTACCTTCGTTAAAGAAGTCAGAAGTTATCTTGGGCACGCTTGTTTATGTAGGAGATTTATAAAAGATTTTTCCAAAATTGCTAACCACTTGTGTAAATTGCTTCAATAAAATCACCCTTTCGTGTTTTCTGATGACTGCAGCGTAGCTTTTGAGGAACTAAAGACGAGACTAGAAACATCACCTATTATAGTTGCCCCCAACTGGGAGCAACCATTTGAGTTGATGTGTGATGCTTGTGACTATGTTGTGGGAGTAGTTCTTGGGTAGCAAAAAGATAAATCATGCATCCAATATACTAAACAAGTAAAACGTTGAATGGAGCCTAGCTAAATTATACTGTGACCGAGAAGGAGATGCCCGTAGTGGTATTCACTTTTGAAAAGTTCAGGTCTTACCTGATAGGCTCAAAGGTAATTGTTTTGTTGACCATGCTTCTCTCAGGTACTTAATTGAGAAGAATGAGTTGAAATTGCGCCTGATTTGATAGGTGCTACTACTGCAAGAAATTGATTTGGAGATCCGTGACTAAAAGGGAACGGAGAACCAAATAGCTAACCATTTATCCAGGCTGGAAAGAGCTAAAAAGAAGGTTGAGGTCTAAGATATTCTAGAAATTTTTCCAGATGAACAACTATTAGCCACGAGTCTCGAGGAAGCGCCATGGTATGTAGACATTGAAAACTACCTGGCGAACGGCATTATTCCTTATGACCTTTCCTCTGTTCAGAAGAAAAAGTTCTTTCATAATTGTCGCATGTATTATTAAGATGAGCCTTGTCTTTTTAGGATTTTTGTTGATAACATGATCTGGAGATGTATCCCTGAGTTAAACTAGTCTTCTATTTTGCAGGCTTGTCAGGCTTTGCTATATGGTGGGCACTTCGGGGGTGTGAAGATAGTTGCGAAAGTCTTGGAGTCAGGGTTCTATTGGCCAACAATGTTCAAAGATGCACATCTATAGATAAAGAGGTGTGATATATTCCAATGAATTGGGAACATTTCCTACAGATATGAGATGCACATTAACCCAATTCAGGAGGTAGAAATGTTTGATTACTGGGGGAACGACTTTATGGGGTTGTTTGTCAGCTCATATGCAACCAAATACATACTCGTCTCTGTGGACTACATATCCAAATAGTTAGAACATGCAGTACTCCCAACAGATGATGCAAAGGGGGTAATTGGTTTTTTTAGAAAGGATATTTTCATCTGATTTGGCACCCCAAGGGCAATAATCAGTGATGGAGGCTCTCATTTTTGCAATCGAGCCTTTACAAAGTTATTGGAGAAGTATGATGTATGCAACAAGGTGGCTACTCCATATTATTCACAAGCAAGCGGTCAAGTGGATGTTTCGAATAGAGAAATAAAGAGTGTATTGACAAAAACTGTGAATGCAACTAGAACAGATTAGGCAAGGAAGTTAGATGATGCATTTTGTGTGTATTGATCCACTTTCAAAACTCCAATTGGAATGTCGCCGTACAATTTGGTGTTTTGGAAGGCTTGTCATTTACTAGTAGATTTGGAGAATGAGCTTGGTGGGCATTGAGATAGTTGAATCTTGATAGTGAAGCTGCAGGAACAAGTAGATTAATGGAGTTGCATGAGCTTGATAAGTTTAGATATCATGCTTTTGAGAGAACAAGATTAGACAAGGAGAGAATGAAGATGATACATAATAGGAATATTATTGAGCATATTTTTAAACCCGGAGATACGATATTGCTATGCAACCCATGTTTCAGGTTGTTATCAGGAAAACTGAAGTCACGATGGTCAGGGACTTTCCGTGTGGTTGAAATTCACCCCAAAAGTGATGTAGACATTGTTGCGAGGAATGACTCTCACATGTTGAAAGTGAATGGTCAAAGGTTGAAGCATTATGTAGGCATGAAGGAAGCAAAGGAAGTGTCAGTGACCCATTTGATTGAGCCCCAAAAGTTGAGTGTACTTTAAAAAGATTTGGACGCCTAATCCACGGTCACTGACCTGGTCGCGAATTCAGCAATTCTTCAGTCCGTCGCAGCAGATCTGATCGCGGATCCAGCCACATACATGGCGACATTATGTATCAAAAAAACAATTTATCCCCCCAACCCTTTAATTAGTTTTATTCTTATATTCTTTAACTAATCCCCCCCCCCCCAATCGAATTCCCCCATTCTCTTTTACCCCCTTCCCTTAACCATAAACAACACCACAAAACAAAAACAATACTCATTCCCCAATTTCGAACGATTTCCCCTCCCCTTTCTTTATCAAATCCCTTTCTCTTCTCCATCATCTTCACTCACCCACTCTTCCATCTCCAATCATCACAAGGTTCTAAAGTAAGTACATGATTATACTCTTCTTTTTTAGTTTCTTTTGTTTTGTTCTTTTTGATTTTTTATCTTTTATTTTCAATATTTGTCTCTTATTTTATAGTATAAGAGAGTAGAATTCTAGGTACTCTTATTTATGTTATTTGTTGGTATAATTATTGATATGTGAAGCCATTATGTTGGTTGGGTTGAAAAAACAATGAGTTGTGAGGGGAATTAATTGGGTCCTTTGGTACATTGGGGGCATATGCACATGAGGTGTTGTTGAATTGCTCAGATAAACTGTATATTATAAATTATGACCTAGGGGATGCGTGAAGTCTGAGTGACCACTCTAGGTAACCTATTCACTTGATTCTTAGTAATTGTTCTTTTTTTGTAGGGACAATGAAATCTTCAAAAAAGAGACTGTATCGGTGGTCCGTCCAGGTCATGGGAATTATCCCGTTCATAGCAGTTTGATAGCACCCATTTGTCTCCAAATCTGCCCAATACCATTTTGTTAAAAAGGGTATTAGAAAGCCAGTACGTGAACGGAGAACTGAAAGGGGTTCCCTCCAAGCTGAGTGCCCCAATATGTATAGGGAGCTAACTAGGGGCATGCTTGACATCTTGTTCGAGGAGCCGGAGGATGGTAACTTGTTTCTTGTTAGAGAATTCCATGCCAACTATCTTGAACATGAGGATCATGTATACATTGTCCAACAAAAGAGGGTTAATGCCTCGATTGAAGCAATCAGGAGACTGTATCGCTTGCCTGCATTTACTGTGGAGATGGATTGCTATGAAACTTACAAGCGAGATCCCATGAATTAGCAATTGTTTTTCCAAAATATTTGTAAATCAGACAAGGAGGTAGTGTGGGTTAGTCAGGGATCAAAGTTTCGCTTCTCCTTACTCAGTTTTGAAGTACGTATTGGGTATACATCATCAACAGTCAACTGCTTCCATCCCATAACACCACTGAAGTCAATGGACCACTAGCTTCCTTGATCTAGTGCTTCATGAATTGACACGATTTTGATGTGACCAAGGTTACTCGAAGATGTTCATCCGTTCACCACTGAGGAGGTATGGGTTCTTCTTCCCATCTCTGGTATCTCGATTGTGTCGGGTTGTATGGGTATTAGAGAAACCCTCATGTAGATGAAAAGGTGAAGAAAGAAACCATGTCCCAAGCTTCCAAGGTGACCATTGGGAAAGAGGCAGGACAGCCAGTTCAACTGGTAGTTATGATTCTGAGGCATCTAAGGAGGGGGATGATGAGCAGGATGAAGTGGGGGCTGAGTCGACCTCTCATGAGCATGTTGCAAAAGCCGAAGGGCCATCCGCGTTGGTAGGGTTACATGGTTGGTAGCCTTAGAGCAGGAAATGGCAAGGCTGTAGAATACAGTATTAGACTTAGGGACTAGAGTTGATGCCTTGGCCACCTAGAATGCTAAATTAGAGAAGAAAATCATGGGCTAGTTATGTGCGCTGTGGAGAGCGTGTCACTTAGACCCCAACACAGTCTCTGATCAATATTGATCTTCCTGAGAAGTTCCTTTGCCTCGCATTACTTTCTATTTTATGACATAAGGACATAATATTTTTTTTAAGTGTGGGGTGAGGGTTACTTCGTTGGTATGTTGTGTAGACATAGGAATGTAGCTTGATTCTAGTTTGATTGTAGTATTTGGTTAATTTGATTGTATTCGTTGGTTAGTTTGATTTTCATTTTTGATTAGTAGTCTAAATGTGTTCAACTTGTCTCGGCGATGAATATCACTCGATGGGTTTCTTGAGCGTCTAAGTCGATGTATAAAAAAATTCTTTTGTTGGTAGTGTAGCAATCACCCCATTTTGACTGCAGTGTTTGAACCGTGTTAGTTATTTTTTTATTTTTTTAATTAGGTACTTGTGGGCTAAGTGATGATATGGAAGGATGATCACTTATCGTCATTATTCCTTAAATACAGTAGATACTTTAGTGTGACGCTTCAGATCAGTTATTATTTCTTAATAGAGTGCCTTAAATTGTATGTTCTTAATTTGGCTTAAGTACTCTAACTAGAGCGTTTTGATGATCCAATCTAGAGTGAGTCATGTGACATATGTGTGTGAGGATTCTTGTATTCTGTGCACTGCATTGGATACCTAAAACTTGCTATGTGTGTTTGCAAACTGAAAAAGTAGTTTGTTTAGTCTTTACAATAATATAAGTGTTTCTTTGTTAAGCTATATATATAAATTTTACCCACCTAATTGTTATGTATCATAGTTAACCCTTTTAAGTTTGTAATCATGTTTCTTTGGCAACCACATTACAAGCATTGCCCATTTGTTTGAATTAATCATTTATTTGAAAACTTGACTTCTCATTAGGACTTGAATTGTTATGAACTTTGTACAAGTTAAAGTGTGGGGTGGTTGGGTTGGGTTGGCTTTTGAGAGGAAATAATGAAATAAGAAGAAATGTGTATTGTTTTGAACAAGTAAGAGCCACAAAGAGAAAGAAAATAATAGTGTACTATTGTGAAAAGAAAAAAAAATATTCCTTGATAAGGGGTATCTCTTGATGTAATTGTGCTTAAAGAAGAATGGAGTTAATATATAGAGATGTGAAGTTGGAGTTATGGTTTTGACATAGGCATGGGGTTTTAAATGAAAACGTTTAAGTATTAAAGTGCTTAGGAATGTCTAGTCACTCTTAAAGCTAAATGTATCCAACCCGTACTGCAGCCTATATTACAACCAGATGAAGTCTTAATTGATCCTAGACTTAATGAGCTCAAATTAGTGGAGTAGTATACTATGGGCAAGCCTATGGTGCATATTTTTGTGGCATATAAATGTTCTTTTTGAGAATGAGTGAATTCTTTCTACCTTGAGTTCCAATTATTCTTAAATGTTATTATGTGTGGAACCACTCTCATTTGTTATAAAAGGGAACTTGATTCATATAGTAAAGGTGAGTCTTAACCTCTGCCTTAGAGTTAGTGTAAAGTTAGGAATATTGCATGGCATGGGAGAGTCATCTCTTGAGGAAAAGATGTTACACTACTGGTCTCTATTCTTGTGAAATGTTCTTGGTGTGACGAGTTATGGGAGTCGCTTAGTGAAGTTAGGCCATGGCTGTTTGATTTATCGAGGACGAGCAAGGATTAAAGTGTGGGGTGTTGATAATAGATGATAATCATGCAAATTATCTAATATTTACACTTTAATTTGGCTGCACTTTACCTATGTTTGATTTTAAAAGATAACAAGATGCTCTAATTATGAGTTTATTGCTTTACTGGGGCCTCTCTGAGCTTAGAGAAAGCTAAAAGAGTGCTTTGAGCATGAAAGGCAAATCAGAGGATAACATGATCGAAAAGGAGAAGAAAGAGCACGGATCAAATCCGTACCCAGGTCCGCAGTCAATCTGCGGCCGTGGATAGAACTTAAATCAAATTCGTAGTCAATTTGCGGTCCATCCACGGTTGCGGACGGGATGTTCGGAGCTAAGTATTTCAAGGTCAATTATGTAATTTCTAGGATGACTCTCCTTGACCTATAAGAAGCCTAGCTCGCCCAAAATAGCCTATATTGAGGTTTTTGAAGTAGTTTTATGGCAGTAACATGCAAGAAGCAAGGCGGAAGTTTCGGCATAGAGTTTTTACCTATATTCTTCTTATTTTTATCATTGAGGATTAATTATATTGTTATGATTATAAAAACAACTATGCGTAGATAAACACTTAATCTAGGGTTTTGATAGAACCTCTTGGAGGATGAATTCTGCATTATGTTAATATAGATTTTGATATTTTGGACGTCAATACCACACAAGAGGGTGGGGTGATTTGTGTCATACCCAATTTTCGCTTAGATGAACAATAGAAGGACCTGGTTCTTCTATGTGTTGCAAATACAACTGTTTGCGGAATAATAAATAAAGAACGTAAAGAACATAGAGGTTTTTACATGGAAAACAGTTGACTCAAAAGGTGAAAAAATCACAACCTACTACTCAGTAAGATTTTCCCAAACTTCCACTAAATCACTAAGCCAAAACAGCAATTACAAAATTCTTTGTAAACCCAAGTATTAACTCTAATCTCGTTGTGGCACACAACCTTATCTGTTGCAACAAATTCAAGTTAACTCTAACTTGAACATTCTAGGTACCTAATACAATTGCTTCTATGATAACTGAAATGTACAATGTAAAATCACCTACTACAATTGAACTAGAATAAAAGATAGACACTTGGAACTGCCTTCTATCTCATTCAAGTGCTTCAGGATTGCACACTTGATTCACACATAAATTGCTTGCAAAATTATCTTTCTCTTTTTCTCTCAATTTAATTTTAACTTCTGCTTATGTGCATTACCTGTAAAAGAGAACAATACTGATATTTAATGGGTTAATAATTAGAGATTGATTAGGATATAAATGCTACTATTCTATCGTAGAAAAGTTCAAGGAGTTCTCAAACTCTAACACTATCTCCTTCCTAAACTGTGCTCTCTCATATAAGGAGACTTTCTATCCTTATCCAATACGTAACCTTTTCGATCAGATCAGGAGATATTACTTCTTGATAAGTTAGATTTATCTCCATCCCGGTCATTTTACATGTACAGGTTGAATATGATTGTGATTCACAAGATGGACCTAGTCCATGTTTGAGTTCTTTTGTCAATCTTCAAAACTTCACATGTTCTTGAGCTAACAAATTTCCCCTTTTTGATGATGACAAACTCTGTGCTTTTTATTTACTTTGATCCTGCTTAGAAAATTCACTTATTATCAATGACCAGGTTAATTAAGTTATAAATATCACTTATTCAGAATGTGTAAAGCACGGTATCTCTTTCCCCTTTAGCATCATCAAAAAGTTGCATACAAAGTGTGAGTCCCATATTTTAATAAATACTTATGGCCATTGGGGCAAATTCACGTGCAATCATGGATTAATCATCAGTAATCAAGCAAATATATTTAAACTATCAAGGAAAGATAAACAATGATCAAGAGCAAAAATAGTAGATATCACTAATAAAGGATATATTGCTATCACAATCCACAACCAGAAAGCAAAACATATCTAAAACATGAGCAAAAACAAAAGATAGAAACATCCCTAATCCGGGTAATTGAAGGTACTAGACAGGTTCAGGAGACAAAGGCTAGAAATCCTAAGGCTTGGGGGAGCTAGAGGGTTGGTTTTGTGCTCTGAAAAGAATCAGGATACTGTGAAGAATTCAATCATTCTTCTCATTTTCCTTAGTAAGCTCACTTCTGAGGACATCCTTCTCAGATTCCACCTCTGCCACACGTGCCTTTTGCCAAGCTATCTCAACATCCTTGGCTTCACATTCCTGAATGAGAGCCCTGAATTTACTATTGATAGGAGTCTTCTTGGATGAACCAGGTTCATTAGGGATGGAATTGACTAATAGTCACAAGCAATCAGAGTATTAATGCCAAACTGGTCCTTTCTTAAGGCCATTTCCCATTTCTTTAGAGGCACATTACACTTATCCAGAACTGTAGTCAGAATAAATCCATAGGGGGTAGCATGAGCCTTGGAGCCATTCATGACCTTTTCTAGTAGCTTGATGATGTGTGTAGGCCAATTCACTTGCATTCCTTTTTCCTGGCACTCCATCAACACTAAGTCCATATAAATTGCAATATGTCTTCTCTCCTGCCTGGGCAGTAGGCACTTGTTGACAAACTCAAATATAACTTTGTTTTGTGGCCTCATTTAACTCTTTTGAATAGCCCTAGCCACATTCACATCTTCAGCATCAAAGAACGTCTTGTTAATTTCAAGGGCAATAGGAAGGGAATCAAGATAATGCCATCTCTGCCTTGGATAATCATCAAACCTTTCAGAGGGTATGTCTAGAATCTCTCCCAATTTTTCTGCATCAAAGGTCACTTGAACTCCTTTCACCAAGTTGTTAACCTTCCCCTCGTTAACCATTGCATTAGCTAAGAACTCAATGATCTCATTCTTGGCTAGCCTTCCATCCATCTGAAGGACCATATCCTTCATTCCTAAGCAGCTAAGGAATCCACAAGTCTCATCATTCGTGGTTACACCAGGTCTTTCAGCAATATACCTTTCAAAATTTTTCTATTGCCAAACATGGAGAGCTTGTCTTGTTCACCATCAGACTCTTCTTCTTCTTCTTCTTCATCACTCCATTCCTCCTCTTCAGAGATTCTAACTTGTTTACTTTTTACTGCAGACCTTTTCCTCTTGGCTAATGAAGGTTCAACAGTTGTAGACATAGAAGAAGACTTCTTGGAAGAAGTCTTGGGCTTTTTGGGTTTAGGGGTATGAACCTCTATTGTTGTAACTCATTCTTGATGGACCTTTTCTATCTCCTCAACTTCAGCAGCCTCTGAGGGCTCTGTAACCTTCCATTTTCCTTTATCCATTCTCTTCTTCTTATTTTCAACTAAGGCCCTTTGTATATCAGCCTGACTTTATTTCACCCAACTTTTGTGGCTCTTCCCTTTGTCAAGGAAGTGTCAATAAATGTTGGGGATGAAGCCTTTCTTTTCTTGGAAGGTTTAGGATCTCTGGGGGCTTTTCGTGTGAATGTTCTCCTTTTCTTTAGATCATAACAGGCACTTACCTTTTTCAAAAGGTATGCTAGGGTTTCTTCAACTAATGAACCAGGTTCATCTCTCTGTGAACTTAAATTAACCAACTATTCAGCAGCTTCGTCACAACCACTTCCCTTTGACTTCTTGCCACTCTTTTCTATATTTTCTTGTTCAATCCCACATAAAGCAGGCACGCAGACCAGCAGTGTGTTAGTGATCAACCACTTTTTTCCCTTTTTCCCTCTCATTACCACATGCACCCCCCCCCCCCTCTCTCTCTCTCTCTCTCTTTCTTTAATAGATTTCATTTTACAACCAATCCTACCCACTTTAGATATTTCTACATCCCTGACTAGCCCAACCAAAACAAACCTAGTTTCTAAATTCTTAGACAACGAAGAAGTTACCTTAGAATAGGATTCATGAGCCTTCTCCGAGTCAGAATACCCAGTTCCGTCCCCCTCACTAGTAGACTTGTATGACCTAGAATTAGAGTTAGACTCTGAGTCTTGAACCTGACATGCCTTTAATTTCTCATTCAACATCTTAGAAAGAACCCAGAAGCTACTATTTTACGAGCAAGCATTTTTACCCTTCTCAACCTGTCTTTGGGAGGTGTGCTAGGTGGAGGAGAGGTAGTCAGAGGGAGTGGGTTGTGGAGGTGTTCAAGGATTGTCTTGTGAGTTCGTCATGATCGTTGGTTTCTTGAGAGAATTGGTGAGTTACATTTTTGGAGAAGAAAGTAAGTGGAAGTGAAAAGGGATTTTGGATGTTTTGGGATTTATGAAGATGGCAGGAGGTAATGATGGTATGTAAAAATTAATACACATTTAATGGATAGCGGTAGCTTTGGAAGTGGTCAATTAGAGGTCTAATCAACATGAAATTTTAGGTTTGAATGAGCGATTAAGCTTCCCTAGAGTTTAGGAAAATTTTGTGATTTATAGTTCTAATGCAGACGGAACCAGTTCAAAAGCAAATAGATAGAATTTTCTAAAGATTTGAACCATTGTAGGACTTTTGCTCATGATTTGCATATTGATATTTCTAATTGTGTAGAGTATAGAAAATATACCTTAGCATTCAGATGAACCAATACTGATGAACCAGGTTATTCAATTAAAATTCTCTTGATCATGCCTCAATTTACCATAATAGAGAAAATTTTATAAGAGATCGGTGAGTCATATTAACACATGTCATAGGAGTATACTAATTACAGTACGAAACTGAGTAAAAAATAATCTAGATATTTACACAAGTTTCGATTTCCTAGCCAAAAATAATTGTTTTTCTTCATTTTTTCTTTTTTCATTTTGTTTTTATTATGCATTCTGAGATGGTCCTATTAGGTGGCCTTAATCATCCCTAATTCCAACCTGTTCCTCTAAAAGTTTTCCCTAGTTAGTACTTTAGTGAAGATGTCAGAAATTGTTTATCAGTACCACAGAATTCTATGGAAATCAACCTTTTCTCATAGTTATCTCTTAAGAAGTGGTGTCTAACATCTATGTGCAATCCTTTTATGATGAACAGGATTCTTTGTTATACTAATAGAACTAGTGTTATCACAAAAGATAACAATGCAACAAACTTAAATGCGAAAATCTATCTGTTGTTGTTTTTCATCCACGGAAATTGAGCATGATAAGAGGCGGCAACAACATAATCAGCCTTGGCAATGGATAAGGCCATTGAATTCTGCTTTTTTGTGGCCCATGATACAAGACATGAACCAAGAAAATGAGCCATAACTGAGGTGCTCTTCCTATCCACAAGGAAACCTGCATAAGCAGCATCACCATACCCTACTAGATTAAAATTACTACCTTTGGGGTACCAAAGACATAGATCAATAATGCCTTTCAAATATCTTAGTATCCACTTGACAGCAGTCAAATGAGATTCCTTTGGATTTGCCTGAAATCGAGCACAAAGTCCTACGCTGAAAACTATATTAGGTATGCTGGCAATAAGATACAAAAGTGAATCAATCATGTCCCTATACAACTTCTGATCAACAGATGAACCAGGTTCATCTACGTCTAATTTAGTGGCAGTTGCAATGGGGGTGTTTATTTCCTTTGGTTCATCTATTTTAAGAAAATTTATCAACTCTTTTGTATATTTTTGCTTATGTATCATGGTTACATTTGGATTGTGTTTGATTTGTAATCTAGGAAAAAGTTAATAACACCCATCATACTCATTTCAAACTCACTCCCTATTAATTTGACAAAGTCCTTACTTAGTATGTCAGTAGTTGCCCCAAAAATTATATCGTCAACATATATTTGTACCATAATAAGATCCTTACCTTTTTCCCTCAAGAATAGAATACTGTCAATTTTACCTCTTTTGTAGCCATGTTCAAGCAGGAATTTGAATAATCATTCATACCATGCTCTAAGAGCCTGCTTGAGTCCATAGAGAGCCTTGTCTAATTTGTACACATGTTTAAGACATTATTTGCTCTCAAACCTTGGAGGTTTTTTAACAAACACATCTTCTTTTCGGTAACCATTCAAGAAGGTACTTTTGACATCCATACGATGAAGAGTGAATTCTATGTGAGTCGCAAAGTCTATGAGGAGTCTTATTGCCTCCAGTCTTGCCACTGGAGCAAAGGTCTCATCATAATCTATATCATTATCTTTGCTATAACCTTGGACCACCAGTCTTGCCTTGTTTCTTGTAACTGTTCCATCTTCATCAAGCTTGTTTCTGAAGACCCATTTTGTGCCAATTATTTATCTATCCTTGGGTCTTGGAACTAGATGCCAAACTTGACTTCTCTCGAACTGATTGAATTCATCTTGCATTGAATTTACCCAATATGTATCTTGTAAAGCCTTAACAACATTTGTTTGTTTAATTAAAGATAGGAAAGCATCAAAGGCATAAAGATTCTTTAATTGTGATCTAGTTTTAACTCCAGTGGTTGGATCAGTAATTATGTTCTTAACGGGGTGAGAACTTTGATACTTGTGAGGCTTCACAACCAACTGACTTCTGTTTGATGTTTCTCCTATGTTCTGTTGCTGAGGAAAAAGTTCATGAATAGGTTCCTTTAGGGGATTGGTTTTAGTTCCCCATTGATAAGTTCCCCCTGTCAGATTGTCCTGGATTGAAGAACTTGTTCTGTCACATATTCATTCTTTTGGTGCCACTTTAGCTTGAATTGAGACTTCACTCAAATCTTTTATTAGCCGAATAGCTTCATCTTCATATTCCTGTCTCTCATGAAGAATGTTATTTTCATCAAAAATAACATGTACACTTTCTTCTATACACAAAGTTTGTTTATTGAACACTTTATAAGCTTTTCAATGTGAAGAATATCCCAAGAATATTGAAGACATGTGATTTTTGACCCACCCCAAGATTTTATATATTTTAGCATGTAATATTTAGTTTAGGCCTAATATCAGTATTTCAACTAAGTCATGAGCACAATGCAACAGATAAAGGGTATTGGGTTTGAACAGATCAGAGGTATTTTCTATGATACGGGTGAAAGAGAAAATGGTCAGTCAATAAACAAGCAAGGTCTTTCGAGTTAAAATCAAAGTTATAATGGGAAGTGAAGAACCAATTGCCCTCAAAGCCAAGGCCGCAAACCAACCACCATATTTAAACTCACAAGTTTTTTTGTTTGACACAGGGGCGAAAATTGTGTCCAAATCAAAGCTTGGGAACTTGAATTTTTTCAAGTTTCGTGCCCAAATTTTGTCAGCACAAGGGTGGTTTGAGAAGGGAAAAGAAAAATTTGTTCGATCTGCAGGAACCCTTCATGAGGAAAAGCATGGGTCAGGGGCAATCTACAGAGATCCTCCAAGAAGAAAACATGGCTCGGGTAGGTTCATTCTCGGCTTCTCAGGACCCTCATAGATAATGGGATTTAATTTAAAGTTTTCAGGACCCTCCTAGATAATGGGAATTAATTTAAAATATTTAGGTCCCTCATGGATAATCGGATTTAATTTTAAAAGTTTGTAGGGACCTCCTGGATAATGGGACCGAGTTAAATTTTAAGACCTTCATAGATAACAAGATTTAGCGTAAGTTCTACCTTTAGGAAATATAATTGAGCTCTAAAGTTTTCACTCTTAAGATGATATTTAATTTGAAGTTTCTAGGAACCACCTAGATAAAGGGATTTAGCTTTTAAGTTCTTCGAGATTTTGGGTAACATGATTTGATAAACACTCACATATGAGCCCAGATACCAAACTGGGGCAGAAGAGTTTCTTTTGTTGTCTATTTTGTTGTAAGGCCAGGCGCCCATCTGGAGAACAAGGGAATACTTTTCAGTTTTTGATAATCAGGCGTCCACCTAGAGAACAAGCAAATATAGTTCATGTTTCGGTAATCGAGCGCCCACCTGGAGAACAAGAGAAATAAAAAGTTCAAGTTTCGGCAATAAGGCGTCCATCTGGAGAACAAGGAAATACAGTTCAAGTTTTGGCAATCAAGCGCCCACCTAGAGAACAAGGGAATATAGTTCACGTTTTCACAATCAGGCGCTCACCTGGAGAACAAGGGAATACAGTTCACGTTTTGGCAATCAGGTGCCCACCTGGAGAATAAGGGAATACAGTTCAAGTTTTTGGCAATTAGGAACCCACATGGAGAACAAGGGAATACAGTTCAAGTTTCGGCAATCAGGCGCTGACCTGGAGAACAAGGGAATACAGTTCATGTTTTGGTAATCAGGCGCCCAGCAGGAGAACAAGGAATACAGTTCAAGTTCTTGGCAATCAGGTGCCCACCTAGAGAACAAGGGAATACAGTTCAAGCTTTGAGCAATCAGGCGCCCACTTGGAGAACAAAGGAATACAGTTCAAATTTTGGCAATCAAGCGCCCATCGAGAGAAGAAGGGAATACAGCTCAAGTTTTTGCAATCAGGCGCCCACCTAGAGAACCAGGGAATATAGTTCAAGTTTTGGCAATTAGGCACCCACCTGAAAAACAAGGGATTACCGTTCAAGCTTTGGAAATCAGGCACCCACCTGGAGCACAAGAGAATACAGTTCACTTTTTGGCAATCAGGGACCAACCTGGAGAACAAAGGAATAAAGTTCAAGTTTTTGCAATCAGGCGCCCACCTAAAAAACAAGGGAATGCAGTTCAAATTTTGGCAATCAGGCACCCACCTGGAGAACAAGAGAATATTGTTCAAGTTTTGGCAATCAGGTGCCCACCTAGAAAATAAAGGAATACATTTCAAGCTTCAAGTCAGTAGCAGGCACCCGCCAAGAAGACAAGAGAAGTCATTTTAGAATTTTATTCAAGTTAGAAGTAGCAAAATCGCTCGGCAAAAGTGCGAATCAATAGTTCGAGACGATCTACAGAAGTAATCTCAATCCAGAATAAAAAAGAAAAACAAAAAAATAAAGAAGAAAGAAAAGGGAAGTGAATCCAAAATGCAAAGGTAGATGAAAGATGTGAGCTGCTCAAGACATGGCTGATGTCACAAGCACTACATGTCCAGTCTTAATCTGAAGAAGAATGAACTAGCACCTGCAGCTAGCAAGCGTCAAGGTTCAAATGTAAAGTCTGCATGAAGAACCATTCAAGACTCAAGAACAAGCTTCAGAAGACTTATAGATAGAAATCTCGTAACTCATAGTTGACAAGCTTAGTTAGTTTTTCATTTTTGATTTTGAAGTAATAACATGACCGCGGATCAGAACGTCACCTGGACCGGCTCTCCACCTCAGTATGCTCCATCACTTCATTCACTTCTAAACTACATGTGGCATGATTCCTTTATAGACAAGGATATGTCGGCAACTCAGATACCAGGGCTCGGTCATATTCCCCTTTCTCTTAGTTTTTGTCTATCCAAATAAGGTTCGGGTCAAAAACCTATCTAATCGTCCTTTGTCTGAAAACTCTTCGCATCCCCAGTCAAAGAAGGGTAGCTGTAGACATGTGATTTTTTACCCTCTCCAAGATTTTTTATATTTTAGCATGTAAATATTTAGTTTAGGCCTAATATCGCTATTCAACTAATTTTGACTCTTTTACTTTATTTCGTCACAAAAAATATTTTAGTTTATGTATCTTTCATAAATTTAAATTAAAAAATTATACAAAAATACTACCTTATTTTTATTTTTATACGATGTTGAAAACAAGAAAATAAGTTTCATGTTTTAATATAGTTTAATTCAATTAATTAAGGTTAGTTTTATATTTTTATAATAAATAGTATATTTAGAAGGAAGAGTTAGTTTAAGATTGGTTTATCCCATTTTAATCTTGTAGTTCATTTTTTTAGTCTTTGGCCAAATATTAAGGCCCAAAATACCAAACACATATCCCTTATCCTAAAAACCCTTTCTATATAGCAAAAAATACACCCTAAGATATAGCAAGACCCTAAAAACCTAGACTGTATTAGATACAAGCCGCAATACACCAAGAACCACCCCATGTATTTCATCTACTTCACCCCAACGCCACTACCCCATTAACGACTTCTCATCAGACCCATCGCTTGAACCCCACAGCTCTACTTCCGTCGAAAACAAGATGCACGACGCCACCAGCGACCCCTTGCCGGAGAACGTCCAGCAACCCCTCGTCAGCCCCAACACCCCTAAATGATCGAGGATCTCTTTTTCCTATTTCTCATAAAAAAAAACTCCAGCGCCAACTCAAAAACAAAGGCAGAGCCTTACCCATCTCCTTCATGCTAGACCAGACACCACATCCGTTAATAAACAACCAAATCCTACTAATTAGATACTTAGTCTCATCAAAACAAAGGCAAAAGCAAAGGCAAAGTAATAGATCCAAAAACTCCCTTCAAAATCAAGTTTTGTGTATCTTCTTTGGTCAGTCGACGCCGCACTTCCGCCGCCAGTGAGCTTTGCTCTCTCACTTCTCCAAATCTCTGACGGCAGATACATACAGAATAGAACATAACCCAGCTCTCAAAACAGCCATGAAAAGCTGAAATCTCAACTCCAAAAAACATAGCTACTGTAGCCTTTATTTTTACCCCAAACCTACCTGTAACTCCCATGAAACCACTCTTAAGGTTGCCATTCGAGGTATGAGTTCCTTTCGAGGTTATCGAGCTCGGCGCGGTTCCGATCGGAAGGTTTTGCTCATGTTCCAGTTTTGGATGTCGTCTTCTTCATTGTAATTCCGGTTGATGCTCTAGTCTATTGCAGTTGCCGTTCATTAGAGGTCATACCTTAAACTTCATTCTTCTTTCAATTTCCAAAATTTGTGTCATGAATATTTGTATTATTTGTTTGATTTCTCTTATAAGTTTCTTTTATATAGTCATGCCATGCATTTTGATTTTGTTGTTGATATGCTTGTCTTATTTATTTTTGTAGTAGCATGTTAGTATAATGATCTAATACAAGCCATTGAATCAGTTAATATAGCTTAGGGAGCTTGGAAAGTTGGCCTAATTCTGTTTGGTTTATGAGGTGACCTCATGCCCTTCTTTATGCAATGTTTTGGCATCTAGTTTATTTTGTTTTAGTAAATATTTGGTAAATGTGCTAAGAGCTAAAAGCCAGATAGGCGCTGCCTGCTTGACCTGAGGTGGATAATCAAAATGAGTTTACTTGCTTTATTAGAGATGAATGAAGACTAAAGGACCTTAATTGACCTTCATTGACATTGGCTCCTCAAACTTAGGAGACGAACAATTATGAATTCATAGCTTATAGCTTGCTTTAGGCGCGATCAATAATAAATTATCGGGCTATTGTTCCTATGACGTAATTGTGAATTCTAATTACTAAAATTTAGATGTACATTTCATGTGACCCGAATCTAATTTCCAACAAGGTTAAATAGAACGTGTTGTGAACCGCGGGTGCATTTCATGTGGTGTGTCTTACGATTCGTTTTAAATAACTTTGAATTTTCCTAATATATTAAAAGTAGCTAAAAAGTTAAGAAGGACACGTAGGTTCTAAAACGTGTAAATAATCAGATAAATAGGCCAATAATAATAGTTGAGTGATCTTGCTAAAATCACAGAACCCGGGAATGTCTACCATCTTCTCTCGAGTTAACAGAATTCCTTACCCAGATTTCTGTGTTCGCAGACCGAAAATAGAGTCAATTTCCTGGATTTGGGATTTAACCCGTGACTTGGGACACCATAAATTATCCCAAGTAGTGACTTTGAACGATAATAAAATAATCTCGTTTTGATTGTCGCTTAAATTGGAAAAAACTCTCTTATACCCCTTCATGGTGTAGTAAAAAAGAGGTGTGATAAACACTCCCTCATCACTTCTGGGATCAAACTTACCTAGGGAGTCCTTTCCATTATTGTGCACAAAGCACTTGCATCCAAATGTCCTAATATGGAATATATTTGGTTTTCTCCCTTTACGTAACGCATTGGGAGTCTTCTCTACAAGAGGCCTAGTTATTCATCTATTAATGATATAACATGCAGCGTTTGTAGCTTCTGCCCAGAAGTTATGGGGCAGTTTACTAGAAAGAAACATAGTCCTAGACATATCTTCAAGAGTCATGTTCTTTCTTTCTACTACATCATTTTGTTGAGGAGTCCTAGGGGCAGAGAAATTATGATCTATACCATGCTCATCACAAAATTCAACAAACTTAGCATTTTCATATTTAGTTCCATGATTAGACCTGATTGATGCAAGTTGATTACCTAGTTATTTATGAGTTTTTCTAACAAATGCAGTAAATATGTCAAATGTTTCATCCTTAGATGTTAAGAATAGTACTTAGGTTAACCTAGAATAATCATAAACAAGTACAATCACATATTTCTTACCACCTCTACTCAATTTTCTCATTGGACCACAGAGATCTTTATGAACCAGTTCTATCGTCCTGGTTGTACTTACCATTTCTTGCTTTTAAAGAACGATCTTACATTCTTTCCCCTTGCACGGCCCTTACAAACTTTGTCTTCCTTGAACTGGATATTAGGTAACCCTATCACCAGTTCCTTGAAGACTAATTAGTTTAGTTGATTCACACTTGCATGACCAAGCCTTTTATGCCACAAGATGGGATCATTGTCCAACACACTCAAGCAAGTGAGTTCATTTTCTAAAAGACTGGACAAATCTACAATGTAAATTTATTAATTCTTTTTGCTGGCAAAATAATCTTATCAGCGGTAAGATTAATCATAAAGCATCTGGTAGAGGTAAATGCTACGAGGTTACCTCTATCATACAGTTGTGAAAAATTGATTAGGCTATATTTCAAGCCATCTATCAAGTAGATGTCTTACCTACCTTTCCAACCTCAATAATCTCACATTTCAAGGAGACATCACCTCCTTTAAAGTCCTTAAGTGAAAGGAACTGGTTCTTGCTTCCAGTCATATCCACTATCCATGTACCATATTTGGGTACTTCCCTTTACTTGGACCTGCAAAAAGAAATCAGGGGTTAGTCTTAGAAACCCAAACTAGTTTGGGTACCTTTATATAGGCAAAGAGGTAAAACAAATTCCTTTTAACCCACCTAGGCAGCCAATTTTTCTCTTAAACAAAGGTTTTTTTTTTACTGGACTTTTCTTCTGCATTAAATTCATTTTTTAATGACCATTCTTGCCACAGTGTGTGCAGATTTTGTTTTCAAGAAAAGTGAGGTACTTGTTTATGGGGTCCCACTTAGGTTCTTGAGCCCTATATCCAAGTCCTCTCTTGTTGCTACTGTGATGTTCTTGTAGCAGGATAGTGCATCAAAAGCCTTACTCCATTCGCAAGTTCTATCCAGTTCATGATTTACCTTCCCTAGGTCTTCTTTTAAGACTATTATCTGCTCATCTTTGTTGTACAACTCATCCTTCATTTTTCCTAGGTTTTCTTCTACGGTGGGATGTGTGTGATCAGCTTTCTTCTTACTCGTTCCTATTTTCAGTTTTAGATTTTCAGACCTATGTTCTAGGACACTGGTGTCAGGTTACCGAACCTAGTTCTTCAACTCAACATTTTTACTATCACTCTTATTAGCCCTAGATTCTAGATTTTGCACTTGGCTTTTAAGATCACTCACTCCCTAGACAGCTCGTCCTTCTCATTGTTAATTATCTCAGACTCATCAATGAAGTCTAACAATAATTCAGACAACCTTTCTTTAGACAATAATTTGATCTTGTCTTTTTGAGATGAAGCACACTTACCTTTTGTTCATCGTCTGATTCTCCGATGGTCATAAGTGCTTGTTCATCTCCAGCTTCATTTTCTGAATCCTCATTTGATGTTTCTCCCCAAACAGTAACCATAACCTTTGTTGATCATATATTCCTTTTGGGTTCTTCTTGTTCCTTCGTTCAACCCTTTCCTTCTTCCATTCAATTTCCCACTGAGGACAATTCTTGATCATGTGATCTGTCTTGCCACATATGTTGCAACCATCGTTGGTCTGTTTCTCAGGTGCCATTAGTTCGCTGAAGGTTGTACCTCTTGAAGAACCCTTTCCTCTCATTAGGTACTTTTGAAATCCCTTGTGATCATGGCCATTTCATCATCCTCCAGATCTACACCTTCAGCTATTCTGAGAGCCAAACTCGTTTCCTTCTTGGGTGCATCTATTTTTATGGTTTGCCTTCTTAGTTCATAGGCAGTGAGGTTTTCAATTAGTTCATCCAACTTGAGAGTAGCAATGTTTTTGATTCTTGAATAGCAGTGATTTTTCTTTCCAAGTCACTAGTAAGATCCCTGTCAAGATATTCTCAACCTTGTCTTCTTCAAAGATAATTCTCCCAAGAGATTTAAGTTCATTTGTTAGTGTTGTGAACCTTGTGTATATCTCCTGCGTAGTTTCTCCTTCCTTCATAGTGAATATTGAGAATATAGTAGTGTTCCTGTTGATCTCTTTACTTGAGGAGTTCTTTCATGAGCCACTTGTAAAGTGTCTCATATTTCCTTAGCGCTGGTACAACTTTGAATCTTATTGTACTCATTTGTACCCAATCGACACACAAGTCATTTCTTGGACTTGGTATTATTTTTCCATTTCTTCAAGTCTTCAGTAGTGCAGTAAGCTATTGTCTGTGGCACGTCCACCTCGTCATCATTATTCATTGTTGTTGCCAGGGAACCATCAGTGACTATGTTTCACAGTTTATAGTCTTCTCCTATAATGTGATCTACCATCTTGTTCTTCCACCAAGAATAATACTGACCATTAAAGAGTGGAGCCTAGCACTAGATTTCCCTTCCTAGTTTCTAGGTGGTACACTCATCTTGATCTTTTTCTATGGTGTTAACCTCTTCAAGGATATCCAGCCCTGATACCAATTGATGTTTTAGACGTCAATACCACACAAGGGGCGATAATTAGTGTGGTACCCGATTTTCGCTTAACTGTACTATAGAAGGACCTGGTTCTTCTATGTGTTCCAACTAATACTGTTTACACAATAATAATTAAAGAAAGTAAAGAACGCAGAGATTTTTACGTAGAAAACACCTAACTTAATAAGTGAAAAATCACGACCTACTACTCAGTAGGATTTTCCCAAACTTTCACTAGAATCACTTAGCCAAAACAACATTTACAAAACTCTTTGTAAACCTAAAGATTAACTATAATCCTGTTATGGCACACAACCTTAATTGTTGCGATAACTTCAAGTTAATTCTAACTTGAACACTCTAGGCACCTAATACAATTACTTCTATGAAAGCTAAAAGGTACAATATAAAATCACCTACTACAATTGAACTAGAATAAAAGATAGACACTTGGAGCTGATTTTTCTATCTCGTTCAAGTAGCTTCAGGATTGCACATTTCAATCACACATAAATTTCTTGCAAAATTCCCTTGCTCTTTTGCTCTCAATTAAGTTTAACTTCTACTTATATGCATTACCTATTAAGAGAACAACACTGATATTTAATGGATTAGTAATTAGAGATTTACTGGGATACAAGTGCTATCCTTCTATCATAGAAGAGTTCAAGGTGATCTCAAACCCTAACACTATCTCCTTCCTAAAATGTGTTCTTTTCATATAAGGAGTCTTTCTCTCCTTATCCAATATACAACATTTTCGATCAGATCATGAGATATTACTTCTAGATAAGTTAGATTTATCTCTTTCACGTGCATCTCAGATGTACAGGTTGAACATGACTGTGCTTCACAAGATGGACCTGGTCCATATCGTTCTTTGGTCAATCTTCAAAACTGTACCTATTCTTGGGCCAACAAATTTGCCCTAATATTTTCTTTATTTTTTCAACTACATTTTGATTGTTGTTAATTGAATGGCCTTCAATTGGCTGTGCTTATTTAGTATGCATTACTTGGGAGAGAGTGTATATTTAGGTAGTTGTTGAACAACACAACTCCTAACATATATGAGGGATCAATATGAAGGATTTAAAGGTGGGATTAGGGATAAAAAAAACCTTGGGTGAGATCTATGTGAGCTGTAACTAAGGTTAACTAGCATAATTCGGGAGAATATATCTAGTATATTGTTGTAATTACTCGGGAGAGAGTTAGGACAGTCAGAATTTTCATGATCGATAGAAAAGACTTAGGCAAATGTATATGAAACATAGCTGAAGGATTCCAACAAGAGGTAAAATCAAAACCTTAGATTAAGTGTTTAGCTATGCATAATCATCTTCACAATCTAACGATATAATTCACTCCTCAATGATAAAAACAAGAAGAATAAAGGTAAAAACTCTATGTTAAATCTTCCGTCTTGCTTTTTGCATGTTCTTGCCTTCAAAAACCTCGATATAGTCTATTTGGGCAAACTAGGTTTCTTATAGGTCAACGAGGGTCGTCCAAAAATTATACAATTGACCTTGCAATACTTGGCTTCGAGCATCCCGCTTGCGGCCGTGGATTGACCACAGACCTTGGCGCAGATTTGATCATTGCTCTTTCTTCTCCTTTTCGATCACGTTATCCTCCGATTGACCTTCCATGCTCCATATAAACTCCAAATACTTTTTTAGATTTCTATAACCTCAGAGTGGCTCCTGCAAGCAATAAACTTGTAATTAGAGCATTGTGGTATCTTTTAAAATCAAACATAGGTAAAGTGTCGCCAAATTAGAGTATAAATATTAGCTTACTTGCATAATTATCATCTGTTATCACCTGCAATTTGAACTTTGAACTTGTTGCTATGAAAGAGAATGTAGTTCGCTTTGTATTTGGAAAAAAAAATGACTATTCGTTGCTTTTGGGAATAGTACTAGACAACAAGATAAAGTATTGAAAAATACCATAAATTAGGGTTTCTATCAACAAAAAAAAAGTCTTGATTTTTAAATTTAATATTTTTGTTCCATTTAAAACTTTTGAGTAAATACAAGTTAACTTTTGAGAATTTAGGTATTACTTATTCAGCAAAGTTTGTTTTAATTTCAATAAGTCTCTGGGGCTTTGGCCTCACTACAAAAATACGCTTCAACGTCTGGGCGTATGCTCCGAATTGTTGGGCATACGCTTCTTGAGACTTTCTCCCCCACCATCGCCTCGGAACATTTTTGATGTGCCTCGCTTCGAGGCTCGCCTAAAAACATCTTTTAAAACACGGCATAGAAGAGCTTTAGAACTCGATTGTTTCTTTATGGGCAGATTTTCTAGTTTACAAAAAAAGTCGTGAAAAAAGTGAAAGAATGAAGTTAGGGAAAGAGTTGGGGGTTTTATTTGAGTAAGGTATTCCTAGACCAATAAAATCATACTCTCTCCATTTCAATTTATGTGAACGTGTTTGATTGGGCATAGAATTTAAGAAAAAATGAAGATTTTTAAGATTTGTAGTCCTTAACAAGTCAAAATAGGGTTTAGATTATTTGTGTAGTTATAAAATTTCTTATTAAGGATAGAATTGAAAGTTTAAGCTAAATTGTTTCCAAATTTAGAAGAGAGTAATTCTTTTGGAAATATATCAAAAAAATAAGTTCGCATAAAGTCGAACGGAAAGAATACTCCATTAGTAATAAATAGTAAAAATTTGTTGAACTAAAGTGCTTATGAGGTTAAAATTGATAGAGTAGCCCACTTATAAATTGTAAAAGTGTGGGTAAGATTCGCGAAACACCCTCAAAATCTTACACTTCTGAAGTCATGCGCGCCAGTTGTTTCTCACTATTCGACTAGAGTAGCTAAAAAGTTTTATTATATGCCTCATACTCGATCTCTCATCTCGTCTGAAGCATCCAGTGCCGGTTCCGACAGGTAAGTCCCCACTCCCCCTCTCCTTTCTCTCTTTTCTCTCTTCTCTCTCTTCTCTGTCGGAGCACTGTTCCGACAACCCACGGTGGCCGATCTTTGTCACCTTCCACACCATCGAGGCACACATCGTCAGGCGCACCCCCTGGCAATTTCCGACACCGGATCTAGCCTCACGCGCCACTTGTCACATCACACGCGCCGCCGCTGTCGGACACGCGCCGGGCGCGTGTGACCATTTCCGGCAACTTTTCCGCCGGCGCCTTTCACACAGTGTGACCCCCTCACTATTGCGACCGTCCCGGTACCTTCGAAATTTTTCCACCACTGTTGCACCTCCACTGTTTTACCTCCACTGTTTTACCAAAAATTTTCCGCCACTGTTTTACCACCACTGTTTTACCCGAAAATACTCCCTCACAGCAAAGTAGCTGCACTGTTTTATCACTACTGTTTGCTCACCCAAGTCTGATCCTATTCTGGTTCAGAGGTTTTGAACTATCGCTTTCCGTTGGAAATTTTTCCGGCAACTCCCGCGCTTTTAGTTCCATTATTTCCGCTGCCTTTGTGGGTGTGTGTGAGTGTGTTTTGTTTTCTTGGACAGGTGCCTATCTCTCCGGCGAGGATCCCTGGCAACTCTCGTTCAGACTCGCGGCAGGACGCAATAGAGCCGCACATTCTGCTAAGATTCAGGAAAACTTGGGCGCAGCAAAGCACACTTTCAGGTTTTTCCACCGGGAGTTGGTACCTCTCGATCTCTTGTTTACTTTGCGCATCTTTTTACGTATTTTAGCTAACATTTCGAGTGTGGTCTATTCTGTTGTTATCTCGTTTGCTTCATTTGCGTTTTTCGCTATAGTGCGTGTGTGAGCCACTGTACCTCATATCGGTTGGTGGGATAGTGGCAGCGGCGGGGGATGATAGCGTAAGGTCATGTCCTCAGGGGGTGGGAGTGGTCGCGAGGGTAAGTAGGGGAGCAGGGGGTGGGCCTTCGGGCAGGGCGGGAGGTAAGGGCGGGAAGAGGGCAGCGGACGCCCATCGGTTAAGGATTGGGTCTTGGAACATAGGCACTCTGACGGGTAAGTCCATTGAGTTGGCAAAGGTTCTTCAGCAGAAGAGGGTTAACATAGCGTGCGTGCAGGAGACTAGGTGGAAAGGGACAAAGGCGCGGAATGTTGATGGGTTTAAGCTATGGTACTCTGGGCTCGTGAGGGGTAAGAATGGAGTGGGCATCTTGGTTGATAGGGACCTAAGGGAGTCCGTGGTCGAGGTTAGGCGAGTGAATGATAGGTTAATGTCTATTAAGCTGGTTATTGGGGGTGGCACCCTCAACGTCATCAGCGCTTACGCGCCGCAAGTAGGCTTAAACGAGGAGGTTAAAAGGCGCTTTTGGGAGGACTTGGATGATCTGGTAGGGAGTATTCCCCAATCTGAGAAGTTAGTTATTGGAGGGGACTTTAATGGTCATATTGGGGCTGAGGCTGGTGGCTATGATGAGGTGCACGGTGGCTTTGGCTTTGGGGCCAGGAACGGAGGAGGCACTTCGCTGCTTGATTTCGCCAGGGCTTCCGAGCTCCTGATTGCGAACTCGACATTCCGGAAAAGGGAGGAGCATTTGGTCACCTTCAAGAGTTCGGCGGCGAGGACTCAAATTGATTACATCCTCATCAGAAGGAGCGACAGGGGTCTATGCAAGGACTGCAAGGTTATTCCGGGAGAGTCTCTTTCAACTCTGCATAGACTTCTAGTGATGGATGTCGATCTCTGGGTGAAGAAGAAGAGGAGGGGCGCCCTGGGTCAACCGCAGATTAGATGGGGAGCTTTGTCTAAGGAGAAAGCACAGGAGTTGGAAAGGAGGTTAGAGGAGGGCGGAGCTTGGAGAAGTTATGGGGAAGCGGACGCGATGTGGTCAGTGACAGCGAACTTGGTTAGGGGGGTAGCATGGGACGTGCTCGGGGTAACTAAGGGATATTCAGGTAGACATCAAGATTGGTAGTGGAACGAGGTAGTCAAAGGAAAAGTGGAGGCGAAGAAGGCGGCGTTTGCTAGGTTGGCAGGGAGCACAAGCGAGGAGGAGCAGAGAGCGAACAGGATGATCTACAGGGAGGCGAGAAGAGAAGCTAAGATGGCAGTCACGGAAGCTAAAAACGCGACGTTCGGTCGCATGTATGAGGAACTAGGGGAGAGAGGTGGGGACAAGAAGTTATTCCGGCTGGCTAAAGCAAGGGAAAGGAAGGCTCGTGACCTAGACCAAGTCAGGTGTATCAAGGACGAGGATGGTAGAGTTTTGATGGGGGAATCGCAAATCAAACAGAGGTAGCAGGCGTACTTTCGGGACCTTCTTAACGATGAGGGGGATCGGATCATAGAGCTAGGGGAGTTGGGGCATTCAGAGCGACATAGAGACCTTGGGTACTGCAGGCGCATTAGGGTGGAGGAGGTCATAGGGGCGTTGCGTAGGATGAGTAGGGGTCGAGCAACCGGGCCTGACGAGATCCCGGTGGAGTTCTGGAAGTGCATGGGTAGATTTGGAGGGGAGTGGCTCTCTAGGCTGTTTAACGTGATCTTCAAGGCTAAGAGGATGCCGGATGAGTGGCGGTGGAGTACAGTGGTGCCCTTGTACAAGAACAAAGGGGACATCCAGTGCTGCAACAACTATAGGGGTATTAAACTAATAAGCCACACGATGAAGGTTTGGGAGAGGGTGATTGGGGCGCGAGTGAGGGAGGCGACAACTGTATCTGGGAACTAGTTCGGTTTCATGCCGGGCCGCTCCACCACAGAGGCTATTCACCTAGTCAGGCGGCTGGTGGAACAATTCAGGGATAAGAAGAAGGACCTTCATATGGTGCTTATCGACTTGGAGAAGGCGTATGACAAGGTCCGAGGGAGGTGCTTGGAGGCGAAGAGTGTGCCAGAAGCCTATATCAGAGTAATCAAGGACATGTACGATGGAGCTAAGACTAGGGTGAGGACGGCGGGTGGCGAATCAGACCATTTTCCTGTGGTAATGGGGCTCCATCAAGGATCGGCACTGAGCCCCCTGTTGTTCGCCTTAGTGATAGATGCTCTAACCCGTTATATCCAAGGGGATGTGCCTTGGTGTATGCTCTTTGCTGATGATATAATATTGATAGACGAGACGAGGGCCGGTGTTAGTGAGAGGTTAGAGGTATGGAGACAGACCCTCGAGTCTAAGGGTTTCAAAATAAGCAGATCTAAGATAGAATATCTGGAGTGCAAGTTTAGCGACGAGCCGAGCGGGGTAGGCAGGGAAGTGATGCTTGGTTCTCAGGCCATCGCCAAGAGGGACAGTGTCCGTTATCTTGGGTCTGTGATTCAGGGGGACGGGGAGATTGACGGGGACGTCACCCAACGGATAGGAGCAGGGTGGTCGAAGTGGAGGCTTGCTTCAGGGGTCCTGTGTGACAAGAAAATTCCACACAAACTCAAGGGGAAATTCTACAGAGCCGTGGTTAGACCTGCGATGTTGTATGGGGCGGAGTGCTGGCCCGTGAAGAACTCTCATGTTCAGAGAATGAAGGTTGCGGAGATGAGGATGCTTAGGTGGATGTGTGGGTACACCAGGCTAGATAAGATTAAGAACGAAGTTATTCGACAGAAGGTAGGGGTGGCCCCGGTGGACGAGAAGATGGGGGAAGCGAGGCTGAGGTGGTTCGGGCATGTACGGAGGAGGGGCCCCGATGCCCCGGTGAGGAGCTGCGAGCGGTTGGTGATTGTTGGTGGTCGGCGAGGTAGAGGGAGGCCTAAGAAGCATTGGGGAGAGGTGATTAGGCAGGACATGACTAGAATGCAGGTTACCGAGGACATGACCCTTGATAGGGGAGTCTGGAGGTCTAGAATCAGGGTTGCAGGCTAGGGGCTCTTAGAGTCCTTCGTTCGCCTCACCCGGGGTTGGGTGTGGGATAGTAGGGTTACCCATAGATGACTAGTGTTTTAGCTTAGGTCCCCTTTTGGTTGTTAGTATGGTAGTTACTGCTTGTTATTATTGCATGCGACTGTATTTATGTTTCTTATGTTTGCATAATCATTTACGTTATTTCTGCGGGATTACTTATGCTTTATTATTTTGTTTTGTCTTGCTTTGGTTCCTAATTTTGTCTTTGTTCCAATGCAGCTTTCCATTTTATCCTATGCGCCGAGGGTCGTTTGGAAACAGCCTCTCTGCCCTTTCGGGTAGGGGTAAGGCTCGTCTACATAATACCCTCCCCAGACCCTACCTGGTGGAAGTATACTGGGTAGTTGTTGTTGTTGTTGTTGTTTATTTTGGAACATGTGGCTTTTGTAGGTCCCAGTTACGAACTCTCCTTTTTCCTTCTCTACTTTCATGTCTTGTCACTTCTCCGGCCCCCCTCCATCCGGTCTTGCCCTTTTCCTTCCCACAACCCAATACCCTGTCCTCTAATCTCAATTACTCAATAACTTCAAGCAGAAACTTTAGAGAAACTACGAAACTAATGAATGAGAAAATGGCAAAAGAGGAAATTCAAAGACAGAATTCTGCAATTTCATTTGTCCACACAGTCTAGAAGCAGCAGCGACGATTGTTTAACCAAGTTATTTTTACTCGAGTACAATAGTTGAGAATAACACACAAGATTCAAAATTATATAGCAACACAAATATTATGATATATTCTCTCTATTCTAATTTATATAAACTTATTTTCTTCTTAATTCGTTTTAAAAACAATTATTCATTTTTATTAATAACAAATAGCTTAAATTTAGAATTCTACCTTAATTAGAAGCTTTTATAATCACAAAAATACTCTAGTATCTTTTCTAACTTGTATAAGACCATAAATTCTAAAAGTCTTTATTTTTTCTTAAATTCCGTGCATAATCAAAAACGTTTATGTAAATTAGAACAGTTAACATCATAAATTTCAACAATCTTTTTTTCTTCTTAAACACGATATCTAGTCAAATCATGTTGAATAAATTAAATTCGACTGTGTGGAAGTTTTATCTGACATAAATTTGGCAAGCAAGCAAATGTACTGAATCGGAATTGTCGTATTTGACTAATGGGGTGCGCCTCCAATGCTACAATTATCTACCAACTTTGTTGGATAGTCACTTAACGTGTAGGCCGATCGGTAGTGGGCCATTTGTATTTATATCTATTTTTTATTACATTTTAATTTATATTCATTTTGTAAAAAATATTACAAACCTATTTCACTTTTCGCATAACTTCAGACATAGAATCTGAAGTAGCAAAGGAAATAACTCAAACTTCAGCATTCTAATAGACGGGTTTGAAGTAGCAAAAATAATTGAACTAAGTGTATAAAGTGTTTGTTTGTAATTGCTGAACTTAAGCATTCTAGTAGCTGAAGTTTTGTTCTTTGTTTTGCTGAAGTTTTTGTTTGTAATTACTGAACTTAAGCATTCTAGTAGCTGAAATTTTATTCTTCATTTACTGAACTTCAATATATTTTAGCTAAAATTTTATTCTATATTTGTTAAACTTCAGCAACTTAAAGTAATGTATGAATTGGGAGTATATATTTAGTATAGTTTGAAAACTCAAAAGACACTTCTTTAAAATTAAACATATTCACATAAGAGATAGTCTTCTTAGAAATTCTTTTCATCTTGTATTCTACTAGTGATACTATTTCGTTTTTATTTTCAGCAAGTTATTGTATTGTTACTACTATAGTTGTTTAGATGGAAAGAGTATCTTGTCAAACTTTGATGATGAATAGATGTAACTATTTAAGGAATTACATTATATTACAGTTATCATATAAATATTTTTATATTTTAAATGTAATAGCATGTTATTATTTGTCTTCTGTTTCACTCGTCCATTCAAAGTTTGTTAATTGTAATTGGCTTTATATAAAGTTGACAAAGAAAAGGGCAGCCTAGAGTATAAGTAAAAGAAGAAAACGAAGGAGGAGGAATAGAAAGGGAACTAAAATTATTTAAAAAGTTGGTACGTGTTATGAAATCTTCTATTTAAGGTGAATGTCTATAATTAGAGAGATTCTAGAGTTCTATTCTTGGTAGATAAATCATCCCCCTCCCTATAAATAAAGGGGTCTTCTACCATTGTAAACCACTCCTAACATTCTCTAAGTATCAATAAGAAGAACTCTCTCTACTCTTCTCTCTATTGCTCTTGTTCTTGCATTATTGTTCTTGTCTTTTATATTATTTCATAACACGTTATCAGCACGAGTCTCTAACCAATTGAAATTTTCGATTGTCTTAACTTTTGTTTGTGTAGGTTTTGCTTCAAAGAAAGAATGAGGAAAGAAGAAAAAGAAAGAATGAAAAAAAAAAGGAGGAACGAAAAACAGTAAACAAAAGAAGCACTGGAAAGCAAAAAGAGAAAAGAACGAAAAAAGTTGAAAAGAAAAAAAAAGGAAAGAAAGGAGTTTACACAAGAGGTATATTTGATATCACAACATTTATTGGTATACCTTAAAGGTAAGTAATTTACTTTTCCCTTTCAAATTCTTGGAATTCTATAATTTGATTTTATATACAAACATAGACAACAAAGTTTGAATATAACTCTAGTGGAGTTTGTAAGAAATTGTAACCACATGAAGTGGTAAAATCTCTATGTCCTGCCATGATTAAATTCATGTATGATTGTGGGCAAAGAATTGAAAATTCGTCCCATTGAATTTGCTCCATTCCCTTTAGAGAATGTGGAAGCAGTATATGATAAGTCTGAAAGAAGACAAAAATTATTACTATGAAGGTATCAATGAATGTGGACGTGGCAAAGAATTCCGTCCAATTGAATTTGCTCCATTCCCTTTAGAGAATGTGGTAGCAGTATGTGATAAGTCTGAAAGAAGACAAAATTATTACCGTAAAGGTATCAATGGATGTGGACGTGGCAATAGACGAAATTATAATCGTCATTATTGTGATAATGAGAATAATAAAGATTCTCAAAATAATCTTTCACTTTATGAAAGTAATATTTGACATGAGATTGTGTAAAGCACATGATTATGATCTATTCCTTGAAGTGAATGTGATAATTGTAATAGAGCCCGTAAGTATGAACACGCTCTTGATGTAAGTTTGTTTATGTCTGACATTATGAAAAGAAAGTTCGTTGCCCTTGAAATTTCGGGCAAGAACTATATGACATGGGTGTTGGATGATGAAATCCACTTAGATACTATGGGTCTTGGAGACGCCATTAAAGACAGAAATAATGCATCCACCCAAAACTATGCGAAGGCCTTGATTTTCTTGCGCCATCACCTTGATGAAGGTTTGAAGATTGAATATCTCACCGTCAAGGATCCACTCATCTTGTGGAATGGCTTAAAGAAGAGATATGACAACCTGAAGTTGGTCACTCTGCCACAAGCACGATACGATAAGAATCCAAAAGCAAATAGTTTATAAACTATATATTATTGTTGCGGTGGAAACGGACACTGGTCAAAGGCTTGCCGTATACCATGACATTTGGTTGACCTTTATCAAGCATCTCGAAAGAGTAAACGCCCTGAAACGAATTTTGTCTCTGACGACAACTTTGAGATCACCCACTTGGATGTGGCAGACTCCTTTGAGCAACCCGAGGGAAAGATAGACCACCTAATCGGTGATGGACCCGTGATGAAAGAAGATGGAGCTATTTGATTTTATTTTACTTGTTTGTATTAGTGAATGAATAAACTAATAGCCATTAGTATTAGCTCGTATTAGTTAGTTCATGATATAACGTTAGTATTAGTTCTTTAGAATGTATCAATATGCTCAAATATCAATAATATTTTTACTTTCCAGTAGAGGTAATCGACTAACCTGAAAAACTAGTCGGTTATCTCATATTTCGCATAAAAACTGCAAAAACAATCGATTGTCAATGATCAACAATCGATTGTCTTTAAAACAGTGTGATCTGGAATTTTACAAAAACAGTCAACAATCGATTGTCTATGATTAACAATCGATTGTCTTTACAACAGTGTGTTCTGGAATTTTTCAAAAATCATCCACAATCGATTGTCTATGTCTAACAATCGATTGTCATTAGACAGTGTAATCTGGAATTTTTCAAAATAGCCAACAATCGATTGTCTATACTTAACAATCGATTGTCTTAAAACAGTGTGCTCTGGAATTTTTCAAAATAGCCAACAATCGATTGTCTTAAAACAGTGTGCTCTGAAGTTTTTCAAAATAGCAAATAATCGATTGTGTGTGTTTAACAATCGATTGTCAATGTTCAACAATCGATTGTTTGTGTTTAACAATCGATTGTTTGAAGAAAATGTTTAAACTGAAATTTTCAAACTGCAAAGTAATCAATTATGGATAACATATCTGATTTTGTTAGTCAACTGTTAGCAGCAGATTTTGAAAATATTATGTGACACAAACGAATTGAAGTTGTTTATTCTCATGTTCGTATATTTTCTTTTATATGTCAAACCATGGGAAGTAAATTGATTGAAGGCTCCGGAAGAGCAACTGTAACTCTGCCCAAAGGCACGACGTTTATCTTAGAGAATGCAATATTCTCCTCCAAGTCTAAGAAGAACTTGTTGAGTTTTAAAGATATCATTCAAAATGGATATCATATTGAGACATAGATGAGAATAATCTTGAATTCTTCATGAAAATGAGGCTGCCCATTTCGGTTTGGGTTCACGCCATTTTGCATGCAGCAATGCTAGTTCGTCGGCTGCCCACTTTGGTTTGGGTTCACGCCATTTTGCATGCAGCAATACTAGTTCGTCGGCTGCCCACTTCGGTTTGGGGTCACGCCATTTTGCATACAGCAATGCTAGTTCGTCTCTGACTGACGAATTGACACAAATATTCCTCGTTGCAATTGGTTTTGGGTCATGGACCCAATATATCCCATTTAAGAATTTTTGGATGCGCAGTATATGTGCCTTTAGCACCGCCATCCCGCACCAAAATTGGTCTGCAAAGAAGGTTAGGAATATATGTTGAGGTTGAATCCCCCTCCATTATTCGCTACCTCGAAACATTGACAGGAGATTTGTTCACTGCACGATTTGCAGACTGTCAATTTAATGAGACACTTTTCCCAAAATTAGGGGGAGAAGTTGGTGAAACCAAACGGGAAATTTTGTGGAAAAATGCATCATTATCTCATCTTGATCCACATACCTCTATTTGTGAAAGAGGCACAAAAGATTATCCATTTGCAAAGAATAGCAAATCAAATGCCTGACGCATTTATAGATTTGAAAAGGATAACAAAATCACATATCCCCGAAGTGAATGTGACAACATCTGATTCACGAATACATATTCATTATTGGAAGAATATGAACATGAAATTGGTATTAAATATACCACACTCCCCCCTAGAAGGAGGTTTGAGATGATACCACACTCACCCATAGTAGGAGGTTTGAGATGATATATGGCATGAATGATCGTTGGTCACGTACCTATTGTACGCCAAAGTATTTTGGAAATATGACTATTAAAGGACAACGATAATGCAAGAAACAAAGCTTGCATATAAGTTTGACATGACCATAATGGTATAACTTTCTCTTTAAGAAAGATATTTACCACATGGATGTTGATGAATCTGTGGTAGTACAAAATTAATTGAGAGCTCTAGAAGAGCCAATTATTACTATGTTGGAGAAACACAATTGAGTATTGTGCTGTAGTAAGTCTCAAAGAAACTTATTCAGTTTCCAAAGTACACGCGAAAGCGATTGATTATATTGAGACTATGAATAAAGGAAGGCTTTGATATCTCCTATTACTACAACTTGTAGCGGGGTAATTTGCATATGAAAAGGTACCCGCTTTGTTCTCCAGTTTGTACTACACAAAAGAAAGAATGCCACAATAAAGTGGATATCTATTGGTATAAAAACCCATGTCATAATAAACCTGAAGTTTATTGATAAGTGCACATGTCATGGTGTAAATTTGAAGTTTACCAATATTGATAATTTATTCAGTTGGCATTCGTGTTAGCCATCTCATTTTATGTATGATGTGCAAATTCACATAGGTGAATATTAAAGAACTAGAAAGTTCTTTACGAATTCTCTTGTATCACTTGTTCTCATTAATGAACTGACCAACTAAAGAGTTCGGGTTGAAACCCATAAATTCTGGAAATATCAAAGGTGAATATGGGCTCATTCACCTGCCATGTATACCACATATGATGCATCTATGAATTGGTTACATGCGCAATTGTTATTAACCCGCAGCCTGGCCGGTGCTTGCGAGGTAAATTGCTCAGTAATCTAACTTCGAGCATAATTTCCAGATTCTCTACTCAAAGATAGTTCATCTTGATAAGTTGGTTTATATCAAAGTTGGTTTAGCAAGATAATTATTGAGTGCTTCCACTTAATAGCTAAACTGTTTCTTGCGAGAACAAAGTTATATATATCAGTTTGATATACGTTGTATACGAGAGTATATTATATTCTCCCCTCACAAGAGGTTCAGGGTCAGGAACCAAATAATTTCATCTTATTATTAATGTGCCATGTATATTGACATGATAATGCACAAAGATGATTTCCCAAAGTTGAGGAAACAAGTTAGCTTTTCTAACATGAGGGGGAGACATGATAAACACTTGAGAAAAGGTTACATGGGATGAATTATCATTTGTATATGTATATCCCCGAATATCATGATATGAACCTGAAGTTCATAAAAGGGATAATTCAATTGCAACATATTGCAAAGCATGCTATACGCATTTGCTGACCCAAAGAAAGTAACTAAATGGAAGAGATACAATTCAAGAAGAATTGATTGCATATGAAGACATGTAGTTTTGAACCTATAGTTCAAATGCTTGAAAGTATAAAGTCAAAGGTATGTATAATCAGTTTTCGATATCTTATTTGTCTAGCATGACATGGAAAACTTGATATGCATCTAGAGTCTATTATATGGCTTATATGACTTAACTTGAAAGATTTAAGTTACTTGAAGCATATGCAATTCTTGGTCCTGAAGTACCACATCCTTAGTACAATTTGTGTACATATGTATCTTGCTATAACTATAAGCATGATGGCATTGAGAATGCATCTATGGAGATATTGAAAAGTTATTCCACGACATTATATGAAGATGTTCATATCTATCAAGAATGATGATTTCAAGGTGCGGAATATTTATTCAAGTCAATATGGTTGATTTGTCAAACGTCTACCAAAGATCGTTTTGAAGATGATGCACAAGATTGGAATGCAAATGCTCAAGGATATAAATTGATGTACTCATTAGGGGGAGTTAATGCGCGTTGCACTCTTTTTCCCTTACAAGGTTTTGTCCCACTGGGTTTTCCTTGCAAGGTTTTTAACGAGGCAACCAATAGGCGCATATTCAAACATGTGTACTCTTTTTCCTTTCTTTAATTTTTCCCATTGGGTTTTGGTTTTAAGGTTTTAACGAGGCACATTGTTGAATAGACATTCAAGGGGTAGTGTTATGAAATCTCCTATTTAAGGTGAATGTCTATAATTAGAGAGATTCTAGAGTTCTATTCTTGGTAGATAAATCATCCCCCTCCCTATAAATAAAGGGGTCTTCTACCATGTAAACCACTCCTAACATTCTCTAAGTATCAATAAGAAGAACTCTCTCTACTCTTCTCTCTATTGCTCTTGTTCTTGCATTATTGTTCTTGTCTTTTATATTATTTCATAACAGTACGAGTTAAATTTTTTTTAAAAATGAGTATAGACTAAATAGGAACACCCTATTAGGGCGCCTCAGTACAATTTTTAGTAGAAAATGCAGCCCGTTCCCCCTCACTCCCCGAGGAGCCAAACGCTTGTACGATATCCCCTTATTCTTGTTGTTGAGGTGGTTGAACTTTTCCATTGGGTGCACACTAGATACACTTTGGTACTATGTCGTTCATACTTGAAACTTTCTGAATGAATAAAAAAGGTCAGTCTATTTCAAGAGTTGTTGAATAAAGTGAGGAAGAGACCATATCATTCACTTCACCGACCATGATAGTGACTGCGGAAGGGGGTCTTCCTGTATAACTTTGGGTTCAAAGGCCTTACTGCACATAAGTGATATCAATATCTTTATGCAGTTTCACAAAGATATTTCAGAAGCCAGTCCTCCACAGTCAAACCAAAACGGACAAGGGGATTTTCATTCTAAAGGATTGGTGTTAGACCCCTAACTTTGGTCCTCGGCAGGTGTGGGTTGTGACAAGGATTTGCATGATGGACTTGTTGCACGACCCTTAAAAATTGGGGCAACATCATGACGGCAGCTCGGCATGACGGACAATGCGGGGCATGACAAAGGCACCTTGGACGGAATCAAGGCGCATCTAACTTAGGCGCGCGGGTTGGCAAAGTACTTGTGCGGCAAATGCTATGTCAAGCAGGGGCAAGGCATAGGAATACAAGGCAGGGCAAGGCGAGGCATTCAATGACAAGCAATGTGGGCAAATGACTTGGGGGTCAAACTCGGCAGTAGGCTAGTGGCGGACTTGTTCGGGCAAAAGGACTGGACAATGACGGACAACGGCGGCGGCGGCAATAAGCTGAGACATTGAGTGAGAGCAGTGTCAAAGGCTAAGGCTGGGCGCAATGCCAGCCTTAGGCGCGGATCAGCTCGGCCAAGGCGCACATGCAATGCACATGGAAGCAGTTGGCGGTTGCTGCCACTCTCCTACAAACATGCTGATCATGGGACAGACATGCTGATCATGGGAGCAAACATGCTGATCATGGACCATGAAGTGCCCACGTTTTAGGCATGATAACCCATCGGTTGGGGCTTGTCAACCGAATTGTAGCCTTTAAATATGTGCCTATGTATTAGCCAAAGGGGCAAGAACTTAGCCTATAGCATTGGTTGCACTCGAAATAGTCTAAGTCACTTCTTCAGGGGAGGAAGTCTTGTTTGGGCAGGGAATTGGGGAATTCTTTGTCTTGGCCATAGGGTTGGCTTTAGTGTTCTTGTATTCTTGTTAAATAATACAAGTTGGGAATAGGGATTCCCGTAATCTCGTGTGTCTTCTTTATTTCCGCTGCCTATTTTCATTCAAACTCAAAAACGTCCTAAATTAAACTAAGTGTGGGAAGGCTGAGCCAAGTTCGGAACTTGACTGCCGCGCGGAGGTGAAACCTCGGCCAGAATCTAAGTGGCCTAAATCGCCCCCGTGACAACTGGTATCAGAGCACTGTTGATTCGGGACAACGACACAAATTTCAACGGATCGAATTTTGTGAAGGATGGCTGGTGGCAACGCAGAACTGAGGGAAAAAGTTGCTGCATTGGAGGCACTTGTCGGAACCACTGATGGGGATCAGTTTCTGACTATCATGACCCGTCTTTCATATCTCGAGGGCGAGTTAAACAGACTGAGCAAGGAATGCACAGTTTTGAAGACGGAAAATGGGTTACTTCGTCGGGCTGTGGGCAACGATGAAGCACTGCGTGGGGCAGATCGTACCAAGATCAGAATTCCGGAGCCTAAAGAGTTCAGCGGCGCAAGGAGTGCCAAACAACTCGAAAACTTCCTGTGGGATATGGAGCAGTACTTTCAGGCTGCCAAAGTTCGTGACGAGGAAAAGGTCACCATTACAACTATGTACTTGGTTGACGACGCAAAACTATGGTGGCAAACGCGGGTGGCAGACGATGCAAGTGCTGGGCGGCCGAAGATTGACTCTTGGGAAGGGTTAAAGAAAGAATTAAAGGATCAATTCTTTCCTAGCAATGCGGGCTGGATTGCTAGAGACCGTTTGAAGAAGCTGAAACAAACTGGAACGGTCGGGGAATATGTCAAAGAATTCAGTTCTTTGATGCTGGATATTAGCAACATGGCTGAGGAGGACAAGTTGCATAATTTCCTTTACGGGTTGCAGTCGTGGGCGCAGATGGAACTCCGAAGGCAGAATGTGAAAGACCTTCCTAGTGCCATTGCGGCTGCGAATGCTACGGGAGATTTCCGGTGGGGCCAGGAGGGTTCTGATTTCTCTACTAATCCCAAGTCCAAGAACGGAAACAAGGACAGGACAAAAGAGTGGAGAAAAGCTGGAAACGACAATGTTGTTGAGGGCAACGGCATTGAGAAGGAAAAGCATGGGGCTGGACCTTCTTACAAGGGACAAAGCAGCAAATTTAATGGCTGTTTTATTTGCAAGGGACCACACATGGCGAGAGACTGTCCCAGAATTGAAAAGCTTTCGGCGTTGTTTGCGGAAGAACCAAAAGAAGAGGAGGATCAGGAGCAAACACAAGCATATGTGAATCCTTTGAGGGTGTTCCATAAAACCGAAGCTAGTTCGTCGAGGGCGACGAATCTTTCTGGTGGGGGTGGTTTGTTAGACCCCTAACTTTGGTCCTCGGCAGGTGTGGGTTGTGACAAGGATTTGCATGATGGACTTGTTGCACGACCCTTAAAAATTGGGGCAACATCATGACAGCAGCTCGGCATGACGGACAATGCGGGGCATGACAAAGGCACCTTGGACGGAATCAAGGCGCATCTAACTTAGGCGCGCGGGTTGGCAAAGTACTTGTGCGGCAAATGCTATGTCAAGCAGGGGCAAGGCATAGGAATACAAGGTAGGGCAAGGCGAGGCATTCAATGACAAGCAATGTGGGCAAATGACTTGGGGGTCAAACTCGGCAGTAGGCTAGTGGCGGACTTGTTCGGGCAAAAGGACTGGACAATGACGGACAACGGCGGCGGCGGCAATAAGCTGAGACATTGAGTGAGAGCAGTGTCAAAGGCTAAGGCTGGGCGCAATGCCAGCCTTAGGCGCGGATCAGCTCGGCCAAGGCGCACATGCAATGCACATGGAAGCAGTTGGCGGTTGCTGCCACTCTCCTACAAACATGCTGATCATGGGACAGACATGCTGATCATGGGAGCAAACATGCTGATCATGGACCATGAAGTGCCCATGTTTTAGGCATGATAACCCATCGGTGGGGGCTTGTCAACCGAATTGTAGCCTTTAAATATGTGCCTATGTATTAGCCAAAGGGGCAAGAACTTAGCCTATAGCATTGGTTGCACTCGAAATAGTCTAAGTCACTTCTTCAGGGGAGGAAGTCTTGTTTGGGCAGGGAATTGGGGAATTCTTTGTCTTGGCCATAGGGTTGGCTTTAGTGTTCTGGTATTCACTTTAAATAATACAAGTTGGGAATAGGGATTCCCGTAATCTCGTGTGTCTTCTTTATTTCCGCTGCCTATTTTCATTCAAACTCAAAAACGTCCTAAATTAAACTAAGTGTGGGAAGGCTGAGCCAAGTTCGGAACTTGACTGCCGCGCGGAGGTGAAACCTCGGCCAGAATCTAAGTGGCCTAAATCGCCCCCGTGACAACTGGTATGGTGAATTAGGGCGACATGGCTCACCTAAGTATCCCCTTATTACCTATTGGGGACTCAAACATCTCAATAATTGATGCAACCAGTGCCATGGGAGCTAAAAATAAGAAAGCAAGCACCATTCGACGTTTATAAGGGAAACCAATCTCAGCTAGTCTGCTTTAACCAAGTTTTCATGTTTTACATGAGAAAAGGTAAAAAGAAAACAAAAAGAGAACGGTCATGATAAAATCATGGATAAAGGTAGCACATTTTTACCCAAATTTGGAGCCATCTAAAGACTACCACCCCTCAATGCAAGAACGAGATGAAGAACAGAACCGCCTTCAATATTGTAATCCTTAGCGGTCTTGTCATCAGCTAGCTGCTTCCCGGCATAAATAAGCCTGCAATAAACCACAGATATGACTGGTATAACAATTGCCTCAAATAGAGAAATGGGGAAACCAGCATATCTAGTACTATAAGTTAATAAGAAGTTGGTAACTACACAATGACCGTAGAACCAGGACAGCTAGCAGTACAGGTAAATTAAGAAGCTGGCATGAATATTTACATGAATAACATTATAGATCAAACTCTCATAGTTGCTGGCTTTTTGCCCTTATAACTAAGAAACTAAGATAGAGCTAAATCTGGTGAAAATTTCAAATACAGACACGGATTTCTATAAACCATGAATATGGTACTTCCCAGTCCGTAAGTACTATTTAACAATCATTAAAACACCACAAGAAATTGTAAAAAATTTGCCGAAGATGAGATGCATGATAGTTCTCATCCTCTATGTTATATCAAAACCTGAAAACAGATGGAGGGCGAGAAAGAAAGGTAGCAAAGGCCTTTCATAACGGCACTCACTGTCATTACCAACAAAAGAATTATAAAACAAAACAAAGAAAAGGAGCACAAAGCAGTTGACATTTTTCGTATTATAAAATCTACGGAAGAGGGCCTAAACTACTCCTACCATTTGCTAAATGGTTTGTATACCCTCCGTCCATCTATCCGCCTAAAAAAGCACACGACTTTAATTTTATTAATAAAATTGCCCCAACGTCTAATGGCAGAATTTGTGGGCCTTCAATTTAGTGATGTGTCACCACGTGGCAAAATCGGGTTCAAACCAAAATGGGTCTTATTTCCGAGAACAACTTTTTTCCTGGTGCAGATGCTTTCATTTTTAGGCACCCTTCAGTTCCAGTCGACCCAAGAGAAGATCTTGTTGTACAAAACGGTAGTACAATATTCAATCGTCCTAGTTTTGAAGATTACCCTTGTGTACTTTCAAATGTTTCGGATCCTATTGTCCGAGAGGGAGATTCTTCTATTCAAGAAGAAGGGGAAGGGGACTATTCTGATGCAATGTATAAATACATAAGTCAGATGGAAGGACAAGGGTTCCTCCTCTTGTTATGATTTCAGCAACAGTTCATCTGATTCTATTGGGTCTCCTCAATCCGACCTGAATTTTGAATCCCCTGTTTCAGCGAAGACTTGGTCTGGCTCTTTGTGACTTCCTTTCATTCAACTAGTGGTTCGAGGGAAAAGAAAATCATCATCGACAAGATGTGACCAACAGAGGAGTAACAAATAGCTGGCTACATTTGCAGCTGATGAATCAAATATTAGGGATGAATATAAAGCATTTATAAAGTTTAAATATGTATATCATGAATATAAATCAGATTTTCCCTACATCAATTTGTGATTGGTGTTAAGATGAAATCAGATTTTCCCAAAAGACAATCTTGAGTATGTATATCTTAGTGATGAATGGGTCATTCTTATTAAAAAATGGGGTTTTGTCGGATAGGTTCATGTAATTTTATGACCCAGGTAAGAAAATAAGACCCATTTTTAGTTTGAACCCGGTATTGCCATGTGGCCCAATAAGAAATTGCCACGTTACCAAACTGAAGGCCCACAAATTCTAGCGTTAGACGTGGGGGCAATTTTATTAATTAAATTAACATAGCGTGCTTTTTTAGACTGATAGATGGACGGAGGGTAGCTGTAAACCATTTAGCAAACGATAGGGTAATTTAGGTCCTTTAATGTAACATTTATAACACTTCTGGCGTAAGAAGTATTGGGAGAGGTGATCAGGCAGGACATGACACAACTGCAGATTTCCGAGGACATGACCCTTGATTGAACGGTGTGGAGGTTGAGGACATGGCCCCTGATACGAAGAGGTAGTCGAGATTTTTTCTACTTCATATTGGGGGTGAAGTTAGTTTGATAGGGTTGTTCATAAACATCTAGTGGTTAATGTTGTGTCCCCACTATCCTTATATTTTTCATAGCTTGTCATCTATTTTATGGTTTTTATGATGTTGTTACTGTTTCTATGATTTTTATAGACGAAACTAATATATTGTCTCTTCTCGTTTTTTTTCCGTCTTCCTGGCTGAGGGTCTATCGGCAACAACCTCTATGCCCCATCGAGGTAGGATAAGGTCTGCGTACACACTACCTCCCCAGATCCCACTTGTGCGATTTTACAAGGTCGTCGTCGTCGTAAAAATTATAGCATTTCACTTGCAAGACCTTTAAAGATGCAAAAACCCCATGCATTCTTTCTTTTTCGAGGAACAGATACGAGATTATGATCAACTAACTCGAATGCCCATCATTGTGATTGGTGAATGACAGTGGTCAAAGATGAAAATCGAGGTGCCACATAGGCTATTTGGCTATATTTGGGCTGAGTCATTAAATGGGTCATTGCCCAATCCTGTCCAAAATTCACTTGGGTTAAGATAGATTGTGTCAAGATGGGCTAAACAATGAGTTGTAACCCAACCTACCCAAATCGATCCAAATATTTGCAATATTCTCAATTTTTAAACAAACATATATATAAATTATCTTATGTTTTGGAATAAATGTCAATTCATGGGCGAAATGATTTCTTTCCTCAATTTAGATTAAGAATTTTATTTTGATAGTTCTTCATCTTATAACAATACTCCCTCCGTTTCATATTGTTTGAGCTAGTTTGACTCGGCATGGAGTTTAAGAAAAAAGAAGACTTTTAAAACTTGTGGTCATTAAAAGTTTAAGGGGTAAAAAGTTTGTGAGGTCATACTATTTGTGTGGCTATAAAAGCTTCTCATTAAGGGCAAAAAAGGTAAATTGAAGAGTTTAAAGTTGAATTATTTTCAAATTTAGAAATGTGTTATTTATTTTGGAACAGACTAAAAAGGAAAATAGCTCATTTAATATAAAACGGAGGGAGTAACAAAGATCAGAATAATAAAACAGTAGCAAATTTAGAACTTTTCACCAACCCCAACACACCTTCCACCACCCCAACCCCCACCCTATCCCCGAAGGGGGTAGGGGTGGTGGGTAGGGTGATGGGGTTGTTGAGATACGGAAGGTTGGAAAAAAGTTGTGAAAAAGGCTTTCCCTTTTCTTTATACGGAAAATATTTTTCACCACCAACAACAACACCAACATACTCAATATTATCTCATACCATGGGGTCTGGAGAGGGTAGTGTGTACGCAGACCTTACTACCCAATATTATCTCATATCATGGGGTCTCGAGAGGGCAGTGTGTACGCAGACTTTACCCCTACCTTGTGAGGATAGAGAGGTTGTTTCCAATAGACCTCTGGCTCAAGGAAAATATTTTCCACCAATTGAAGAAAAACAAGAAAATATTTTTCAAGCATTTAAACCAACCAAACATGAAAAAATAAAAAAATATTTTCTAGAACATCGGTCAAGGTAGAACTTTCAGATTGAATATTTTCATGGGTCAAAGTTAGCATCATCATGGGTCCATTTGGGCTGATGATTTTTGATGGGTTATCTTGGGCAAGCCCAAAACAGCTCGTCTATAAAACTATTCTAGCCCAAACCCATTAAATCTTGGGCCGATTGGACGGGTCAAATGGGTTTGGGTTAGTTTTGCCAACCCCTAGAGGAAAATTAACATGTTAGGAAATGGCTAAAGATATTGCTCTTAAAATGCCAGTTCAGGTATGTAAGGCCAGTTCTGAATATTACATGTACTAGTCCTTCACAGCAAAGAAGAGAATCCCAGCTACCAATATCAGAAGTCTGGTTAAAACAATGGGTTGTAACCCAACCCACCCAAATTAAACCAAATATTTGCAATATTCTCAATTTTTAAACAATCATAAATATAAATTATCTTATGTTTGGAATAAATGTCAGTTCATGCCAAATGATTTCTTTCCTCAATTTGGATTTAGAATTTTATTTGATAGTTCTTCATCTTATAATAATAACAAAGATCATAATAATAAAACACTAGCAAAATTAGAACTTTTCACCAACCCCAACACATCTTCCACCACCCCAACACATCTTCCACCACCCCAACACCCACCCTATCGCCGATGGGGGTAGGGTCGGTGAGTGGGGTGATGGGGGTTGGCTAAGATAGGGAAGATTGGAAAAAAGTTGTGAAAAAAATTTTCCTTCTCTTGATACGGAAAATATTTTTTACTACCACCAACAACACCAACATACCCAATATTATCCCCCCACAACGTAGGGTCTGGAGAGGGTAGTGTGTACGCAGACCTTACCCTACCTTGCGAGGATAGAGAGGTTGTTTCCAATAGATCCTTGACTGAGGGAAAATATTTTCACCAATTGAAGAAAAACAAGAAAATATTTTTCAAGCATTTAAACCAACCAAATATGAAAAAATAAAAAATATTTTACAGAATATGGGTCAAGGTAGAACTTTAAGATTGGATATTTCCATGGGTCAAGGTTAGGCATCATCATGGATCCATTTGGGCAGATGATTTTTGAAGGGTTAACTTGGGCTAGCCCAAAACAGCCCATTTACAAAACGATTCAAGCCAAACCCATTAAATCTTGGTCCGATTGCGCGGCATTGTTATCAAAGGTGAAAAGTGCAAAAAGCTCTAAGGTATGTTGGGGCTTTAAGCGCAAAGTGCTAATAAAGCGTGAGTTTTAATGAAAAAAGGTGCAACTGGAGAAAAAGTAAAAAATATGTATATGTAGTCCAAGACTAATAATTATAAGCATTAATAACAAATATATGGACAAAGAAATTGGAAAAAAAAATATACGATAAAGTGAAATATTAATTGTTTAATATCGTCTTTTCATGATTACAATTATTGGCAAGGAATAATATGTGTTAGATCCTTGATGCGATACTAAAGCGCCTATAAAGCAAGGCAAAGCGCACATCGTATTTTGGGCCTCGCTTCAGGGCTTAAGCGCGCTTTAAGCGCACCTTTGACAACATTGTTGGGCGGGTCAAATGGGTTTGGGTTAGTTTTGCCACCCCTACATGAAAATTAGCATGTTAGGAAATGACTAAATATATTGCTCTTAAAATGCTAGTTCAGGTCTGTAAGGCCAGTTCTGCATATTACATGTACTAGTCCTTGACGGCAAAGAAGCAAATCACAGCTGCCAATATCAGAAACCTAGCTAAAACATATTTGTTCAATTTACCAGCTTTTAAGTCGCACTTGAGGTTTCAAGTAAAACACTACATAGACTTACTAGAAGTTAACTTATAAGTAATAATATACTCACCGTCCCAATTTATATGACACTCTTTCCATTTCCGCCCGTCTCAGAAGGAATGACATATTTAGTAACAAATTTAACTTTAAAATGCCCATTTTACCTTCAATGAGATGATTCATAGCCACATAACTATCTATTGCTTATTCTAGACTACAAGTTTCAAAAGTCTTTCTTTTTAAAACTATGTGCCCAGTAAAACACCATCACATATATTGGGATGGAGGGAGAGTAGCATAAAAAACTTAATTGAGAGGTTCACATTCAATTTCACACCCAAGCATCCATATCGAAAAGTATCCAAGAAAAATCATACAGATATCTGCATGTTAATATCCTATGTTTAGTGACTATTGTTATCTTGCATTCACTGTCATTTGACAGAAGTACGGGGGTTATAATGCTAGGAAACAGGTACATAACTTTTTTTGATAAAGGAAACAGGTATATAACTACAAGTAGAAAATAGAGCATCGCAAAAATTATCGTTAAAAGGGATGCTAGAAGTACCAGAGAGAACACTACACCCTTAGAAAGAACTTTACCAACAAGCTTCTAGGCCAGGAGGCAGGCACAGAGTATTATAGAAACAGCAAATAATTTTTCTTTTCGGCCACAAGGTTAAGAGGAGCAAATGTACAATAAAGACCACAAATACACAGTGAAAAACCATGTAAAACAGAAGAGAAGCAAACCTTTGTTGCACAGGAGGTATTCCTTCTTTCTCCTCAACCCGTTCCTTAATTCGATCAATGGTGTCTGTGGGTTCAATATCAATCTCAATTTCCTTTCCAGTGAGAGTCTTCACCTTAATCATAGTTCCTCCCCTGAGCCTTAAAACCAGGTGAAGTGTTGATTCTTTCTGGATATTGTAATCAGCCAGAGTTCGACCATCTTCCAACTGTTTTCCAGCAAAAATCAACCTCTGCTGATCAGGAGGTATCCCTTCTTTGTCCTGGTAAGCAACATCCAGCTACTCGTCAGCCAATGCCTAATAGTATAATATTCACTACTACAAGCAAGCATTAACCCTAGAAATTAAAGAACAATGCCCATTTCGGGGGGTTTTGGTTTTGGGGGGGAGGGGGGGGGGGAGAGCAGGAGAAGGAAAGCCTAAGGCAATCCTTTAGTTTCTTTTTTTGGGTTTAAAAGGCTAAGTCAATTGTTCACCATCACTATATGTATCAAACTAGCACATTTAGGGAAAGGATAAGAGAGGAAGCAGTGCATAGTAACCAAACTACAGGGATGCAACACAAGTCATAAAACAAAATGAGGTGTGTCAACCACCAACCCAATCATGATCCATTTCTTTTAAAGGAGAATCCCTAGTTAGAGAGCTAGTTTGAGATAAACTGAGTAATAGATAAAAAGATTCATACAGCTGACCCCAACAACTTAGAAACAGTAGATTTGTTTTGTATTTTAAAATTTTGAACTGATACAAATCCCCTGAACACCAACAGGATGTCCCTTTCGAATTTTCTAGTCTTTAAATTGTTCCTTTAGTGTTAAATTGAACAAATAGAAGAATGAATGGGGTTCTTCCATTATACTACAAATATATCAGAAAGGACGCTCCAATTCCCCCAGAAGGAAGACACTTTCCAATTGGATTGGGCATCTAATATTGTGTTCCTTTCATCAAGTAAGTGGAATTATTTCGGGTATAGTCAAACTTCTCTATAACATCCTTGTTTGTTCCAGATATTTTTGGATGTTATAGCGAATTGCTGCTATAGAAACATATATTATAACAGAACATGAAATTTGGTTCCGGAAAAACTTGGCTTTTATAGTTAAGTGATGTTATATAAGGATGTTGTAGAGAGGTCCGACTGTACATTCTTAATCCTAATTAGAGTGAATGAACAACTAAACTACTTCTGACTCAATGGAAATAGAGGCATTCGTATTTTAACGCTAAAAATAATCAAGACATAAAATTAGGAGTGCAGATAATAGTGCGTCATCTTCTGATTTTCATGACCCTTCTTCCTTTTCAAGATTGTAAGGTGTGCAACTATTAGCCGAACAGCTAGCCTAGGGAAGAACTTAAAAGGCCATAACCCTAAATAGCAAAAACTAGAGCAATATGTGGGAATTCGTGAAACATATGACAACTAGAGCGAAATATTTACAAATAGCAACCAAAGAGATATCAAATAAAACAAAAGGAAAAGGCCGAAAACTAAAATCCATAGCTGAAAAGAATTGAAGCAAAAGCCAAAACGGATTGAAAAGAAAAAGTTACCTGAATTTTGGCCTTGACATTGTCGATGGTGTCGCTGCTCTCGACTTCGAGAGTGATTGTCTTCCCCGTTAGGGTTTTCACGAAGATCTGCATGACGGATTATTGCTGCTTCACGCACACACACAGGGCCGAACAAAGCTAGAGTTAGTTTTACGCTAAAGCATATGGTAGAGGTAAATACTACGAGGTTACCTCTATCACACGTGCACACAACAACAACATCAATAACAACAACAATCCAATATAATCCGACTTAGTAGGATACTCCTACTCTTGGTAGAGACATTATCTTTAAATAGACCCGCGGCATCTTGAAGAAGTTACTCCATTGAAAGTGGATTACTTTCCGTTGAGCAACCCTCTTGTGTATATCATACGCGCATACACAGGGCCGAATCCAATCTGTTTTGGGAATTTTGGGACTATTTTCGTGATTGGCCGCAAATAATGGGCTATTTTCTTTTCTTTTCCCTTTTGGCCAAACAAGATTATTACAAAATACTTACTACTACTATTACCTATAGTAGGAACTTAGAGGCAAAGCCTCATTAAGTTTATCGTTTACTCCTTACACTACCCTCATCTCCTGATCCTACGTTTGAGGTATAAGGCCATCACATTATTTTTTCATTAAATTTCACACTAAGATAATATAATATTTAATTTACTTTAATCATTATACCATTTTTATACCAAATCTTATCTCTCTTCTATATTATATTGTTATCTTCAATTTATTTTTCATTTTTTATTTCCTTCAAACTAATATTATCTTTTTTCTTTTTTCCATATTTATTATATATAATTCACATTTACCACTTATATAATCATTTATTATAAAATTATTTTAAAGGATAAATTAACAAAGAGTGAAATCATTGATAAAAGATAATTAAATAAATATTATATCATAATCAAACCTATGTTTTTAATGTAACTTCAATTTTAATGTATTAATGTAATTTAATTATAATGTATTTTTATTTTATGTATTGTTAATTTTCTTTTTAAAATTTTAGTTTTCACTTTTTCATTTTAGCAACATTAGATATCTTAAAATTGTATTTTTTATTTTTAATTATATTTCTTTATATATAATTATAATAATAATAAAATTAACTTATAATTTTATATAGATATAATATATACAAAAATTAATATATCAAAAAATTGGATATAAAATTAAAATAATAAAGATCTTAATGTAAAAGTTAATTATATAAACAATATATGATAAATTAAAAGTTTAAAAATAAAAAAACTAAATAAGATAATATTAAACCAAATATAGAGTGATGAATAGTGTTGCATTAAATTTGGTGCAATACTATTCATGTTCTAAAATAGTACAAAAAATGGTATTACATTGAAGCAAAAAAACATTATTTCTTGCATCAAATTTTAAAGTTAGTGCAAGATTTAGAATGGCGTCGGAGATATCCTAAGAAAGAAACGAGAAGTAGAGGAAACGGTCCAAAGAGTAAAAAATGGAAGAGAAAATTAGGTGAAGACTTCTTATTTCTTTCTTTTTCTCAACTTTCTTTCTTCAAAATATTTTAAAGAAAATAAGAGAGAAATTCTGTTCCTTTTTAGTGTCTTTAAATAAGATGAAAATTTTCAAACTCTCCCTTAGGATAATGTGCTCCAATTCTAAATTAGATAAAATATTATTACTGTGCTTTTTAAATACTATAGTATCTATGTATATGATGGTTTAAATATTTGTTTATACGAAGGGACAATAAAATTTATATTTATTTATATCTATATCTATTGTCACGCCTCCTTTTTTATATACCCAAGGATAGTATAAGGGAGTTTTTTCAATTTAAGTGATATTATTCGAAATGAGATTATTTATTTGATTTCTTCAGAGTCGCTAATTGGGAATGATTTATTTCTGGTGTCTTATGTCGCCAGATTATATTAAATCCCAAATCAAGAAAAATTTCGACTTTCCTTTTGAAGTCTGCGAACCAAAAATTCTTATAAGGAATTCTGTTAACCCAAGGGAAGGTGTTAGGCACCCCCGGATTCCGTGGTTCTAGCACAGTCGCTTAAACTATCATAAATGACCTATTATCTGATTTAAGTACATGTTTTAACCTGTGGTATATTTAAAATTATTAAAAACCACTTTTAATTATTTTAAGAAGATTTCAATGTCATCTAAAACGCACATTTGGACCACACCACATGAAGTGCACCCAAAATCCGAAACACATTTAACGTTGCGAGATTTGAATTTGGGTCGCTGAAAGCACACTTAGGAAGGTAATTTTAAATTATGCGCCTAAAGAAACTACGTATTTTTAACTTTGCGAGGGCCCTGGAAAATTCCCTAAATGACATACCTCGAATTCTAAGAATTTTTAATATTAATTAAGCGAGGGCCATGCATTTTGAGATTTTGTTTAACACGGACACCTCGATTCTTAATTGTAAATGGGAACTCGAGCAAAATTCTTGAGGGTCATAACTATATCATACTAAACATGGCACGCCTCAACAATCTAAAGGAACTTATTTATCTAAACATTAAAGAAGCTTGGATTTTTACTTATTTTATATTTCCGTTAAGCTAAAAATTGCTAATCAATGATAGCAATGAACAGCTCATGTTTGATTGCAAAAGTTTGGGCTGGTCATATCTGTTACTTTAGGCCTGTATAAGGACCAAATGGTCCCAATGATGCCCATCTTGGTAAACAGGTCAGTCAAATAGAAAGGGATTTTTACATATACATCCCATATACCAAACCTTACTACCACTCATGTTTAAGGTTTGTGTTTATTACATTTAAGTATACCACCTTTCAATTTATGTACCAAAATTATATTTAAGGTTAATAATCAACTCATTAATTATTTGCTTGATTTGTGGAACAATTAAAGGTTTAATTTGTGGAACAAGATCTTTTCATATATTTTTTTTACACATTTATAATGGAAGATCTCAACTTGCACCTTACTGTAACAAACTTCGAATAGTAAGTAAATAATTAGTTCATTCCAGTTATTCCTTTTAATTAGTTTATTCCAGTTTGCTAAAGGGTTAAGCCTCTCACTTTTCATAATTTTCTTTTAATTAGTTTACTCCAGTTATTCACAATAATGTTTTTAAATAATTTAGAAAGTAAAATAGAAAATATTGATTTTAATAATTCAAAAAATAAAAAAAAAGTCGAAAGAAGATTTTGAATTTTTGAAGATGGAGTTTATATACTCAAAGTTCGACGTCGGGTTTCAAAAATGCATTCTTTGTGGAATGCATTTTTCCATTATTTTTCTTAACATTACAATATTTGGCCAAAACTTTTAGAAGGAAAAAACTGATTTTGAATAGAAATAAAAATAATTTTTTAGAGCAGAAAAACTTAACTTTTAAAAATTTTATTTTTATGAAAACTTAACTTTTAAAAATTTTATTTTTATTCGAAGATGTTCTAATATCAGGAGTGTCTGTTGTAATCTTATTTTTTTCATTGTATTTTTCAGATTATCAGTTATTTGTAATCAAATTTATTTTTCATTCTTGTTTTGATCTATTTTTATTATTTTTCTATTTTTTATTATTGTTCTTGCTTGAAGAAGTTGTAAACTTGTCAAGTGCACGAGCCTTGTAATCGTCTATATGTACCTACAAGTAACTACAATTAATTACAAAGTTCATACAACTACAAAAATTTGATTACATTTTAAAAACACACTGGAAACACTGCATATAACCTTAACTACATTTACCTACATTTGCCTACATTTGACTACATTTTAAAAACTCATTGGAAACATTTCGTATAACCTTAACTACATTTACCTACATTTGACTACATTTTTAAAACTCACTGGAGACATCATTAAATAACCTTAATTACCTTAAGGTTATATGCAGTGTTTCCAGTGAGTTTTTATAATATAGTCAAATGTAGTTAAATGTAGTTAAGGTTATATGAAGTGTTTCCAGTAAATTTTTTCGTTTCGTATTTATTTGTTATATTCGTTCCGATAATCTGGAATAACTAAAATATGTTGTGAAGCTCTCACCTACAATTCAAGATCAAAAAGAAAATAATAAGGTGTCAATAAATTAACTATGTTAGCAACAATCAGTTAACTACAAATCAGCTACAAACAAACGGCATATAAACGTTCACTACTATTAACTACAATTATCTACATTTTTAAAACTCTATGTAAATACTTCATAACTACATTTAACTACATTTAACTACAATTATCTACATTTTAAAACTCTCTGGAAATACTTCATAACTACATTTAACTACATTTAACTACAATTATCTACATTTTTAAAACTCTCCGGAAATACTTCATAACTACATTTAACTAAATTTAACTACAATTATCTACATTTTTAAAACTCTCTGGAAATAACTTCAACATCTACAACTTTTTTTGTTTTTTTTTTCCTACACCAAACAAGAATATATTAAACTACGATCTATGTTGAAAAAAAATGTTGACAACAAAATTTTCTATTCATATACAAAATTTCTAGAAATAAACTACAAAATCAATTTTAGTACTGTATAAAGTTGTATTGTTTTTAAGGGTATCTACAAAATTACTAATACTACAATTAAACAACAATCTATGTTGAAAAAAAATATTGATTACAAAATTTTCTCTTGACCTACAAAATTTCTTCAAAAAAATTACAAATAAAGTTATATTATTTTTAAGATTATCTATAAAATATTATATTTATATTATAATTAAACAATAATTTATATTAAAAAAATATTGACTATAAAAAATTTCTTATGTGATATAGAAATGTAAAAAAGCCCCCCAAAAATAGGGTTTCCATATTGATAATAGAGCTACCAATGTGCAGAAACAAAAACAAGAAAAGATGATAAACAGAAAGAAGAGAAGAAGGATTAAAAGATGAAGAAAAGAAAGAAGAGAAGAAGCTGGACAATATGGACGAAAATCACAATTATTTTTGGTTTAGAAGAGATATATAATACATTAAATATGTTACCTTACATGATCTAGACTTTAAATGGTAGAAAATCAATCATTAATTCCCAACCTTAATGTGGGGCGTTATTTTTGGTCTAAATTTATTAAGATTCTGATTTTGTATTAATTGTGTAGTCTTAATTTAGGATGGAAATTTAGTTTGGTACATATTATGTAACAAAAATATGGGATATGAGTGTAATAAACAAACCATGCACAATAATGGTAGTAAGGTTTGGTATATGGGATGTATAGGTAAAAATCCCAAATAGAAAAGAACACAATTGGACCAAAGCTGGTAGCCCAATACATCCATTCAAACATCAATTCTATGATTGACCATTAAATGTAAAATCAACTTAACAATTTCTGTTACATAGCAATCTAAGAGAACATCATCACCCCAAGAAAAGTCAAAATTCAATTGAGAAATGGTTTGAGAAGCTTACTGACGTATAACCAAGACCCATCATGCGTTTCATACAAAAAAAACGAATGTGCTGACCGAAATGCCATCCTGTTCAATTTTGTTACTTAACATGAACCACTACTGATTTTAAACCAATGTATGAAAAAATAACCTACCAACCAAAAAGGACCAAATCAGATCCAAGATTCAAGACTAATATTCCCAAATTAGACAATTATCAGAACCTTTTCGGCTTTTTACTTATGTGATCAAATACAATAGTAGGCATCATTAAATACTTGAATATTAATACAACACTATCATACAACCCAGAGACTAGTTCGTAGTGATATCCATATTTCAATAGTGACGAGAGTTCAACCATTACAACTAAAATTCAGCTATGCATTTTTTAACAAAAAATTTAGAAGTGCAGGCTAAATCTGCATCTACAGCTTATTTTAACAACGGTTAAGGGTCAAAACTGTCCTCAACCTATCGACTCCGGAACAAAATTGCCCTCCGTTTACCTTTGGCGAAAAAAATGCCCCCACCGTTAACTTTGTGGCCTATTTCTACCCCTAAAATCTAACAGAATCTTGAATTTCATTTTTAATTTTTATTAATGCCACGTGTCACGTTTTGATTGGGACATATAAAGAACGGAAAATTGGGACATATAAAGAACGGAAAAAGGGTCAAAACTGCCCTCAACGTATTGACTCCGGAACAAAATTGCCCTCCGTTAACCTTTTTTGGGTCGGGTCGGTCGGGTTGAAGTGTAATGTGATTTCCCGCTTTCCAACAAATGTAAAGAGCTTGATATATCACATATATTCATCTTCAGTTAAAGTGGATTGGTCATTCCTATCCAATGGGGGCCTAGTTTTTCATGGCTTGGTTATGGGGGACGGGTTGGACGCCTGGTTCGTGATGGAGGGGGGCTGTTTGGTTGTGAAGTTTTCCGGCGATGTGAAGGTGACGGGTTGGACGGGAAGATGAAGCAACGGGGTAGCTATGAGAGGTCGTTTGGTGGTTTAGGGTTAGAGAGGGTGTGTTGTGAGGAAGATGAAGAGAAGGTTTGGTGTTTTTTGGGTCGGGTCGGTCGGGATGCTTGTATTTAATTTTTAATTTTTTTAATTCCACGTGTCACGTTTTGATTGGCCATTAAATAAACTTGACCCAAAATCAATTCTCACCCAAATTCCGACACAACCCGATCCAACCCGACCGACCCGACCCAAAAAAGGCTAACGGAGGGCAATTTTGTTCCGGAGTCAATACGTTGAGGGCAGTTTTGACCCTTTTTCCGTTCTTTATATGTCCCAATTTTCCGTTCTTTATATGTCCCAATCAAAACGTGACACGTGGCATTAAAAAAATGAAATTCAAGATTCTGTTAGATTTTAGGGGTAGAAATAGGCCACAAAGTTAACCGTGGGGGCATTTTCTTCACCAAAGGTAAACGGAGGACAATTTTGTTCCGGAGTCGATAGGTTGAGGGCAGTTTTGACCCTTGACCGTTTTAACAATAGCAAAATCCCTGCAACTTCAGTAATTACATAAACCACTCAAGCTGAATAAACTACTACTATATTTGACTAATAGGATTCATACGAGATCCACAATGCAGGCATTGGATGCAAAAGAGTTTAAACAATACTAGAGCTTAAAATGGCAAGTTAAAATTAACATAAAAGAGGATTCGAACAGTAAAGTTAATAATCAAAGGAACACAAGACTGATCCCTAAAAGAACATGTATCTTTGTTTAAATTCATTCTCATTCATATGCAAGCCCAAGTGTTTTACATAGCTCTGATATGCAATTCACATGTCAATGAGATTCGGGATGGTACTTGTCACAGTAAAGATGAGCAAGGAACCTCAAGAATGATCTTAAAGTAAAGCCAAACTAGCAAGTGTAGTAGCAATGATCAGCAGTAAAACTCAATCAAACAGCCTCCAAAAAATCTAGCCAATTCTAACTTTTAAGCCATTTTTTGGCCCAGATAAAGAAAGAATTCTTTGATGTTTTGAAAATCACAGTTAAAACTCAAGATTAGGGAGCAGGTTCAGAACCAATTCATACCCAAAGATGAAACAAAATTCAAAGTTCTTTTAGACTAACCGTTTAACAACCGTTTTAGTTTTATTTTTGGAATTTTCTCTCTCCGATTCTCTGCCTTGAGAATGAAGAAACAAACCTTTGATACAGGCTTCTTAGGATAGTAGAAAATAGTTCAGATTTACCTATTATCCCTTTTCCAGTTATTATTTTTTGCTAGTTAATCCCTTAACTTTTAACTTGCTTGCCAAGTCAGTCCCTTTTCATCTTCCATGAAGCTTCCCAAATCAGTTACAAATGATTCCTTCACCTAATTTCCCTGAACTAACTTTAGGAGCCCTATTTTTACTTTAGGGACCAGACCAATATGGGTCATGGTCCAAATTGACCAAATAGTTAAAACCTAATATGGGCTTAATTCTGACCTAATGAACCAAATCAGCCCATGGAAGAGAATTCTGAAATGGCTTCAAAGGCCAAATAGTAAAGTGAGACTAAATCCAATCAGGAAACAAACAGAGGGAAACTACTTAAATAATTTTGAATACGAAACCTACACTAATCGAATGATTATTAAATACGGGTAAACAAGAAATTGACCAAGTTATTAAACTAAGCGACTAAACTAGAGATGAAATTAGAACTTTAACCAGGTTAATAACAAAACCTAATGGACTAAGAAAAATCAGGGGACAAACTTTCACAAAGGAGAGAAAGAGAAATGAAGAGAAGGCCATTTATAGTCAGAGGACTGGTCGAGCTTCAAGCAGATTAGTAGAAAAAAACCTAACTAAAAAAGGGGAGGAGAATAAGAATAAGATAATAAAAGAAAGAGAGGAAAAAATGAGTGAAAGGAACTTACCAAATCAGAAATTTAGAATCCACTGAAGACAAGTGACTTAACAAATAATGTTGATCATTTGTTCTTTGTCAAGAACTGCTAAACGACATCAGTCTTTATTGAATCAAAACTTCAAAGCTCGAAAAAAAAAGAATCTCTCGACCATACATGCCACCGGTGCTTGATGAAAAATGATTTTAGACTCTTAGGGTTCGAACTCAAGATGTAAGATTCGAGAAGTTCTAGGCATATTCGAGGGTAAAAGATTACTTATTTTGAAAGAGGGGAGTGAAGGGGTCACGCGGTGTTATTTTGATAAGGATTGGAGTGGTCTATGGCGTCGCTGCTGGCCAGAGACGGTGGGAACATAAGGGCGGCGGGTTAGGGTTCATCGTCTCTGAGGGAGACGAGTTTGAGGAGCGGTCGTTCGGAGATATAAATATTAGTGACACCCATGGTTCATGACAATTCGATCAAAGATGATCGACGGTTGAGATCCACTCAACACAAAACGGGGTCGTTTAGGTTGTAAGGGGGTGGACCATATAGGGGACAATTTTTGGGCCGGTTTGGTTGGGGTATTTGGGGTAATTTCGATTGGGCTGAGGGGAAATTAAATGTGGTCCAAACATATTTCCTTCTTCTATTTCCTTTCCTTTTCATTTTTTCTTCTTCTTCTTCTTCTTTCTAATTTTCTTTTAAATTAAAATTAAAAATAAACCTAAATTAATTCCTAATCAAATTATATTATCAAATTAAATTAATTATTACAAATAATACTTACTACAATTAACTAAAACCAAATTAAAGGAAAATACCGAAATTCAAAACTAAAGTTAATTAGTGCAAAATAAATTATTTTTGATTTTTTCATTTTTGTAAAACAACTAAATTACTAATTAACCTAAAATATAAAATTAAATCTGAAATGCCAATGCAATGTATTTTTTGTAATTTTTTTTTAATTAAATAAAATTAAACATGCACACAGAATGCAAACAAATAGGAAAAATTATGCAATAATTACTAAAAATAACAAATAATTAAAGGAAATATCTAATTTTTAGAATTCTGTAGGAGTACTTCATGTGAAGCAAAATCACGTGCTCACAGCTGCCCCTCTTTGCTCGGATACACGAAGGATTTTCGGGCAAAGATAAAGTAAGCAATTATGAGGGATTTTTGCCCGTTGGACACTCCATGAGAAGCATTTTTTATAAGAGCCTCACCGAACCTTGCGTCAAAGATTGCCTATATATCTTTGGCTATAAATGAATCAGGTTAGTATAGTTCCAAAAATTTTGGTAGCTGGGACTACCGGGAAGCTATGATTTCATTGTTATTGCTGCTGCTACTGCTTGTCGAACTCCTTATTATACCAAAAAGGAGAATCAAAAGCTAAGCAAGCTAAGCCTATCAATTACGAGTTACAAGATTCCTATCTATAATCTCTTGAAGCTTGATCTTGAGTCTTAGTTAGTTCTTGTTGTGGACCCCTAACTGAATCTTGATGCTCGGAATCTCTAGGTGATGGATCTTTCTTCAGCATTGGATCAAGGCGAGACATGCGAAGCTTGTGACTTCAATCATATTATGAGCAGTCTGTATCTTTGTCCGCTTCAGCATTTTGAATTCACTTCTTTTATTCTTTTTCTTCTTTTCTTTATTCTAGATTAAGACTCATTCTTTCAGCCACCTTGAATCATGTGCCTCATGGTTGAACCTGCCGGATGCCAAAACAAACAAATGAACAAAATTGTTCTGCCCCAGTTTTTACTAGGAAAATTTCGTGAGTTATTTGTAACAGAATTCTAAACTTATTCTTTTTTTCTCTTTATTTCTCTTTTTTTTGAAAGTAATAAAATAAAGATTGAGTTTGTTTAGAAGGAAGAGATTAGGAAATGGAGCCCTGTATTTAAAATATCAACTCAAGGATTGGAGCCCTAATATTAGTAAAAAGGCGACTAAATGGAGGCCCTATGTCTAAAAATTCTCAACTCAGGTATTCGAGCCTAATGTTGGTAAAAAGGCGACAAGGTAATGGAGGCACTATGTCTAAAAAAACACAACTCAAGGATTGACGCCCTAATGTTGATAAAAGGCGACTATGGAATGAATGCCCTATGTCTAAGATCTCAACTCAAGGATTAGAGCCAATGTTGGTAAAAAGGCAACTTGGCTGCCTTATGTATAAAATCTCAACTCCGGGATTGGAGCCCTAATATTGGTAAAATGCAACTAGGGAATGGAGCCCCTATGTCTAAAAATCTCAATTCAACTAGGGAATAGATGCCCTATGTATAAAAACTCAACTCAGGGATTGGAGCCCTAATTTTTGTAAAAGGCAACTAAGGAATAGAGGACCTATGTCTAACAACTCAACTTATGGATTGGAGCCATAATGTTGGTAAAAATGAGACTAGGGAATGGAGGCCCTATGTCTAATAACTCAAATAAGGGATTGTAGCCCTAATGTTAGTAAAACGGTGACTAGGGAATGGAGGCCCTATGTCTAAAATCTCAAATCAGGGATTGAAGCTCTAATGTTGGTAAAAGGTCGACTAGGAAATGGAGGCCCTATGTCTAAACACTTAACTCAGGGATTGGAGCCTTCTTGTTGGTGAAAAAAGCGACTAGGGAATGGAGGCCCTATGTCTAAAAACTCAACTCACAGATCGGAGTCCTAATGTTGGTAAAAAGGCAACTAGGGAATGGAGGCCCTATGTCTAAAATTCTCAACTCAGGTATTGGAGCCCTAATGTTGGTAAAAATACAACTAGGGAATGGAAGACCTATGTCTAAAAACTCAACTCAGATATTAGAGCCTTAATGCTGGTAAAAAGGCGACTAGGGAATGGAGGCCCTATGTCAAAACTCTCAACTTAGGGATTAGAACCCTATTATTGGTATAAAAGGTGACTAGGAATAGAGGCCCTATGTCTACAATCTCAACTGAGGGATTGGAGCCCTAATGTTTGTAAAAATGCGACTAGGTAATAGAAGCCCTATGTCTAAAAACTCAACTCAAGGATTGGAGCCCTAATGTTGGTAAAAAGGCGACAAGAGAATGGATGCCATATTTCTAAGATCTCAACTCAGGGATTGGAGCCGTAATGTTGGTAAAAAGGCGACTAGGGAATGGAGGCCTTATGTCTAAAAACTAATCTCAGGGATTGGAGCCCTAATGTTGGTAAAAAGGCGACATAGGAATGGAGGCCATATGATTAAAATCTCAACTCAGGGATTTGAGCGCTAATGTTAGTAAAAAAGGCGGCTAGGGAATATAGGTCATATGTCTAAGATCTCAGGGGTTGGATCCCTAATGTTGGTAAAAAGGTGACTAGGGAATGGATGCCCTATGTCTAAAAACTCAACTCAGGATTGGATCTCTAATGTTGGTAAAGAAAGGCGACTAGGGAATGGAGGCCCTATGTCAAAGATCTCAACTCGGGGATTGGAGCCCTAACGTTGGTAAAAAGGCAACTAGGAAATGGAGGCCCTATGTCGAAGATCTCAACTAAGGTATTGAAGCCCTAATACTGGTAAAAAGGAGACTTAGGATTGGTGGCCCAATGTCTAGAATCTCAACTTAGGGATTGGAGCCCTAATCTTGGTAAAAAAGGCGACTAGGGAATAGAGGCCCTATGTCTAAGATCTCAACTCAGGGATTGGAGCCCTAATGTTGGTAAAAAGGTAACTAGGGAATGGAGGCCCTATGTCTAAAAATCTAACTCAGGGATTGGAGCCTTAATGTTGGTAAAAAGGCGACTAGGGATTGGAGGCCCTATGTCTAAGATCTAAACTCAAGAATTAGAGCCATAATGTTGGTAAAAAGGAATGGAGGTCCTATGTCTAAAAACTCAACTCAGGGATTGAAGACCTAATGTTGGTACAAAGGCGACTAGAGAATGGAGTCCCTATGTCTAAAATCTCAACTCAGCGACTGGAACCCTAATGTTGGTAAAAAGGCGACTAGGGAATGGAGGCCATATGTCTAAAAACTCAACTAAATGATTGGAGCCCTAATGTTGGTAAAAGGCGACTAGGGAATGGAGGCCCTATGTCTAAAATCTCAACTCAGGGATTTGAGCCCTAGTGCTGGTAAAAAGACGACTAGGGAATGTAGGCCCTATGTCTAAAAACTCAACTCAAGGATTGGAGCATTAATGTTGGTAAAAAAGGAAACTAGGGAATGGAGGCCCTTTGTCTAAAAATCTCAACTAAGGTGTTGGAGCCCTAATGTTGGCAAAGCATAAGAATTGGTACTGGGAATTCTAAACTATCATTTTGTTTGGATTTTCTTTTTTATTTCTCTCTTCTTTTTCATTTTCCTTTTTTATTTCATTTTCATTCATTTTTTTATTTTAGTAAAATGCAGAAAAGAATTTTGTTTACTTCCCTTTTGGGTTGATTATTACTGCAAAGCTGTTTCTAGCTTTAGCGCATCTTTTCCTTTTAGTTGCACTTGCTTTTGCATGGTTGCTTTGGGCTGCACCTGTTTCAATTTTCAAATAAAGAACAATTGTTAGTTTGAAACGATGGTTGGTTTTGTGGCCTTGATTGTTTGGATCACTTGATCTCGGCCCAACTCTTTGGTAAGAACCTCTGCTGCTTGCTGGCTTTTCTGAAAATTGATCGCTCTTCGAAAACCGAGGAACTCAACTTTTCAAAATTTCTCATGACAGCTCACCTGAAAGAAGCTTTGGCCTTTTCACTTTATTCTGCCTTTAAGGGCTTTTAACTTCAAATTTCTTTTTCATTTTCCGTAACTTTGATTTTAGAGAATTGGAAATCATGTCTAGTCGGGATAGACTTGATGCACCTTTTGAGGCTAGGTCTTTTTCTTTGGGCTTGGCTTAAGTCAAACAGAACCATATAAAACCAATCTTACCACCTTTTCTTTGTATTATTTTCGAAAACAGAGTTAGACTGAAAGGGGTTCAAAGGAAAAGTAAACAAGGGGCAAAAAAATGAATTTAAAGAGAAGTATCCCTTTCGGGGAGGAAGGAAGGACTTATCTATGGTTCATGCAGACTTCAATAGACATGACATGCTTCTTGGACTGGATTCCCAATCCGCACAACTATCCCAACTTCTCATAAACTCATTGTAACCCACTTTTCCAAACCGAGAAACATTACCAGGACTCTAGTTGTGGTGAGGAGTTTCTTCTTTTCGATCGACGACACCCTTTACATGTTTTCGCCAATTGACCTCTCTTATTTCTCTTCTTTTCATCGCCTTATAGTGCTCTTTACGAGTTTCACTAACCAGGCTTTCTCCATTTCAATTTCTCTGCTTACCCGCCTGTAGGTTTTCACCAATAGCACTCTCTCATTGTATTTCTCTAGTCTTGATTGTATTAGATCCAAATAACTATGTTCTCTGATTTTGAAATTCTTTTGTCGATCGATTGGAAAAACTTGAACAAGGTTTGGGTAAAAGAATTAGATCAAATTACAACTTTGGAACCGTTTGGAGTGGGATCATCGCGAAGCCGTTATAACATCTTCCCCAATTTTATTTTTTGGCAAAAACTGGATTTTCATTTTGGTGTGACTGAACCCCAGATAGAGGCTGCCTGCGTATCCTTTCGGAATCAAGTCAAACGTAGTTCAGGAAGTTTTGTTTTTTTTGTTTTGCTTTGTTTTCTCTCTTTTTTTTCTTTTTTTATTTATTTTGTTTTGATGTTTTTTTTTCTTTTTTTTCTTTTCGATCTCAAAATATTTTTTTTCAACAACACTTTCAGGTTCCAAAGAAGACTCAAAGAAGAGTAACCAGCTCAAAGGGTTTGCAAAAGGTTGATAGTATTAGGGTAGCGAGAATGAAAGCCTTCGTCATCTCAATCATATAATGTTGCCACCGTAGAAAGCCTAAACATAGTACATTTTCATTGCATCCACATTCATAGCTGCTTTAGGATCATTTCCTTCGACATCCCAAGTATAATGAACCTCTTGGCAATATCTTTCTGATGATATTGGGCCTTTCCAATTAAGAGCGAATTTGCCTTTCTCTTCCTAATAATGGGGAAGAATGAGCCTTAACACGAGCTTCCCCACATCGAAATTCCTGGGCCGCACTTTCTTGTTATAGGCACGGGCCATTCACTATTTGTACAACTAGCCGTGGCAGACTACAACCGTTCGTTTTTCATCAATCAGGGTTAATTGTTCCAGATGGGTCTTGACCCACTCACTGTCTTCAATTTTAGCTTCCACAATGATCCGGAGAGAAAGGATTTCAACTTCTACGGGTATTACGGCGTTACTGCCATAGACCAAGAGGTATGGGTTGCTCCAACCGATCTGCGCAACGTAGTGCGATATCCCAACAATGCAAAAGGAAACTTTTAATGCCAATACCTGGAGCTTTGAATCATCTTTCTCAAAATCTTTTTGATGTTCCTGTTTGCTGCTTCGACGAGGCCATTGGCTTTAGGTCGATAAGGAGTAGACTTCCAATGCGTTAGTTTAATTTGTTCGCATATCTCCTCCATCAAACTACTATTTCAAGTTTGCAGTATTAACTGTGATGATAGTTGCAGGAATACCAAATTTTCAAATAAGATTAGAGTGCATGAAATCTACCACAACTTTCTTAGTGACGGATTTGAGAGTGATGGCTGATAAGTTAGGATTTTAATGTGTTAATGCCCCTTCCTGCCTATGCTCTGAGTATAAATTGCTACAAAATAGTCTAGAAATGCTCACAAGTTGTACTTGATTGTAGGTTTGATCGACAAAGTGACAAAATGTCAAATATCGGCTTAAAAGGGAGTGAAACCTACTCAAGTGTCAAAGATTAAGTGAAGTGAAGAAAAGAGGACCTAGTGTGGACCGCGCGAAAGCAACCGCGACTGCACTAGGAGATTCAGAGGCATGGCATATTAAGGCTAATGGCAACGCGCTCACGGTTGGACTCAGGCGGTCTGTGTTCAGGCTTCACGCCGCTTCACTCATTTGTGCGGTCTGCGTGAATGAGATACAGAGAGATTGTCAAAGAGCCAAGTCAAGCCACGTGGCCCGTGGTCGTTGCCGCGCGGTCCGCACCAGACCCCTTTCGCATCCGCACTACTCATTTGTGCGGTCCACATCCTCTAGTTTAGAGAAATAAAAATTGCCAAGTCAAAGACCAGTGCGGCCGTGGTTACTTTTGTGTGGCCCGCACTGACCCTGCAGGGGTATTTTTGTCCAGTTTTTCCAGCCTAGTATAACTAGAATATTTTATCATTTTTTGGTTAAGTTTTATATTCAGAAATGCAGTTGAGCACCTGGGAACGATATTATTGCCATTTTTAGTCTTCATTAACAATAGATTACTGTAGTTTCTCCTCAGTAATTAATTAATATGTTTAGTTCTTCATCTATTTATTTCATTCTTTCTTTAATTATATGTAGCTAAAACCATTAGCTAGGGTTATGGCTCAACCCTAGTGTGGGTAATTGATGGGTGTTGCCATCTAGGGTTAGACTGATAATAGGTGTTTGATATTTAGGTTGATTATATATATTTATTTGAGAATTGGTGGTTGCAAACACCGATTCAAGCTTAGTGGGTTTAACTCTTTTTGAGAAAGAGAGTCTATGACCCCAAAATTAACCCAACAAGGAATTTGGATGGACCCATGAGAAACATTAGTCCCAATTAACGGGTTAAATCTCTAAAGAGTAATTACCCTACATGAACCCTAGTTGCTTGGTCTAATTGGCCTAGCCAATTGGTCTCGAGAGAGACAATTGGGCAGAATCACTCTCTCTACCGATAGGTGTGAGTGTGGGTACAATTGTACAACAGTTATAGCATAATCCCCAAACATGTCAATCTATCCTTAGTAGTTTCTACCCGTTAATAAACCACCTACTAGATGCAATGACCCTAGTGACTTTCTCCCTATTGGATACAACTTACCAATATTCTCTTAGTGTAATTTAGCTTTAATCCTTAGTTTTATATTAGTATTTATAAATACAAAAACCCAAAAGTGTTTGAAGTGACATTAGAAGTACAAACACATCTCTAGGCTAGACAGAAAATACAACTCCACTACTAGCTCCCTGTGGAAATTCGATCCCGACCACTATTCGGGTAAACGCTATTACGACCCACTCTTCCTACCTTTTTGTAGCGTTGGATTGGCAGCGATCACTTTTTGGTGCCCTTGCCGGGGAGCTTACAATGTTGAGTATCTATTTAATTAGTTTTGTGTTTAACTTCTCTTTCCTTCTCTTTAACTAATTTTGTTTGTGAAAACACTCAGGTACACATGGCTATTAATGCAAATGACCCTCTTGGCAATGTCATGGTGAGGGAGGATTTAGATGATCTTGATCAAGAAGAGGTTCCTAATTTACCTCAAGCTCCATGTAAAGGCCGTCAAGCCAATGCAAATGACAACAATCCTATCCCATACCCTCCTCCGCCACCGCCAATGTGGCCCCAAGATTTCTCCCAAATCAAGGGTATGTGAGTGCTATTGTTCATCCCCAAATCCGGGTGGGGAACTTTCAAATCACAAATGTCATGTTCACCTTGCTCAAGTAAGATATTTTACGGGCCCCTCCGATCAAAATGCCTACAAGAACTTGATGGGGTTCGTAGATGTTAGAATAATAGTGTAAATAGGAGTGAATCACCCTAATCCTATATGTATTAGGATTAGGATATGTAATGTGTATATATATGGATAATTGTAGTATTGTAATAAATATATATCAATAATATTTTTCTCTCGTGCATTCTCACATGGTATCAGAGCTACAACAAGAATATTATAGCTATGCGTCATTCCAGCAACTTCTGAGAAGAATGACCTCGTCGCCGTGCAATTTTCCGGCGACTTAAGAGGCTGTCTGTAACTAAATTACCTTTTTGTTGGTGTTGTGAAAAAACCAACACCACCACAGGGTTCCCAAGGCTTCGGCGACCAAACCCTAGTAAACCCCACCGGAATATTCCTCTTCACGCGCCCTCACGTGCCGTCGCGTGAGCACTATTTCGGCAAGAATTTCAAAAATTTTTTCAGGACAGTTGAATCGTCCTCAAATTTCGAGCCTACCCATAATTTTATTTTTCAATTCCGACAACCTTGAATTTTCTCTGATAGCTACAGTAATTTTCCGGCAGCTACCGTGTTTCCTTCATCTGTTTCAGTAGTTTTCAGTTGATTCTTTCTGATTATTTGGTTTTAATCCAACGATGTCTTTGGGACTCGATGCTTTCGGGTCTAGAAACCTGGGTTCTGGCAATTTTGGTGTTATTACCTTAGAACCCTTAATGGGAGGTTTAAACTACCTAGCTTGGGCTTCGTCTGTCGAGTTGTGGTATAAAGGTCAAGGAGTTCACAATCATTTAAGAAAAAGGCCTATCGAAGGTGATGAAAAGGCCAAAACACCGTGTGGAAAGGTCGATGCTCATTTATGTAGTATCTTGTGGGGATCTATTGATTCCAAGTAGATGCCCTTGTTCCGTCCATTCCAAACATGTTATTTAGTTTGGGAAAAGGCTCGTACTTTATACACTAACGACATATCTCGTTTCTATGATGTAATACCGCGAATGAAAAGCTTGAAGAAACATGAATTTGATATGTCTAATTACTTGGGACAAGTACAGGCAGTCATGGAAGAATTTGAGATGTTGGTGCCAGTTTCTGCTAGTATTGAAAAGAAACAAGAGCAACGACAGAAGATGTTTCTAGTTCATACACTAGCTGGACTCCCTAATGACCTTGATTCAGTAGGTGACCAAATTTTGGCTAGTCCGGCTGTCCTCACAATTGATGAACTATTCTCTCGATTACTTTGCCTTGCTGCAGCACCAAGTCACATATTGTGCTCAGCACAGACACTTGATTCATCTGTCCTTTTATCCCAGTCAGTGGACAATCGCGCATCTCCTACTATGGAGAGTAGATGCGGAGGATGTTGTTTTGGAAGATCTAGACCCAAGTGCTCTTATTGTCATAAACTTGGACACACTCGTGACGTGCTATTCTTTACATGGCCGACCACCCAAAAATTCTTATGTTGCTCAGACAGAGACTACAGGTAACCAGGGTTTTTCTTTATCTGAAGGGGAGTATAATGAGTTCCTTCAGTATCAGGAAAGTAAGCAGAAATCTCTACAAGTAGCTTCTGTTGCTTAGATTGATACTTCTATTGCTGGTAATTCTTTTGCTTGTATTTTCCAGTCTAGTACTCTTGGACAATGGGTTGTGGACTCAGCTGCTTCTGTCATATCTCTGGCAATAAATAACTTTTGTCAAATATTGCATATTTACAGTTCCTTCCTACTGTTACTTTAGCCAATGGGTCTCAATCCAAAGCAAAAGGAGTTGGACAAGCGACTCCCCTACCCTATGTCACTGTAGATTCCGTTCTCTATGTCCCTGGCTATCCTTTTAATCTTGCATCTGTTAGTCGTTTGACCCGTGCCCTCTATTTTGGTATATATTTTATTGATGATTCCTTTATTATGCAGGACCACAGTACGGGGAAGACGATTGGAACAAGACTTGAATCAGAAGGCCTTTACTACCTTAACTCGCTAAAATCCCCCAAGGCATGTCTAGTTACGGATCCTCCGGACCTAATTCACAGATGTTAAGGACATCCAATCTTATCCAAGCTTCAGAAGATGGTACCTAGTTTGTCTAGTTTATCCACATTAGAGTGTGAGTCATGTCAGCTCGAGAAATATACCCGAGCCTCCTTTCCTCATAGTATTGAGAGTCATGCAGAGTCTGTTTTATCTTTAGTTCATTCTGATATATGGGGTCCTTGTAGAGCCAGTTCAACCTTGGTGTTTCGTTATTTTGTTAGTTTCATTGATGATCATTCAAGATGTACTTGGATTTTCTTAATGAAAGATCGTTTTGAGTTGTTTTCTATTTTCCTGAATTTTTGTGCTGAAACTAATAATCAATTCAGTGTTTCTACTCGTACTTTTCATAGTGATAATGCCTTAGAATAATTATCCTCTTCATTTCAGCAGTTTATGACATCTCAAGGAATTATTCATCAAACCTCTTGTCCTTATACCCCTCAGCAAAATGGGGTTGTGGAGAGAAAGAATAGGCACATCATCGAGACTGCTCACACACTTCTCATTGAGTGTCATGCTCCGCTGCGTTATTTGGGGCGATGCAGTTCTCACAGCTTGTTAGTTAGTTAATTGGATTCCTTCCTCTCCGATACAGAATCAGATACCGCATGCCATATTGTTTCCTCAATCACCCTTATACTCTATTCCCCATCGTATTTTTGGGAGCACTTGTTTCGTTCATAACTTAGCCCCTGGGAAAGATAAGTTAGCCCCTCGTGCTCTCAAGTGTGTCTTCCTTGGTTATTCTCGTGTTCAGAAGGGATATTGTTGTTACTCACCTGATCTTCGTAGGTACTTAATGTCCTCTGACGTCACATCTTTTGAGTCTAAACATTTCTTTACCCCTTCTAACCATTCTGACCTCCCTGATATATCTGAGATCTTACCTATACCGACCTTTACGGAGCCTACTATAGATTCTCCTTTACCTTCCACTATTGAAGTCTTACCCATTCTCTCAGTTGAGGAATCTAGTATGGCTCCTCCTAGACTCCCTATCACAGGAACACCGCTTTAGACATATCATCGTCGCCTGCACCTAACATCAGGCCCAGTTGATTCACGTCCTGCACCTGACCATGCTCCTACTGTGGACTTCTCTCTTCATAGTCCACCGATTGCACTTCGGAAAGGTAAACGAACCACACTTAATCCTAATCCCCATTATGTCAGTCTGAGTTATCATCGTTTGTCATCATCTTATTATGCTTTTTCTATATTCTTTGTCCTCTATTTCCATTCCTAAGTCTACAGGTGATGCTTTGTCTCATCCAGGATTGCGACAGGCTATGATTGACGAGATGTCTGCTTTACACACGAGTGTTACTTGGGAGCTCGTCCCTCTTCCTTCAGGTAAATCTACTGTTGGTTGTCGTTGGGTGTATGCAGTCAAGGCTAGTCCGGATGGCAAGGTTGATCATCTTAAGGCTCGTCTTATTGCCAAGGGATATACTCAGATATTTGGGCTCGATTACAGTGATACCTTCTCTCCCGTGGCTAAGGTAGCTTCAGTCCGCCTTTTTCTCTCCATGCTGCTATTCGCCATTGGCCCCTCTATCAGTTGGACATTAAGAATGCCCTTTTATGCGATGACCTTGCGGATGAAGTTTATACGGAGCAACCACCTGGGTTTGTTGCTCAGGAGGAGTCTCGTGGTCTGGTGTGTCGCTTGCGTCGGTCACTTTATGGTCTAAAGAAGTCTCCTCGAGCCTGGTTTGGTAAGTTCAGCATAGTTATCCGGGAATTTGGTATGATTCGGAGTGAACCTGATCACTCTATGTTCTATCGGCATTCTGCTTCGAGTCTTTGTATTTATCTGGTGGTTTATGTTAACGACATTGTTATTACTGGCAATGACCAGGATGGTATTGCTAAATTGACGCAACATCTCTTTCAACATTTTCAGACTAAGGATCTAGGCAAACAAAAATATTTTCTGGGTATTGAGTCCACTCAGTCTAGCTCATATATTGTGGTCTCACAACGGAAGTATGCCTTATATATTCTTGAGGAGACATGAATGACAGGTTGTAAAACTATTGACACTCTGATGGATCCGAATTCTAAACTTCTTCCAGGACAGGGGGAGCCGCTTAGCGATCCTGAAAGATATAGACGGTTGGTTGGTAAATTAAATTATCTTATAGTGACAAGACCTGACATTTCCTGTTCTATGAGTGTTGTGAGTTAGCATATGGGTTCTCCGTGTGATAGGCATTGGGATGCAGTTGTACGCATTCTTCGGTACATAAAATCAGCTCCAGGCAAAGGGTTATTGTTTGAGGATCACGGCCATGAGCGAGTCGTTGGATACTCAAATGTTGATTGGGCAGGATCACCGTCCGATAGACGTTCTACGTCCAGATATTGTGTCTTAGTAGGAGGAAATTTGGTATCCTGGAAAAGCAAGAAACAAAATGGAGTTGCTCGATCTAGTGCAAAAGCAGAATATCGAGCAATGGCTATGGTAACATGTGAGTTAATTTGGATCAAACAGTTACTCAAGGAGTTCAAATTTGGTGAGAAGAGTCAGATGGGACTTGTGTGTGATAATCAAAATGCTCTTCATATTGCATCAAATCCAGTGTTCCATAAGAGAAATAAACATATTGAGATGGATTGTCACTTTGTTAGAGAAAAGACACTCTCGGGAGATATTGCTGCAAAGTTTGTGAAGTCGAATGATCAGCTTGCAGATATTTTTACCAAGTCCCTTATTGGTCCTCGTATTAACTACATATGTAACAAGCTCGGTACATATGATTTGTATGCACCAACTTGAGGGGGGAGTGTTAGAATAATAGTGTAAATAGGAGTGAATCACCCTAATCTTATATGTATTAGGATTAGGATATGTAATGTGTATATATATAAGGATCATTGTATTATTGTATTAAATATATATCAATAATATTTTTCTCTCGTTCATTCTCACAGTAGATACATGCTGGGGTAGTAAGCAGACAAACGTATCCGAGGGTGCTTGGAGATTAAGGCTTTTCCCATTCTCCCTTCGGGGTAAATTGGATTGGTTAGAAAGGCTCCCCAATCATTCTATCACAACTTGGGATGAGTTGGTGGATAAATTCAACCGCAAGTTTTTCTCACCAAGTCATATGGCGGCACTCGGGATGAAATTTTCGCCTTCAAGCAAGAGCCAATGGAACCTTTGCATGAAATCTGGGAGAGATATAGAACAATGTTGAAGGAGTGCCCTAATAATGACATGACTCAGGCAATGATCCAACAAACCTTTTATCAGGGCATCAACACCACGAATCAATGCATCGTGAACTAATTAGCTGGAGGGAACTTCATGAAACTTTCCTACCAAGAGGTATGTGATGTAATTGATGAAATGGCTGACACCTCTTCAGCATGGAAAAGCCGAGAAAATGTGCCCCAAGGTGACCCCACGGTCATCCATTTGCACAAGGAATTGCACGATCATAGCCAAGCTATTAACGAACTTAAAAAAATTATGAATCAATTGGCGAAGGCACAATTGCAACAAGTCCAAAACCCGCGCCAAGTCAATGCTATGGAAGGTGTCTCGATGTTGAAAAAAGAGGCAAATAGGGCAACAACAACCTCAAGGTAATTGTGAGAAATTTGACTACAACAATGATGGTGGTGGTTATTCAAATGAGTTTTATGACGATCAAAGCGAATAATTTCAATACATCAATAACTACCAAGGAAATAGAGGAAATCAAGGGAATCAACAATGGTGTCCCCAAGGAAATTGGGCAATCAACAACAAGGTGGCAGTAAATGGAACAACAACAACCAAGGCGGTTATTGGGGTAATCAAGGTAATAATCAAGGAAATTGGAATGGGAACAACAATAGTTGGAGCAACAACAACAATCAAGGAGGGTGGAATAATAGCGGAAATCAAGGAAACTAGGGGCAAGGTTTTTAAAGGCCCCCATGTACCAATAACCGAATAATCCAACCACGTTTCCTTCTCAAGGTTCGAGTTCTTCCAAGAGTGATATGGGGAGAATTGAAAGTATGTTTGAGCAAATGATGAAAAGAAACTAAGATTCTGATGCACAATTGGCTTCGCATAATACATCTATCCGGAACTTAGAAGTGCAACTGGGTCAAATTTCTCAAGCTTTGAATACCTGCCCCAAGGGTGCCCCACCAAGTGATACGGCAGTGAACCCAAAGGGCGGGAATACCAATCACGTGATAGCGATTACAACAAGAAGCGGGAGAGGCGGCGATGTGCATGCCTCAAGAGAAAAAAAAGCTCTGGTTGAGGATGATGAGTTGCGAGATGATAAGGTACCTCTAATTATTGAAGACATGGTTGACAAGGTGAATAATGATGTGCGGATTGATATTGATGATGAGGTCGAAGTGGAAGCTCAAGATGTCGTGAACCCGTCTAGAGAACATGTGATTGACATGCCCGAACCGGTGGTACCAAAATCTAAGACTCCATTGACTAGGCCACCTCCACCTTATCCTCAATGGTTAGTGAAGCACAAGAGTGACCACCAGTTCAAGAAGTTCATAGACATGATGAAGAGTCTTACAGTCAATGTGCCTTTGGTGGAGGCACTTGAGCAAATGTTGGGGTATGCAAAGTTTATGAAGGATTTGGTAATGAAGAAGAGGTTGATGAAGTGTGAAACAGTTAAGATGACTCATCAAGTGAGTTCTATTATACATTCCATGGTCCCGAAGTCAGAGGACCTCAGAGCTTTTACTATCCCTTTGCACTATTGGAAGTGCGGATTTTGCCAACTCCCTTTATGACTTGGGGGCTAGTACCAATTTGATGCCGTACTCGGTTTCCAAGAGTTTGGGAATTGAGAATCCTCGACAAACTTCAATGAGACTTCAAATGGAGGATCGATCGATGAAGCGACCTTTGGGCATAATTGATGATGTACTTGTTCGGGTGGATAAGTTTATATTGCCGGCCGACTTTTTCATCTTGGATTGTGAGGTAGATTATGAGGTGGGGATCATATTGGGTAGACCTTTCCTTGCTATGGAGAAGGCATTGGTTGATGTGTAGTGGGTGAGTTGAATTTTGGTGTTGGTGATGAGAAGGTGGTTTTCCCGGTATGCAAATCCATAAGGCAACCTAATAGCACCAAGGTGTGCTCCTTTATTGACATTGTCGCAACTGTGATAATGGATGAGACAAGTTCTGTGGTCAATTTTGAAGATCCCCTTATTGCCGCACCTCTAGATCACGATGTAAATGATGATGAAAATAGAGTGATGTGCATATGCAATTTACATGCCATAAATCATGTGAGCCAATAAGTTTTCATTAGACCTTGATCATTGGGAAGTTCATCTAGAAAAGCCAACAATTGAGGTGTCTCTGATGTTGGAAATGAAACAAGTTGAGCCACACCTCTGCCTCACAATCTTTGAGCCCAATATATCTTGGAGGATGATGCAACACCTCTTTTGGAGCTTCGAGGAAGACTACATGCAGTGGAGCATGAAATGATGCCTAATCTCCATAATGTGTGATTTTCTACAAGACCAGATACAGGTTGGTGGTTTTTCATTAACCATGGTAATTTGAACAAAGTGCTCCATAAGTGTCCATTATCCCTTGTCATTCATTGATCGGATGGTTAACAAACTTGTTGGACGTGCTTTTTATTGCTTCTTGGAGAGTTTGATGAGAGCCCCATGGTGGCTCTTCTTGATTTGAAGTGATATGATGGTAACACGTGTCGTGCCGCAACGTTAAATCAGACGCTTCTTGGGAGGCAACCCATATTTTTTCTTTCTCTTTGATTTTCTTTGTAAGTTAGGATTTTTGAGCTAATTGTTTGTGAGATATTTCAGGAATTATGTTGATGCAGTGTAAAACAAAGTGAAAAAATTGCAGAGTCTCTGAAGTTTGCTAGTGCAAACTCAACGCACTTTGTGCGTTGTGCACTGGCATGAGCCAAATATGGTACTCTCTGAAGTTCTCCACCACATCCACATTCCATTTAGTGCGGTACGTAGAGGCTGCCTACAGAAGGGTCATACAAATAAAGTCAGCATGGTCAACGGCCGTACTGGTAGGTGAGAATGGGTCCCATTGGGTATCTATAAAGACAGACCAAGGGTCTCCATGTACCCTTTTCAAATTTTATAAACTTAGAACCCCAATATTACTGTTTATCCCTCTTCTAAGATAGAAATTCTTGCTTGGTTGGATAGATTGCATTAATAATTCCTATTCCTGCTAACATTTCATGCACTCTTGATTAATAAATTCCTTATTTTCATTTTAACTACTTGCCAGTAGTTTGTAACTTCTTGTTCTTCACGTTTTTCTTTGAATTATTAGTCTAGGGTAGATTTAATGTTAGTTTTTTTGTGTGTTTAAAGTGATTAAGGATTGGGTAACTGAGTAGGGACAAGTAGGTGTAAGAATTTGGACAAAAATGGAAGAAAACATGATACCCTAACTTGGTTCCCTAATTATGGCTCAGCGCGGCTCCCAATCACCTTAATGCGGTCCACGTGGCCTTGACGTGGTCCGTCTTACCCTTTTACGCGTACCACAGTGCCCAACTTGACTTAAACCTTCCTTGCTTCCAGTGCACCCGCATTGCATTTCACGTGGTCTGCGGCTGGCTCACCGCGGCCATGACCCTTTTTCGTGTGGACCACGATGGGAGATTCAGAGAAGACTTTTTCTGGGGCATTATTCAGTACACCCCACAATCGCCTCAGCATGGTTCTCAGTGCCTCTAACGTGGCCGCACTCCTGATGGTGCAGTCCACAGTGCCTGGTTTTGTAGCAATGTCTACAATATTTTCTTCTGTTGTCTACAACCTCAACTCATTAACATGATTCATTGCAGGTGCTTCAACTGACAATGTTAGATGCATTTGTCTACAAATGATGGTTAAAAAAGAGGCAGCAAAGGATCACAACAACCCAGGAGAGGTGATTCCTCCCATGGGGGTAAAGGCAAGAGAGTGGTAAAAATCACTCCCCAAGTCCGAGAAACCATCAAAAAGACCCGAAAGATGATAAAAGCTACAGATAAAGTTGCGTCCCATTCCTTGGAGAGTGAGTATTTGCCATCTCAGAACATCTCCTCCAATTCAATCCCAACTCATTTCATCTCTAGTTTCCAATTGACTGATACCTCTCCAGCATCACCCACTACCGAGAGGTTGGTGAATATCTAAAGATTCTGTAGCTGGAAGTGAAGAATACTCCACCTTCCCCATAGCTTCAATATCTGGGGAGAGTGTAAGCAGAGGTGATGGAGGTGGTGAGGACAGTGATGAGGAGGTTCCCCAAAGTGGTGTACCTCAGGTTAGAGGTGTTGACCGGACCGGAGATCCCGTAGCTTGGGAGGATAGGTTCGTCAGCCAGTTAGCATTCCACCAGTTTAGGGTATGGTGGCCTAACCGAAAGTTGATTCTAGAAAGGAGTTTCATCGAGCGAGATCTTCTACCTTTACTTCCCAATGTGCATAGACAATTTCACACTTCAGTGGGTTGGGATCACTTTCAGGGTAATTGTGTATAAGCAAATGAGCACATGGGAAAAGAACTTTAGCAATGTGGCCCATATCTTGAAGGGCACCAAGGTATTCAAAGTACTGAACAAAAAGGTGATCGTTACTGGCTAGGAACTTAATGATTACCAAGGGTTCGATGACTAGGATGAGACCCTTTATAATGAAAAACTGGCAATGGTGAAAAAGTGCGTCCGTGGTTAGTCTCATACCTTCTAATCCAAAGTACTGTTCTAGAGTGGGTGCAAGCAGGAACCAAAATCTTTCGGAAGACTTTCAAATTTGAGGCTCGGGGTTGGTTGTCTTTTGTATTTAGTCGGCTTGACCCCTTTACCCACGATCAGACTATCCTACTTACCTGGGATGTCCTTGTTGCTTCTATTATGGTCGAGTACCCTATCAATGTGGGAAATGAGATGTCCCGTGTGATTATTGTGTTGGGCAAGAGCATGATTAGAACTACCCTTTTCCCAAAACTCTCGCCATGTACTTCAAAGACCTAGAAGTAAAGAAGAAACCATTTGATATCAAGGTCAAGCCAGTAGCCCCATTCACTTAGTTCAGTATGAAGGGCCCAGACAACCCTGAAGACAAAAACTACAAGCCACCTGCCTCTGCCCCAACTGAAAAGTCTGAGGAGCTAGTTGCGGTAGAGCCTTTTAGTGAGCCTTCTGCCATGCCTGCTGCCACTATAGTTGAGGACTTGCCTCCAGGACCTTCCTCTACTGCTGGTCCTAGTACTTTAGCTGACCCGAGAATCCTATCTTCCTGGAAGTATCCCATCACTTCCCATAAGTTGAGCCAGACATGACCAGTTTGAACAACTGGATATCAGCTGCGACATCCAAGTTGTCTACACTGTCTTCCTCCATTGAGACTCAGTTAGAACCTTAGCCATCTCAGATTCCTCATTCCATTGAGGATACGCTGAAGAAGCTCCTAGACAACCAGGAGAAGTGATGTTCCAAACATTAGTAACACACATGGGGGCTAATTTGCGTGGTACCCAATTTTTGCACTAGAAGAACATGGTTTTTCTAGATGTACTAACTATGATCGTTTACGTAACTAAGAGTGCATAAAGTAAAGAACACAAAGATTTTTACGTGAAAAAACAGCTGGCTCAAAAGGTTAAAAACCAAGACCTACAACTCAGTAGGATTTTCCAAACATCCACGAAACTCAATGAGCCAAAACAACATTTATAGAACTCTTTGTAAACCTAATGAATAACTCTAATCCCAATGTGGCACACAGCCTCAACTTGCGACACTTACAAGTTAACTCTAACTTGAATACTCAACATACCTAATAAAATTTGCTTCTATGAAAGCTGGAGAGGTACAATTTTAAATCACCTACTACAATTGAACTAGAATAAGAAAAATACAATGAACTGGTTCTTCAATCTTGTTCAAATAGCTGCAGGCGTGCACACTTGATCTCACATAAATTGCTTGCAAAAATAGTCTTGCTCTTTTGCTCTCAATTTAGCTTTTAACTTCTTCGTATTTGTGCATACCTGTACAAGAGAACAATATTATTTTTATAGAGTTAGTAATTAGAGTTTGACAAAAACTCGAATTGTTGATCCTTCATCAAGTTCGATTCCTAGAAAAATTCAACCTCCAATTCCTTATCTTTGATTCAGATATAGTTCTCTTCTCATATGGATACCTCTTCTCCTTATCTCATATGCAATCTTTTCGATCAGTTCAGAAGATATTGCTACTCGATCCCAAAGGATTATCTTCTTTACGTGCATCTCATGTGCATAGACCATAAAAACTGTGTCTCCTAAGATGGAAATGGTCCTTCACTGAGTTCATTTGTCATTCTTCAAAACATCAACTAAGCTTGGGCCGAAAAATTTCCCCTTTTTGATGATGACAAACTCTATGCTTCTACTGATCAGAGTACCTGTGGAACTCAACTTAATTTTCACATTTTCACACATTAAATTAACTTATCATCAAGGACTGGGTTTAATCATGTTATAAATATCACTTTATTTCAGAATACAAAAACTAAATCATAATATCTCTTCCCCTATTGGCATCATCGAAAAGTTGCATACTACATGAATACCAGATATTAATTAGTACTCATGGCCGCTGGAGAAACTGCAAGTGAAAACATGATTCAGGTAACCAACAATCAACTTTACAAAGAATTTAACTATTAAGATATGAAGTTTCATAGAACAAGAGAATAAAGCACATTGTCATTGATTAGAAGATGTTTCTGTAATACAGACCACAAAAAGAAAAATAAATATCCAACAATGAGAAAAAGCAAAGAGAAGTTCCGAATCTGGGTAACTGAGGGGGTATTTTAAGCTGGCTTTAGGGCTTTGAGGTACTAGAGGGTTGGGTTTGGAGAATGTTGAACATATTCTAAAGCATTACATCACTCTTCTCCTTTTCCTTTGCTAGCTCAGCTCTAATTCCATCTCGTTCAGTTTCTAATTTAGCAACACGGGCCTTCAGCCTAGCAATTTCAGTATCTCTTGTTCCACACTCTTCAACCAAAGCCCTAACTTTGCTATTTACAGGAGTCTTTTTAGATGAACCTAGTTTAACTGGGTTGGCATTCACTGGATAGTCACAAGCCATAAGAGTATTGACAGCGAAGTGCTATTCGCTAGATGCCATTTCTCATTTCTTCAAAGGCACATGTAGCTTTTCTTGAACAGTAGTCAATAGGAAACATAAGGTGTGGCATAAGCTTTGGAGCCGTTGATGACCCTATCCAGTAGTTTGACAATGAAAGCAGGCCAGTTAATTTGTTTTCTTCTCATTAGACACTCCAGAAGAACCAGGTCCATGTAATTTGCAGTGTGCGTCCTCTCCTGTCCGGGCAGCAAAAATTTGTTCACAAACTCAAAAAGCACCTTGTGCTCAGCCCTCATCTCACTTTCCTGAACAAACCGAGCTTCAGGCATATCTTCAGGTGTTGTAGAATCACAAAAGTTTCTGGTGATTTGGAGTGCATTAGGAAGAGAGTCCAAGCAAGGCCACCCTTGCCTTGTATAATCATCATATCCTACAGAGGGAATGTCTAGAATCTCCCCCAATTTAGGAGCATCAAACTGTACCTTGACTCCTTTCACCAGAGTAGAAACAACCCCATTCACCACTGTGGAATTTGCCATAAATTTGATCAGCTCTTTTCTTGCCAGTTTTCCATCCAGTTGATGAACAGTGTCCTTCCACCCTTATGCATTTAGAGCATCAACAAATCCTTTCATGCCTGGCTCCTCCAGGTCTTTCAAAATTCTTCCTTTCAAGATCTTTCTCCTGCCAAAGAGGACAAATCTATCATGTTCCTTTTCAGATTCCTCCTCTTCTTCTTCTCCATTCCATTCTTCTTCTTCTTCAATTATTTTCTCTTATTTTCTTTTCCTGGCAGATCTAGTACTTTTGACCAATAAGGACTTAGAAGATATGGGTACAGAGGAGGTCTTCTTGGTCGAAGTCAACTTTATGGTTTGGGTGTTGGCACCTTTTCAGTTGTTCCTCTTTCTTGATGGACCGGGTCCATCTCTTCTTCTTTTTCTTCTTCAGCTACCTCGATACTCTCAACAGCTTTTGCCTTCCCTTTTTCTCTGTTTTTCTTCCTGCTTTCTTCCAGTGCTTTCTGCAATTTTTCCTCACTTTTTTTAACCTTGCTTCTAGTTGCTCTTCCTTTTGGTGATGAAGGGACAATAGACTTAGGAGATGACACTTTGGTTTTCTTTGTCGGCTTTGAAGCAGTTGGGGATTTTAGCGAAGAAGCCTTGCGCTTCTTTGGATCATAGCTGGCCCCAACCTTCTTTAGGAGGTCAGCTAGGGTTTCCTCACTAGATGAACCACTTTTAACTTGTTGCTCACTCTGGTGAACAAGACGTTGAGCAGCGTCCCTAGATCTATTTCCCCCTGACTTGTTGCCACTCTCCTCAACATTCCCATAAATTTCAAGAATTTTGTCTTCTTTTTCCTTCCCTTTCGACTAGATTCACCACCTTCACATCTTTCAACTGACCCACTAAAACAAACCTATTTTCTACATTCTCGACTGCATCAGAAGAACCATAACATGTATTTACCTTTCTAGGATTTTCTTAATTCTTGTCTGTGTCAGAAGACCTATGTTCTTCTCCGTCACTTGCAAAAATAAAAGCTTCAGACTCGGAACTCGAGTTAGATGATTTGTTTTCAGAGTGCTCGTTTTTCTGGCTGGCTCTCAATTTTTCGTTTGGAGCCGTTCTCAGAGCACCGGTGGCTAATGTAATCATAAATATAATCAATATAGGATAAAGAATAATTACCCTAATATATTTACGTGAAAATATCCTAAGAACCGAGCTCCAAAAATTCAGAAATAAAATGGCAAAGTGACTGATTTTTGACTAAAAGCCATTTTCGTCACTAAAAATCTACTAGAAACAGTTTTACCATCCCTTATTCAATTGATCATAACTATCTATACAAATGTCTAAATTATGAACAATTTAACTTTCTGGAAACTATAACTCAAGCACTCAAATTTTCATATTTTGCAAACTTTCAGATTCCTTATAGTTTTCGAGTTATAAGCGTCCAAATTAGCCTCCTCGATTGGATCATTGCTGTCCAAAACAGCAGCTGCAGCAGAAAAAGTAGCAGATTTTGAGCAGCTTCAAATTTCCAAAACCGATAAGTTAACCTTCCGAAATCCACTCGAGACCCTCGGGACTTTAACCAATTATAACAACATGTCCCAAAATACAATATGAACTTAATCGAGGCTTTAAACAATGTTAAACAACACGAAAATTTTGAATCGCACCTTGAATAGAATTATGAGTTTTCAAATCTTCCAACTTCTATATTTTGCACCGAAATATATTGAATCAATGCGGAATGACTTCAAATTTTGCAAACAAGTCATAAATGACATAATGGAGTTGTTCCAATTTTCATAATCAGATTTTGAACTCATTATGAAAATTTTATCCTTCAGCCGAATTTTTCCAAAATCTCATATTTTTCAACTTTTGCAAAAATGCGTTGATTATCCTATGGACTTCCAAATCCAAATTCGAACATACGCCTAAGATTGAAATAATCATACGAAGCTATTGACATCATCAAATATCCATTCTGAGGTCGTTTGCTCAATAGTCAACTCTCTGGTCAACTCTTTCTATTAACCTTCAAAATAAGAATTTTTCTTTAAATTTAATTCCACCTCCCCCGAAAACTAAAATCTACCACACATGCGAGTCATAATACATATTACGAAGATGCTCGAGACGTTTAGTCATTGAACGAGGCGTAAATTCTATAAACGACAAGTCGGGACGTCACATCCCCCCTCTTAAAATACACGTTTGTCCTCAAACGTGCCAAGAATTATTATGAGGACTTCAAATTATTGAGTGCATAATTTCACACATACTCATGGGTGGTTCTAGGGCACCGAAAAATTAACATGGTTCCGACACCATATCCATCGAGATTAGTTCTTTTATCCTCATTTATAATCTTTAAAGCCAATTCCTTACACTTCAATTAATTTAAAAGGTCTACTTTTTTCCATATTAATACATGGTATTAGTATTAATTGGCTATAGTAACTCGTGCATACGCACATATCAACTTCTTAATAGCACTTAAATACTTTGAAATTTTTTGGGATGATACATTCTTCCTCCTCTTAGGATCATTTCGTCCTCAAACGAGAAGTAGGGCCTGCCCCCAAAAACATAATATAACTTATCTTTTCTTTTGCCCATCTCAATCTCTTAAATTTTTTTTTGTAACTCCCAACTTTTTAAAAAATTTTAGCAGAGTCTTCCATATAATTGGGCCTAACCATCCGCTAGAGTAACACCAAAAGTAAATCCTACAATACACCCGCAACCGAACAGAACATCATAAGGTATATATCAATAAAACTAATCTCAATATTGCATTATCATAATGATATGATGGACATGAAGCAAATCATATGTTCATCACCATATATCTGGTCTTAAAAGTTGTTTATAGTTAATTCCAGCATCATCAATTAATCTCATATTAACCACCATCTCGTTTCGAATTTTCACAACACTGACAAAAGAATGTGAGGCATGAAAACCTCATCATTATTTATTTGAATTAATGAGTCACATTTAATGTTACCCGGGCACTCATCTCATAGACTAAAACCCAATATTTACAACATGAAAATGGCAGAATATAAATAAATAATATACAACAACTATCAAATAATCCTAACAAGTATGACCTCGAATTGTTATAAAAGAATATTTTTCATGAATCTTATTTAGTTGTGAATATTGAGGCGAGTCCTCCTATTATGCGCCACTTATGGTGAGAATTGATATTTTGTGACCCACTAATATATTTATCTCTATTAGCAGACTTGATGTTGTATTAGCTTTTATCTATCATTCCTATTTTTATTTTTACACTATTGAGGGCTATAAGTACAAACGTTACTTTCTATTACTCATTACAGTAGATTTTGATGTGATTCCAAAATAATTGATTCAATTTTATGAATTATATGCGCTGATATTTAATTGGAAGAATTATATTTGAAAGATATTTGTTGAAAGAATTTTTATTCGAAAGATATTTATTTGGAAGTGTCACGATCCAAACTGGAGGGCCATGACTAGCACCCGGCCATACTTGCCACACACCATCATATTTTACCAAACCTTCTTTATTATCTATTAGGCCCAATGAGATCAATATAAATGGTATCCATGGATCACGAACAACTAACGATAAAAGATGAGGGCATAAACATACATAACATGAGGTGGCCAGCAATCAAGAAACTATATATAATAAACGAGCTACCACGATACCATGAGATACTATACAACGAAAATCAGTCGACAAGGCATACTAAACTATACATGAGTCGACACCTATTTATAACCCTCTAAAGGAACATAAGTTCTGGAACCTAGCCGGAACAGGGATCCGACATACCCATAATAATTATAACAAAAATGCATACCAAGACCACGGCAAGTTCGGAGAAGGGATCTTGCCAATCACCGCTGAATTGGATAGCCTACTGTGGTGGGGGAGCTACACCTTCCTGTCTATCAGGACCTGCAGCACGACATGCAGCATCCACAAACAAAAGGACGTTAGTACGAATAAAGTACTGAGTATGTAAGGCAGGGAACAATAAATACGAACAATAATGTAGGCAAGGATAGAGAATATACAACATGTAACATCTGAGTACCTCCGAGGGCTACTGAAATAAAATGCATGATACATACGTATAAATATATAAACTTTTAAAACATACGCCTTTGTGGGCATCATAATCATCATATCGTACCGGCCATAATAGGCTCGGTAAAAAAAATGTACCCGGCCATCATAAGGCTCGGTAGAACCGTACCCGGCCATGTGAAGCTCGGTAAAACCCAATTGATCAGTGGATGCACAAAAGGTGTCGTACCAGGCCGACAATAGCGCAGCTCGGTAGAGTAAAATAGATACATATATAATGCATCCTCGGCTCATGGGAACACGATCTAGACCTTTCGGAGTGATGTAAGGTCGGTATCCTTTGTATACATTATTAGGACTAACTATTCACTATGAACCTTATAAGAATAAGGAAGTACCAATAACATTGATAACATTAAGAATAAGAGAAGCGACATTAACATCAACCATTTCATAAGAGGGGAAACAATGTAAGTACTGCTAGCTTCTAAGAATAGAGTATCTTTGGAAGCTCGTTCATTACATTATGTACAATTGGAGTCGTGCAAAAGAAGAAAAGGGATAGCCTCACATACCTTGTATATTCTGCCCCAATCTCAAGCAATGCAATTGTAACAACTCCTTAGTATACAATAAGAGAAACGATACTATCGTTATCATTTAAGCGACATAACTATAATGTATCAATCACAACCTATTTTACAATGAAACGGACATCACCTCCCCTATATATATGACATCACACCATTCAAAAAAAATTACCAAACAGCCTAAAGAACATTAATTATAATCATATTGTGCTTCCCAAAATGGTCCACACACAATCTAATTACTACATACATACGACGACCACCGTAGTCGTGTCAAACGATCCGGAAATGTTATGAAGAAATATCAGCCCACAACCCTACATATATATGGTGTTTATCCACACCCTTCCACCTCCAAAACTCCACAAAACATTAGTAAAACACGAAGCCCAACAACAACACAAAACAGTCCCCAAAACAGTCTGCTACAAGTGAATAACTTGAACTCACGGCTTCCGATCACAATCCCGTGAGTTCTTACATGTATAGAACGAATTACCATGATTTAACAGAAGAGAAAATGTATGAAATAGTGCAGTAAACTTACATTACTCGTTGGATAACGAAGTACTTCCCTTGGTTCTTCAAATTCTTTATTTTACCCTCAATTAGAACTTGAAAGAGAGGGAAAATTGATTAGGGTTTGTGTGGGGGGGGTTTTTGGGAGGAGGTTTTCAGGGGTTTTGGTTTATGTATTTGTGAGATATATTGAGGGTTATATTTCAGGATATAAACCTTTAAATGGGCTCAATAGCCGGCCTAAAGGTTTCCTTTTTTGGGCTATCATTTTAACAAGTAGGTGACACACCTACTTGTCACCTAGCAGCTTGCGCAGTCTCACGAAAATAGCTATATCTCTCTACTCCGATGTCGTATTGATAAATGGTTTAATGCATTGGAAACTAGACTCATAGATAGTTAATTTGGTGGGTACATCAACCCATAATTAAAAGTATATTGGGAGAAAATATTAATGACATTTGACCTAAAGTTTAAGTAAAACCATAAACCTAAGTTGCGACAACTTTTGTCGACTTTTGTTTCATAACTCGTTTGACTTCAAGACAATGAAACGGATATTATATGATTCAAATAACTTAAAACACTACCACTTGAGTGTATTAATCACCTCTAGGTTTACCCGAGAATACGGCTGACGACATCCTTAATTTGTTTAACTTCTAATACTTGTTTACCACCTTTATACACCTTTGTATCATTTAAGACCAATAGGATTAACTTCTTATCATCTCAAGGATAATTCCTTCTTGGATTTATGTTAACTAATGCAGGTTATGACTAACGCATATGGATATGGGGTGTTACAGTAAGAATTATATTCGGAAGATATTTATTTGAAGGAAGTATATTTGAAATATATTTATCATTAAATATTATATCCTAGAGATTACTATTGAGAAGATTTATAGGCGAAAGATTTATATTGGAAGAATTTGATTAATTGGTCGTACTTGTATTCATTATTTGCTGAGCAATATATATGGTGTTCATGTTTCCTGTTGTTTATATCACTGGTTGATTATTGTTGCCATTATTGTTATATGTTTTCTATTATTTTTGTATTCTATATTGCACAGGTTATTAAACTAGTGAGTGTCTTAACTGTACCTCGTCACTACTCCACCGAGGTTAGTCTTGATACTTACTAAGTATCGCTATGGTGTACTCGTACTACTCTTCTGTACATACTTTTTATGTACAGAGCCAGGTATTAGAGATATAGGACTTGGACAGAGTTAGAATTTGATTGCAAGGATTCAAGGTAGAGCAGCTTGGTCGTCGCAGTCCCTTGGACTCTTTCCTTTTTATCGTACTATTAATTATTATTCAAGCAATATTGTATATTTAATTTCTTTCAGATCATTGCATGTATTCAGTTAGAGTTCGTGACTCAGTACTACCAGCCTTGGGGGATTGTATCTTTACTTCCGCGATTGGTTTCGATTATAAAAAATGGCTTAAATTGTTATTTTAATCGTATTACTTAATCTTAGAGACTAAGTTCCATCACAAAACTAATAGTGGGATTTTGGATCGTGGCAAGTTGGTATCAGAGCCACACGGACAACTCATGTGCCAACATCGTCATTATTTATTCACGACACCCCGTGCCCTATTTCAAATCACAACTGCACAGAAAATTCACGTGCCAATATCATTTTTATTATGTAACCATGACACATCATGCCCATATTTCATATCATAAGTGCACAAAAATTTCACATGCCAATAATAAATTCATCATATTTTCCCAGCACCTCGTGCCCATATCATAATCCGCCCGACAATATTCACAGGCTCATAATTTCAACTTATCTGACTATTATCAAATTTACTGAATTTATAAAACAAATTGTATAATATGTCAAAGAACTCATAAGGAATTCATAAAAAACATAAATATTACCATCACGGTATCCCATCATCACATAACATTTACCAACACAATACCTCTACGTCATCACATATAATCCCTGACAGTAGCCACCCTTATCTATCTTATAGCCACCTTTATCACTCATATAATAGCCTCTCTTATCGCTCCACATACTAGCATCCTTTATCCCTCCCTACAATGGCCTGCCTTATAACTTTGTATAATATCCAACCTTATCACTCCACATAGACAATATCGCAACACACATAACTACAGTGAAATTACATCCTTATACCCACGTAATATGAACAATGGACCCGGTATATTCCCCCAGTACTGGGTATTTATATTTGGGACTACGGATCGGGAGTTTGGTAGATTCCCTAAGTATTGACGGTTGGGCAACGGGACGAGATCTCGGGAGATCCTTTGGAAATATATATAATGGACTACGGGACAGTATCTCGAGAGATTTACTAGATAGTTGTGATTGGGACTACAGGAAGGTATCATGGGAGATCCCTTGTTTTTATCTCTATGTTGAGCTATATTTCCTTTTCATGATTATTTTGTCTTTGTTCTCGTTGTTGTTATTCTATTTGGTTACTTCTTACTGTTGCACTAAATTATACTATTTATTCTACGTTGTTATACGTTAAATTTTATTTAACCTTAGTAGGGCCCTAACCTTCCTCGTCACTACCCGACCGAGGATAGCCTTACCACTTACTGAGTACCATTGTGGTGTCCTCATGCCCCTTATGTGCATAATTTTCATGTACAGATCCAAGTACTCTGACTCAGCCCTACCACCTTGAGGTGAGGCGACTGCTCCAGAGACTTCGAGGTATATCTGTTGCGTTCGAAGACCGAGGAGTCCCTTTCTATTCTCTCTTTCTAGTAGTAGCACTTCTGTGTTTCTTTTCTTTGTTGGATATTCTGGAGTTAGACACTAGTAGTTATTCAAAGGCTTTTGGTTTCATGATATTCCAGGTTTTGAAAAAGTGTATTAGTTTTTCTTTTTGGTGAAGTTATATTGTATATGCCGAGCAACATTTTTAATAATGTTCCATTCTGTTATTTTGGCTTTTAATAATTTTTTTGCAAGTTTTGTTTGTTTTCTGCTTTGTTAGGTTTACCTAGTCGTAGAGACTAGGTTCCATCACGACTGTTCACGGCGGGCAAACTAGGCTCGTTACAAGTTGGTATCAGAGCTCTAGGTTCATAGGAGTCATTATTCACAAGCTGGTTTACTAGAGTATCGATGATCAGTATGCACACGTCTTTACTTGTCTACTAGAGGCTATGTAACTGTTAGGAAAATTCCACTTCATTTAATTTCCCCGTCGTGTGAGATTTTGTTGCCATAATTCTAAAATCTGTCTTCTATTCTCTCACAGATGGTGAGAACATGTGCTAACCGAGATGATCAGGCACCCACGCCTCGTACTTCAGGTGTCAGAGGCCGAGGCTAGGGTAGAGGCCAAGGACGCATACATGGTACAGCCAAAGTCCCACGCGAGCTGCAATCGAGGTACCACCAGCAGTTCCAGTCGGAGTCCAGGCACCCGATACGCCTACTTCTACTACCACTCCAATGCTTCTGGAGACTCTTGCAAAGTTTATGAGCATGTACACCACTCTATATCAGGTAGGGGTTTTTCCCCTCGCTGCAGCTACATCCTAGGTCGAGGGAGGAGCACAGATTCCTACCTCTCACATACATGAGTAGCGAGTGCATGTTGGGAAGGTTGCAAAAATTATTCCGGTATAACCCATAGCTCTAGATCAGCCCGAGTATAGGCAGTGGCTTCCGAGGATGAGCAGTGGAGGCTTAAGAGGTTCAAGAAGTATAAGACTCATATTTTTAATGGTTTAGAATGAGATGATGCTCTGGGATTTCTAGATGAGTGCTATCGTACTCTTCGTACCATAGGTATCTCAGGATCTAGTGGAGTTTCCTTCACTACCTTCCAGCTATGAGGGGCCGCGTATGAGTAGTGGTGTACTTATGAGTTAGACAGTCTGAATGAGGCAGCTTCCCTAACTTGGACTTAGTTTTCAGATATATTCCCGAGATAATATGTTCTTCAGAGCCTCAGGAACGTATTGGCGTATAGAGTTTGAGCATTTGTGCCAGGGTGCTATGACTGTCTCAAAGTATACAGTCAGTTACACTAGTTTGGCTAGGCATGTACAAACCTTGCTTTCTACTATCCGCGAGAGGGTTTGCATGTTTATTGAAGGTCTTATTCCCAACATCAGGTCTAGAATGACTCTTGAGTTGGAGATGGATATTTCTCATCACCAGGTGGTGAGCATTGCTAGGAGGATTAAGGGTATGAATGCTAAGGAGAGAGAGGAGAAGGAGGCAAAGAGTTCTTGAAAGTCGGGCCATTATATTAGTGTTCGTGCCCTAGATGCAAGTTGTAATGATATGGGTTATGTGAGTAACCCTATTCATTCAGCTCTTCCAGCTTCCAGCGGTATTCTAGCCCCTCATAGGCCTCAAGAGCCTTATTATGTACCTCCAATTTCTAGCGCGCCTCCTGCACGGGGTGCTTTTAGAGGTCAGTCTAGCAGACCTAGCCCGAGCTGGTCACAACTGTCACGTTCCCCCAGATCTTGTTTTGAGTGTGGTGACACACTCCATATGGTAAGGGATTGCCCCAGACTTATGAGGGGTGCACCTTTATAGATTTCTCAGTCACAGTGTGCCCCACAGAGTTCGCATGCTATGGTTACAGCTCTAGTTGCTACCCCACCTACTCAGCCAGCTAGACATGGAAGTCGGGGAGGCAGAGGTCACCCTATAGGGGGAGGCCAGGCCAGGCCAGATACTATGTCCTTCTTGCCCGTACCGAGGTTGTCGCCTTCGATTCTGTCATCATAGGTACTATACAGGTTTGTCGCAGAGATGCATTGGTTCTATTTGATCTAGGCTCCACTTTTTCTTATGTGTCTTCTTATTTTACTCTGTATTTAGGTGTATCTCGGGATTCTTTGAGTTCCATGTTTATGCTTCTACTCTTGTGGGATATTCTCTTGTTATCAATCTTTCTCTTATGGTTTTTGAGACCGGAGCTGATCTATTATTGCTCTCAGCATGGTTGATTTTGATATTATCTTGGGCTTGGACTGGTTGTCTCTCTATTATGTTATTCTTGATTGTCATGCCAAAACCGTGATGCTACCTATGCCAGGTGTGCTGCTTGTTGAGTGGAGGGGTACTTTAGATCACACCCCCAATAAAGCTATTTCTTTTCTTAAAGCTCAGTGTATGGTTGAAAAGGGGTGTGATGCATATTTAGCTTATGTGAGAGATGGTAGTACTGATATCCCTTTAGTTGATTTAGTCCCTATAGTACATGATTTTTTCGATATGTCTCCAGTTGATCTTTCGAGCATGCCACCTGATACAGATATTTATTTTGGTATTGATTTGTTGACGAGCACTCAACCCATTTCTATTGCTCCATATCGCATGGCTCCTCCTAAGTTGAAAGAGTTGAAGGATAAATTACATTAATTTCTTGATAAGGGTTTTATTTGGCGCAGTGTATCACCTTGGGGTGCTCTTGTCTTATTTGTGAAGAAAAAGGATTGTTTTATGCGTATATGTATTGATTATTGCCAGCTGAACAAGGTTACAGTGAATAACTGTTATCCTTTGCCTCGTATTGATGATCTATTTGACCAGCTTTAGGGTGCACGGGTGTTTTCTAAGATTTACCTGCGCTTAGGTTGCCATCAGTTGAAGATTCGGGAGCCAAATATCTCGAAGACTACATTAAGGACTCGATATGGTCATTATGAGTTCCTTGTAATGTCATTTGGGTTGACCAATGCCCCAGCAACTTTTATGCAGTTGATGCACAGTATGTTTCAACTGTATCATAACTCGTTCACCATTTTCTTTATCGATGATATTTTGGTGTATTCCCGGAGTCAGGAAGAACATGAGCAGCACCTGAGAACTGTGCTTCACACTCTGAAAGAGAAGAAGTTATATGCTAACTTCTGGAAGTGTGAGTTTTGGTTGGATATGCCATGTAGTATCAAGTGAGGGTATTCAGATGGATCCGAAGAAAATAAAGGTCGTGTAGAGTTGGCCCAGACCATTCTCAGCAACAGATATCCACAGTTTCTTTGGCTTGGCAGGTTACTATCATCATTTTGTGGAGGGGTTTTTATCGGTTGCAGCCCATATGACCATACTAACCCAGAAGGGTGCTCCGTTCCAGTGGACAGAAGAGTGTGGGGCGAGCTTCCATAAGTTCTAGACAACTTTGACTAGAACCCTAATTTTGATATTTCTTATAGGTTTGGGGTCTTACACTATCAATTATTATGCCTCGAGGATTGTCCTTGGAGTGATTTTGATGGAGGACGGTAGGGTGATTGCTTACGCGTCCAGGCAGTTAAAGGTGCATGAGAAGAATTATCCTATCCACGATCTTGAGTTAGTTGCTATTGTTCATGCCTTGAAGATCTAACATCATTATTGGTACGGTGTGCGTTGTGAGATTTATGCTAATCATCGGAGCTTGCATCACCTATTCAAGCAAAAGGATCTAAATTTGTGCCAGAGAAGGGGGCTAGAGTTGCTGAAGGACTATGATATCACCATTTTGTATCGCTCGGGCTAGGCCAATGTGGTGGCTGATGCATTAAATCATTGCGCAGAGAGTTTGGGGAGTTTAGCTTATTTACCAGTATCGAAGAGGCCTATGGTGATGGATGTTCAAGCCTTAGCCAGCTAGTTTGTGAGATTAGATCTTTCGGAGCCCAATTAGGTTCTAGCTTGTGTTGTTTCTCGGTATTCCTTATTTGATCGTATCAGGGAGTGCCAATATGATGACCATCATTTTCTTGTCCTCAAGGACAAGGTTTAGTACGGCAATGCTAGAGATATGACTATTGGTGATGAAGGTATATTGAAGATGCAGCGTCAAATTTGTGTACCCAATACCGATATGCTTCAGGAGTTGATTCTAGAGAAGGCTCACAGTTCTTAGTATTCCATTATCCGGGTGCCGCGAAGATGTACCAGGATTTGAGGCATCACTATTGGTGGAGGTGAATGAAAAACGATATAGTTGGGTTTGTAGCTCGATGCCTCAACTGTCAGCGGGTGAAGTATGAGCACCAGAGACCGGGCGGGTTGCTTCAGCAGATAGAGATTCTGGAGTGGAAGTGGGAGCGGATCACCATGGACTTTGTAGTTGGACTCCTACGGACTTTGAAAAAGTTCGATGCTATTAGGGTGAGTGTGGATCAGCTGACCAGGTCCGCTCAGTTTATTCTCATGTGTACTACTTATTCGTCGAAGCGGTTGGCGGAGATCTATATCAGGAAGATTGTGTGTCTTCATGGTATTCCAGTTTCCATTATTTCAAATAGAGGTACTCAATTTATATCGCGGTTCTGGAGAGTCGTGCATCATGAGTTGGGTACTTGGGTAGAGTTGAGTAAGACATTTTACCCTCAGACATACGGACAGTCCGAACACACTATTCAGATCCTTGAAGATATGCTCTGTGCGTGTGTGATTGAGTTGGAAGGGTCTTGGGATAGTTCTTTCCATTAGCGAAGTTTTCCTACAACAACAGCTACCAGTCCAACATTCAGATGGCACTGTATAAGGCTTTATATGGTAGGCGGTGTAGATCCTCTGTGGGTTTGTTTGATTCGGGTGAGGCTAGGTTATTAGGCAAAGACTTAGTTTAGAATGCTTTGGAGAAGGTTAAGGCGTTTCATGATAGACTCCGTACAACCCAGTCAAGACAGAAGACTTACACAGACTGGAAGGTTTGTGATCTTTCCTGTATGGTTGGCGGGTTCTACTTTGAGTTTCGCCTATGAAGGGCGTTATGTAATTTGGGAAGAAGAAAAAGTTGAGTCCGAGGTTTATTGGCCCTTTTGAGATATTGAGGGGTGTTGGGAAGGTTGTTTATGAGCCTGTTTTACCTCCAGCTTGGCAGGAGTCCATCCAATATTTCATGTTTCAATGCTCCGGAGGTATCACGGCGATCCATCGCACATGTTGGATTTCAGTTTAGTCCAGTTGGAAAAGGATCTGTCTTACGTTAAGGAACCTGATGGCAATATTGGACAAATAGGTTATAAAGTTGAGGTCAATGAACATTGCATTAGTAAAGGCTAAGTGTCAGGGTGAGCCGGCCGAGGAGGCGATCTGGAGACCGAGCAGGATATGCGCAACTATTACCCTCATCTTTTCACTACTTAGGTATGTCTCTATGCTCGTTTGAACGAATATTTAAGTGTAGAAGGATGTGACGACGTGGCCGGTCTTTTTAAGAATTTATGCCTCGATTCCCTGTTAATTGCTTTCCCTGTGTTTATTTCTACTATTTTAATTTGTCAGGATGTTCGGTTTTAGGTTTCAGAGAGTTTTGGGACACTTTGTCCCTAATGAGAGCTTAAGTGTTGGAAATTTTAACATATTCAGAACAATGTAAAGATGTCTTCAGAATGGAATTATGATGGTTCCCTTAGCTCCGTGGGGTGATTTCGGGCTTAGGGGCGTGTTCGGATTGTGTTTTGAAGGACGTAGCTAATTTAGGCTTGAAATGTCAAAAGCCGAATTTGGAAGTTTTCGGTTCGATAGTGAGATTTTGATTCGAGGGTCAGAATGGAATTCCGGAAGTTAGAGTAGCTCTGTAGTGTTGAATGTGATGTGTGTGCAAACTTTTAGGTCATTCAGACGAGGTTTGATAGACTTTTTGTTCGAAAGCATAGTTTTAGAGATTTTGGAATTTGTAGGCTTGAATCCGATGAAACATAGCTGCTTTGATGTTGTTTTGAGCATTCTGAAGGTTGGAACAAGTTTGAATGATGTTATGGGATATGTTAGTAGGTTTGATTAGGGTCCTGGTGGCCTCGGGATGGTTTCTGATGGTTGATGGAAAATTTTTTGGAATTTTGAGTTGCACCTTTAGCTTTTTTCTGCCATAATAACACTTGCGAGTGTGGGACTGCAGGTGCGGAGCCGCAGAAGAGAAGGATCAACCACAGAAGCGGAAATGAGAAAGTTCCAGGAACCGCAGAAGCGGTAGGATTTCCATAGGAGCGGTACCACATCTGCGGATGGGGATTCGCAGATGCGGAAGATGGGTTTTAAGTGAGAAGTCGCAGATACGACCAATGTTCCGCAAAAGTGGGACTGTAGATGAACAGCTGGGCAGAAATATAAAATCTCGAGGGTTTGGTTTCAAAAGTTGGAAATTCGATTTGGAGCTCGGGAGCGGGCGATCTTTAGAGAAAGTTGAAGAGAAGATCATTGGGTAACAATTGTTGAATCCTTTATAGTTATATTCCAGTAATCTATAGTTAGTTTCATTATTTAATTTCGGATTGGAGATGAAAATTGGGGAAAAGTTGGAAGAAAATTCTTAAACCTAAAATTTGACTTTTGATTGGGAATTGGACCTTATATTTGGATAATTTTTGTATGTAATCGTGAGAGTATATGGATTCTGAAAATATAAATTTTAGCCGATTCTGAGTCGTGAGCTCGAGGGGCATTTTTGTCATTTTACCTAATTTTGCATATTAGTTGAGAGTTCTTTATAGAATTAGTTATTTGAAGTATTATTTATATTCTCCAATTGAATAGAATAGATTTGGGCTATTTGAAGTTGATTACTCACAGCAAAGACGTGGTTTCGGGTTGATTTTGAGCTGGTTCGAGATAAGTGGCTTGCCTAATCTTGTGTGGGGGACTTCCCCTTAGGATTTGGTATTATGATATTTAAAAAGCTTTGTACATGAGGTGATGATCATGTACTTGTGCATTGCTGAAAATCTATTTTCATTAAGTAATTAAAATTGTGTTTCTTTTTTTCCCTTGTCATTACTACTCGAAATTTAAGCTTGTTGTTAGCTTAGAAAAGCGTGTCTAAATAACTTAGTTGCTTATTTGCTCAGACTTCCTTATTTGAATTATGTGCAGCATGCTAGGTTAGAAATACCTTTTTCGCCTTGATATGAAGTTGACAATTTATGACTATTCTTCGTGTTGTTGTTGTGAGTTTACATTGGGACTACGGATGTGGGATTCCGATAGATCCCCCTTGTCTGTTTATTTGGGACTACGGATGTGGGATTTTAGTAGATCCCCCTTGTTTGTTTATTTGGGACTACAGATGTGGAATTCCGGTAGATCCCCCTACACAGTTAAATAGAACTATGGGAATTCACCCGGTAGATTCCCCCAGTATTGGGTATTTACATTTGGGATTACGGATCGAGATTCCAGTAGAACCCCCGCGCATTGACAGTTAGACCATGGGATGAGATCCCGGGAGACCCTTCAGACATATATATAATGGACTACTGGACGGTATCCCAGGAGATCCACTGAATAGTTGTGACTGGGACTATAGTACAGTATACTGGGACATCCCTGGTTGCTATCTTTGTGTTGAGTTGTATTTCCTTTCCGTGATTATCTTATCTCTATTCTAGTTGTTGTTGTTCTTCTATTTTTCTTACTTCTTACTGTTGCACTCAATTATATTGTCTTATTCTAAACCGTTACACCTTATATTTTATTTAACCTTAGTAAGGCCCTGATCTTCTCGTCACTACCCGACCAAGGTTTGGCTTGTCACTTACTGAGTATCGCTGTGGTGTATTCTTGCCCTTTTTGCGCATGTTTTTCATGTGCAGATCCAGGTACTCTGACTTAGCCCTACCACCCTTGAGGCAAGGTTACTGCTCCATAGATTTTGAGGTATATCTGTTGCGTCCACCTTTCTATTCTCGCTTTCTAGTAGTAGAACTTCTGTGTCTCTTTTTTCTATGTTAGATGTTCTGGAGTTAGAAACTGTTAGATATTCATAGGCTTATGGTATAATGAGATTTCGGGTTTTGGGAAAGTCTATTAGTTTTTCTTTTTTGTAAAGTTGTATTGTATATGTCGAGCAGCATTTTTAATACTGATCCATTCTGTTATTTTGGCATTTAGTTATTTCTTCCGCAAGTTTTGTTTGTTTTTCGCATTTTTAGGCTTACATAGTCATAGAGACTATGTGACATCATGACAGTTCATGGAGGCGAACTGGGGCCATGACAGTTCTGGAGCCCGATACAAGTTTAAAATAATAATTAAGTTTAATCTGTGAAATGTGGTAATGATCGGAATTGACTTGGTATAAATCGGGCGTATAGTTGAGAAAATAGAAGTTTTGATGTTCTTGAGTGACTTCATGAATTTGAGGTTCAATTCATAGTTGTTGATGTTATTTTGAGGATTTGATCGCACGAGCAAGTCCGTATGATATTTTTGAATTTTCATGCATGTTTGGTTTGGAGCCCCGAGGACTAGGATGAGTTTTGGATAAGCCACAGAAGAATATAGACTTAGAAAATAACTGTTGCAGGTTCATAGAAGTTGTAGGTCTAAGAATCTTCACGACCTCGGTGGGGTCTTCATGGCCGTAGTGGGGTCTTCGCGATTCGCGATGGGGTTTTCACGGTCAGCAGTGAGCGAGACCATATCTTCGCGCCCGCGCTCGAGATTTCACGGTATGTGGTGGAGCTCCGCGGTCGTGGTCCCTTTCTTTGCGGTCAGCAATGAGGGTCTAAGAGGGGTATATATAAACGAGATTTTCCAGCCATTTTTCAATTTTCAAAACTCTAAAACATAAGAGGCGACTTTTTAAACAGACTTTCTTCTCCAAAACGATAGTAAATAATTTTAAACTCATTTCTTTCACTCCTTAACTTTATTTTACAAAATTTCATCTTAGAGGGGTTTCATGGTGGAAATTGGGTATTTTGGGTAGAACTTAAGAATATCGATATTTGGGGATTAAGACATCAAATTGAGTTCGGATTCCAAAACTAGTTGTATATCCGGGCTTGGGGATGAATGGATAATCGGGTTTTGGTTTGTATTTTGGTTTTGGACCAAGTAGGCCCGGGGTTGATTTTTGACTTTTGGGGAAAACAAGGGAAAAATATTTTCATGCATTGGAATTAGCTTATTTAGAAATTATTAACATTATTAAGTAAATTCTGGCTAGATACAAGTAGGTTGGTGGTGAGACTAAGAGGTAAAGCAGTAGTTGAGGATTGATTGTGTTCGTGGCGTTGAGGTAAGTGTTTGGTCTAACCTTAACTTGAGGGAATAAGAGTTGGGGTTTTATTTGCTATGTGTTATTTCTTGAGTACGATGTATAGGTGTGGTGACCAGTACCTATACATCAGTGTCAAGCATGCCCATGAGTCTTATATTATGATTGTTGTGACTCAGTTATGTATCATCCATGCTTAATATGAAAATTTTCAATATGAAATAAGGCTTGTGGAAGTATTCTTAGTAATTGAACATCGTAGAACATTGGCTCAAGTGGAGGGTTGAGTTATGAAGTAATTGTGGAAAAGAGAAGAGGTTTATGATATTGTCTCCCTTGCCGGGATTCTATTGTGATTTTATTGACTCCCTTTTCCGAATTGGTTTGTGATTATTGCTTGGGTAAGTAAAAGCACGAAGGGTGATGCTGTGCCATTATATGAGTGATAATGCACAAAGAATAATGTTGTGCCATGATTATGTGAGGTAATCGCACGAAGGGCGATGCTGTGTCATGATATGAGCGATAATTCACAAAGGATAATGCCGTGTCATGATTATGTGAAGTAAAAGCACAAAGGGCGATGATGTGCCGAATATATTGATTCTTATGGTGAGAATGAGAGTAAAAGCATGAAGAGTGGTGCCATGCACTTGTTACTATCTTTCCTTATTCTTGCTCATAATTGATATATGGTGTTTCTTATGCTTTTTTACTGAAATTTTGTACTGAAATTCTGTTTGTACATGATATTCCCCGCAAAATGTTTCCCCTTCCCATCTTTAATTGCAGGTTTTTGTTGTTATTATTTGTTGTATATGATAAAACTGCACAGGTTTATTCCGTAGTCTAGTCCTAGCCTCGTCACTACTTCACCGAGGTTAGGCTCGACACTTACTAGCACATGGGGTCGGTTGTGCTGATACTACGATCTGCACTCTGTGCAGACCTAGTGTTGGTGCATTTGGACCGTAGAGAGGTTGCTGCCTTCAGTCCAGTGGCAGAGACCCGAGGTAGTCCTGCAGGCGTCCGCAGGCCTTAGCGTCCCTGTCTACCTTTCTATTTTGCTTTTATGTATTTCAAATACAGACATGTATTTTCATCTAGACCATTGTTTGTAGTATTTGTAGATGGTCCGTGACATTGTGACACCAAATTCCGGGTAGACTTGTATGTTGGATTCTGTACTAGTATTTGGGTTAGACTATTAGTTTTCATCTTCTGCAGTTCTGTTTACTATAATTATTTCGCTGTTGATCGCATGTTAGTTCAAAAATATTAAAATATTAAGGAAAAAGGTAATGAATTTATAGTACTCGGCTTGGCTAGATTTCCTGAGTAGGCGCCATCATGACTCTAGAGAGTGGAAAATTCTGGTCGTTACAAGTTGGTATCAGAGCTCTAGGTTGCTTAGGTCTCACAATTCACGGACAAGCTTAGTAGAGTCTAGGGGATCCATATGGAGATGTCTGTATTAATTCCCCAGAGGCTATAGAATTAGGAAAAACTTCACATTTATTCTCTCCTGCCACGCGGTGTGATTTCTCAATGTTAATTAAACTTCCACTCTATTCTTTCGTAGATGGTGAGAACACATACCACTTCATCAGCTGACTAGTAGCCCGAGCCCCAAGTAGAAGCTCCTACGAGGGGCAGAGGCCACAGCCGTCTAGAGCCCAAGGCAAAGGCAAGGCTCACCCTAGAGCTACATCAGTACCCGCGGTGGAGCCTCAAGTTGGGTTTGACAATGAGGTTCTAGCCTAGGGAATGCCAGTACGATCAGCTCAGGTCCCAAAGAGGTTCATCGCCACCCCGGTACTTCAAGATGCTCTGGTCCATCTAGTGATCCTTATGGAGAGTGTTGCCCAAGCATGCTTGCTTCCTGTAGCTCCAACCGTCTCTCAAGTTAGAGGAGGATCCCAGAATCCTACTACTCACACTCTGGAGCAGATGGTTCCTCAGTTTAGACTCCAGCAGCTCTGCCACTTGGAGTAGTTTAGTCGGGTGTTATGGCACAAGCCAATGAAGGGCCAGCTATGTATGCCGATGTCTTGTGGAGGTTGGACAGGATCACCAAGATTTTCACTTCTACTACTTTTGGTGGTACATATTTTGAGGATCCCCGGATTATTTAGATAACTGTCATGAGGTTCTACGGAACATGGGGATAGTGGAGACTTATAGGGTTGACTTTGCTATTTTTCTTCTGTTTGGATCAGCCAACACTTGGTGGAGAGATTATTGTTTGGCTAGATTTGCTGAGGGGTCAACGGCTTTGACTTGGGATTAGTTCTCTCAGCTATTTTTGGAGAAGTTTCTTCCTATCACTAAGAGGGAGAACTATCAGAGGTAGTTTGAGCGCCTCCAGCAGGGTTCTATGCATGTCACTCAGTACGAGATCAGATTCATTGACTTAGCTCGTCAGGCTCGTATTATACTTTCCACTAAGAGAGAGAGTGAGGAGGTTTATTGAGGGACTCATTCAGCCTATTCAATTGCAGAAGGCTAGGAGACAGGGAGCGAGATTTCCTTTCAGGATGCGGACAATGTGGCTAGAAGAGTTGAGATGGTTATATCACAAGGGAGTGGTCGAGAGTTTGACAAGAGGCCTCATCACTCGGGCAGATTCACTGGTGCGTCTTCTACAGGCAGGGATTTTTTTTTTAGAGGCCATCCTTCCAGGCTGTTTCATTCAGCTTTATAGGCTTCTCACAGTGCTCGAGGTGGAAGTGGTTCTCATATGCAATATTCTGATTAGCTGCCATATAGTGCACCGCCATCTCCTATCAGTGCACCACCACTCCAGAGTTTTTAGGGTGGTTATTCAGGTCGTCAAGGTCAGTAGTCTCAACAGTCAATGGCTTGTTATACTTTTGGCAATACGAGGCATATTGCTAGATTTTACACGCGAGCACCAATTAACTCTCAGTATCAGGTTTCTCGTGCTATGGTTCAGGCACCGAGGGTTCCGCCGCCCACTCATCCAGCTAGAGGTAGAGGTAAAAGTATTAGAGGTTGAGGTCAGGCTGCTAGAGGTGGAGGCCAGCCAGCAAAATGCCATCCTAGAGATGTAGTTTTGAGTGGTGGGGCCCACCCCCGATGTTATTCTCTTCCAAGCATGCCTAAGGCTGAGGCCCTTGATATAGTTATCACTGGTATTATTCTAGCGTGTAGTAGTGATGCTTTAGTTCTATTTGATCCAGGATCTATATACTCCTATGTGTCATCTTATTTTGCACCATATTTAGTAATGCCTAGTGATTCCTTGAGTGCTCCTGTTTATCTGTCTAGACTGGTGGGTGATTCTATTGTGGTAGATCGTGTCCATCATTCATGTATAGTTGTGATTGGGGGTCTTGAGACCCGAGTAGATCTGTTACTTTTTAGATGTGGTTGATTTAGATGTCATATTGGGATGGACTGGTTATCACCCTACCACGCTATCTTGGTTGTCATGCCAACACTGCAACCTTAGCCATGTCAGTTTTAGTTTAGAGTTGAGAGGGACTCCTGGTCATTCCACCCATAGTTATATCTCATATATGAAGGCACGATGCATGGTTGAGAAGGGATGTTTGACCTATTTGGCGTATGTTCGTGATTCTAGTGTCGAGATTCCTTTTATAGATTCAGTGCCCATTGTTTGTGAGTATCCTGACGTATTTCCTTCAGATCTACCGGGTATGCCACCTTACAAGGGTATTGACTTTTGCATTGATTTAGCTTCGGACAGTAAGCCCAATTCTATTGTGCCATATCACATGGCCTCGCTAGAGTTGAAAGAATTGAAGGAACAGTTGCAAGGCTTGCTTGATAAAGGCTTTATTAGACTTAGTTTCGCGCCTTGGGGTGCACCGATGTTATTTGTTAAGAATAAGGATGGATCGATGAGGATGTGTATATATTATAGGTAGTTGAACAAGGTCTTAATCAAACAAGTATCCATTGAATTGGATTGATGATTTGTTGGATCAACTTTAGGGTGACAAGGTATTTTAGAAGATTGACTTGATATCTGGCTACCATCATTTGAGGATTAGGGCATCTGATGTCCCTAAGACAACTTTCCACACTTAGTACAGGGCATTATGAGTTTTTGTGATGTCATTCAGGTTGACAAATTCCACAACAGCTTTCATGGAATTGATGAACCGAGTATTCAAGCCTTACTTGGATTCATTCATGATAGCCTTTATTGGTGATATTCCAAATATATGCTAAGTTTTTGAAATGTGAGTTCTGGTTGAGTTTATTTGCATTCTTGGGTCATGTTGAATCTGCAGAGGGTATTCATGTGGATCCGAAAAAGATAAAGGCACTCAAGGACTAGCCTAGACCTGCATCAGCTATAAAGATTCAAAGTTTCTTGGGTTTGAAAAGTTATTACCGTTGGTTTATGGAGGGGTTTTCATCTATTACAGCCCCGATGACCAAGTTGACCTAGAAGGGTGCCCAGTTCAGGTGATCGAACAAGTGTGAGGCGAGCTTTCAGAAGCTCAAGATAGCTTTGACTACGGCACCGGTGCTGGTCTTTCCCACGGGTTCAGGGTCATATACAGTCTATTATGACACATCTCGTATTGGAGTGGGTGCGGTGTTGATGCAGGATGGCATGGTCATTGCTTATGCTTCTTGACTATTGAAGATTCATGAGAAGAATTAACTAGTTCATGATTTGGAGTTAGAAGGCATTGTTCGCGCGCCAAAGATTTGGAGACACTACTTATATGGCGTTTCATGTGAGGTATTCAGGGACATAAGAGTCTGCAGTACTTTTCAAGCAGAAGGATCAAAATTTGAGGTAGAGGAGGTGGTTAGAGCTATTGAAAGACTCTGATATCACCATTTTGTATCATTCGGGGAAGGCCAACGTGGTGGTCGGTGCTTTGAGTAAAAGTTGCTGAGAGGCCACTTGCTTTGGATGTTCAGACTTTGACTAATCAGTTCATAAGGTTGGATGTTTCTGAGCCTAGCCGTGTGTTAGCTTGCACAGTCACTTGTTCTTCATTATTTGAGCGTATTCGAGATCGATAGTATGATGATCCTCATTTGCTTGTCCTTAGAGACACAGTACGGCACGGGGTTCCAAGCAAGTTACAATTGGAGATGATAGAGTTTTAAGGATGCATGGTCAGATTTGTATGCCTAATGTGATGGACTTAGAGAGTTGATTCTATAGGAGGACCATGGTTCTCGGCACTCTATTCAATCGGAAACCGCTAAGATGTATCAGGACTTGCGACAACATTATTGGTGGAGGAGGATGAAGAAGGATATCGTTGCATATGTAGCTTATTATTTGAATTGTCGGCACGTAAAGTACGAGTATCAAGGACCTGGTGGTTTGTTCTAGAAGATTGAGATTCCCGGGTGGAAGTGGGAGTGTATCAGTATGGACTTCGTTGTCGGACTCCTACTGACTAAGAGGAAATTCAATGCAGTGTGGGTTATTGTAGATAGGTTGATCAAGTCAGCACAATTCATGGAGATTGTTTGTCTTCTTGGTGTGCCCATGTCTATCATTTCGGATCGAGGTACATAATTTACCTCACATCTCTAGAGAGAAGTTCAGCGTGAGTTGGGCACATGAGTCGAGTTTAGCGCATTATTTCATTCTCAAATGTATGGACATTTCGAGTGTACTATTTAGATTTTGGGGGATATGCTCCGAGCTTGTGTTATTGACTTTGGAGCCTCGTGGGATCAGTTCTTGACTTTAGCATAGTTTTCCTACAATAACAGTTATTAGTTGAGCATCCAGATGGCTTCCTATGAGGATTTATATGGTAGGCATTATCAGTTACTGGATAGGTGTTTTAAGCTGGGAGAGGCTCAGTTGTTGGGTACGGATCTAGTACACGATGCCTTAGACAAGGTTAAGATCATTTAGGATAGGTTTCGTATAGCTCAGTCCAGGCAAAAGAGTTTTGTCGTCCGTAAGGTTCGTGATGTGGCATTCATGGTCTGGAGGGCGTGATGAGATTTGGATAAAAGGTCAAGCTAAGACCTAGATTCATTGACCCATTTGAGATTCTTGATGAGTGAGAGAGGTGTCTTATAGACTTGCGTTGGCGTTGAGTTTATCAGTCGTGCATCTAGTGTTTCATGTGTCCATGCTTCGGAAGTATCATGGCGATCCATCCAACGTGTTATACTTCAGCACTGTCAAGTTGGACAAGGACTTGTCCTATAAGGAGGAGCCGGTGGCTATTCTAGACCGGCAAGTTCGTCAGTTGAGATCGAAGAGTTTTCCTTTGGATCGTGTTCAGTGGAGGGGCTAGCCTGCTGAGGAAGTGACCTGGGAGTCCGAGTTCGATATACGGAGCCGATATCTCCACTTTTTCCCCGACTCAGGTACTTGTCTTATGTTCTTTCGAGGACAAACAATTATTTTAGAGGTGGAGAATGTGATGACCTTTCACTCGTTTTGGAGATAAATTCTATATTTTGAGGCCTTAAAACCTCTTTTTTGTCTCCCCTCAATTTGTGTATGCAGTCCGGGCACGGTTTCGAAAATATTTATGTGAAATTCTAAGTAATATAAGGGAATTGGCCTATAAAATTGATTAAAGTGGACTTTGGTAAACATTCTTGGTAAACAGACCCTGACCTGTGATCTGACGGTCTCGTAGGGTCCGTAATAAAATATAGGACTTAGGCGTATGATTGAAATCGAATTTTGAGGTCCCAAGCCCGAAAAAAGATTTTTTTAAAGACAAATATTTGTTGGAAAATATAAAGGATTTTAAAAGTAAATTGATGTAATTTTTTAATGATATTGGGCCCATATCTTAGTTCCGGAACCCGGTATAAGTTTAAAATAATAATTAAGTTAATTTTTTAAATTTGATAAAGATCGGAGTTGATTTGATAAATCGGGCGTATAGTTGAGAAAATAAAAGTTTTGATGTTCTTGAGTGACTTCATAAATTTGAGGTTTAATTCATAGTTGTTGATATTATTTTGAGGATTTGATCACACGAATAAGTCTGTATGATATTTTTGGGCTTGCATACATGTTTGGTTTGGAGCCCCCAAGTCTCGGTGAGTTTTGGATAAGCCACAAAAGAATTTAGACTTAGAAAATTGTTGTAGGTTTGGATAAGTTGCGGGTCTCTGAAATGACTTCGCAGTCTGCGAAGAATCTTTGCAACCGCGGTAGGTTTTTGCGGTTAGCGGTGACCAAGGCCATATCTTCGCGGCGGTGCTCGATATTTGCGGTCCGCAGTTCCATTCTTTGCGGTCAGCGGTGGGTGTTTGAGAGGGGTATATATAAAGATGATATTCCAGCCATTTTTTAATTTTCAAAACCCTAAAACATAATAAGCGATTTTTCAAACACTCTTTCTTTTCTAAAACACTAGTAAATAATTTTAAACTCACTTCTTTCACTCCTTAACTTCTTTTTACAAGAATTTATCTTAGAATCTAGGGGTTTCATGGTGAAAATTGGGTATTTTGGGTAGAACTCAAGAATATTGAATTTTGGGGATTTAGACCTCAAATTGAGGTCGGATTCCAAAATCAATTGTATATTCAGGCTCGGGGGTGAATGGGTATTCCGGTTTTGGTCCGAATTTCGGATTTGGACTAAACAGGCCCAGGGTTGATTTTTGACTTTTTGTAAAAATAAGGAAAAATCTATTTTCTTGCATTGGAATTGGTTTATTTAGCAATTATTAACGTTATTAAGTAAATTGTGGCTAGATACAAGCGGGTTGGTGGCGGAACCAATATGTAAAGCAGTAGTTAAGGCTTGATTGTGTTTGTGTCATTGAGGTTAGTTTTTGGTCTAACCATAACTTGAGGGAATATGAGTTGTATTCTTATTATTTATGTGTTACTTGTTGAGTACGATGTATATGTGTGGAGACGAGTACCTATATGTTGGTGTCAAGAATGCCCGTGAGTCTTATACTATGATTGTTGTGACCCCATTATGTATCATCCATGCTTAATATGAAAGTTTCCTTTATGAAACAAGGCTTGTGAAAGTATTTTTAGTAATTGAACATTGTAGAGTATTGGCTCAAGTTGAGGGTTGAATTGTGAAGTAATTGTTGAAAAGGAAAGAGGTTTATGATATTGTCTCCCTTGTCAGGATTTTATTGCTCATGATATTATTTTTCTGGCCGGGATATTATTGTTATACTATTGTTCCCTAGCCGGGATTCTATTGTAATTTTATTGATTCCCTTGCCCTAATTGCTTTGTGATTGTTGCTTGGGTAAGGAAAAGTGTAAAAGCACGAAGGAAAATACCGTGCGTGTTATTTGTGAGTGAGTGTTAATGCTTGAAGAGTGATGCCGTGCCGATATTGTAAATGTAAAAGCACGAAGGGTGATATCGTGCCATGGTATGAGTGATAATTTATGAGGGATAATGTCGTGCCATGATTATATGAGGTAAAATCACGAAGGGTGATGCCATGCCGAATATATTGATTCTTATGGTGAGAATGAGAGTAAAAGCGCGAAGGATGGTGAAGTACACTTGTTACTATCTTTCCTTATTCTTGCTCATAATTAATCTATGGTGTTCCTTATGCTTCTTTCGGTTTGCACATGTTTTTTTTTACCATTTTTAACTGCAAAATTTTATTATTATTATTTGTTGTATATGATATAACTACATATGTTTATTTGGTTGTCTAGTCATAGCCTCGTCACTACTTAGCCGAGGTTAGGCTTGACATTTACCAGCACATCAAGTCGGATGACTGATACTATACTCTGCATTATGTGCAGATCTCGGTGTTGGATCATTTGGACCGTAGAGAGGTTGCTGCCTTCAGTCTAGTAGCGGTGACCCGAGGTAGTTCTGCAGATGTCTGTCGGCCTTGGCGTCCCATTCTATCTTTTCATTCTATTTTTATGTATTTGAGAGACAGATTTATATTTTCATTCAGACCACTATTTGTAGTATTCGTATGGTCCATGACATTGTGACACCAAATTTTGGGTAGAGTCTTATGTTGGATTTTGTACTAGTATTTGGGTTATACTGTTAGTTTTCGTATTCCTCATTTTTATTTATTATAATTATTTTAATGTTGATCACATGTTAATTCATAAATGTTAAAAGGTTAAGGAAAAAGGATAATAAATTTATATTACTTGGCTTGCCTAGCTTTCATGATTAGGCACCATTACGATTCTCGAGGGTGAAAATTCTGGATCGTGACACATAAGACCATTATGACTTTGGTTAATATCATAAATTAAACTTTATCACCTTACGTATTTTCTAAGACTCATGAACACACAATAGAATAATAAGACTTATAAAAAAAAAGAATATACGTATCTCTAACATTTTTACGAATAAAATTATTTATGAAAATAATGTATTTACTCGTTTCATTTGTATTATATAAATCATATTTTTTTTTAAAAATCGAATAGGTTTAATATACCTTTAAGACCAACTTTCTACTTATATCCATGAACAATAACCTCCCCGCCTCAATCATAATCACATAGTATGTCGGCTATTTTGGTAAAGCCTTGTAACACAAGTTATTTAGAGGCTTAGAGCAAAGTGCTAAAAGTTTTCAAAGGTGGTTAATGTTCTTTTTTCTTTGTGTGATATAAGATTATTGATAATTGAATGGATTCTACTAATATTCTAGTAGTAGTATAGAAAACAAGATAGTTTACTTTGTTTTCAAGTGCTATGATTACGTGTAACTTTTGTTGACACATGTGTTACACTTTAGATCAATTATGTTGTCAAGCATCCGCATCCACCTACTAAGCAGTGCTTAGTCATTGAAGTTATTTACACGTAAATTAATGCTCATATAATTAAAAATTATTTCATATTACTTAAAATATTATTTATTTTTAATATATTTTGTACATTTTATTATTATGGTTATGTGGTATCTAGTATGGCACTAGCCAATGTATATCGTATATTTTAGCTCGGATCATATTTTATTTTAAATTGCCAAACTTCAACAAAACTAATTTCTTTGGATTTGCTTACCCTTTCTCCTTCACGAATTTACTCATCACGTATCTAAAATATCATAATACTTATAATCTCCAAATAATCTTGTTCTTAAACTGAGGTAAGTTATCTTACGACAATTTCACGCATAATATTATATGATATAATATTATCGTAATATAATATTGTGAAGCATAACATTAATGTAATACTGTAAAACGTAATATTATCATAATAAAATACTACGGGGCATAACAATTTCGACCAATTTCGCTCAAAATTTAAAATTATGCTCTTGTTCCACATCAGCTGAGATGGGAAAATAGCTTGTATTAAAATTTTTCGAAAATTCCGACCAAATTCAGTTGGATTTTGAAACTATACTCTTGTCCCACATTTTGATACAAAAGTCTGACGAATGTCAACTTTTCCATCTTATAAGTTCAATTTTGATCACAGTTCAACAACGTTAGACTAAGAACAAATAATAAAATATCAGAAGGATATAGTTAGAACTTAGTAATAAGATTTAATATTCTATATTTAGAATTAAATTCAATCAAATAATATTGACAATATATACTAGTACTAGTTATTAATATAGGAATAATATATAATATTGTGGTGTTATGATATCTCGAGCTGGGGAATATACATGCGATACAAAAAATAATATATTTGGACGATTTCTAAAATTATTACATATTTAAAATTTCAATCTATTTCAATCGGTATTTGAAAAATAAAAGATAATTTAATTAATTCATCCGATTTTGGTCTAAATTTTAAAATTAACTAATATCAATCGATTTTGATCGGTAAATATAGTTTGGCTATTAGTCAACGCATTGAATAATTCGACCATTCGACTATAAATTTCCGATTGATTTTAATCGAAATACTTTAGTAATCATTATTTTTTCGATTAATCAAAATAATTGCTTTTTTTCAATTTTCGATTTTGATCGGTTTTTCAGAACGAAATTAGCCATTCTTTAAATAGTGCGTTTAGTTAATGTTACATCCCAAGGCAAATTAAGAAGCTAGGTCATCCTCCCATACAATTATTTAACTTTGCTCCTTCACCTTACTCTTTCAAATATTAATATTATTAGCTAACTAGAGAATGAAAGCAATTAACTTAAAGAAGTATAAGTTTAGAATTTGGAATTTTGAATTTAGGAATTACTTGTATACTAGACAAGGATAATTAGTGCAACTTTAAATTAAAAGTGTGAAGGAAATTGTTGGAAACCCGCCTCTTTCAGTTTTTTAAGTAAATTAAGAATTCTATACTTCTTTATATGTTGAATAATAGCGCTTTACCATTTGACAAACTCAGTAGATGCATTATTTGTGACAAAGTCTATTCCTTTAGTTTCATTTCTATACAAAGAAAACTATAGAAACTAAGAAAAAAAAGGAGTCTCAAACTGAAATGACGTATTTTTAGAAATAAAATATGTTTATACAGTGTAAAAAAGAAATTATATTTTAAACTAAAATATACTATTATACTGTATTTTACATTAATAAAAAGTTAGCCGCTAAAATAAAATGCAGTACACAAGAAAATACTATGTTTAAGGAAAACATAGTATTATATTACATTTTCCTTTAATAAAATATAACCCTTCTTTTTTCTTCCCCACGATAAATTTTCCATTTTTTTTTTAAAAAAAAACCCTCCCCCACCACTGCTGCCCCCTCCCCCTCCCCGCCGTGATTTAAAAAAATAATTCTTGGGCTCCACCCTTCACATAAAAAATGAAGAGCATAGGTCCCGCATACAATTCAAGCATTGGATTCCTTCTTTTTGGGTTTAAAATTTTGAATCTCAGATATTTCAAAAAACATAAATCAATGTATTTTGATTTAGTTTATGTCGAAACTCGTAGAGCATATGCATATTTGTTTTCTTGAATGTGTCTGTACGTTGATTTGTGTTTTGTTTGCGATTAAATTTGTATGTTATTTTTATTCGGATTGAATTATTAGCATTGGGACAACAAAATCGCTAAAACTTGATAAATAATTTTTATTATTAATGAAATTATTCACAAATATCTTTTAGTGTTTTATATGTAATTTCGTGAATGTTATGTTTATATGTTTGTTTTTTTTTATTTAGTTTAGACTATTTATTTGCTTAAAGAATAGTAGCATTTTAGCATAGTAAAATATAGAGTTTTTTAGTATAGCAAAATATATAGCCTTATAGCGTAGTAAAATATAGAGTCTTTTAGCGTAGAGTTTCTATAGTTTAAGTATGTACTAACTACAAACTCTATCCAATTACAGTTTACAAAATTAATTATTTAATTTATGAAATAAACTTACAGAACTAACAAATTAATAGATGTTGTCAAATTAACTCAAATATCGAGCCCGGAACCCATAGATAATTAATCATTCCAATTATATAATTAATTATTTAATTTATAAAATTAACAAAGTTTTAAACTGGTTGAATGACACACATAATAATTAAGAATACCTTGGTGCTACTAGACCTCAAATATCGAGTCTGGAACCCATAGATAATTAGTCAGTCCGATCAAATAATTAATTATTTAATTTATTAAATTAATAAAATTATAAACTTATATAAATTGACACACATAGTAATTAAGGATAGCTTGGTGCTACTACGCCTCAAATATCGAGCACGGAACCCATAGAAAATTACTTAGTCCAATTAAATAATTAATTATTTAATTTATTAAACTAATAAAACTTTTAAATTTATTAAATTTGACACACATAATAATTAAGTATAGTTTGGTGCTACTGTGTCTCAAATATCGAGCCTGGAATCCGTAGATAATTACTCAGTCCAATTATATAAGTAATTATTTAATTTGTTATAATACAAACACATAATTAATATTGTTCAATTACAGTAGATTATATGGACTTGCCACCTGTGTATCCTGGACCAGTTGCGGATCAGATATTAGTGTTACATGGAGACGATAGATCCGCCTATGTATGGGAGGACATCTATTGGATCAGACTCTCCGCGGTAGGAGACCGGACGACTCCTGGGACTTTTTGAGGGGGAGAGCTTTCCCTGCCCGCGTAGTCCATCGCCTTCGTGTTACGGGCTTCCTTAGGATTTTTGAGATTGGGCGGATGCAGCTTGAATGGTCTCTTATCATGGTGTTGATAGAGCAGTGGCGATTGGAGACACACACTTTTCACCTGCCCACTGGAGAAGCCACCATCACGCTTCAGGATGTTCAGGTTTTGTATGGGGTGTGTGTAGATAGACTTGTTGTTGCACTGCCCTAGTATCTGAGAGCTATGATACGTCCCCAGTATTTGGATTTGCTGGGGCAGTATACTGGTTATAGACTACAGGGTGAGGCCACACTTAAAAGGGGTGGTCGCATTTTTGTGATAGCTAACAGAGAGTATATGGAGGTATTGCACCCCGATTTTACCGGCGAGACAGAGGATATCCATATTGACCGGTACACGAGGTTGGCAATGTTACTTCTTTTTAGGGGTGTCTTTTTCCCGAACACTTCGGGAAATCTAGTGTATGTGCGCTTTTTGCATCATCTGCAAGAGCTAGATGAGTTATCCCAGTACAGCTGAGGTGTTGCTGTTCTAGCATACTTGTATAGGAGTATGTGACGGGCAAGCATGGGCGCCTAGGTGGACATATGTGGTTTTCTACTACTTCTACAGATGATAACATTTTCCAATACTCTGTTCATTATTCCGATTCTATATAGTCAAACTGACTCTTAAATTTTACGTCAACCTTTTATCTTAGGTTTCCTAAGAGTGGATCCTGCCATTGCAGCCACATATACTACCACTAGAGCCGAGAGTATCACCTCTGTATCTACATCTAGCTACGAGGTGGGTTCTCCGGCGTGGGAACTACCGAGGGAGTGATGCTCATCATAATCTCCTACCTTGTCAGGGATTTGTTAGATATACTGGTGGCCAGACAGGTAAATATGTACCTAAACTTACTTGTTATAAATTTACTTGTGGTGCGTATACTTACTTTTATGTTATTATTTGATAGTTCATCTTGATGCCATACAACGACAAGTTGCTAGCTCATCTACCCGATTATTGCTCGGTCGACCGACTACTTTGGAGCAATTCCGTCCCGATAATGTTCCTCGATGTGGTGGAGCATCATGCCACAGAGCGTGCACTTCGCCAGTTTGACTGTCCCTAAACTATACCGATGGTGCCATGATAGGTGCTCACATATTATCAACGGGATGATCGTATTAGGGTAGACGATGAATTTATAAGATGGCTAGAGGCGCAGGTTCATATTTGGGACCACAAGGTAGGGCAGCCCCACGAGACAAGGTTGTCCCACAAGGTAGGGGTGTCCCACAGGGTCGCGAGGGATGGCAAGGAGGTGGTCCCCAGTACGGGGGAGTTGAGGCACTATCAACCCACTTGTTGAGGCACATGATGAGTATCTTGGAGATAATCAGCTGAGTTATTTCCCTCAGCTAGACGAGCCTTCCAGCAGCATGTCGTCGTACAACTTCAGCTGTCTCTGCCTACATCGCAGGTCACCCCGTCAGATACATTGTTGATCGTGGGTACATTCGACGGAGATGTAGATCACTTATTTTTAGGCCCATCTATGAAACTGATGATCGACCGACCCAAGACGTGGATGGTGGGTGCAGGTTGAGTTAGGCCTCATCCTCGGCGATTGATGCGGATTTACCACATGCGCAAGTGTGTTTGTATTACTATAAAATTTCAATTTGTTTTCTTTTTCCTAATGATTTGTCATAAATTAATTTTTAATTTTCTTTTTAAGGCTTTGTCCCAGCCCATCACGAAGGCGACTGTATGTGATGATGAGGACACCACAGATGCTTACACTCATGAGGCCGACGAGACTATGGTGAGAAATTATTTTTGACATAACACGTACATTACTAATATACATTTTCACATGCTAAGCCTAGTAATTGTTTTGTAGGTTACTGATGGCCCAATGGCCCCTTCTACCGATCTTGCCAGTTGTACTGTCGATGTCGTTGCACATCCTCACATAAAGAGGCGACTTGATGATTATGATCCTGATTGTGTACCCGGGCAACAGGGGATGCAACTCAGGCCAGTGGCTCCACTGAAGCACACTAGGTGCGGGACTCATTGATTTATTTTTGTTTGTATTTTGCGTACATACTACATTATGTAAATAATGGCAAGATTTGTTTCTTAACAATAATTTCATTTTAACAAAAGATTTATTTTAATAGTACAACACAAAAACAAACTAACACAAGACAAACAATACAACTAATAAAAATACTTGACAAGAGAAACATAAAGATACACTACTACGCTCAACACGTACATACCATTATTTAGTAATGACCGCCTAGTATTCTCTATTCCAACCACTTGAGCTGGTCTTCTAGTATTTTTTTCTTCTTCTACCTCCTTGAATTTTCACCTTCAACTCCTTAACTTCTCGTTTGTATTATTTTTCATATTCCTACTGCTTTGTACACAAACTATGAAGAGAATACAACTTGTCTTTGTAGTACTCCTGCTGACATGATTCATCAATCCATACCTCAAAATTGCATGTAGGCCAGTCGGGTTGCCTATAAAACTCGTTCATACACGCCCAGTAACAGCGTCTAGCTTCTTCCCACAATCGTACATCAAGGATTTTTTTTTTTTTTGCAATCGCACCTTGGGACATAAAGGGATTGTTGAGACATGTGTTAAAGAGAAACTTTGATTTTATGGAAATATTCGCTATTGGTAATTGTAAAACACAGAAAATAACTAGAATGCGCCCATTATTTGTAGGCAAGATTTCACACAAAACATAGTATTATACCACTCTTTACATATTAATATTTTTTGAAACGAAACAAATTTTGCGCAGTTGTTTTAGCTTTTTTCAGAATGACAAGACAACTCATAAAACGTAGTATTATACCCACTTTACATATTACTCACAAAACATAGTATTATGCCACACTTTACATATTATTTTTTTCTGAAACGAAATAGGTTTTGCGCAGTTGTTTTAGATTTTTTTAGACCGACAAGATAACTCACAAAAAGTAGTATTATACTACGTGCTACATATTAATTTTTCTGAAATGAAACAACTTTCGCGTAGTTGTTTCAGCTTTTTTCAGAAAGACAAGACAACTCACAAAATGTAGTATTATACCATGCTTTACATATTATTTTGTTTTTGAAACGAAAAAGCTTTTGCACAATCTTTTCAGCTTTTTTTTTAATTTTTAGATTGGTCTTCTTCACTAACACCAATAAGTTGAATATTTGAATAATGCTATAAAGAAACTACATTATGTAAATAAGATGTAACAAGATTGTGGTACATAATTTTATTTGATAGATATTGCAACATACATGTCTTACAAAAAATAATACGAAAACAAAAGACTAGGTGCATCCTTGATAGTTGGGTACATTCAACGAACTTGCACTAGAAGCTGGATTACCACCACCACGCGCACCAACTGAAGGACATTTACAATGGTCGTGTCCAGTTTTGAAGCATATGCCACATTTACACATCCATTTGGTTCCGTATACGCGTTCTCTTTTACACTTGCAGCTTGCACAAAAAGTCCTTGTTACACACCATTTGAAAAGGTTCCGGCGGCCAATAATGCTCAGCACCCAATAGCTGCAGCTGCCCACTATAGGTTTTGATGTACGTAGCAATATTATATTTCCTATCAATATAATTAGTTGCCCCTAAACCAACTTGTTGAAAGCATTTCAAGGCATGTGCACACGGCATATGGTAGATGGTCTATTTCCAACTGGAACACAACCTACTTTGCTTCATTCACCGTCTGTAGATTATTCCCCCGATGTACGCGGATGGCGGTCTTAACTTCAATAATACCTGGGCCGTGATCGTATTGTAAAAATAAATATCAATATGCTCGCCTCCTGTACCTTCCAAATCTTCTCATTGGCATTGGCATAAATTAAAAACCCATATCTACCAATGTCGATGCAGCTCTACGCCTTTCAAAACCTCTCCACAATCTGCTTGAATTTCATTCGGACCATGGCTGTGACATGCAATCCACGGACAGACTTCAACGAGCCATTGAACGACTTTGACACATTTGTAGTCAGTGCTTCCTATCACCTGCTGCAATCAGCATGCGATGTCCACAAGTGAGGCTCATGCCCCATTAGCCAAGTGTAGGCTCATAGATCTAACTGTCGGATCGTTTCCATGTGCCTTGTGAATTTGCACTACTAGTGCTCAGTTGCATCAATCCACATTATATAGTGCAAGGCCTTGTCGGGATATTTTTTTTGGAAAATTGGCCTTCAGGTGCCTCACATAGTAACGGTAGTATGCATAGGGTTCCTTCCATTCATGCAAGATCCGTATAGAACTTAAAATACCACCATGTCTAGCAGATATTAGACAAATACCTGAACGTTTTTTTGCAACTTATTGCTTCAAATGGTTCAAAAAAAGTGTCCATGTCTCTTCTCTTTTGTTGGCACAAATGGCAAAAGCTAGTGGAAATATTTATCTGTTGGCATCTACTGCAACTGCAATCAAAAGCTTAATATCATCTATAGAAATTACAGGACAACAATGCACAAAACCATAAATTGCTAGTTTGAATGACCAGAACACATAGTTGAAATATTTTCGGGTCTCCGGACTCCACTCACGCCTCCATTCAACAACAGTCGCGGGGTTAAAGTCTTGCAGTGTGGCCATGTACCTGGGTAGTGATAAAAAAGACTTATCCCAGTCTCTATAAATAAGTTCAAAGGCATGTTTCCGACCGAGATATGCATTTCTTTTGGTTATAGTACAACCATACTCCTGGTGGACGACTGTAATACACTCTTTAATCTTAAACCTTATTGACACTTTCAAATATGGAATCAAGATAAGAGAAATCAAGTCTATATCTAGGTTGAAGTGATTCTCATTAAATGTGTCCATTTCACATATATGGGTACTAATAAATTTACCCACTTTTCATAACCCTGATCTTTTCTTGCTAACACACAACATCGAGTGACACCCATAAAGTCTCTATGACATACATCCTTGCATACCTCTGTAGTTGACTCTCTTACCGTCATCTTACGGCACTCTCTTACGCTGTAGCTTTTTACAGCCCTGATTAGGCGAGCTTTATCGGAGAAGTACACGTACTTTGCCAGCACCGCTGGTCTAGACTCAACCCACATTACTGACCAAATTTTGTCATCATCCCTTGTGAGGCCATCCACGTCTGGCATACTTGGCAATTATCAAGGTAGGAAATATTTCACTCATGAAACGACACGTGAGATTCGTACACTCTTGGTCCATCGGGAGGTGGAGGAGCATACTCTCTTGGCAGCTCAGATTCAACATCCACTTCCTCTTCGTTATCACCCTCATTAGGAAAGGGTGTGTCATCTTCAGACTCATAAGCATTGTTATCATAATCACTATCATCTTCCTGACTATGTGCACTTGCCAAATCACGATTCAATACGTTGTCTATGGGTTATTGTGTAGGGTCGGGAAAATCAAGTTGCTCGTTTTTACTGCACAAAAATAATGATAAGCTACTCAACTAGATAAATTCTTTACCTATAGTTATATCACTTTACGTGGAAGTCGTACTGTGTTGACATTCCATGATGGATATTTTTTTATTTGTGATGACTTTAGGATGGACCACCGTGGTCCAATACGCTAAAACTATGAATATTCCAACTAGGAGCAGGGTCATAACTTGTAAAATTCATATCCAGACGGAATCCCCTACGAAAATTATGAATGTTAATACAAATCCAATTCAAACATAAAATAAGCATGGCTAAAGCGTAGAAACATTAAAGTTTACCAGTCGTCTTGTGGATTATATAAAGTCGAAAAATTATTTTGTTGTTGCTCATTCGCCGGTGGTGACAAGTTTAAATCAAGAAAAGCTCTTTCATCAGCAATCTGTCCGGTAAAATTTGCTCCAGAATAACCATCTGATGACTGGAGGTTATCCCTACTATGCACACCTTCATTATTGGGAACGTCTTCAACCTTGACGTACATTCTCAATAAGTTTATTACAATAAATTACCTGTATTCATCCGGAATCCACAAAAAATCTCTAAGACTTTCATCATCTTCGATGTTAAACTCAGAAGAATAAGCAAATCCCTACGGAGTCACTGAATACAAAAATCTACCGATTACTTTAAGGTTCACCGAATATTTTCTCACACTCATTTTTCACGTAACAACGATGTCAATTTATCGTACTCCATTGTAAGCGGCAATTTAAAATGACACTGTGGAGTGAGCTATACCTCACAGAGTTATTCTCTCTTACAACCTCACTTACCCCCCCCTCCCCCAATATAACGGAACCCTTATTTTTAGCTCTTCAGACATTATAAAAAAATGCTTGATAAAAAGAAAAGAAAAGTATGAACGGAAGATTGAAGAAAAGTTTTGAATGAATTTTCATAAAATTCTAATGCCATTAAATAAGGCAAGTCCGAACTTGGGGTGCAGAATTTTTTTATGTGTAAAATGCAGTATAATACCACGTTGTATCCATTTGAATTATTATTATGTCAGTCATCCACAGAACACTTATTGGTGGGCCCAAAAATTAATACAAAATGCAGTATAACACTATTTTTTACACAAACAACCAAATTATTTTTTTCAACCCTGCAAAACTCTTATTATTGGTGGGTCTAATTTTATAAGAAAATGCAATATAATACCATATTTTCCTTAAACGTAGTGCTATCCTACATTTTTCTATACAAATTATTTCTTTTTAATAAAATGCAGTACAATAGTGTATTTTAGTTAAAATATAACTTTTTTATTTTATATTATATAAACGTATTTTGTGTTCAAAAAAGACATCAAAATTCAGTTTCGGAGTCGAGAAAAAGCACAAACTTAAAATAACATCGTTATCTAGAAGTTGATTGATCGCAATAATAGAAAGTAGCAACAATGATAAGCGCACAATTTATCGCCTGTACGTATAGATAAGTCAGTGGTCCCCATAGGAAATTATGGCTAGCTAACATTAATTACTAAGATTTACACTGCATTTACTAGGTCGGACGAGAAAACGACAGAATGGATATTAATATCCTACAATTTATAAATTAAATGAGAGCAATAATTTTCCAACTCTACGATTGATCAAATGATCCTTCGACAGCTTTAACTAACTGGTCAATTAAGCCTAGTTAACCCTTACTTCAATGGATCAGATTGGATATTTATCTTGGCCCCTATTTTACTCGCATGTATTTTCAGAAGAATTTTATACAAGTCTAGCCTAAAAAGTCTAGTTTTTATATGGGACTTATATATATATATATATATATATATACACACGACATTTTTAGATTTATTTATCCGATTTGTCAAAAGTGTTCTATTTACATAAAATAATAATTTTGTATATAAAATATATACAAATTCGGGCAACATCTATAATTTATCTACAATTTTAATATCAATTTTTTTCACCGAATCCAATCAAAAACTTTAATTTACAAATAATTTATATACAATTTGTATGCAATTATGTTAGTTGTATATATTTATTATGTTATTTTTACATCCTACATACAAAAAAGTATACAATTTGTTTATGTCTTCTTCTTCGAGTTTTAATATGAAATTCTAACAAAAATCACCTCAAATCTTTACCAAATTCTCTCAAAATTGAGATATAAACTCCAAAGGATATTTCCAATCATTTGCAACAACATCCAATCCAAATAAATCATAATTTCACAAAATTTAATTTTCGAATTCAAAGATTCCAAGATTTCTAATGGTTGTAAATAGAGTTTTCTCATATATATACGGTCTAATTCAATTGTCTTTCAATTATACCGTCAATTAGTTTATGTTTAGTTCCAAGCGCCAATCTTGTAGACAAGATCATGTTTATTCATATAAAAACTTCTAGTAACCTATTTGGTGCTTTATGTATAACGTACGTATTGTTGATACTTAATTTTGCCCTCATATTTGTCACTTAGCCAGTATATCATATAATGTCTATTTATTTTTAAGAAAAAAATATAGTTTACCCATTTACCTTGCATTCACATCCCTATTACACATCTCTTGACCACAGTTTAACATTACATACCAAACCTTTCAAAAGTGTGTCAATGACACTCCACTTTTTACCGGTCTAAGTAATACTCAATGTTGTGTATACACACGCTTATTTAAATTAAATACAAATTATTCTTTAGTTAAAAATAGACAACCCGACCCAAGCTTTAATCCCAACCAAATAAAGATCCATCCCGCTAGATTAAAAAAATACCCCTCGACCAGATTAACAAAAATATTTCTATTTTTCCAAAATATTCTTGAGCTCTAACCTTTGAAGGCGACTCTGACGAGAACCTATCTGCTGGTTGTTGCTATTACTTTCATCATTTTCATGTTAATATTCTCATTTTATGTTGTTCAATCGTTTTGATTTAGATGGGTGAGTCGAAATAGTTAGGGTTTATTTGGGTAGTACGCCAAGAGTATTTTTAGGGCTTTAAGACATATTTATGGGGAATTTTTGTCATTGTCTAGTGAAACCTGGTACTTTTGAGCTTGTGTTGTCTTTTTCTTTTTTTATTGTGTTATATATTTCTTTATTGTCCATATTGATTTCTTTATTATTTGATTGCATGTGAAATTGCAACATGTTTTGTGCTTGTTTCAAGGACAATGCCTTTTAAAATTATTAGTTTAATGTGGTATCACGGGGTTAGAGTTAATTATTGATCCTTTTAGTAGATATATGGGGGGAGGGGGGAGGGGGGGCAGTCAATCCTTGAGTTTAGATGTGGATATAGATAGGATATCATTCTTTGAGCTTATGGATTACACTAAGGAGATGGGACTAACGAATGTGGCTGAGTTGTATATATACCTGACGAATAGGATGTATAAACTAGTAAATTATTGACAGATAAGGACATTTTAGATATTTGAAATCAGTTAGAGAATGAGGAAAAACTAAATATATATGACTCATGCTGCCCTTTTAACAGTACATGACCTTATTGAAAAGAGGAAGGTGTGAGTAGTAGTAAGGCTTTTGGAAAAAGGACTATAGAGGTTGAAGAGGTAGATGATGAAGATTCTAGTGTATTACACTGGACTTCAAAGAGTCATGATGCTTCTGATAATGTTGCTTCTGATGTTAATGCTTCTGTTGCTGCTAGGAATGAAGGAGAAGATGACATAAACTGGACTTATGATAATTCTGATGAAGTTAATTTGAATATTCATGATGACAATAATCTCCAATCTGATATCCATGAAGAGTTCGATGAAGGAAGAGAGAAGGTGAACTGACGCAGGAAAAAAAAGTGAAAAGCCTAAAAGGAGGGGTGTTATAAACGCAGATAAAAATGGGTGTAGACATTAGGTTTGATGAGTTATATATATAGATAGTAAGAAAAATAGGTATGGAGGTCTAATTGGGAATGATGAACCATACTTTGGTTCTTTAGATGTTGAAAGCCTTGCTTCAGATGAGGAAGGTGAAGATGGTGAAGAACACAACATGAGAATGGAGGGAAAAAAAGAAAAAGAAGAGATTGATCTTTGATCCTACTGTCAAGAGAATAACTTGGGAGTCAGGATTAATTTTCAAAAATGTTGATGAGTTCAGGAGAGTAGTCACCATATATGCAATTCAAAAAAGGGTAAAGATTCAGAAGTACATAAATGAGCCACATAGGATGAGGGTAAAATGCATGGTACCTAAATGTGGATGGCTTCTAGCAGGTAGCCTATATGGCAGTTCCAATAATTTTTAAGGTTAAAACATATAGCCCAGTGCACAAGTGTTATACAACCAATAAGAACAAGTTGTACAATTCAAGATATCTTGCAAAAAGATACAAGAGCAGAATTACATCACAATCAGGTATGAATATTTGTGAGTTGAGAAAATTTATAAAGCAAGAACTGGACCTCTAAGGAGATCAACCACCCAGAGGGCTAGAGCTAATATAATGAATGAAATGATTGGTGATAAGTTGATATTTTACCAACTTATCTTGTCTTTAAATCTATACTTTTGCTATATTTGAGTGATAAAATTATGTATTTAATGTCATTTACTTCTATTTTACACGGTGAATGTGATTAAGAAGTAATGTTGAAGAAACCAAGTGAAAAAAAATAAAAAAGAAGCTAAAAAGAAAAAACAAATATGCGCAATGCACTCAGTGGTCGCATTTGTGACAAAAGCTTGCGAAATGCGAAGTCAACTGGAAAAGTCAGTCTTCGCAATTGCATAGTGTACTTTACAAATGCGAAGTCAAATGAAATAGTCAGTTTTCGCACATACGAGAAGTACTTCGCGAATGCGAAGTCAACTGAAAAGGTCAATCTTCGCAAATGTGAAGATATCATCACACAAATGCGGAATGAAGCAGCACAGGAATAGTTGGGAATTGCGAACTATTTTTCGCAATTGCGAAGATCGAGCTTCAGGCCTGGGCAATTCTGAAATTTCACATTTTTAATCCCCAAACCATTTATGCACGACCAAGCAGATATTTTAGAGATCGTATCTTTGGCATATCTTTGGGGCTTATTTTCAGTTCATAGAGTTAGAGAGAACAAGTGTTGAAGCTAAGGTTTTGCACACATACTTGGGTTTTGAAGATTGAAGCTTGTGGTTAAGATTTTCATATCCATTTATGTTTATTTCTTTATTTTCTTGCTTTGTATTGAATATTAAGTGTGTAGTATTTATTTCCAACACTTAAATCTTATTTATATAAGTATTCATATTTAAAGTGTGGATTAACTATCTTGTTTTGCTTATGTATTGAATGATTTTATTTATTTATGAAGTGAGTTATTGTTTCTTTAATTATTCTTGTTCTTTTATGTTTCCAAAGGGATTAGCTAACCCTAGGACTCGTCCATTAACTCCGAATTAATTTTGAATAAGATAATTTGGGGTTGGGAAAGATTAATTAACAAGAACTTGAGGCGTTAACCCTCATTTTATAGATTCTACCTAGGGATATGATAGAACTACTTATAGCTATTCCGTGTGTTCTTAATCTCATAATTGTTTTAGAGATAATTTAATTAGAAAGCCTTGTTAGTCTTCGGAAGAAGCTAATTAATAATTATTATCCATGACTAATTAACATAAACTCTCTCATATTTGTAAAATCATAAAACATATTGGATCGTTACTTGGGTGTAATCCCCGATGCATTCACACTTGTAGCCATTGATCATTTTAGTTGCTTTTTAGGTTAGTTTATATTTTCATATTTAGTTATAGATATTTTCCCAAAAAAACCAAATTCTAAGTGTTTGGCATTGCGCGATAAGTGAAATTCTTTTTACATTCCTAATCGCCTACACATTGTTCCTTGTGGGATTCGACCTCGACTCATAGTTGGGTATATTATATTGCATGAGACCGTGTCCATTTACTTTTTAGTAGTGGATTTGAACGTCATAGAAATTGGCGCCGTCGCCGAGGAACAATTTGACGTAATTTAGGTTGTTTGAGCTCTTCACCAATGAACTGAGGGAGTATCAGATGCAGAACAGTCTTTCATAGATATTCCCATCGCTAATCACTAAGGTGTTCTAGATTGCTGGGGTAGAAGAGGCTCCAGGGGACAATTGGATAGATTCGAGAAAGTCGCTGCATCCGTTGAAGAAGAGAGGAGAGGGCGGCGCAGTGAAGAGCAAAAAGAGAAAGCTGGGTTCTTCTTCTCAGGTAGATCCGAGTAGTCAGCCATCATGCTCTGTAGGAGGACCATATGATATGCTTAGTTATGAGATGCGAGTGATTCGATAGTTAGTAGCTGGCCTTTCCCAGGGACCTGGGGAAACATCTGAGGGACCTGCTTATTTCAAAAAAAGTGTTCCTGAAATACATTGTGGATCAAAGGAAGCAGGGGGATCACCTCAAGGCACTGGAGAAAGCGTACGCTAAGCTGGCCAAGAAGAATGGTGAATTGAGCACTTCACATGGAAATCTAGAAAAGGCACACACCCAGATGGTAAAAAGGGAGAAGAAAATAGATAAATTCTTCACTCTCATGTAGAAGGGTGTGAAAGGTATGTGGAAGGTCCTAAAGCCTCAGGATCATATACCATCGACCAGGGTTGCGGATGATGATGATGTTCCTGTTTCTTGGCCCGAGAAAGAAGGAGAAGAGGATGATTCTGACTTAGACATCAAGGAGAGCAGTTGATGCAGTATTCGGGGAGCACTTTCCACCATTTTTAGTCTATCATGTTTTTTTTGCATAGGGTACATTGCAACATCTTTGGTTTGGAGTGGCTTCTTGTATACTGTTATTCTAGTGTAATTGTTGATATATGGCAGATTAGTACTGTGATTATTTTCATATTGTAATTACTATATTTCTATGTCATGTGTTATATTAGTATATTTATATTAGTGTGTTTAGTTACTTGATGTTTATGATTTTTTTATGCTAGTGGCGATATCCTCGGTTTTCTTTATACCACAGTTCTTTTTCCAAGGATGCCAATTTTCTTCTTGAATCGGGTAATTGTAGAAAATGTTTGTCGACTTTTCCCGATGATGGATAGATGGACAACTATCTTAAGGGAATTAGTCTTGTAATTAGAATTAGCTTTTGTTAATTTAGGAAAATAAATGGTTTGAGTTGGGGTTTGTGCCCATTGACCAAGTTGTGGCTTGCTTGGTGCCAATTTGATTTAAACCTTCGCATATGAATTTTTGATTGTTGAGAGAGAAAAATAATTAAAGTAGAAATGTCATGACTTTTAGACTCAAATTTTGGCTCTTTGATTCACTAAATAGCTTCCTATGCTATATACAACCTCTTTGAGTCATTGGTTTTTATTGGTTTTTGATTTGTATTCCACTTGAGTGTTCATGTGCCATGTATGGTGAGATTATTCATGAGTTTTTTTGCATTACTTGTAGTCTAGAACTTGCCCGGAATGTGATTCAAGGTGAAATTATAGACTAACTTGGTTTTAAAAATGATATTAGGCATTCCTTGGACCGCCATTGTGCCATAAGTTTCCTAGTCAACCTATTTGAGCCTTTAACCCTGTTCATTGGCAGCCATGTTTCAAACTTTATTCCTTTGTTCTTTATTGATCTAGCTTTTGGGACCCTACCTCCCTAAGTACTTTGAAAGTGCAAATATAGACTAAAAGCCTAAGAATGGGGGGTGAAGGCTGAAAAAATTGTGATATGAAAGTTGTTTGAAAAGGTGGAAGGTAGAGAAAAAAAATGAAATCTTCCTTGACTTTGAAAAGGAAAGAAGACGAAAAAAAAGTACATAGAATAAAATGATAAAAAGTCATGAATAAAGGGAAGACTAGGTGTGGAATGAAAAGTGAAGAAATAATGAAAATATTTTGAAGGAAGTGGACTTTAATTGTAACTTTTATAGTGCTTGGGGAGGTTTTGAGTCACTTTAACAAAAACAAAAAAAAATTGTGCCCTACCTTAACCAAAAGCCTAAACTACAACCCTTTAAGCCCTAATTGATTTTGAACCAACTTGTCTACATTAGTGGAGGAATACATGAAGGACAAGCCAATGGTACTACTTGTATGCATTTGAGCATCTTTTTGAGAGAGAGTTAATTCTTTCCATTTGATATCCCATTTTTGTTTTGAGTTAAGATTTATGAGTGTGGGATCCTCTCTTAAATGCGAGGGCACATGAAATTTGAGTTGTGAATTTAATCTCATTTTCAGTTGGACGGAATGACCAAAGAAAGTTGATTGTAATAGAGAAGCAAATTTTGATATTTTAATGACATGACTTGATTGCTACTTTGATTTGCATTAGTGTTTGAGCACTTGAAGTATAATGAAGTTCGTGAGAATTGCTTGAAAATTCATATGCTTTGGAGTAATTGTTGGTACCAATCAAAGTCATGCATTTGTGCTTAAATTAGACCTTTTTGTCTTGGAATGATAAGGATATAATGTTGAGTTAAATACTTGGGAAGAGATTTTGTCGCTTTCATTGCTTGAGGACAAGCAATAGTTTAAGATTGGGAGTGTGATAAGTTGGTATTTTACGAACATGTCTTGTATTTAAACCTATACTTTTGCTATGTTTGACTGATAAAATCATGTATTAATGTCATTTACTTCTATTTTATAGGGTGAATGTGATTTAGAAGTAATGTTGAAGAAACCAAGTGAAAATAAGTCAAAAAGAAGCTAAAAATAAAAAAACCTGGGCAATGCACTCCGTGGTTGCATTTGCGACAAAAGCTTGGGAAATGCGAAGTCAACTAGAAAAGTTAGTCTTCGCAATTGCGTAGTGTACTTCGCAAATGTGAAGTCAACTAGAATAGTTTGTCTTCACAAATGCGAGAAGTACTTCACAAATGCGAAGTCAACTGAAAAGGTCAATCTTCACAAATGCGAAGATATCATCACAAATGCGAAGTGAAGCAGCATAGGAATAGTTGGGAATTGCGAACCTTTATTCGCAATTGCGATCGAACTTCAGGCCTGGACAATTCTGGAATTTCACATTTTTAATCCCCAAACCATTTTTATACACGACCAAGCAGTTATTTTAGAGATCTTAACTTTGACATATTTTTGGGGCTTATTTTCAGTTCGTAGAGCTAGAGAGAACAAGTATTGAAACTAGGGTATTGCACATACATTTGAGTTTTGAAGATTGAAGCTTGTGGTTAAGTTTTTCTTACCCATTTATGTTTATTTCTTCATTTCTTTGCTTTGTATTGAACATCTAGGTGTGTAGTATTTATTTTCAACACTTTAATCTTGTTTATGGAAGTCTTCATATTTAAAGTGTCGATTAAATACCTTCTTGTGCTTATGTATTGAATAATTTTTATTTATCTATGAAGTGAGTTATTGTTTCTTTAATTATTCTTGTTCTTTAATATTTCCAAATGGATTAGCTAACCTTAGGACTCTCCCATTAACTCCGAATTAACTTTGGAAAAGATAATTTGGGATTGGGAAAGATTAATTAACAAGAACTTGAGGCGTTAACCCTCATTTTATAGATTCTACATAGGGATATGATAGAACTACTTGTAGCTATTCCATGTATTCTTAATCTCTTAATTGTTTTAGGAATAATTCAATGAGAAAATCTTGTTAGTCTACGGAAGAAGCTAATTAAGAATAATTATCCATGGCTAATTAACATAAACTCGCTCATATTTGTAAAATCATAAAATACATTGGATCGTTACTTGAGTGTAATCCCCGATGCATTCATACTTATAGCTATTGATCGTTTTACTTTCTTTCTAGGTTAGTTTATATTTTCACATTTAGTTATAAATTTTTTCCCCAAAAAAAACCAAATTCTTAGTATTTGGCATTGCACGATAAGTGAAAATTTTCTTACAATCCTAATCGCCTACACATTGTTTCCTGTGGGATTCGACCTCGACTCATAGTTGGGTAAATTATATTGCATGCAACCGTGTCCATTTGCTTTTTAGTAGTGTATTTGGACTTCATCAATTGGTGATGTTCATTAAGAGTTCAAAAGACTCTATAACTATAGAGATATGATTTTGCACACCGATCCTAAGAGTACATGTGTGGTGAAAGTAGAAGATCAAGGTGATGCAAAACTAGTATTTTCTAAAACCTATATCTGTTTACATGCCATGAAAAAGGGTTGGCTTGAAGGCTATCGAAGAATTATTGGCCTTGATGGATGTTTCTTGAAAGGATTTTGCAAGGGATAACTTCTTGTAGTTGTCTCCAAAGATGAAAAAATCAAATATTTCCAATTTCATGGGTAGTTGCAGAGGTGGAAAACACTTTCACATTGACCTGGTTTCTGAAAGTGATTTGAGTGAAGATTTGAACTTATAAGATTGTAAAGAACTTACAATTATGTCTGATGTACAGAAGATAATATTTTCCTTCACAACATTTGTTTCAGTAACTGTTTTTTCCTTTGCATCATTTACTTCACAACATTTTTTTGCATTAAATGTTCTACTTTAGTAACAATGTTTTTAATGTTTTAGGGCTTAATTAATACTATCAAGAATTTGTTGCTAGTGTGTGAACAAATGAGATGTGCTAGGCACATCCTGGAAAACTAGTCAAAAGAGTGGAGAGGATAGGATAGGAGAAATAATTTCTGGAGATGTGCAAGAGCTTCTAGCATTGCAGAATTGAATAATGAACTTGATATGCTAGACAAGTTTGGGGATGACATATGTGAAAGCTTACTCCACTATAGAAAAGAAACCCGGTGTAAAGCTTATTTCAATTGTGATAGGAAGTGATAACAACATGTGTGAGACTGTCAATTCATGGATACTGGCTGAGAGATACAAGACAATCATCACAATGTTAGAGGAAATCAGAATTAAGCTGATGATTAGGATAGGTAAGATGAGGGAGTTCTGTGAGATATGGATATGTGATATCTCCCCAATTGCAATGAAGGTTTACCAGGATCATTTAGCAAATTCTATGAAGTGTACTCCAAGATGGAATGGTGAAACATGCTATGATATTGAAGATCCTAACTACAAGCATGTGGTTTCATAAGTGACTCTAACCTGTAGTTGTAGAGCCTAATAGTTAAAGAGTATCCCCTATTTCATGCAATTGCTAGCATGAATTTCAAGGATAAGAACCTATTCACCAGATTTCACATTGGTATCGTAAGTTCGCTTACTTGAAGGCTTATTCAACATTTATCAGCATGTGCCTTGTATGAAATAATGGTCATCTTTAGGCCATCCCTATGGAATATCCCCCTAATAGAGAGATGTATGGCGGACCAAAAAGAAATAGTAAAAGAGAAGAAACTGAACATCCAAAATCTGGGAAGCTTTCAAGAAGAGATATGGAGATGACTAGTTCCCTCTGTGGTATGTGTGGACACAATAAAAGGGGATTCCCCAATAAAGTATCTGCTGCTAGAAATATTGTACCAACTAGTATACCTTCATCTGCTGCTTGAAGGGGTAGAGGAAGAGGAACTAGTGAAATAGTACTACTACATCATCTAGTTCACGATCAGCAAGAGGTAGAGGAGTTTCTGGAAGAGGTAAAGGGGTTAGAAGAGGTAGTGGCAATGGAAATGGATTGTTTCAAGAAAGCAATGGGTTCACTTCTTTTACTGTTAGTGAACTAACTAAAGATATAATTTAGTGCATCTTCCTTCTATTGAATGTATTTATAACGACCTGACCGATCGTTTTGAGCTTTTGTATTTCGCTCGCCAGTTCTCGGGCATGACTAGCCCCGTGAGCTGTATTATGAATTATTTAAATCATCGGTTTTGGTTTTCAAGATGATCGAAATAGATTTGAAAGAGAAATTCTCAGTTTGAAGCTTTAAATTTGGAAGGTTTGACCAATATTTGAATTTTTAGTATTCGATCTTGGATTTGGATTTTTATGATTTGGTTAGCCCATTAGGTAATTTTGGACTTGGGAGTGCATCCCAAATTTATTCTGGAGGTCCTTGATGAATTAGGCTTGAATTGGTGAAATTGAAAATTTGGCATTTATTGATCGGCAATGAAAATTTTTACTTCGGGGTCGAAACAGAATTCCGGTAATTGGAGTAGGTCTGTTGTATCATTTATGACGTGTGTATATTTTCAGGTCATTTGTATGAGGTTTTATAGACGTTTTGATCGAATTTAGAATTCGAAAGTTTTGGAATTCTTAGGCTTGAATCGGAGGGTGATTCAATGTTTTGATGTTGTTTTGATCGTTCTGAAGGTTGGAACAAGTTTGAATGATTTTATGGGATGTATAGGCATGTTTGGTTGAGGTCCCGAGGGCCTCGGATAAGTTTTGGGGTGATTTTGGACCATTTCTAAGACATTTCTAGTTACTGGTTTTTTGTTTCAGGGGTGTATAGTGCATTAACATAGATCTGACCGCATTAGCATAGAGAAAAATTGGAAAAATAGAGTTTTGCTATGATTATGTCTTGATTCTTATCATTTAGTTTCGGATTTTGGGGTTAAAATTGGAAAAAATGGAGGAAGGTTTGGAGAGTTAATTTTGGGGATTTGGATGGTCGTTTAATGTCGTATTTTGGTGAATTTGATATGGTTAGACTCATGAGCAAATGAGTTTTACAGTTTTGTGATTTTTATCGGATCCGAGACAAGGACTCGGGGGGCGGGTTTGAGCCAATTTTGGGATTTTTAAGTCATTTTAATTATTTTCAATTGGGCTTTGTTCCTTTAGCGTATATTGATGATAATATACTGATTTTGGTTAGATTTGGAGAATTTGGAGGTCGATTTGAGAGGCAAAGGCATCGCGCGACCGATTTGAGGTAAGCAATGATTGTAAATGATTGTCTTGAGGGTATAAAATCCCGGATTTCACATCGTTTCGCTACTTTGAGGTACACACACGCTAGATGACGAGCATGGTGTCACACACCGTTAGGGATTTTGACTTAGTTCATCCTATATGACTATTAAGTCACATATTTGATTAAAACCTGTTCGATATCATTTTGATTTGGAAAGTATTATCATATTTTGGGTTGAATGCCATATTTGGCCCTCGTAGGACCCTTAGGGGATTTCTTTACTACTACTACTACTCCTCACCGTTTTGACTTTATAATTGTACTCAATTATGTTGTATTCTACTATTTTTCATAACTCAGCCATATTTATTCCGTTTTATAATTTTAAATGATATTTTGGGTTTAGCATCATGTTTTACTACTGCCCGAGTGGCTTGAGAGATTTCTGAGTGAGTGAAGCCGATGGCCCGTGTTATGAGGATATTATGGGATTGGACTGCACGCCGTAGCAGTGTTGTACTAATTCATGATTACGAGACCGAGGGCCTGATTTGTTATGCTAGGATGTGGCTTGTTTTGAGGCCGAGAGCTTATTTGATTATGCCATGAGATAGCTTGTTATTGCGCTTGGGTGGTAAGGAGCCCCTCTAGGAGTCTGTACACCCCAGTGAGCATGGGTACCCAACATGAGTGATGTGATGTAGATTGATGGGGTGTTGTTATTTTATGTTGTTGCCCGAGGGCTATTCTTGATCCATGTTTTTCTTGAGGGGCAGTTCTTGATATATGTTATGCCCGAGGGGCTGATTACGAGTGATTGCGAGATAGCCCAAGGGGCTGATTCTGTTGATATTTTACCTGAGGGGCTGTTTACTCACTGTTTTTATCACTCATTTGAAACTATTGAGAGATTTTCTAAAAAACGAAAGAGTTTCTTTTTACTAAAATTGAATTTGATTTACGAAATAAATGATTATGTACTTTTTTCAAAATGTACTGTATTTGTTGTATCGTTATGACGCGATTTACATGTTTTTACTCCTTAGTTTTTATTTACTTTTAATACTTCTCAGTTGACATATTCACATTACTCCCTACACCTTATGTGTAAATTCAGGTGTTTCTGAACTAGGTAGCGGGTGTTGATTGCTTAGTGACAGAGTCATCGGAGTTAGCAAGGTAGCCTCCCCATGTTCTCAGCCCTACTTTTCTCTCTCTTGTCTTCATTAGACTAATTTTAGTATATTTTCAGACTCTTCATTGTATTCAGACCTTAATAGATGCTCATGACTTGTGACATCTTAATGTCAGGCTTGTGCTATGTTTCGCACTGATTATTTAGACTTGTATTATGATAATTCTTGTTCATTAAAGGCTTAAAAATGATTGTTCACGATATGCGTCATTACGACCAAGTCAGTTTTAAGATCGTGACAAGTAATATTGTAACTAAATATATTGTACTTCGGTAGAGTGGAGGACAAAGTCCAAGGTCATTAGCACCAGAACTAAGACTAAGAGGTCTACAACTGCAGGGAAGGAATGTGCTTACCAACCAAGAAATTTCAACTGAGGTGGATAGGCAAAAAAACCATAAGCACAAGATAACTTCAAAGAGCTACAACATCAAACCACAATCTTAGTCAAGCTAGTATTATATCTTGTAAAGTACTGCTATGGAAAATAAAAAGAAATAAAGACTTTGGTTGCAGTTTCAGCTTTATGTATTGTTAAGTGTTGCTATGGTCTGCACAATATTATGTTTTTTAAAGTACTGGTATGAACAACCAAGTGCTATGTTTTGTAAGTATTGCTATGGAAAACCAAATGGTATGTTCTGTTAAGTGTTGCTAATCTTTTTTGGTGTCTACTAATGAAAACTTATTTTGTGGAATGAAGTTTATTTAGGTCTTCTTTTTATACTAGTATTCTTTGGTTATTCAAATCTACATTACCCATATTTTGTTACCGAAGCTAAATAGGAGCATAATACAAGAGAAGACCAACAACTTAATAAGCTAAATAGGAGCATAAGACAAAGCTTGAATACAACTCTAATAAAATAGGGGATAACCTTCATAGAAAACAACAACTTCAATCAGCTAAATACCTGAACACCGAATACAAAGGATATCATTACAATATATAGCAGTTCTCAGAATTAACGAACAAAATGGCCTTAAGGATGATTAATCCTAAAATCAGGAGAAAAATGTCTTGTCCAATTTATCTATTTTCTGGATTCCTGCAAATGTGCTTCAAACTATTTCTTCTTCCTTAGTAGACCCAAAATCACTGGCTTCAGGTCTTCATAAGTCGGGGATCGAACCATGCCAAATACTTACCCCCAGTTTTCTTATCTTTCTGCAAATCTAAAAACAAATTAAAATGAAGCTTATAAATTTAAAATAACGATTATAACAATCTAAGTTTGTAATAATATAAAGACATCACACCTAGGTGCTTTGAGACCATTGATGTGTTTCAAGCCTTTACATATTTTCTCACTTGTTATAGTTGAAAATCAACTAAAGTTGTTTTTCTCTATTTAAAACTGGATCATCCCTCATGACAATTGCATTGATTCCATGTAATTGTTCTACAACAGATCCTAATAATTGTTTGGATTCTTCAATGGCCTCCTTCATATATAATACTTGGAATCCAAAACTTTTCTAATAATCTTTTGGATAAAAAATACATTTTTACTAATAAAAAAAGTATTAAGTACTTAATTCGCAGTACTATACTGCGAATTACTTAACGGAAATTTTGCCTTTACGTAATTCGCAATATAATACTGTGAATTATAATTTGTTTTAACTAATTCACAGTATTATACTGCGAAATATAATTTCTTTTTATAATTCGCATTAGAGTCCTGTGAATTGAGGCTTTCCGTTATTAGCGCCCAACAATTCACAGTACTATATTGCAAATTACCAATTAGCAGTATAGTACTATGAATTGCCCATAAAATATTCTTCTTCTTCACCAACACAAACGTCCCCCCCCCCCCCCCCCCACCCCCAAATTAAAAAACAAAAAGCTTTCTGCAGGTTCCCTCCCCCCCGCAGCAAAAAATTTTTTAAAAAATTTTTAGGCCTTGCCTGTCTTTTAAAAAGCAAGGAATGTAGGTCCCACACACAAGACAAGCTTTGAATTCCTTCTTCGGGTGCAAAAATTCAATTTCAATCAAATTCAAAAAACTTAAATCGAGGTATTTCGATTTTGTTTATATCAACACCCGTATAGTACATGCATATTTGTATTATTTAATGTTATTTAATGTTTATTTGTGTTATGTTGGTATTTAAATTTATATTTTATTTATACCCGAGAAATAAATCGTATTGTTAATGTTATATTTTTATGTGGTTAAATAATAAATAAATATTATTTATTTGGTTTGTTGTTCATAATTGTATGGTATGTTTGTTGTTTTTAAATGTAATAATGACCTTTTAGTGTAGTAAAATATAGAGACTTGCAGTGTAGTAAAATATAGAGCCTTGTAGCGTAGTAAAATATAGAGCCTTTTAGCTTAGTTAAATTTAATTATTATGCATAGAGTGCAAAATATAGAGCATTTTAGCTTAGTAAAATAAAAAGCCTTAAGTATGTAGTAACTGCAAACTCTATCCAATAACAATTTATAAAATTAATTATTTAATTTATAAAATAAATTTACGAAAGCAACAAAATAATATATGTTGTCAAATAACACTCATAGATAATTACTCTGTCCAATTCATTAATTAATTATTAAATTAATAATATTGTAAAAATGCTAAAATTAAAATGTAAAATAATTAAGAATAAGTTGGTAATACTCTGGGTCAATTATCAAGCCTGGAGCCCATACATAATTATCAGTCCAATTCAATAATTTTTAATTTAATTCTTTAATCTAACAAAATTCCATCGTAACTGAAATTCACATGCATAATAATTAAAGATAACTTGGTGTGACCGAGACTCAAATATCAAGCTTGAAAGGCCATACATAATTATTAAGTCCAATTCAAGAATTTTTAATTTAATTGATTAAGCAAATAAATTTTAAAAAAATATTTGAAATGACACATAATAATCAAGTATAGTTTGGTGTTACCGGGCCTCAAATATCAAGCCTCGAAGGCATACGTAATTATTAAGTACAATTTAAAAATTTTTAATTTAATTTATTCAACAAACAAATTTCTAAAAATATTGAAAAATAACACACATAATAATTATGTATAACTTGGTGCTACCAAGCCTCAAATATCAAGCCTCGAAGGGCATATGTAATTATTAAGTCCAATTCAAAATTTTTTAATTTAATTTATTAAATAAACAAATTTCTAAAAAATATTGAAAATGACATACATAATAATTAAGTATAACTTGGTGCTATTGGATCTCAAATATCGAGCCTCGAAGGCCATATGCAATTATTTAATCCAATTCAAGAACTTTTAATTTAATTTATTAAACAAACAAATTTCTAAAAATGTTTGAAATAACATGCATAATAATTAAGTATAGCTTAATGTTACTGGGCCTCAAATATCGAGCCTCGGAGGGCATACGTGATTATTTAGTCCAATTCAAGAAATTTTAATCTAATTTATTAAAAAAAAAGTTTTTAATAAATTTTAAAAATGGCACACATAATAATTAAGTATAACTTTGTGCTACCGGGCCTCAAATATCGAGCTTGGAAGGCCATACATAATTATTAAGTCCAATTAAAAATTTTTTAATTTAATTTATTAAACTAATAAATTTTTAAAAAATATTTGAAATGACATACATAATAATTAAGTATAGCTTGGTGCTACCGGGCCTCAAATATCGAGCTTGGAGGACCATACGTAATTATTTAATTCCAATTCATAAAATTTTAATTTAATTTATTAAATAAACAAATTTCTAAAAAATATTGGAAATGACACACATAATAATTAAGTATAACGTGGTGCTATTAGGCCTCAAATATCTAGCTTGAAAGGACATACGCAATTATTTAGTCCAATTCAAAAAAATTTAATTTATTAAATAAATAAATTTCTGAAAATATTGAAAATGACACACATAATAATTAAGTATAGCTCGGTGCTACCGGAACTCAAATATCGAGCCTCGAAGGACATACGTAATTATTTAGTCCAATTCAAGAATTTCTAATTTAATTTATTAAACATACAAATTTCAAAAAATATATTGAAAATGACATACATAATAATTAAGTATAGCTTGGTGCTATCGGGCCTCAAATATCGAGTCTCGAAGGGCATACGTGATTATTTAGTCCAATTCAAGAATTTTTAATTTAATTTATTAAACTAACTCACACAAATAATTTTGTTTAAATTATACTAGACGACATGGCCTTTCTGTCGCCTGCGCATCCTGGACCTGTCGAGGATCAGCTGTTAATATTGCAGGGGACAACCATAGGTCGTTCTACATATGGGAGGGACAATTATCGGAGCAGACTCTCCGCCCAAGGAGACCTGATAATTTGTGGGAGTTCATGGCGGAGCATCCTTTCCATGCCCGCGTAGTTGCGCGCTTATAGGCTACGGGCTTCTGTACTGTTTTTGAGCTTGGATGGATAGAACTGATTGTTCTCTTATCACGGCGTTGGTAGAGCGGTGGTGACCATAGACGCATAGTTTTCACTTGCCCACCAGAAAGGCCACCATCATGCTAGAGGATCTTCAGGTTTTGTACGGGCTACGAATAGATGGACGGGCCATGACACTGCCCCATTACATTAGATCCATGAGGCGTGCCCAATATTTTGATATGATAGGGAAGGTTACTGGTTTTAGACCAGAGGGTAGCGCTGGGGGCAGTCACGTTCTTTTGTCAGTCATCAGAGATCATATGGATTTTTTGCACCCTGATATTACCGGGGAGACGGAGGATCTCCACATTAAGAGGTACATACGGTTGGCGTTGATCTTGCTTTTCGGGTGTGTCTTGTTCACAAACACTTCGGGGAGTACTGTGAGTTTGTGATTTCTCCATCATCTTCAGCTGCTGGATGATTTACCTCAGGACAGCTAGGGGTACTGCTGTTCTCGCATACCTGTATAGGAGCATGTGCCGGGCGAGCATGGGTCCAGCGGTGGACAAATGTGGTTTTCTGCCCCTCCTACAGGTAACAACATTTTCGAATACTCATTCTGAATTCTATATAGTCGAAATGATCATAAATTTTACATCAACCTTTTATCTTAGGTTTGGGCCTTGCAGCGGATCATGCCGTTGCAGCCACCTCTACTACCGGTCAGGCTTATCCATTTCTCCCTCTAGCTTCTAGGTGAATTCTCTGGCATGGGAACTACCGAGGGAGCGATGCTCATCAGAATCTCCCCCTTGTCAGGGATATGTTAGATATGCTACTGGACGGACAGGCAAATATGTACCTACACTTGCGAATAAGTAATTGAGTTGTATTAACCATACTCACTTTTATGTTATTATTTGGTAGTTTATCTGGACGCCATACAGCGACGAGTTGCTAGCTCAGCTGCCCGATATTTGCTCAAGAGACAGACTGCTTTGGAGCACCTCCATCCCGATGATCTTCTTTGATATGGTTTAATATCTTGCCACAGAGTGTGTGCTTCGCCAGTTTCACCGTCCCTAGCCTATATCGGGGGAGCTTAGATGCGAGGCTACACACTATCAGCGGGACGATCGTGCTAGGATGGACGTTATATATATGGGATGGCAGGAGAAACAGGTCCATACTTGGGAGGAGCGAGGTCACCGTATTCCGCTAGCACCTACATTTTAATAAGAAGGCCACCATTCATCTGTATACGTCATGGTACCACCGTCAATTGATCGGGAACACCATTCATGTGCTTGGCGATCGCTACAGACCATAAGGCGGGAGGCACGAGGTACTGATATGTTTTGTGGCTTATTAATATTTTATAATTGTGATATAGCATTATTTAATTAATATTTTAAATGTTTCACAGGCTATTGGGCATCATAGCCTCTATCAGTTGGGACAGGAGATGCAACAGTATGCCGACAATCTTGCGCGCATTGACTATGGCCGGTGGGTGGAACAGCTGGCTCATCGGACCCTGCTTCAGGCGAGAGATGCCACGAAGTTGGACCACGAGGCTCAGTATGCGGCGCCAGAGGACTACTATCGTTGTAGGGGCTTCCCACGAGGTAGGGGTGGGCCACGATGGAGGGGTTCCCCACGAGGCAGGGGTGCGCCACAGGGGTCGCGAGAGTTATAGGGGACGACGAGGAGGTGGTCCCCAGCAAGGGGTCTATGAGGAACTTCTTGGCCCACCTGTTGAGGGACATGATGGGGATTTTGGAGATGAGGCTCTTGGAGATGATCAGCCGGGTTATGGACCTCAGGTCGATACATCCAGCAGCATGCCGTCGTACAGCCTTCAGCTATCTCTGCCAGCATCGCAGGTCACCCCATCAGGAGCATTGGTGATCACGAGTACATTCGACAGGGATGTAGACCAGTACTTTGCATGCCCATCTACCGCAGCTGAGGATCGACCCCCCCGGGATGTTGATGGCGGGCGTAGGCTAAGTTATGCCTCATCTCCGACGGTTGATACGGATCTATCACAGGTGCATGTATGTTTGTATTACTTTAAAATTTTAATTTGTTTTCTTTTCCTTAATGAGCTAACATTAATTAATTTTTAACTTTCTTATGAAGGTTTTTCCCCAGCCCATTTTTTAGGCTGCTACATTCTTTGATGAGGTCACCACAGATGCATATACTCAGGCGGCCGACGAGACCACAGTGAGAAAATACTTTTTCACTCAACACGTAAAATGCAAATATACTTTTTCACATGCTAAGATTATCAATTTTTTTGTAGGTTGCTGATGCCCCGACGACATATTCTTCCGATCCTGCCAGTTGTGGTATCGATGCTGCTGTACATCCTCACATAAAGAGGCGGCTTGATGGTGATGATCCAGCTAGTGTACCCGGGCGACCAGGGATGCGACTTAGGCCGGCAGCAGCACTAAAGCACACAGGCTGGGGGACTCACTGATTTACTTATATTTTTACTTTGTGTAAATAGTGCATTATGTAAATAATGGTAACAATTATCTTTTAATAACAATTTTATTTTAATTGCGTTTGAACAACAATTTTACTTAAACAATGCAACACAAACCCAAACTTTGCAAACGTGACACAAAAACAAATAGTAGAACTAAAACCATCACTGCACAAAGGATAACTAAAACCATAAAACGCATAAATATTTCTGCAAAAAAACAGTTTTTCACATGGTTTTCATCCTTTTCAGAACGACAAGACAATTCCATAAAAAGCAGTACTATACCATGCTTTAATTATTAAATTTTTCTTCAAGAAAGCATTTTTTTTCACATGGTTTTCATCTTTTTCAGAACGACAAGGTAACTCCATAAAACGTAGTACTATACCGCAAATTAATTATTAAGTTTTTCTGCAAGAAGCAGCTTTTTTTACATGGTTTTCATATTTTTAAAACGATAAGATAACTCCATAAAACGTAGTACTATACCACGGATTAATTATTAAATTTTTCTGCAAGAAGCAGCTTTTTTCACATGGTTTTCGTCTTTTTCAGAACAACAAGATAACTCCATAAAACATAGTACTATACTGCAAATTAATTATTAAATTTTTCTACAAGAAGTAGTTTTTTTCACATGGTTTTCATCTTTTTCAGAACGATAAGATAACTCCATAAAATGTAGTACTATACCACGAATTAATTATTAAATTTTTCTGCAAAAAGTAGCTTCTTTCACATGGTTTTCGTCTTTTTCAGAACGACAAAATAACTCCATAAAACGTAGTACTATACTGCGAACTAATTATGAAATTTTTCTGCAAGAAGCAACTTTTTCACATGGTTTTCATCTTTTTCATAATGATAAGACAACTCCATAAGATGTAATACTATCCTGCGAATTAATTATTAATTTTTTCTGGAAGAAAGCAGCTTTTTCACATGACTTTTATCTTTTTTAGACCGACAAGACAACTCCATAAAACGTAGTACTATACCATGCTTTATGTATTTTGTCTCGCCTATAAATAACGGGCTCATTGTAGTTATTTTGTGTGCTAAAAAATTACTAAAAGCCAATATTTCATTGCAAGTAAGTTTTTTTTTACTAAAAGCACATATTTCATTAAATGGCTCAACCTCTTCGTCCACCAAAGTGCAACTGTGGAAAAGAATTCTCGACGCAAAATTGTCGGGACGGTGGTGAAGTTGGACGCCGCTACTGGTGCTGTATGAACCAGTTTTACAAGATTCCCGGCGAACCTATTTGTGATTTTAAGGAATGGGTTGATGAACCATGCTATCAGGAATGCTACAGAGATCAACGATAGTTTCTTCATAATATGTGTTTATGCCAACAGGAAAGACAAAGAGAAAGCGATAGAATTATTACAGAAATGAGGGCGAAACTAAAGGAGGTGGGAGTAGAAAAATGGAAAGCACAATGGAATTATGAAGCACAAAAGGAATATAAAAAAAATATAAACGGGAACTTGCAGAGGTGAATGCGAAACTGAAAGAGGTAAAAGAAGAAAAAGAACAACTGGAAGAACGATTTAAGTGGTTGGAGCAGAGAATAAATGCAACCGGGACTAAACATTGGAATGTATGTGTTTAGTGTATTTTTCATGTTTCATGTATTTTTATTATGTTGGCCTGTTATGTTTGTGTTTGTGTGTAGTAATATTTTCCTTATTTATTTTACTAAATTTTATTTTAATTGAAGTAAAAATTAAGTTTAAGCGCTTGTGTTGTTATATGAAATTATCAAACCACACTTTACATATTACATTTCCCTGCACAATTAAACAGCTTTTTCTTCACTCATTCCAGATTGTGGAACATAATTGTTTTGATATATATTGCAAAATACACAAGTACAAACACATACTACAAAAACAATACCAAAACAAAAGACTAGGGGTATCCTTGATAGTTGGGTACATTCGACGAACTTGCATCAGGAGCCCGATTATCAGCGCCATGCACACCACCTGAAGGACATTTACAACGGTCGTGTCCTATTTGCGAGCATATGCCACATTTACGCGCATAAATGGTGTCACCAACATCCATTTGGTTCCGTATACGCATTCTCTTTTGCACTTGCAGCTTGCGCAAAAAGTCCTTGTTACATACCATCTTAAAAGGTTTCGACAGCCAATAATGCTCAGCACCTAATGACTGCAACTTCCCACTATACATGTCTACGTATATTACAACACTGTATTGCTTATAAATATAGTTTGTTGCCTCATATCCAACTTGTTGAATGCACTTCAACGCATGTGCTCACGACATGTGGTAGACGGTCCATTTCCACATGAACATAACCTTCTATTTTCATTCACCGTCTGTAGATTATTCCTACATTGTCCGCGTATAGCGGTCTTAACTTCAAAAATACCTCGTTCATGATCGTATTAAAGAAATGAATGCCTCTACGCTTGCCTCTTGGACCTTTTAAATCGTCTCATGGGTATTGGCATAAATTGAACTCCCTTATCCATCAATGTCGATGCAGCTGCATGCCTTTCAACAAACCTCCCCGCACTCTATTTGAATGTCATATGGATCATGGCAGTGACAGGCAGTCCATGGGCAGACTTCAATAAGCCGTTGAATGATTCCGACATGTTTGTAGTGAGGGCTTCTCATTGTCTGCCACCATCAGCATACAATGTCTACATTTGAAGCTCATGTCGCATCAACTAAGTATAGGCTCATAGATCTATCTGCCGGATCGCTTCCATGCGTCTCATGAATTTGCACTGCTGGTGCTCAGTTGCAGCCATCCACATTAAGTCATGCAAGACCTTGTCAGGAAATTTCTTCTGGAAATTGGCCTTTAGGTGCCTTACACAGTAACAATGTATACATATGGTTCTTTTCATTTAGGCAAGTGACGTATAGAACTTAAAATACCACCATACCGATAAGATATTAGGCAAATACCCGAAAGTTGTTTGAGAACGTGCTGCTTCAAGTGGTTCAAAAAAAGGGTCCACGTATCTTCGATTTCATTGGCACATATGGCAAAAGCTAGTGGAAATATTTGTCAATTGGCATCAACTGCAACTGCAATAAAAAGCTTAATATCATACTTTCCATAGATATGAGCACCTTCTATGAAAATTACAGGATGACAATGCACAAGACCATCAATTGGTGCTTTAAATGACTAGAACACATAGTTGAAAATATATTCACGTCTGTCCGGACTCCGCTCACGCCTCCATTCAACAATATTCCCAGGGTTAAAGTGTTGCAGTGCAGCCATGTACTTGGGACAATTTGAAAACGACTTATTCCAGTCACCATAAATAAGCTCAAAGGCATGTTTGCAACCGAGAGATGCGTTCCTTTTGGTTATAGTACAACCATACTCCTGATGGACGGCTGTAATACATTCTTTAATCTTAAATCCAATGGACACTTCCAAATATGGAATCAAGATAAGAGAAATCAAGTCCACATACAAGTTAAAGTGATTCTCATTGAATGTGTCCATTTCACATCTGTACTCGCTAACAAATTTACCCACTTTCCACAAACCTGATTTCTTCTTGCTGGCATGTAACATCCAGTGACAACCCATAAACCATCTACGACATACAGCCTTGTATACCTCCGTAGTTGACTCACTTACCGTCATCTCACGGCACTCTCTTATTCTGTAGATTTTTACAACCCTAATTAGGCAAGCTTTATCGCGGAAATACATGCCCTTTATTAGAACAGCTGGTCTGGACTCATCCCACATCACTGACTGAATTTCGTCATCATCCCTTGCAAGGGCATCCACGTTCAACATACTTGGCAAATTATCAAGGTAGGGAATATTCCGCTCATGAAATGGCACGTGAGACTCATGCACTCTTTGTCTAGTGGGAGGTGGAGGTACATGCTCCCTCGTCAGCTCAGGTTTAACATTCACTTCCTCCTCACCATCACCCTCATCACGGAAGGGTGTGTCATCCCCAGACTCATACGCATTGTTGTCATAATCACTATCATCTTTCTGACTCTGCGCATCAGCCAAATCACGAGTCAATACGTCGTCTATGGGAAACTGTGTGAGGTCAGGAACATCAAGAAGCTCGTTTTCACTGCACAAAAACAACAAAATGATAAGTTACCCACCCATATAAATACTTTTGATATAGCTATATCACTTTGCTTACAAGTCGTACTGTCTTGACTTTTCATGATGGATATTTTCTTGTTTTTGATGACTCCCAGATGGACCACCGTGCTCTAATACTCCAGAACTATGCATATTCCAACTAGGGACGGGGTCATAACTTGTAAAATTCATATCCGAAAGATACCCCCTATGAAAAATATAAGTATTAATACAAATCCAATTAAAACATAAAATAAAAATCGCTAAAGCATAGTAAAATTTAAGTTTACCAGTCATCTTGTGGATTATATAAAGTCGAAAAATTATTTTGTGGCTTCTCATTCGTTGGTGGTGACAAGTTTAAATCAAGGAAAACTCTTTCATCAGCAATCTGTCCGGTAAAAACTGCTCCGGAATAACCACCTGATGACTGGGGGTTATCCCTACTATGCACGTCCTCACTATTGGGAACGTCTTCCATCTTGACGTACATTTCTCATAATTTTATTATAATAAATTCCACGTATTCATCTGGAATCTGCAAAAAATCTCTAAGAGTTTCATCATCCTCGATGTTAAACTTAAAATAATAAGCAAACCCATGCGGAGTCACTGAATATGGAAACCTACCGGTTACTTTAAGGTTCACCGAATGCTACCCCACACTTATTTTTTACATAACAACAAAATCAATTTATCATACTCTATAGTAAGCGGCAATTTAACATGACACTGTGGAGGTGAGTTATACCTCACAAAGTTATTCTCCAACACAACCTCACCTCCAATATAATGAAATCCTTATTTTTGGCTCTTCAGATATTGTACAAAAATGATTGATAAGAAGAAAAGAGAAGTATGAACGGAAGTTTGAAGTTTGTATTGAATGAATTTTCATAAAATTGAAACGCCTTTAAATAAGGCAAGTTTGAGCTTGGGTGCGTAAGGAATTCGCAGTATAATACAACGTTTTATGTGTTTGAATTATTTTTATGTCGGTTAATTATTGGTGGGGGAAAATTATAATCTTTTTTTATAATTCGTAGTATAGTACTGCGATTTAGTAATTTTTTAAAATAATTCGCAGTACTATAATGCGAATTACTTAACGGCAAAATTTTTGTTAAAGTAATTGGCAGTATAGTATTGCGAATTATGTATTTAGGTAACTTTTTTTTAGCAATAAAAACGTATTTTTTGTCCCAAAAATGTTAGAAAGTTTCGGCCCATTAATACTAACAAGACTTTTTATCTTATTTTGGGCATTCTTTGTTTCAAGCTTGAAAACATTATGCAGAATTAGTATCCCCAGTTTCAACCATTGAATTCGAGATTTATCTTTCAATATGTTTTCTTCTATGTTCACCCATTTATCCAACTGCAATTTTATCTCTTTTTCAACTTCTATCATGTTCTCTCATTGAACAGGTTCTCCCATTTATTCTTGTAAGTCTATGAGTTGTCTCCTGCATTACTTCACACCATCACACTCAACTTTATTCAAGTCCTTCATTACATGTTATACCTTCTAAAATTTAATCTAGATCATTTTCATAATATGATCTCCTAAAGTGTCATTCCAAGCCCCAACTAGTATTTCTAGGAAATCCTTATTTTCAGCCAAGTGATTCGGAATCTTAAAAGGTTTAGGTCTTGTATCCTCTTTAGCATCCAACTTGATGCTAAGTGAAGAGTGATCTGAAGTAGCAGGCTCCATTACGAACACTTCTAAGCGAGGCATACTTAACATTCAGTTAGTGTTGACCAGAGCACTATCCATTTTTCTATAAGTGTACCCGTTAGTCTAGGTATAATTACTTCTTGTTGATTTCATTTCACACATCACACTATCTTCCATGAAGCTATTAAAGTCTCTGATCCCCCATTCTTTAGCAGCGCTTTTGACTTCTCTATCATTCTCAATGATTATTGTACTATAATCTCCTATTGATATCCACAGACCATACTATCCAGAGCTATGAGAGTAAATCTTATATTAAGAGATCTGATAGCAACTGACGTATACATATGCCCTAACTAGTATTAGGAAATATTGTAAATATCTTTTGTGTATCTTTTTATTATTGGTAGAATATTCTCTCATTAATTGTACAATCCCAAAACTTGACGTGATTGTTTTCCATCTATTGATAGTTTCTTCCCTAGCTCTTCCCCCCTCTCTCTCTTCTCCTCTCTCTCTCTTTAAGCTCACACCACCAGCTTCACCACCACCACCGGGCGGGTTGCCGGCACCCCCAGGTAACCACCAGGTAAGTGCCACTACCCCACCTTCTCCCCCCTTACCCCCACTGCCCGGAACACTGTTCCGACAGTGTTTCGACATCCCTCGGGAGTTTCTTGGACTCACCTCTCACACCATTGTGACACACAGTGTCTGGCGCACATTTTCTGAAAATTTCATCGCCGGAAACCACAGCACGCGCTCCCACGCGCCGCCCACGCGCCGCCGCTTCCCCACACGCGCCGCGCGCGTGAGCCCACTTCCGGGCACTTTTTTCGCCGGCTTCTTTTGGACAGCTTTCTCACCCCATTTTTCCGACCCACTTGGTACTCTCGGAATTTTTTATTGGTCACTTTCATTCTTCATTGCCACGCGCCGCCGGTTCCCCACACGCGCCGCGCGCGTGAGCCCACTTCCGGGCACTTTTTTCGCCGGCTTCTTTTGGACAGATTTCTCACCCTATTTTTCCGACCCACTTGGTACTCTCGGAATTTTTTATTGGTCACTTTCATTCTTCATTGTTCATTTAGCCACCTTTCTGTTCGCCGGAAATTTTACCGGCAACTACTGCTCTTTTCCTTCTATTCTACCCCTGCGTTTTGTGGGTGTGTTCTGTTTTCTTGGACAGGTACCTATTTCAACGGCGAGGATCTCCGACAACTGTCGTCCAAGCTCTCATTCAGACTCACGGCAGGACGCAATAGAGCCGCGCACTTTGCTAAGATTCAGGAGAACTCGGGCGCAGTAACGCACATTTCCAGGTTTTTCCACCGGGAGTTGGTACCTCCCGCTCTCTTGCTTATTTTGTGCACATTCTTTACGTATTTTTACTAGCATTCCAAGTGTGGTCTATTCTGTTGTTATCTAGTTTGCTACATTTGCGTTTTTAGCCTTAGTGCGTCTGTGTCACTGGATAGTGGCCGCAACGAGTAATGATAGCGTAAGGTCATGTCCTCAGGAGGGGGTGGTGGTTGCGGGGGTGTGTAGGGGTGCAGGGGGTGGCATTTCGGGCAGGGCAAGAGGTAAGGGTGGGAAGAGGGCGGCGGTCGCCCGTAGATTAAGGATTGGGTCCTGGAACATAGGTACTCTGACGGGTAAGTCCATCGAGTTAGCGAAGGTTCTCCAACAAAGAAGGGTTAACATAGCGTGCGTCCAGGAGACTAGGTGGAAAGGGACTAGGGCGCGGGACGCTGATGGGTTTAAGCTGTGGTACTCCGGGCTCGAGAGGGGTAAGAATGGAGTAGGCATCTTGGTTGATAGGGACCTAAGGGAGTCTGTGGTCGAGGTGAGGCGAGTGAACGATAGGTTAATGGCTATTAAGCTGGTTATTGGGGGTGGGGTCCTCAATGTGGTCAGCGCTTACGCGCCGCACGCAGGCTTAGACGAGGAGGTTAAAAGGCGCTTCTGGGAGGACTTGGACGATCTGGTGAGGAGTATTCCCCAGTCGGAGAAGTTAGTTATTGGAGGGGACTTTAATGGTCATATTGGGGTCGAGGCTGGTGGCTACGATGAGGTGCACGGGGGCTTTGGCTTTGGGGCCAGGAACGGAGGAGGCACTTCGCTGCTTGATTTCGCCAAGGCTTCCGAGCTCCTAATTGCGAACTCATCATTCCGGAAGAGGGAGGAGCATTTGGTCACCTTCAAGAGTGCGGCAGCGAGGACTCAAATTGATTACATCCTCATCAGAAGGAGCGACAGGGGTCTGTGCAAGGATTGCAAAGTTATCCCGGGAGAGTCTCTTTCAACTCTGCATAGGCTCCTAGTGATGGATGTTGATCTCTGGGTGAAGAAGAAGAGGAGGGGCGCCCGGGGTCAACCGAGGATTAGATGGGGAACTTTGTCCAAGGAGAAAGCTCAGGAGATGGAAAGGAGGTTAGAGGAGGGCGGAGCTTGGAGAAGTTATGGGGAAGCAGACGCTATGTGGTCAGCGACAGCTAACTTGGTTAGGGGGGTAGCACGGGACGTGCTTGGGGTTTCTAAGGGATATTCAGGTAGGCATCAGGGTGATTGGTGGTGGAACGATGTAGTCAAAGGAAAAGTGGAGGCGAAGAAGGCGGCGTTCGCTAGGTTGGCAGGGAGCACAAGCGAGGAGGAGCGGAGAGTGAACAGGTTGTCCTACAGGGAGGCGAGAAGAGAAGCTAAGATGGCAGTCACGGAAGCTAAAAACGCGGCGTTCGGTCGCATGTATGAGGAACTAGGGGAGAAAGGTGGGGAAAAGAAGCTATTTCGGCTGGCTAAAGCAAGGGAAAGGAAAGCCCGTGACCTAGACCAGGTCAGGTGTATCAAGGACGAGGATGGTAGGGTTCTGATGGGGGAATCGCAAGTCATACAGAGGTGGCAGGCGTACTTTCGGGACCTTCTTAACGAGGAGGGGGATCGGAGCATAGAGCTAGGGGAGCTGGGGCATTCAGAGCGTCATAGAGACCTTGGGTACTGCAGGCGCATTAGGGTGGAGGAGGTCTTAGGGGCGTTGCGCAGGATGAGTAGGGGTCGAGCAACCGGGCCTGACGAGATCCCGGTGGAGTTTTGGAAGTGCATGGGTAAACCTGGAGGGGAGTGGCTCTCTAGGCTATTCAACGTGATATTCAAGACTAAGAGGATGCCGGATGAGTGGCGGTGGAGTACAGTGGTGCCCTTGTACAAGAACAAGGGGGACGTCCAGTGCTGCAACAACTATAGGGGTATTAAACTAATGAGCCACACGATGAAGGTTTGGGAGAGGGTGATTGAGGCGCGAATGAGGGGGGCGACGAATATATCGGGGAACCAGTTCGGTTTCATGCCGGGCCGCTCCACCACTGAGGCTATTCACCTAGTCAGGCGGCTGGCGGAACAATTCAGGGATAAGAAGAAGGACCTGCATATGGTGCTTATCGACTTGGAGAAGGCGTATGACAAGGTTCCGAGGGAGGTGCTATGGAGGTGCTTGGAGGCGAAGAGTGTGCCAGAAGCCTATATCAGAGTTATCAAGGACATGTACGATGGGGCTAAGACTAGGGTGAGGACGGTGGGTGGCGATTCAGACCATTTTCCTGTGGTAATGGGGCTCCATCAAGGATCGGCGCTGAGTCCCATGTTGTTCGCCTTAGTGATAGATGCTCTAACCCGTCATATCCAGGGGGATGTGCCCTGGTGTATGCTCTTTGCTGATGATATAATATTGATAGACGAGACGAGGGCCGGTGTTAGTGAGAAGTTAGAGGTATGGAGACAGACCCTCGAGTCTAAAGGTTTCAAGATAAGCAGATCTAAGACTGAATATCTGGAGTGCAAGTTCAGTGACGAGCCGAGTGGGATGGGCAGGGATGTGATGCTTGGTTCTCAGGCCATCGCCAAGAGGGACAGTGTCCGATATCTTGGGTCTGTGATTCAGGGGGACGGAGAGATTGACGGGGACGTCACCCATCGGATAGGAGCAGGGTGGTCGAAGTGGAGGCTTGCTTCTGGGGTCCTGTGTGACAAGAAAATCCCACACAAACTCAAAGGGAAATTCTACAGAGCCGTGGTTAGACCTGCGATGTTGTACGGGGCAGAGTGCTGGCCCGTGAAGAACTCCCATGTCCAGAGAATGAAGGTTGCTGAGATGAGGATGCTTAGGTGGATGTGTGGGCACACCAGGCTGGATAAGATTAGGAATGAAGTTATTCGACAGAAGGTAGAGGTGGCCCCGGTGGACGAGAAGATGCGAGAAGCGAGGCTGAGGTGGTTCGGGCATGTACGGAGGAGGGGTCCCGATGCCCCGGTGAGGAGCTGCGAGCGGCTGGAGATTGTTGGTGGTCGGCGGGGTAGAGGGAGTCCTAAGAAGCATTGGGGAGAGGTGATTAGGCAGGACATGACTAAAATGCAGGTTACCGAGGACATGACCCTCGATAGGGGAGTCTGGAGGTCTAGAATCAGGGTTGCAGGATAGGGGCTCTTAGAGTCCTTCGTTCGCCTCACCCGGGGTTGGGTGTGGGATAGTAGGGTTACCCACCGATGTCTAGTGTTTTAGCCTAGGTCCCCTCTTGGTTGCGACGGTATTTATGTTCTTTATGTTTACATAACCATTTACGTTATTTCTGCAGGATTACTTATGCTTTGTTTTGTTATTTTGTTTTGTCTTGCCTTGGTTACTAATTTTGTCTTTGTTTTCCAATGCAGCTTTTCATTCTGTCCTATGCGCCGAGGGTCGCATGGAAGCAGCCTCTCTGCCCTTTTGGGTAGGGGTAAGACTGCCTACATATTACCCTCCCCAGACCCCACCTGGTGGGAGTATACTGGGTAGTTGTTGTTGTTGTTGTTGTTAATTGTACAATCCTATAGTTGGTAGGTTTTGATTTTCCTTCATTATTGTACAATCCTATAGTTGGTAGGTTTAGATTTCTCTGTACTCTATATATACTTTGGTAAGCAATACAAGAAACTCACTTCTCCAAAACTCTCTACATGGTATCATACGCCAGTGGCTTATCGCCAAACAAACCCTAAATACATACTACCCGCCGCCGCCGTAGCTCCTCTCATCGGAGCCCGTCGCCGCCGCCGCTGCACTAATCGGCAGCCTTCTTTTTCTCGACGTCGTTAAGCGCCTCCTCTCCTTGCCTCGCGCTCATGGCCGCCACGACGTCAACCGCGCCTCTCCAGCCGATTGCCATAAATGCATCGGCTCAAATCCCACTCAAATTGGAGTCCACTAATTACCTGGCGTGGAAATTTCAATTTCGAACCCTCCTTACGGGTTACAACAACGACGTGTCTTCCCCCAATCCAGCATTTCCTTACTGGATTCGCCAGGACAACCTTATTCTCAGTGCCATCATCTCGTCGATCACACCGACGATCATCTCCTTCATTGCCGCTGCGGAAACGTCTAAAGAGGCCTGGGACATCCTCGCGCGCACATACGGCACCGCTTCTCGTGGTCGTATCATGGCTCTCAAACAGCAGCTCCACAATCCGGTAAAAGGTTCTAAATCTATTACTGACTTTATGCACGGTATTCGCGTGATTGTGGATGAATTATCTCTCCTGGGTGTTACCGTTGATTATGAGGATCTTATCATAAAGGTTCTAAATGGTCTTGATGACCCGTATATGGAACTCTCTCATGCCATCCAAGCTCGTGAGTCTCCTATCTCTTTTGCTGAATTACATGACAAGCTGTTAAGCATGGAGGCTCAGATTACTGATCGTGTGCCGTCCACCTCCGTCACATCCGACTCGGCTCCGTCGGCTGCCTTCGTCGCCGGACAGCAGCCAGTCCGTCACCGATTCGATAGCCGCGGACGCGCCCGCATCAGCCGCGGGTCAGTCTCCGGTCGCGGTGGTTACTCCAGCAATGGTCAATCTCGCGGGTACAATGTGAAGTGCCAACTCTGCAGTGAATTTGGCCACTCCGCGCGCCGCTGCCCATCCTACCCATCTCCGGCGCCAACCAGCCCCCGTACGATGGACCTTCGCCGTGGCCAGCTTATGCTTCGCCGCCTATCCAGCTGCTCACACAGCCCATCACTCTCCGACGATTCCCTCTGCATCCGATTGGATCCTGGACTCTGGTGCCTCTCATCACATAACCTCTGATCTTGCCAACATGTCTCTTCACAGTCCTTACACTGGCTTCGACAATGTGGTTATTGGTAACGGTGAAGGTTTGGCAATTACTCATACTGGAAAACTTAACAGTTATTCCTCTCTTTTATTACCTGGGGCTCTCTGTGTTCCACATATGCATAAAAATTTGATCTCTGTTGCCCAATTATGTCGTCACAATAACGTTAACGTTGTTCTTTCTGATACTGATTTTCAGGTGAAGGATCGTCGCACGTGGGCAACGCTCGTTCGCGGCCCACTTAGAGGCAACACCTACTACTGGCCGGCGGCTCCCAGTCTCCCATCTGCCCTCACGGCACAAAAGATCTCTGCGTCATTGTGGCATTCTCGGTTTGGACACCCGTCAGCTAAAACCCTGCGTCATTTAGTATCGTCTAGCAGTATAGCGTCCAGTAATGTGTCTGATCTTGCCTGTGTGTCTTGCAAACTTCATAATTGTCATAAGTTACCTTTTTCTCAGTCAAGTCTGTCTTCTACTGCTCCCCTGGAGCTTATTTTCTCCGATGTATGGACCTCTCCGATTATTTCTAATGAAGGGTTTAAATATTATGTCATCTTTGTTGATCATTTCTCTAAGTATGTTTGGTTTTTTCCTTTACGCCATAAATCTGATGTTTCACAAACCTTCCCCATTTTTAAATCCATTGTAGAGAAATATTTCTCTGCTAAAATCATTACTCTGTATACTGACAATGGGGGTGAATTTCTCGCTTTATGCTCTTTTCTCGCCTCTCATGGCATCTCCCATCTTACGTCACCTCCTCATACTCCTCAGCACAATGGCTATGCTGAACGCCGTCACCGTTATATTGTCGATACTGGTCTCACTCTCCTTCATCTTGCCTCTATACCTCTCATTTACTGGCCTTATGCCTTTGCTACAACATCTACCTCATTAATCGTCTTCCCAAGAAAAATCTCTCGATGCGCTCCTCCTTTGAGTCTCTCTTCCAGAAACGCCCCAACCTTGCCAAATTACGTGTCTTCGGCTATCAATGCTTCCCTTGGCTTTGGCCCTACACCTCACACAAAATGGAACCCAGATCTCGTGCCTGTGTCCTCTTCGGCTACTCTACTACTCAAAGCGCCTATCTCTGCTTTGATCCCTCAACGTCTAAAATCCTCGTCTCGCGTCATGTCACCTTCCATGAAGATGTCTTCCCGTTCTCCAAAATGTCTAACCCCGAGTCTCCCCCTGTACCCATTCCGGTCTCCCTATAAGTCCTTCCGCTGCCGCCACTACTACCTGCCGTTGCTCCCACCAGCGATCCTTCACCGGACGCACTCCCGGCGCCACCGCCGGTGCCACCAGCGCCCCTTCCGGCACCGCCAGCGGCCCCTGCCGCCGCTACACCCATTATGCCACCACATGCATCCTCTCAGGGTGGTCATCATATGCAGACACGCAGCAAAAATAACATCTTTATGCCCAACAAGAAGTTTGGTACGTCTGCTGTCACCTCTCCTGCTGTTACTGAACCTCAGACCCTGTCCAGTGCTATGTCTGATGAGCGCTGGCGCTGCTATGTCATCAGAGTTTGATGCTTTACTATGGAATGGCACTTGGGATCTTGTCTAGCCTTATTCCTCGCAGAATGTTGTGGGTTGCAAGTGGGTTTATCGCATCAAACGCAAGCCTGACGGCACTGTGGATAAGTTCAAAAACCGGCTTGTTGCAAAGGGCTTTCATCAGCGTCCAGGTGTGGATTTCCAGGAGACTTTCAGTCCGGTTGTTAAGCCGGCAACTGTGCGTTTGATTCTCAGTATAGCTGTATCCATGGGCTGGCCTCTTCGTCAAATGGATGTGAACAATGCCTTTCTCCACAGGAGGCTTACATAGAATGTTTATATGGCACAACCACCGGGCTTTGTTGACAAAGCCTATCCATTTTATCTGTAAGTTACAGAAAGCTATTTATGGTCTCAAACAGGCACCCCGGGCATGGTACAGTGCGCTCCGCCAAAGCCTTCTGACCATGGGTTTCGTCAACACTACCTCTAACACTTCGCTCTTCGTCTTTCAGCACTCTGGTATTATGCCCTATTTTTTGGTGTATGTCGATGATCTCATATTGATTGGTAATGATTCTGCTTTCTTGAACCGTGTGATTGACTCTCTTGGGTCTCAGTTTTCTCTTAAAGACATGGGTGATCTAAGCTACTTTCTTGGTGTCGAAGTTCTGCGCAGCTCCAAGGGGTGTTTTCTTTCTCAGCGTAAATATGTTGTTGATCTTTTGACTCGTCATAATATGCTGGAGTCAAATCCTGTTCAGACGCCAACAGCGGCGTCAACTCGCCTTCATCTGGCCGACGGCTCGGCCCCTTCCGACGCATCCGCCTATCGACAGGCCCTTGGGGGCCTCCAGTATCTCTCTTTCACTCGTCCTGATATCTCCTTTGCTGTAATAAACTCTCACAGTTCATGCATGCTCCTACTGTCACTCATTGGGGTGCAGTTAAGCGCCTATTCCGGTATCTGAATGGGACGTGTGACTTTGGCGTCTGGCTGCGTCCTTCATCTGCTATACCTCTGCATTGTTTCTCTGATGCTGATTGGGGTGGAAACTGTGATGACCGCTCCTCAACTGGTGCCTATGTTGTTTTTCTAGGGCCAAATCCTATTTCATGGAGCTCCAAAAAGCAGCGTTCCGTTGACGATCATCTACTGAGGCTGAGTATCGTGCCATTGCTTCTGCTGCCGCTGAAGTACGTTGGCTTCATTCCCTGCTGCGCGAGCTTCATGTCCCTCTTCCGGCTGCTCCTGTCATTTACAGTGACAACATTGGCGCCACTTATCTCTGTGCCAACCCTGTGTTTCATTCTCGCATGAAACACATCTCCATTGATTATCACTTTGTTCGTCAATTGGTCCAGAATGGGTCCCTTCGTGTTGCACACGTATCCTCTGCTGATCAGCTTGCTGATGCTCTCACCAAGCACTTATCTCGTCCTCGGCTTCTTCTACTGATGTCCAAGATAGGCGTGTCCTCCGGCCCTCCATCTTGAGGGGGCGTATTAGGAAATATTATAAATATCTTTTGTGTATCTTTTTATTATTGGTAGAATATTCTCTCATTAATTGTACAATCCTATAGTTGGTAGCTTTTGATTTTCCTTCATTATTGTACAATCCAATAGTTGGTAGGTTTTGATTTCTCTGTACTCTATATATACTTTGGTAAGCAATACAAGAAACTCACTTCTCCAAAACTCTCTACAACTAGACATACCTTGCAGGTTGAAATCTACATCTTTACTATTCCATTGTAGTATCATTCTTCGTCTATTGATATGTATGTAATTAGTTTCCCAACATTAGTCAAGAACTATTTTATTCATAATCTGTACTATATTACATTCTTTTACTTCATGTTGTAAAATAGTCATAACGCTTACTTTATTCCTCTTAATAAACAACTTCATCTCCTTCTGCGTATATATTGTTTAGGCCCCAAATGTTCCAAGTAACTAATTTCATACCGATATAAAAATTGTTTGGGAAGGCCTTGGTTCCATTGCATAACTATATTTTTCCCTTCCAGCTGATGCACCTTGAGTTGCCATACCTGATGTTGCTTCATTTAGTATGGTAAAGTCATTGGCAGTGCTAAAGCATGTGTACATCTTGTATACCTTTCTAGGGTCCTTTAGTAGTTGCTTTTCCTTTTATTTTTTGCTATTCATACCCTTTTCTTGTTTATCTATTAGTTCCCCTGATATCTCAGCATGGGAAACAATGGTTTTCTCCATCCCTTTATGCTTCCTTCTCGATAACTATTAGCTTTTGTCGCCTTTGTTGTTTCTACCTCTGATTTTTAGGTCTTGGCTTTGCTGGTTGGTGTTCATCTGGGATGAATTTATGCCCTATTTTCATGCATTTAGAGCAAAAAATGGGTACCAGTCATAAACAACTGCCTAAGTAAATTCTTTTCTATTTGGATAAGCTACCTTAATGGTTTTTGACAGTTCTCTTGTAACATCTATCTCAACTAGAGCTCTTGCATATGCGATTCTATTTTTTGGTGATGTACATTCATCTGTATATATTGACATGCCCAATCTACTACTCATTTTACTTAGTGATTTCGCTACCTAACAATTTAGAGGTAGGTTTGGGAACTTCACCCACACTGGGATAGTTTGGAGCATCTATTTATTAAAGCCGAAATCAGCAGCCTATACTTTCACAATAACAGGCTTGTTGTTCATTATATGAGGTCCAAAAATACAATACCACATCCCGATCATACATACTATTGAATTTGAGAATGAAGTACCCATCATTATGGAAATATACCTTAGGCTTTGCTGCAAAATTGCATTGTGATATGATGAACTTTTCATTAGCTGCAATGGTAGGGGATTCCACCACCACATACAGAGTTACAGCTTGCCTCCATTTTCGAGTCTCTTGTTCTATCTCCTCTTTGTTCAACTATTGTCTCCCTATTTGTAATTGTAGGTGCTATGAAGCTCAAGGGCATTCCCTTTGCTGCTAGCATGTCCCAGTAAACAAGTTTGGCCACTTTTTCTGCCATGTCGCCTCCATATTGATCTGATTCTGTTGGTGATTGATAGTATCTCCCGTTACAAGCTCAGTTTTACCATTCTTAGGGTTTGCATTTATCAGTTTATCTGCAGAACCATTAGTATTTCTTTTTGCTTTTTCTTCCTCAGCCATACCATTGGGTGTATTCTTTGGGATTTCTCTCATCTCAGTAACCATAGGGTTTGTCCTAGACAAATTTCCTCCATTGTCATGTTCCCCCTTTTCTGCAGTAGTCCAATTAGCTGGTTGATTCGCTATTGTAGGCAATGCCTCTTTGCTTAGAATCTGCCACTGTTCCATTAAAATGTTCCCCGCTTCCGGTGTTTTGGTATCCGTGTTCTTACCTATGGTTTCTCCGATGTTACGGGCTATCACTACAATCTTATTAGTGTTCCTCGCCGGCCATCCTCTTGCCATTTCTTGAAGCTACGCACATTAGTACGCACACTACCTTGTATCGAGAGAGAAGAGCGAAGAAACACTTACATAGAAAATTATAGTTATATATGATAAGTAGGCTCTAAACTAGAGCTATTCATTTGGATCCGATATTCGAAATCCGAATGGATTCAGTCAATTTTAAATTTCGGATTGGATCGTATTTCAGAATGTGTTTATTAATGTTTCGGATTTCGGATCAAATTCGGATTGGTATAATTTTAATACGATCCGATCCAATCGTAAAAATCCGAAATTATTAGGGCATATATAAAATATAAAATTTGAATTTGGGAAAGTTAGTACTTCTTTTATATTTTCCTAAGTTATTAGCTTTACAATTAATGGATTTAGCTATATTGGCACCATGATACTCTCATAATTATGGAAACATGAATTTTTCTTATTGTATTACCTCTTTTACAAAGAAAATATGCATATGAATTTGCAACTTTGATGCATAATAATCCGATCTGAAATCCGAAACTCCGATCCGATCCGATCCGATATTAATTTGGATTGGATTCTGATTGCATTTTCTAGAATCCGAAATCCCCTCCCGAAACGTGCTAAATCCGATCCATGTACAACCCTATTCTAAACTATAGTTATTTATGAAAATTCCTCTTAATTTAAACTATCGTCATATGGTACCAAAACAAAGGATCGTGTAGTACTTGGAATTTGCCTTCAGCTGAAATTAGAAATATAGTAACTGCCCTCTTAAAGATTATGCAGACAATTAAATCATTTACAATCCAATTAGGATTTATACGTAGATCTCTATAATGAATATTAGAAATTGGTAAATTAATACAAGATGACAACTAACTAATATAATAGGTTACACTACAATGATGTAATTTTGTACGTGTATATATAACTAAAATCCTGATTACTCATGTGCATTATTTGACATTAGAATGTTAAAAGTAACATGAGCGATCAGTATTTGACAAATATTACGAAAATTGAAGCAGCCAAATAGAAAACGAAACAAATGAATAAATGAGAATTCGTTTCTTTATCTGTAAATAGTGCAAGAACAAATTTCTTTTCCATCGCCATTGCCACTCTTGAGCATCAAATACCAAACAAACATTTTCCTTCATGCTGCCATATAGGAAAAAGACATAACTTTTTAAGTTTATCTTTCTCGCTCATTCATTATGCATTATAGATTACAAGAAAACATCTCTCCAGCCTATGATACTTAAGTAACTTGTCAAATTAAAGAACCTTCATTATGCCAGTAACACAAATTAGAAATAACTAGGACGGAAAAACCTGCTGATTAGGAACTTAACATCACAATGAGTGAAATTTTTTTTACTCTTAATGGTTCTACAAGCTGGATAATTCAGTACCTAATAAATCCACCATATACAGGGGTATTGAGCGCTATAGTGGGTTAGAGTCCCACACCGGTTAGGGAATGGGCGGGTGGTTTTCTTATATAGACTTGGGCAGTCTTCCTCTTATGAGCTAGCTTTTGGGATTGAGTTATGCCCAAACACCATATTTTTACATGATATCAAAGCCAGGTCCGTTCCCGTTTGGGCCCCAATGATATCTTGTCAATGCTCAGTTAGTGGTCTAAGCGTGCGAGGGGGTATTAGAGTGGGTTAGAGTCCTACATTGGTTAAGAAATGGGTTGTTAGTGTCCTTATATGAATATGGACCGTCCTCCATTCACGAGTTAACTTTTGGAGTTGAGTTAAGACCAAGTGTCCTATTTTTACATGGTAACAGAGCTAGGTCTGTTCCCGTTTGTGCTACTATAATATATTATCCACGCTCCAGTTGGTGGTCTGGCGTGTGAGAGGGTATTAGAGTGGTTTAGAGTCCCAAATTGGTTAGGGAATGAGTTGGTGGTGTCTTTATATGGACTTGGCAGTCCTCCCCTCACGAGCTACCACTAATTAGTAGCCTTTTATTCCAAGTGAATGTCCCTCCCAAATCCCTTTGATATCTAGTATATACTAAACGCTAGCTCTTTCAAGAATATAATGTTATTGAGTATGATGTGAGGAGCACAAAATTAGCACGAGTTAACTACTTAAGGAGTAATGAACTTTAATAATCTGTATCACTTTTTAGTTTTGAAGATGCTTAGTTAAAGTTGAAGTCCTTTTATCCTTGTGACTTGTCATAAATGGAAAAAGAGTACTGAAGAATACAGTTTGTTTTTTCACCATTACTACAGCAACTACAATTGTAGTTCCACGCATAATAGAATGTTGCAGAATCAAGATTCACTCTCACAGGTTAAATAGCGATTGATCTTGCCATTTACAAGAAAAACAATTGATGAACTAATTATACATCATCGGCCTTGTTCAACAGTGATGGTCAACTCATTGATGGAGCTACTGTGTGCAGGGTTACGAGAAGAGGAGGAAGATGTGCTAGCGGTGTTTCTTCGTGTGACAAAAGCTGGTTGATTAGGTCTTGGAGGAGTAATGCTTTCACTCCCAAGCATAATGATCACATTTGACATGGTGGGGCCATCACCTGAATCTTCTTGCACACATAAAAGTGCAACATTAATGCACTTTAATGCTTCCTTTTTAATGCATGTATCCTCTAGTATTGTATCCATCAGGTCCAATGCCTTGTTTTCAATCCATAGTTTCCAAGCGTGTAATTTGAATTTTCAGACAACAAAAATATTCAATGCCTTTTTTTTTTAATCCCTGTATGAGTATTTTGGTACTTACATGACCCAAGAGGTTTGTGGCTTCAAAAAGTTCCAGGTTTCTCTTCCCACTTATGATTTCAAGCACAACCACCCCAAAGGCAAAAACATCAGACTTGATTGAAAACAGTCCTTCCAATGCATATTCTGGTGATAGATAGACACTTTATCACAAGAGATGATCTGAATTTGCATGAGTACTACACAAATAGACTTCTGAAGTTTTTATGGAAACAAATCAAAAAACAACTAGCTCATCAACTTCTGCTTTTCTATATGCCAATAGAGGCCTCTAATCTGAAGATAGTAGCGAAATAAGTAGATCGAGTTCAAGAATATGGTTTAGTTTCAAATTGCAATTTTGTTCATGTTCGGAAAACAAGTCTAGAAAGCTAAAATGGTAGGTTTATATTCTTACTAAGTTCCGGCAACTTTTTCCGCGTTAGCCTTTATACTTTTGCCTTCAACTATCCTGGCCAAACCAAAATCTGATATTTTGGCGTTCATCTCTTCATCTAATAGGATATTGCTTGTTTTTAGATCTCTGTGAATGATACGTAACCTTGAGTCATGGTGTAGATAAAGAAGCCCCCGAGCAATACCCAAGATAATATCGAATCTGGTCTTCCAATCCAATAACTGGCCAAGAGTATGATCTTGCAAGGTTTGTGTAGCATAATTTCAGAACGATGATCTTGTAATAATTTTTCAGAAGGGAGGTTGCAGAATACTAGTAGACTCACCAAATATGAAGGTGTCTAAACTTTTGTTAGGCATATATATTTATATAATAAAATCTTTTCGTTTGCGTCGATGCAGTAGCCCAGAAGCCTCACTAAATTTCTGTGTTGAAGCTTGGCAATTAACATTACTTCATTTTTAAATTCTTCAGCACCTTGACTAGAATGACTTGATAACCTTTTCACTGCCATTTCTTGTCCTTGAGGGAAAATACCCTGTACAATATTGCTTAGCAGTAATTACATAACCATAATATGTGATTTCAAAATGGTACAGACAAACAAGTAGGAACCAACCTTATAAACAGGGCCAAATCCGCCTTGACCGAGCCTCTTTGCATCTGAGAATTTGTCCGTAGCGATTAGTATGCTTTTCAAGCTGAAAAATGGGACATCTATCCGTTTCTTATCATCTTCGGTTATCTCATGTTTAGATGAACTTCCACTCTCGGGCAAATAATCCACCCAATTCCCTTGAATTATTTCCTTAGCTTCTCATGACATAAAGTAAGTTTTAAATTAACACTATATATATATATATATATATATATATATATATATATATATATATATGTATAATTGAGAAAGATGACTGAACTTGCTCCATTGTTACCTTTCCTTGTTGCCAACTTTTTTCTACGGTAGATTAAATAGCCAATGGAACACATGATTACAATTCCAGCAGTTAACAACAACAACAACAACTACTACTGGTCCCACAAAGTGGGGTTTGGGGAGGGTAATATGTAGACGAGCCTTACCCCTACCCCAAAAGGCAGAGAGGCTGTTTCCAATCGACCCTCGGCTCAGTGAAGGAAAGAAAACAAAACAAAAACAAAAACAAAAGAGCATTAGTAACTCCAGCAGAAATTGCATAAATAATTATCTAAACGTAATAACCATAAATAAAATAGCATGCAATAATATCAGACAGTAACTACCATAAGGGAGACAATTACAGCAGTTAGCTGATGGAAATAATGAGGGCTTTGAGATTCAGAGATGCTGCTTTTTTCTCACTCCATGCTCCTGAAGCTGCATGCATTCCAATGCCGTTGATTAAAATGAAGAATATATATAAACCAAAGTGTTGCACGTTGTGATCCACACCTGTGGTACAGTTTAATACCGAACCATCCCATTTTTAGTATTGATTGCAGAGACACCTTCTCTTTCCTTGTCCGGTCATGTTGCAACTTGAATTTGGCCAATTCTCACAGTCCGCAGAATAATGCATGTAGGTTCTAACGGGGGTTCCCACATGGTCATCTGTATTCCATATCTAGCTTGACCAGATGTGAGATTTTGCAATTCTTCACTATTGTAACACCAGTTTATGGGATGAAAGGGCAACGACTGATTGAGCCATGCAACTTGGGTCCCTGACTCTTTTGTATATTGTCACATGAATTTTCCTCATGCACTTGTATAACAAATGTTTGGTTGTCAATATCAATGACAATAACTGGATAGGACCCATTCAATGTCTGGAAACTAACTTCTCCAGTTGAATCATTACAAGCAAAACTATAATCCGAAGGATCCCCACAATGTGGTTCACTGCTTAATGGATAGGGTATAACGTTTAGGCCGCAAGGCCTGCAATTTCTCCTTGTTACTTCTGAAAAATAAAAATGAGAGATATTCTTGTCATGACCCTGAATTATCCGCTCTGTTGAACAAGATATTGTTATTGTATACTCTCACATTTTTCTTTTGGATTGAGGGTAAAGTCAGGAGGGGAGAAATGGCCAAAGCAGGGCCTGATTGGAGTTAAATTTTTTTACATAGGCCGTCATACAAAGAAAGAAGTCTAAAGTTAATACACTGATTTTAATGAGTAATTTATAAAATGTAAGGTTTGCAAACTTAGTGGATGTTTTGGCCTATATCGAATGTCTCATGAACGGAAACAAAATTATACGCTGTAAGGTCAATGAATATAAAGAAATATTAATGATGATAGGCTATAATTACATATTTTAGTCGCTTATTACAATCTAATTTACTGCATTTTGATTGAGTTTGAGCCTTAATCGTTAGTGTTTTGTACTAATGGTATGTTTTATGTCTTGTAGGAGTGATTTCGAACTATGTAAATGTTATGGAATGAATTCAAGTAATTTAGAACTTTAAAGTTTGAGTAAAAGTTCAAGTAATTACATCGGGATCTTGATTAGGGGTCAACGGATGGCAGTTAGAGCGAATGAAGAATCCAATGGGCAGATTGCGCACTGTCTAGTAAAATAGATATAACTTTTTGTTCAAACTTCATTTTGGCTCCACAATATATGGTTGAAAAGCTAACTCATAAGGCTACAACTTTCATATTTTAAGTTTTTCCAAATTCTAAATGGGACAGGGTGAAAAATGCGAGCCCAGATGCGCGCCCGTGCTAGTTTTAGCGCGTCCAATCCAGAACGTTGTCCAACTAGCGCGCCCAGGTGCGCGCCCGCGCTAGTCCGACCCGAAAAAGTATCCTTTTCATCTTGGAGAAGGTACAATTATTTGGGCCCAACCCTACTTGGTGTGTGTCTATATATATATATATATATATATATATATATATATATATATACTATTTGAAGGGAAGGGGACGTTTTTTAAGAGGAAAACACAAGCATAGAGTCGCCTGGAGGCCGAGGTTCATTTTTTCTTCCTCCAAACTTAGTAATTTTTATGTTTCTTTGTATGATTTATTGTTTTGCTTCCATATCTATGTGGAGCTAAACTTCACATTCAAGGATTGTGGTTCTTTCATTACAATTGTTATTCGGATATTGATTTTGATTTCGTAGTTTATCATATTGGTTTATTTATTCAATACCGTACTTAATTATTTGATTGCTTGATCACCAATTGAATACTATCTATGAATCTTGAATTGAACTCGAAAGTGAGAATTCTAGATTACATATAGGATTGAGTAGAGCAAGTTCTTGAACTTGGCCCTCGGGGAATGGATTCGCGGTTAGGATTCACATATACCTAATTGACTTGCTTGGTTGATTTAGAGGAATTATAAATGCATTTTTGTTGATTCTAACTCCATAGACATATAGGCGTTAGGTTAGCTTGAATAGGCGAGTAAGAACTCGACAGATTCTTATGAGCAATATTAACCCTCACAATCAATAAACTAGGTAAATTAGTTAGTCAATTCAATTGAAGAATATAATAGGAATGTTAGATAGCCTATAACCCTAGATAGTTTTCATTACATTGATATCATAAAAATCTGCTCTTCTCTATCCAAAGTTCATTATTTATTTCTATTCATTTTAAGTAGTTTAGAATCAAATACTTTTAGGTTTAATTCTTGTGTAGATAATTAGGATAGTCTAATTTAGTTAATAGTTAATCACAAGTCCTCGTGGGATCGGCATCCGACTTTTAGTCACTTTATTACTTGACGACCGCGTATACTTGCGTGCGCTTGGCCGCAACAAGTTTGTGGCGCCGTTGCCGGGGACTTAGAAATTAACTATTTCTCTATATTAGACTTTTACTTTTATCTTTACAACTTTTGATTTTTTTCCTTCTCTTTTTAGAAATATTTTTATTTTTTTTAACTATTTGATTTTTCTCTTAGAATGTTTCTAGTTTTCTCAACATGACATTTGGGGATAAAATATCCGGAGGTAAGGTTATTGATGAAGACGCTTAATTAACAGAAGACTTTTATGGCCCGTCTTTTTGGGCTTGTCGTGGCCTGAATTCCGGGAGGTCTGAATTTGAGTATGGGAGTAAGGGTTGGTATTGGAAAAAATATTCACGATTGAAGGAATATGAGGCACAACGTTGTCTTCTAACAACGTTGGTACATGATTGGTCTAAGGAGAGAGATGAACTTGCGCATCAAATTGATAATTTTTGCTCTGTTGTACATAACTTAGATGCAGATTTAAGCACAAAGGTTGATGCATGTAACGCCCAACGAATTAATAATGAGTTGTGTGAAGCTGAAAAAAAATCTTCTAGACCAAATTAAGGAGCTAAAACGAGAATACCAATCAACAGACCCTATTTTTCTTGAGGATGCCAATATTGAGAAGAGTGCTCTAGAGTCATGTGAGGGAGTAGATAACATTACTTACGGAGACTTGAGTGTGTGTAAATATGGTGATGCAAATAATAGTAAAATTCATGAGTTAGAGCACATTAGACCTCATTCCAATCATTTTTATACATTGTGTTTAGACAATAAGATAGTAATCGAGCCATCTGAGCCAATAAGGATGGTCAAAGAATGAGGACGAGAGTGCCTATATTCTTGAATTTGTTGTGCCAAAAATCAAATATTACATTCCTCATCTAAAGGCCAAGAGGTGCAAAGTGAAAAATTTATTGCGTGGCCTGGTTATCTTTGTGGCCCCACCAACGGAGCATAACCACATGCTAGATGCCTATTAGGGGTACAATTCATAAGTTCAAGTTAGAGACAAAAATTGGATCAAGTCGTGTTGTGACTTTAAATTAGGCTCTTGTTGGGAAGCAACCCAGCTTTACTGCTTTCTTTTATCTTTATTTATTTTTGTTTATTTTATTTTCCTATCTTTGTAGCATTTTTTGTAGGATTATGAGCATAGAAGAAAAGCCACTGGAGTGTGTAAAAGCGAGCAGCTGGTTGAAACTAAGTGTGGGGTACCCACACAAAGGATTATACCTGGGAGAAGTCTGAGTATCCCATGAGCTGCTAATTCTTCGGCCTTTGGCCTACCAGGGAGTTTCTTTTACCCTCTTGTTATGTTTAGTGTGCATTGAGGACATTGTACAATTTTAAGTGTGGGGTGAGGAAATTATCTAGGTGATTTTCTGTGCTATGTTAGCTTAGTTATAGTACTCGTTCTTACTATAGTAATTTTTTTTTCAAAAAAAAAAAATCAAAAAATATGGACTTTTCCCGACGATGGATCTCCTAGACAGTTTTCTTGAGGGATTAAAGTCTAAACAAAAAAAAACACAAAAATAAGTCTTTTAGATTTCTTTAGGTAGTAATAATTCCCGTACTTTTTCTTTGTGCAACGGTTCTTTTTCATGGGATGTAGTTTGAACCGGGTAGTAGTATTTTCTTCTTTTAGAGTATATTAGAATTTAAAGAAATAAAGGAGGAAGAATGATAAACCTAGGTGCCCTTGACTTGTTTGATAGCAACATATTTAGGCTTTGGCATGTGTAGTATCTTCTCTACGATCTGAAATTATTGATGATGCCTTGCTTAGTTGGATAACATGTCTTGTGATGCCTATGTCTCGTTTTCTTGACTTATGTTCACTTTGTGCTTAATGCTTAATATCTCATGACTTCGTAAATACTTGCATATGTTTGAGAGTAAATGAAACCGTTATTAATGAGTCAGGTGTGATGAGGTTTTTGTATAGTCTATGTATTGTACTTGTGTCTAGAACTTTCCCGATATGTGAGTTGAAGCAAATTTTTAGGTGATATTCAGTTTGAAAAGTGATTTTTGGCTTTCTTTGACCTTTTGAGCTTTATTACTTATCACAAATAAAATCTATCCCTAATTAACCCTTTTAAGCCTCTAGACTTTTATTTGGCACATACATTACAAGCCTATACCCTTTCTATTATTAATTGACATTGTTTTTATACTTTTTCCTCTTAAAGCACTTTAATTGTGATATGAATGCTAAAAGAAGTAAGAAGGAACTAAGTGTGGAGTGACTTTTGAGTGGAACCAATAAAAGGAAGAAAGGTGCACTTTTTTTGTAAAATAATACACCATTAGCATAAATTGAAAAAAAAAGAATATAGAAGAAAGAGATGAAAAAAATTGTTGTCTTGTTCCATCTAGTGGGTATGAATTCATATAGTGCTTAGAGAAGAAGGAGCAATTTTTAAGGTGATATTGTGTGTGAAAGGAAAGTGAATTGAAGAATTTACGCTTAAAGTTGATTATGTGGTGTGTTAAAGGGCTTAGGAGGGATAAGTCGCTATTCCTAAATATATCCCACCTAGCCACAATAAAACCATAAAAAAGTCCTAATTGATTTTAGATCGAGCGAACCTACATTATAGAGATTTACATTAAGGGCAAGCATATGGTACCAAGTGCATGCATGGGGATTTCTTTTGTGAGAGTGAGAGAGAGAGAGAGAGAGAGAGAGAGAGAGAGAGAGAGAGAGAGAGAGTTCTTTGATATATATATGAGTCTTTAAACTATATTTGATCATGAGATTTTTATTGTGTGGGTTCAACGATTCTCTTATTCTTGTTGTGAGGGCACATGGTTTCATCAAGGATAGGTAATGTTATTAGACTTATCTATGATATTGGATGTTCAAGCCACGAGTGCAATTGTGACATTAAGTCAGTTTTTGAGGCTAGGATTGTTGTGAGCATATTGTGTTTGTTTGAATATTTTTGAAGAATGACATAAGTAAAGGGAACTGTATGATGATTGCATATTCTAGAGTTTAATTGTTGCTATTAGGGGTGTGCATTCGAATCGGTTTATCAATAAATCGAATCGATTATTTGTTATCAATTCATCGATAAATCGAATAGAAAAAATTGAAATCTTATTGAAACGATAACGATAAGCATATGTACAAATCGCTAATCGATAAGTAATTATTGATAAGGGTCAAAATCGAATCGATAAATCGAATGCACACCCCTATTATTTCATCCACCACATTTAAGGAATGATCATATTTAAAGCTCAATGAAATGAATTTTAAATTAATGGAAAATAGAATTTTTACTATTGATGTATTTCTGTTTTTTTAATACCGTTGGAGTGTTGGTGACATACATTTGATCCTTACTTTATTTTCACTGCATGTGCCTGTTGACACAATTTTGATGTTATAAACGGTGTTCGTCTTATTTTAGCTTTTTTTGTCCATATTAGTTATGCGTGTTTATAGCGATATACTTTCCGTGGAATCCCGTAAATTTTTTTATTAGTGTACTCGATAACCGAATCGATAAGCCCCAAAAATCGATAAATCAAAATCGAAAAAATCGAAACCTTATTGAAACGGTAACGATAACCATATGTACAAATCGATAATCGATAAGTAATTATCGATAAGGATCAAAATCGAATCGATAAATCGAATGCACACCCCTAGTTGCTATCAACCATGGTCATTGGTGTAGTGTGCTCCAAATGTGTTAAGATGTTAAGTGCTCAAAGACAGAGTAAAGTATTGGTTGACTCGAGGACGAGCAACATTTAAGTGTGGGGTAGTGATGATAGGCTATAACTACATATTTTAGTCGCTTATTACACTCTAATTTACTACACTTTAATTGAGTTTTAGCCTTAATCGCTAGTGTTTTGTACTAATGGTGTGTTTTATGCCCTGTAGGAGTAAGTCCGAGCTATGTAAGTATTATGTAATGAATTCAAGTAATTTAGAGCTTTAAAGTTTGAGTAAAACCTCAAGTAATTAAGTCGGGATCGTGTTTGGGGGTCAACAGATGACAGTTAGAGCGAATGAAGAATCTAGTGGGCAGATTGCGCACTGTCTTGTAAAATAGATATAGCTTTTTTCTCAGAACTTCATTTGGGCTCCAAAATATATGGTTGGAAAGATAAAGCAAAGGTCTACAACTTTCATATTTTACATTTTTCTAAATACGAAACTGAACATGGTGAAAATACACGCCCAGATGCTCGCCCACGCTAGTTTTAGCGCGTCCAGTCCAGAACGTTGTCCAACTAGGTGCCCAGGTCCGCGCCCGCGCTAGTCCAAATTGAAAAAAGTGTCCTTTTTCATCTTGGAGAAGGTATATTTGTTTGGACCCGACCCTACTTGGTATATATACATAGAAAAACTGTATTTTGAAGGGATGAGGACGTTTTTTAGAGGAAAACACAAGCATAGAGTCGCCGTGGAGGCTGAGTTTCATCTTTTCTTTCTCCAAACTTAGTAATTTTTATATTTCTTTGTATGATTTGTTGTTTTTCTTCCATGTCTATGTGGAGCTAAACTTCACGTTCTAGGGTTGTGATTCTTTCATGACAATTGTTATTCGGATATTGATTTTGATTTCTTAGTTTATCATATTGGTTTATTTATTCAATCCTGTACGTAATTATTTGATTGCTTGATCACCAATTGAATATTATCTATTAATCTTGAATTGAACTCGAAACTGAGAATTCTAGATTGCATATAGGATTGAGTAGAGCAAGTTCTTGAACCTGGGCCTTGGGGAACCGATTCGCTTTTAGAATAGACATATACCTAATTGCGTTGCTTGGTTGATTTACATGAATTATAAATGCGTTCTTGTTGATTCTAACTCCATAGACATATAGGCGTTATGTTAGCTTGAATAAGCGAGTAAGAACTCGACAAATTCATATGAGCAATATTAACCCTGGCAACCAATAAACTAGATAAATTAGTTAATCAATTCAATTGAAGAATACAATAGGAATGTTAGAGAGCACATAATCCTAGATCATTTTCATTACATTGATATCATAAAAATCTGCTCTTTCTCAATCCTAAGTTCACTATTTGTTTTTATTTATTTTAAGTAGTTTAGAATCAAATACTTTTAGGTTTAATTCTTGTATAGATAATTAGGTTAGTCTAATTTAGTTAATAGTTAATCACATGTCCTAGTAGGATCGACATCCGACTTTTAGTCATTTTATTACTTGACGAGCGCGTATACTTGTGTGTGCGTTTGGCACACAAGTATCTTCAGGAGAGTTTTGGAGAAGTGATTTTCTTGTATTGCTCACCAAAGTATATATAGAGTACAGAGAAATCAAAACCTACCAACTATAGGATTGTACAATAATGAAGGAAAATCAAAACCTACCAACAATAGGATTGTACAATTAATGAGAGAATATTCTACCAATAATAAAAAGATACACAAAAGATATTTACAATATTTCCTAATACGCCCCTCAAGATGGAGGGCCGGAGGACACACCAATCTTGGACATCAGTAGAAGAAGCCGAGGACGAGATAAGTGCTTGGTGAGAGCATCAGCAGAGGATACGTGAGCAACTCGAAGGGACCCATTCTGGACCAATTGACGAACAAAGTGATAATCAATGGAGATGTGTTTCATGCGAGAATGAAACACAGGGTTGGCACAGAGATAAGTGGCGCCAATGTTGTCACTGTAAATGACAGGAGCAGCCGGAAGAAGGACATGAAGCTCGCGCAGCAGGGAATGAAGCCAACGTACTTCAGCGGCAGCAGAAGCAATGGCACGATACTCAGCCTCAATAGATGATCGTGCAACGGAACGCTGCTTTTTGGAGCTCCATGAAATAGGATTTGGCCCTAGAAAAACAACATAGGCACCAGTTGAGGAGCGGTCATCACAGTTTCCACCCCAATCAGCATTAGAGAAACAATGCAGAGGTATAGCAGATGAAGGACGCAGCCAGACGCCAAAGTCACACTTCCCATTCAGATACCGGAATAGGCGCTTAACTGCACCCAAATGAGTGACAGTAGGAGCATGCATGAAGTGTGAGAGTTTATTACAGAAAAGGAGATATCAGGACGAGTGAAAGAGAGATACTGGAGGCCCCCAAGGGCCTGTCGATTGGCGGATGCGTCGGAAGGGGCCGAGCCGTCGGCCAGATGAAGGCGAGTTGACGCCGCTGTTGGCGTCTGAATAGGATTTGACTCCAGCATATTATGACGAGTCAAAAGATCAACAACATATTTACGCCGAGAAAGAAAACACCCCTTGGAGCTGCGCAGAACTTCAACACCAATAAAGTAGTTTAGATCACCCATGTCTTTAAGAGAAAACTGAGACCCAAGAGAGTCAATCACATGGTTCAAGAAAGCAGAATCATTACCAGTCAATATGAGATCATCAACATACACCAAAAAATAGGCCGTAATACCAGAGTGCTGAAAGACGAAGAGCGAAGTGTCAGAGGTAGTGTTTACGAAACCCATGGTCAGAAGGCTTTGGCGGAGCGCACTGTACCATGCCCGGGGTGCCTGTTTGAGACCATAAATAGCTTTCTGTAACTTACAGACATAAGATGGATAGGCTTTGTCAAATAAGCCCGGTGGTTGTGCCATATAAACATCCTCTGTAAGCCTCCCGTGGAGAAAGGCATTGATCACATCCATTTGACGAAGAGGCCAGCCCTTGGATATAGCTATATTGAGAACCAAACACACAGTTGCCGGATTAACAACCGGACTGATAGTCTCCTGGAAGTCCACACCTGGACACTGATGAAAGCCCTTTGCAACAAGCCGGGCTTTGAACTTATGCACAGTGCCGTCAGGCTTGCGTTTGATGCGATAAACCCACTTGCAACCCACAACATTCTGCGAGGAATTAGGCAGGACAAGATCCCAAGTGCCATTCCGTAGCAGAGCATCAAACACTGATGACATAGCAGCGCGCCAGCACTCATCAGACATAGCACTGGACAGGGTCTGAGGTTCAGTAACAGCAGGAGAGGTGACAGCAGACATACCAAACTTCTTGTTGGGCATAAAGATGTTATTTTTACTGCGTGTCTGCATATGATGACCACCCTGAGAGGATGCAGGTGGCGGCATAATGGGTGTAGCGGCGGCAGGGGCCGCTGGCGGTGCCGGAAGGGGCGCTGGTGGCGCGGGCGGTGGCACCGGGAGTGCGTCCGGTGAAGGATCACTGGTGGGAGCAATGGCAGGTACTGGTGGTGGCAGCGCAAGGACTTCTAGGGAGACCGGAATGGATACAGGGGGAGACTCGGGGTTAGACATTTTGGAGAACGGGAAGACATATTCATGGAAGATGACATGACGTGAGACGAAGATTTTAGACGTTGAGGGATCAAAGCAGAGATAGGCGCTTTGAGTAGTAGAGTAGCCGAAGAGGACACAGGCACGGTATGTGGGTTCCATTTTGTGTGAGGTGTAGGGCCGAAGCCAAGGGAAGCATTGACAGCCGAAGACACGTAATTTGGCAAGGTTGGGGTTTTTCTGGAAGAGAGACTCAAAGGAGGAGCGCATCGAGAGATTTGTCTTGGGAAGACGATTAATGAGGTAGACTGCTGTAGCAAAGGCATACGGCCAGTAAATGAGAGGTATAGAGGCATGATGAAGGAGAGTGAGACCAGTATCGACAATATGACGGTGACGGCGTTCAGCATAGCCATTGTTCTTAGGAGTTTGAGGAGGTAACGTAAGATGGGTGATGCCATGAGAGGCAAGAAAAGAGCGTATAGCGAGAAATTCACCCCCATTGTCAGTATACAGAGTAATGATTTTAGCAGAGAAATATTTCTCTGCAATGGATTTAAAAATGGGGAAGGTTTGTGAGACATCACATTTACGGTGTAAAGGAAAAAACCAAACATACTTAGAGAAATGATCAACAAAGATGACATAATATTAAACCCTTCATTAGAAATAATCGGAGAGGTCCATACATCAGAGAAAATAAGCTCTAGGGGAGCAGTAGAAGACAGACTTGACTCAGAAAAAGGTAACTTATGACACTTATGAAGTTTGCAATATACACAGGCAAGATCAGACACATTACTGGATGCTATACTGCTAGACGATACTAAATGACGTAGGGTTTTAGATGACGGGTGACCAAACCGAGAATGCCACAATGACGCAGAGAGCTTTTGTGTCGTGAGGGCAGATGGGAGACTGGGAGCCGCCGGCTAGTAGTAGGTGTTGCCCCTAAGTGGGCCGCGAACGAGCGTTGCCCACGTGCGACGATCCTTCACCTGAAAATCAGTATCAGAAAGAACAACGTTAACATTCTTGTGACGACATAATTGGGCAACAAAGATCAAATTTTTACGCATATGTGGAACACAGAGAGCCCAGGTAATAAAAGAGAGGAATGACTGTTAAGTTTTCCAGTATGAGTAATTGTCAAACCTTCACAGTTACCAATAACCACATTGTCCAAGCCAGTGTAAGGACTGTGAAGAGACATGTTGGCAAGATCAGAGGTTATGTGATGAGAGGCACCAGAGTCCAGGATCCAATCGGATGCAGAGGGAATCGTCGGAGAGTGATGGGCTGTGTGAGCAGCTGGATAGGGCGGCGAAGCATAAGGTGGCCGCGGCAATGGTCCACCGTAAGGGGGCTGGTTGGCGCCGGAGACGGGATAGGATGGGCAGCGGCGCGCGGAGTGGCCAAATTCACTGTAGAGTTGGCACTTCCCATTGTATCCGCGAGATTGACCATTGCTGGAGTAACCACCGCGACCAGAGACTGACCCGCAGCTGATGCGGCCGCGCCCCCGGCTATCGAATCGGCGAAGGACTGGCTGCTGTCCGACGACGAAGGCAGCCGAAGGTGCCGAGTCGGATGTGACGGAGGTGGCCGGCACACGAGCAGTAATCTGAGCCTCCATGCTTAACAGCTTGTCATGTAATTCAGCAAAAGAGATGGGAGACTCACGGGCTTGGATGGCATGAGAGAGTTCCATATACGGGTCATCAAGACCATTTAGAACCTTTATGACAAGATCCTCAGAATCAACGGTAACACCCAGGAGAGATAATTCATCCACAATCACGCGAATACCGTGCATAAAGTTAGTAATAGATTTAGAACCTTTTACCGGATTGTGGAGCTACTGTTTGAGAGCCATGATACGACCACGAGAAGCGATGCCGTATGTGCGCGCGAGGATGTCCCAGGCCTCTTTAGAGGTTTCCGCAGCGGCAATGAAGGAGATGATCGTCGGTGTGATCGACGAGATGATGGCAATGAGAATAAGGTTGTCCTGGTGAATCCAGTAAGGATATGCTGGATTGGGGGAAGTCACTTGTCGACGATAGTGGCCGGTGGGCATGGCTTCGATCCGTCCAAGAAGCCGAGGAGATCGTAACCCGTAAGGAGGGTTCGAAATTGAAATTTCCATGCCAGGTAATTAGTGGAGTCCAATTTGAGTGGGATTTGAGCCGATGCATTTATGGCAATCGGCTGGAGAGGCGCGGTTGACGTCGTGGCGGCCATGAGCGCGAGGCAAGGAGAGGAGGCGCTGAACGACGTCGAGAAAAAGAGGGCTGCCGATTAGTGCAGCGGCGGCGGCGACGGGCACCGACGAGAGGAGCTACTGCGGCGGCGGGTAGTGTGTATTTTGGGTTTGTTTGGCGATATGCCACTAGCTCTGATACCATGTAGAGAGTTTTGGAGAAGTGAGTTTCTTGTATCGCTCACCAAAGTATATATAGAGTACAGAGAAATCAAAACCTACCAACTATAGGATTGTACAATAATGAAGGAAAATCAAAACCTACCAACTATAGGATTGTACAGTTAATGAGAGAATATTCTACCAATAATAAAAAGATACACAAAAGATATTTACAATATTTCCTAATAATATCCTCAATTACCTGCTGATATTGTTTCCTAAGCTCCAGAAAAGCAGTTGAAACATGATGGAACTGGTCCATGAGAACCTTGTACTCCTTTGTACCACATGAAAAATGCCATTTGCGATCATAAACATGCTGATGAAAAGAGATCAGAATAGGTACTTTAACATCTGTGGGAATGCTGGTATCATCCTCAACAGTGTCAAGTGCTCGAAGAACCAAATAGAAAATGCACACGGCGTCACGAAGCTCGACGGGTAGTTGTTGAATGACGAGAGCAAAGCTACGAGAAACCTTATGAAGCACTGAGTAACAGAAGCCCCAATGTGGAGGCGGCGGGATCTGCTTCTCCGCGTGTCGAGCCGCCAGCTTAAGCTTTACCAATGGACACAAAGCATTACCAATGGACACAAATCCTCTGGATTCTTCAAAATCGCCCTCAAACTCCCCATTCGTATTCAGTCTTTTATTTGCGTGGGGGAGTGTTTGTTTGGTAAGAGGAGAAGTTAAACTGATTAGAGCCCTTACAACATCAGCAAGAAGTATGTTTTTAAAAGAAAAAGTCATAACCATGTATACCACTTTATTATCTTCATATGGGGACTTCAAATACAATACAATCGTAATAGAACTTATTACTTTTTCAAAGACATTTTAAAAAAAAATTATTACCCAAATAGGTTGAGTTCCATACAGTACACTTGATTGACTATCAATCATACTGTGATAAAAGTAACATGAACAAAGATGATTCATTTACCTCTCCTAGTTATTGAATGCTAATATAAGATGGTATCTAGCCATTCCTAAAAGTCTTTTCTACTATTTGTAAGCACAACAACACCTCAACAAGGTAACTCAAGTATGAAATAATTAACTCCTAAAAGATTAGTAATATTATCTCCCAATATAGTTTCAAGCAGAAAATATGTAACATTCATATGATGCCACAGAAAGTGACCAAGAAAGAACACATCTTTTAACTTACTGAGTGATATGTGGTGTGAATTTAAGAGGAATTCTACACAAAACTTCAAGTTAGCAGTCAAGAATTACGAGATCTTTATACATGTTCTCAATAAACAAAATAAACAGTAATAGAACTTCTTGATTTTTTTCCAGCCATAATTTTTAAGTCAAGAGCGAGGAGTACTGACTTCGTCTTGCTTTGCCTCATTCAACTCGTTTAAGACTGTAAGTTACATTCTTCATTCACTTTACATGGCTGAAAATGATAATATTGATAAAGTAGCTGAAGAAAGTAAAGATTCTGAGTCTATGGTTGCAACTACTCACTCGACGGTTTCAAACCAAAGGAGAAAACGATCTCGGGCATGGAAATTTTTTGAAAAAAAAGTTGATGCTAAAGGAAATAATAAATATGCATGTAGATTTTGTGGACAAGAATATATTGAGACAAAAGGCAAAAGTACGACACAAATGAATGGTTATATCGATAAATGTCCAAATAATCCTTATAAAGTTGAAAAAGGTCAAAAACTATTATAATTTCAAATATTACCGGGGGGGGGGGGGGGGGGGGGGTAATAAAGGTGGTCTTATTCCATGAAAATTTGATCAAGAAGAGTGTAGGATGGCTTTGCGTCGTATGGTGATTGTTGATGAACTTCCTTTTAGTTTTGTTGAGAAGGAAGGCTGTAGAAACTTTATGAAAGTGGCACAACCTTGTTTTCATATTCCTCCCCGTACTACTGTTACACGGGATTGTTTTGCTCTTTTTAATGTGGAAAAAAATAAATTAATGAAGCTTCTTAAAGGAACAAGTCAAAGAGTAAGTCTTACCACTGATACATGGACTTTTATTCAAAAAATTAACTATATGTGCATCACAGCCCATTGGATTGATAGTGAATGGATTATGCATAAAAGAATTATTAACTTTTCTCCAATTACTAGTCATAAAGGTGACGATATGGCAAGGTGTATTATTGATTATTTGCATGAGTGGGGTTTGCAAAAGATTTTCACTGTCACAGTTGAAAATGCTAGTTCAAATGATGTGACCGTGGAGAAGTTATCTGACAAATTAAATGATTGGCGAACCAATTCCACGAATGGTCAACAACTTCACATGAGATGCATGGCTCATATTGTGAAAGATGGTTTAAAAGAGTCAAGTATTTCTATTGCTCGTGTTAGATGTGCAGTTAGATACATTAGACAGTGTCCTACTCGATTGAGGAAGTTTCAGGAATGTTGTGAAAGTGAAAATATTGTCAAGAAGTCTTTATGCTTAGATGTTCCTACAAGGTGGAATTCCACTTACTTGATGTTGAGCGGGGCTATAGAATATGAGCGTGCAATTAAAGAATATTCTGATCGCGATATCGGCTTGTCAAGTTATCTTATGTTTGATGCTATTTCATATGGAAAGCTTGTAGGTTTGCTTACAAGAACTGATTGGGATGATGTAAAGAGAATTGCACAATTTCTTGAAATATTTTATAATCTCACTTTGAAGGTGTCCGGATCATTTTATGTAACATCAAATGCCCATTTTCTTGAAATTGGTCAAGTTGCTGTTTACTTAAATCGATTAATAACAACTGAAGATAAACTTTTGAGTGAGATGACATCAAGTATGTGGAAAAAGTTTGAGAAGTATTGGGTTGAACCAACAAAAATGAACAAAATAATTTTCATTGCTCGTGTTTTGGATCATCGCTACAAGTTTACTACTGTTTGTTTTGTACTTAAGAAGATGCTTGGAGATGAAGGGACAATTATTGAAAAAGAGGTTCATACTTAGATGAGTTCATTGTTTAATGAGTATGTCTATAAGTCGGTTTCAAAAAATATTGGTGGTGAAGTTTCTACCTCTTAGTCAAGCTCTTCAACTCCTGGTTTAGGTGAACTTTTAGATGAAATAAGGAAACATAAAGCTGCAAGTGGAGGTGTAGTTTCTAAAACAGAATTGGAAATGTATCTTGCAGAAGATCCTGAAAATGAAAGATCGGACTTTGATATCTTGGTTTGGTGGAAGGTGAACTCACGTAGATTTTCTATTCTTGCTAAGATGGTTCGAGATGTGCTTGCTATTCCTATTTCAAGTGTGGCATCTGAAAGTGCATTTTGTACTGGAGGAGTATTCTTGACCAATTTAGGAGTTCAATAACTCGTAAATTGGTTGAAACTCTAGTGTGGCTTCAAGATTGTCTTCAGAGTGAATTGCTTCCTGTAAATGTTGAGGAAGAATTAGATTTTCTCGAGACACTCGAGGAAGGTATATATCTTTTAATTAATTTTATTGTATTGCTTAAGATAGTTAAATAATATATTAATTGCTTGACTTGTTAATATATTTTCTTATTAGATTTTTTAAATCTTTGCAAAGAAGCTTCCACCGACGATGTTTGCTAGAGTTTATTAGTTGCTATGTAAGTTCTACATTTTACATAATATACTTGTAAAAGAATGTGATGTATTACAAAATTCGTAATATTTTTCTTAATTTCTTCCAGGTTTAAAGGTTAAGACTTTCAAGATTTGGAGAGAGTGATTCATTTTAAGAGTTGAATCAACTACCTCTGGAACTATGCTTTGGAAATACTGTTTGTTTTGTCAAACTAGTATTTCGTTTGTGACCTCTGGAACTATGTTTTAAATGAAGTCAATGAACTATGCTTTGGATTACTGCTCCTACTCGTTGCTTAAATTACCATAAGTTCTTTTAGTATTAGGGTGATATTTTATCATCCATGTTCTACTTGGTAAGAATTAAATGTCAACTTTTGTTTAGCAATAGTTAACTGGTAGAAATTGTTTAGTCTTAATTATTGAAAGTTGTTTGGTTGCATTTTTCTGATATGTTTGGAGTCTATGGTAGTTGCTGCAGCTATGAGTTTATGAGGGACTTTATGAGGGGCTTGATTGGATTTCTAACAATATTGCTAACAAGGTACTTGATAAGTTCCAAATTGATTAAAATTGATGATGCAAATTTACTATATAGGATTTTGTATGTATAAGGTGGAGCCACGGCGATTTAATACTATTAACTGTCCCTTAGCTAGTAGCAGTGATATGGTATTCAATATTCTGTTTACTTAATGGTGGAGTTTGTTATGTTTTTCATGGCATTATGTATATTTGGCTCCATTGGACTGATTTTAATATATTTATCTGTAACGTCTTCAAAGTCATATCGTTTACTTTACTTTTATCAAGTATAGCAAGAGTCATTAAGTATTTACTTTGTAGTGGATCAATAAAACAACAATTACTTTGTAGGTTATGTTTAGTCTTTTATCCACTGATCCTCAAGTTATCTACTTTATGTAATAGGCTAGGTCAAGAAAAAATATTTATTGCTAACTATCTAATTGTATTAGAGAACTAGACATATAAAAGATTGGTTGTATTGTCAATGTGTTTTAACGTTTGTGTTTGATCAAGAAGATGGAACAAGTTTTAATTTGGATTATTGTGGGGATGACTCCTTGTGTTAAGTGAGCAAGTTGATCGGTTGAAACATGCATCTTTATTTTCTTTTATTGATCAATTTTTGTTTGTTTGTGAATTGTTTTCTGGTTAGCCAAATCAGGCGCATGCTTATGCTCTGAGGTTAGGTAATTTACAGACCAATCTCCCAAATTAAAAATTCAACTAATACATATTGAATACAATACAAAATTCTATTATGTGTTATACAGTCCAAGGAAAAAAATATGTAACTAAAGAGTAAGAAATTCGATGACTAATAAAATCCCAGCAACAAAATGACTAGAGATATGATAGAAGAGCTAATTGAAAATCAGTAAGTAAAATAAGCACATTCGAACATGGATCTATCAACAGAGAATTTCCAATATCTTAGTATAGCAAAGTTGTTGCATCAATTGTCGACCATTCATCGTGTATATGACAAGAATGACCTTTTTGTCCATATTAGTTACGCGTGTTTATAGCGATATACTTTCCGTAGAATCCCATAAATTTTCTTATTCGTGTTATCGATAACCAAATCGATAAGCCCCAAAAATGGATAAATCGAAATCGAAAAAATCAAAACATTATTGAAACGATAACAATAAGCATATGTACAAATCGATAATCGATAAGTAGTTATCAATAATGGTCAAAATGGAATCGATAAATCAAATACACACCCCTAGGTAAATGCTGAAATGTGATACTACTCCCTCTTTCTATTTTTGTTAATAAACTTAATTTGTAAACTGACGTTTTAAGCGTCAATACCATACAAAAGGGATAGAGTTGATTTGTGTGGTACCCAATTTTCGCTTAACTGAACTATAGAAGAACCTGGTTTTCTAGGTATTCCAACTATTACTGTTTGCAAAATAATAAATAATGAAAATAAAGAACACAGAGATTTTTACGTGGAAAATACAACCTAAGGATTAACTCTAATCACGTTGCGGCACACAACCTGAACTGCTGCGACAACTACAAGTTAACTCTAACTTGAATACTCTAGGTACCTAATACCATTTCTTCTATGAAAGCTGAAAGGTACGATGTTAAATCACCTACTAAAATTGAACTAGAATAAAAGATTGACACTTGGAATTTGTTCTTCTATCTCGTTCAAGTAGCTTTAGGAGTGCACGCGCAAATCACATATAAATTTCTTGCAAAATCGCCTTTCTCTTTTGCTCTCAATTTAAGTTTAACTTCTACACATGTGCATTACCTGTAAAAGAGAACAGCACTTACATTTAATAGGTTAGTGATCAGAGTTTTTTTGGGATTCAATTGCTGCTCCTCTATCATGGAAGAATTCATGATGATCTCAACTCAACACTATCTTCATCCTAGATTGTGTTCTTTTCATATAAGGAGACTTTCTCTCTTTATTCAATATGCAACCTTTTCGATCAGATCAGGAGATATTGCTTCCTTATCAGTAGGATTTATCTCCTTCACATACATCTCACATGTATAGGTTGATCTTGACTATGCTTCAAAAGATGGACCTGGTCCATGTCTGAGTTCTATTGTTAATCTTCAAAACTTCACTTGTTCTTGGGCCAACGAGTTTCCCCTTTTTGATGATGACAAACTCTATGCTTTTCACTTATTTGAAACATATAAAAACTCATCTTAACCATCAATACCAAATTTAGAAAATTCACTTATAATCAAGGAGCAAGTTAATTAGGTTATAAATATCACTTATTTCTGAATGTGTAAAGCACAATATCTATTTACCTTTTTGGCATCACCGAAAAGTTGCATACAAAGTGTGATTCCCAGATTTTAATAAGTACTCATGGCCACTAAGGAAACTGCAAGTGCAATCATGGTTTAATCTTCAGTAATCAAGCAAACATATTTAAACTATCAAGGACATATGAACATTGAACAAGAGAACAATAGTAGTTATCACTGATAGAGATATGTCGCCATCAACAATCCACCAAAAAAAAAAAAACATTAAGCCATGAGCAAAAACAAAAGATAGAAAAATGCCTAATCTGGGTCACCGAGGTACTGAACAAGTTCAAGAGATAAAAGCTAGGAGTCCTAAGGCTTGGAGGAACTAGAGGGTTGGGTTTGGGCTTGGGGAAGGTTCAACATGCTATGAAGAATTCCATCATTCTTCTCCTTTTATTTGGTAAGCTCAGTTGCAAGACCATCCCTCTCAATTTTCACTTCAGCCATACTAACCTTGAGCCTAGCTATTTCAGCATTCTTGGCTGCACATTCCTAAACCAGAGTCCTAACTTTGCTGTTGATGGGCATCTTCTTGGATGAACCAAGTTCATTTGGGATGGCATTGACTGCATAGTCACAAGAAAGAAGAGTATTGATGCCAAAGTATTCCTTGCTCAAGGCCATTTCCCACTCATTCAAAGGCACGTTGCATCTATCTAGCACAAAAGTTAGAATAAAGCCATAGGGAGTAACATGAGCCTTTGAGCCATTGTGACCCTATCCATCAGCTTGATGATGAAGGCCTGCCAATTTATTTGCCTTCAACTTTACAAGCTCTCCATAAGCACTAGATCGATGTAATTGGCAATGTGCATGCTCTACTATCTGGGCAATAAACACTTGTTGACAAATTCAAACAAGATCTTGTGCTCAGGCCTCATTGCACTTTACTACACAGCCCTGGCTTCATTCACATCTTCAGAATCATAAATCCTCCTGGAAATTTAAAGAGTAGTAGTGAGGGAGTCCAGACAGGGCCACCTTTGCCTTGTATATCAAACCCTTCAGAAGGTATGTACATGATCTCTCTCAGTTTCTTTGCATCAAATAACACTTGAACTCCTTTCACCAGGCTACTAACCTTGCCATCCTTTATTGCAGCATTCGCCATAAACTCAATTATCTCATTTCTGGCTAGCTTACCATCCATCTAAAGGACCTTATCCTTCCATCCATGAGCAGCTAATGCACCCACCAATCTTGTCATTCTTGGTTCCACCAGGTCTTTCAGTGGTCCACCCATTAAAATCTTTCTTTAGCCAAACATTGCAAACTTATCCTGTTCCTTCTCATAATCAACCTCTTCTTCTTCTCCACTCCACTCCTCATCTTCACAAATTTTGGATTGTTTCTTTTTCACTATAAATCTCGTCCTCTAAGCTAGTGTATGTTCTACAGCCTCAGACACAGAGGAAGATTTCTTGGAGGAAGTCTTGGCTTTTTTGGGCTTGGGATCGGAACCTCCACTAATATGCCCCTTTCTTTATGGACCAGTTTCATTTCCTCTTCCTCAGCAGCCTCTGTGGATTCTGCAACCTTTTCCTCTATCAACTTGTTTTTTCTTACTTTGAGCTAATACCCTTTATATATAAGCTTCACTCTATTTCACCCTGCTTCTTGTGGCTCTACCCTTTGGTAATGAAGGTGCAGTAGGTGTTGGGGATAAAGCCTTTCATTTCTTGGAAGGATGAGGAACACTATGGGCGTTTTTGTGAGAGTTTTGCTTTTCTTTGGGTCATAGCTTGCCTCAACCTTTTTCACCAGGTCTGCTAGAGTCTCTTCAGTAGGTGAAACAGGTTAATCTCTCTGTGTGCTCAGATGAACCAACCCCTCAGCAGCTTCCCCAGAACCACTTCCCCCTGACCTCATGCCAATCACTTCTACCCTTTCTTGTGCAACCCCATAGATAGCAGACACTGCTCCTATTCCATTTCCCTTCTCTTCACCATATGCAACCTCTATCACTTTTTCTTTTTCAGAATTCTTTTTACCTCCACTCCTTCGCATATCAGGAAATTCAACATCCCTAATAGGTCCATCCAGAACAAAACTAGTTTTTATGTTTTCAGTCACAAATAAACGTACCTTAGAAAAGGATTCTTGAGTCTATTTAGAGTCAGAACACCCCTGTCCATCCCCCTCAGTAGTGGATTGATATCATTTAAAATCAAAGATGGAGTTAGAGTTCTGAGCTTGGTTTGCTTTCAACTTCTCATTTATTTTCTTCCTTGGAGCCCCTGACACTATGATCTTTCGAGAAAGCATTTTCACCCTTCGCGGTCTAGATTTTTGGAGATGAATTGGGTGGTGGAGGTGTGGATAAATTTGAGGGAGTAGGTGGTGGAGGAGTTCCAGGATTGTCTTGTGGGTTAGTCATCCTCGTTGGTTTCTTGAGAGAATTTTGGAAATTAGATATTTGAAGAAGAATGAAAGTGAAAATGAAGAAGAATTTTTGAAGGTTAGGAATTATTAAGATATCAGGAGAAATGATGTGTATTTAAAGAGAAATACACATTTATTAGGTAATGGCAACTTTTAGCATTGGTAATTAGAGGTCTAATCAACCTGGAATTCTAGATTTTGAATGATTTATCTTCTCTAGATTTTGGGAAAAATTTTCGGTTTTGAGTTCTAAGCAAATGGAACTGGTTGAAAGTTAACGGGTAGAATTTCCTAGGAATTGAACAAATGTAGGACTTTTGCTCATGATTTCAATATTTACATTTCTAATTATGCAGAGTATAGTAAACATACCTTAGCTTTTAGATGAACTTATACCGGTGAACTAGGTTCTTCATTAAGAATTCTCTTGAACATGCCTCAAATTACCATAAATGGTAAACTTGGTAAGTGATTAGTACATACTAACACATGTCACATGAGTATACTTACGTATGAAGTTAAGTAAGAATTAATCTAGATATTTACACAAGTTCATATTTCCTATCCATAAATAATTTTTTTCATTGTGCCTTCTGATTTAGACCTATTAGGCGATCTTAATCATACCTAATTCCAACATGTTCCTCTCAAAGTGTTCTCTACTTGTGCTTCATGAATATGTCAACAATCTATTTATCAGTAGCTCAAAATTCTGTGGAGATCAATCCTTTCACATAGTTATCTCTTAAGAACTGGTGTCTAACATCTATGTGCTTAGTCCTCTTATGATGAACTGGGTTCTTTTGTCATACTTATAGCACTAGTGTTATCATATTGGAATGCGACTAACTTCAATACCAAAATATATTAGCTACTATTTAATCCATAGAAATTGCGCACAACAAGAGCCAGCAACAACATATTCAGCCTCAGCAGTAGATAAGGCCACTGAATTTTGCTTTTTAGTGGCCCGTTATAATAGACATGAACCAAGAAAGTGAGCCATACCTGAGGTGTTTTCCTATCCACAAGAAAGCCTCCATAATTAGCATCAACATATCCTACTAGATTGAATTTACTACCTTTAGGTTACCAAAGCCACATATCAATAATGTCTTTTAAATATCTCAGTATCCTCTTGATAGTAGTCAAGTTAGACTCCTTTGAATTAGCCTGGAAGCGAGCACAAGTCCTACACTGAAACTATGTCAAGTCTGCTGGTAGTAAGATACAAAAGTGAACAAATCATATTCCTATACAACTTCTCATCAATAAATGAACCAGGTTCACCTATGTCTAATTTTGTGGAAGTTGCAATAGGGGTGTCATTTCCTTTGATTTTTCCATTTTAAACTTTCTGATCAGCTCCTTTGCATATTTCAACTTTTTAGTTTATACGAGTCTACCAAACTATAGAGTACTTGGTCCTCTATTAGATAACACGTAATGCAGTAACTGCTAAATATAAAGAAGGCTAGAGATTTTCTACGTGAAAAAGTCCCACATAAGGGGATCAAAAAACCACATCTTACCCATGTAGGCTTTAAACTCACCTTACTTGTAATATATGTATTACAAGCCACTTTGCAAATACCCTATGCAAAGACTTCAAACTAACTTGTTATGCACCACCACACGCTACTATATAACTCTCCTATTTATAGAGGATTTAACTTATGACTACTCCTTGTCACAACATAAACTCTAAAGTTTACGAATTTGGTTTGTTCCTAAAATAGTGCTTCTAAGAAAGCAAACTAGGAATTACAATGTAGAACAATTAACAAGATTACAACTCAACTATGGAAATACATAAGACTACAAGAAATTGATTCTTGGTTGAGTTGTCTTCTTGTTCTTGACACACTAGTGACTATAATACCGAGATGAATGGTTCTTCTGTTTGTGAGAATATCACTGAATGCACCAAGGAAGAGTGTCTTGCATCAAGTTATTTTATCACAAAAGATATCACCATCGGTACTGATGTCAACTCTTGGTGTACTTCTTCTCAGTGTGAAGTGACTGCTGCACTATCTGCACAACCACTTTTGGGCAGTTACTTTCCAACTGGATAGTGGAATTTGTACTTTTGTTAGAATACACAAGCAGACCAAGTCGTGGTTGTGTTCCTCTACTGTAAAGGTTACGTGATGGTCACTTTCTTTTGCCACGTTCCAGCTATGCTCTTGACCTGTACTTCTGTCAAAGAGCCTCAATGGAGTAGGTCCCTATTATGTTTCTCTTTATATTGATTGCATACAGTCACTGGCTTGTTCTGTTTCTGGAGACATCTGAGGGACAAATGCATTGGGTCCCTGTTGTGTTCCTTTTCTGTGGTCGTTCATCTATTTGCAGATTTTCAGACTTTGACATTTCTCATTAGATGTGTATCCTGTGGGACAAGGTTATATATCATGTTCTTCATAACAAATTTGTTAGATCGTCAAAACATAAGGCTAAGATATTGAAAACCTATCAATTTCCCCCTTTTTGATGATGACAAACTTAGGTATGAAAAGTATTTGTTTAGATCAATATTTAACAATTAACCAGATGAGATGTCAGTAGTTTGCCCTTAATCTTGGTTCCCCCTTAATCTTAGAAATCCGTCAACAACCTACAAGCATGCATGTTACTCTCATATTACCTATAACAACCTACAAGCATGCATGTTACCCTCATATTATTTTCCCTTATTTGGCATCATTAAAAAGAACTGCTAGGTAATAAGCATAAAGAAGTCTAACACAACTAGCTCATACCACATATGTGCACACAACATCACCTAAAAGAGAATCTAGAGGAACACGGTATTATATAGGGAAACAAAAGGGAAGCTGTTTCATTAATGTTTACATTGGACTTAGTAAATCAGGAGCAGTAATGGTTAATTCAACATGCCATTACAAAACAAACCAAAAAGATGGAAATACAACAACAACCACAGGAAGGTTGAGCAAAAATGACTTGGCAATAAGAGAATCCTAGGGAACACTGGAGAAAGGGGGCTTGGAGGAAGAGGCAGCAATGGTTTTGAGAACCAGGTCTAGTCTAGCATTTGCAGTGAGTTGTTCTTCAAGCAATTAAGCTTGAAGTCGCTCGTTTTCCTATCTTAGTCGGGTGACCTCCTCATATACTATATCAGGTGCCTTAGCTGCCTGGCTAAGCTGAGTTTCCAATATGGCATTTTGAGCCCTCAGCCTTCTCATTCCTCAATATGTCATTTCAAGCGCTGAGCCTTTTCAATTCATCAAAAGCTACATTTTGAGCGTTTATCAGCTAATATATGGTTGAGATACTCCCACCAACTCGTTCTAAACATTCACATTCTTCTAGAGTGGTCTTAGAAAAGGATTACTTGCGCGTGCCCACTCTAGGATTTCCTAAGGGGACCTTATAAAATCTGAACACTTGAGTTAGGAGATAGCCATAGGGTAATTCGTGATTTCCACCTTTAAGATTTGTCACTTTCTACTTGTGATCAATCATGATATCCGGCAAGTTGATTGGAAAAAACTCATCAAGTGCTTCCATTAGGACCATGTCTGATCTTTTTGCAATAGAGCGTCTCTCAGAGCTAGGTGAAACCACTTTATTGACCAATACAAAGAGAAGTTGATACTCAGGAAGCAACAATTTCTTGTGCACCTGTTCCCCCTGTTAAATGTCTTGTTCTTTCATAATGGCTCTCCGAAAGTTTACTCTACAAGCATCCTTAACTGAGTTCATACGTTCACGTGGGATTTTGAGAACCTTGCCCAATGTTGAAGCATCAAGAACAATGTCTACCCCATTTACGAGAGCACAATTATGTCCACCCTTAATAGTGAAAAGAGAAGCGTAGAAAGTTTGTACGTCATCTTCGTACACTAGAGGAATTTTGTCTTCAAACAAGTATTCCCATTTCTGAAACTCCACAATCTCCAGAATTTGACACATCCCTGCCATCTCTGAAATAGCTTGATCAGATATACGTCCCTACAACACTTTGTGAGTTCTTAGTCTTTGCTCCCAAAGACTGCCATAATTTGTTATGGATCTTATTGTACCGGGTTCCTTCGCAATTTCCTTTTTTTGTTTGCTACACCATTCGACAGACTTTCCTTTCCAGATTGCTATTCCCACAGTATTGTTTTCAAAACCATTTAGCTCAATCTGACTCAATTTAGACTTGTTGTTACACTTCACATATGACCCTTTTTGTTTCTCAACAGTTTCAATGAGTGCCTTTTCCATAGACTATTGAGTTTTCATAAATTGTTGTACCGAGGAACTGGGTTCTTTAGAAGCATCCTTGTCTACCTGGTTTACTGATCCACTCGTGATGAAATCCTTTGGATTCATTTTCATCCTTTTCCTTGGCTTGACACTCTTCTTACTTTTCTGAAATGAGGACTCGGAGCTTTCTTGCTGTATTTACCTGCTAGTGAGGGATTTTGACGAAGACCCTAAGATCTTGAATTGAATGGGGGGTACAACTGTGAGTTTGCATCGAAGAGAAACGGTTCATTAGAAGGATTTTCTGGGAATATCTCACGAGACAAGGAATCTAGGAGTTGTGCAGTTCTTGCATTTTCTAGAAGCGAGATCTCTTCCCTCTAATACTCAAATGAGAGATAAAATCCTTCTTTCGTCAGACTTTCAGTAGCTATGGCCATGATGTTGTGAGCTGCTTTCTTTTCAGGTGACTCATTGAGAGTCACGGAGTCCAATATGGAGGAGTTTATATATTGGTCAAGATAATCCTAAGGAGATTCTAGAGCCTGATGAGTGAAACCGTTGTTCTTCCGAGAAGTCATAGGATTGACTGGACATAAGGTTCTTAAAATAATGGTAAACAAGGTTTAGCAGAAATGGGAAAACAGTAGGAGTGGAGAACAAAATAGAAGTGTGTAAAGTGGTCGAGTGCATGAAACAGTGATGACCTGAAATTGATTTCAAGGAAGGAGATGAAATAAGAGCGGTGCTAGAAGTTGTAGACTGAGACGATTATTCGATCGCCATTAGATGAGTACTTTCCAAACAAGTAGCTAGAGAAAGTGAGAGATGAATAGTGGATCCTTGCTATATAATGAAGAAGAAGGTTCATGATTTGTCGTGGGAGGGAAGAGAAGTTTTACTAGAAGAGGAGCCAATGATGAGTGAAGAAAGAAATAGGTTCAGAATAGTCCTAGACACGACAGTAGTGTGTGGGGAAGTCTTACCGTGCAGATAAGGCGAAAGGATTTAATGGACAAGACATGATGGACAGACATTGGAAAGTTGGATGATGTGGCAGCTGAATTGCATGACACTTAGTAAAAAAAATTTTTTAGAGGGGGTATGCAGGATTAAGCACATTACTACTAAACTGAGATACAAGAACCTCATGCTAGACTAATTTTTTGAACAGAATTTTAACAGCTCCCCTCTTGCAACTCGTAACTGTACCTTTATCTTTTATGATCGTCATACGTGTTTACCTACAATGGTATTGATGTGAGTTAAGCTTGGACAGAAAATACTTTAGCTACCTTTTTCTGACGGTGTCTTACAAATCCAATTAAAAGAGGATCAGGTTCTTCATCAGGTTCTTATGACCCTATGTTCATCTTGATTGATCCAGAACATTCCCTACTTCGAGGCTTTGATGTAGATTATGGAGATTAATTTTCTGTTCCAGAATACTTTCTACATATCAATCCCTACTTCAATTTTTATTATCAGGGGATGATCTCTCAAGGGATGAGGCTTGAACCGTGACAAATGTACTACTATTGGAGGCCTTGAGGCCTTGTTTTTTTGGTTATTTCCTAGGAAGGACTCCTTCACTCGTCTATCTGCATTGCTCTTCCCAACCCAATCCTTTCTGTTGTCAGGGAAAAGGCATTTTCTTCTAATTGGGGGTTTCTGGTAAGTCTTGTTTTTAGGAGGGTTTGGTTCGTCACCTGCTCTCAAAGTAGAGAGCAGTTTTCATTCCTTTTGCCCTGAACTTTGGGTGATTCCATCAGCAATGCGTACCATCTTTGCAACATATTCTAGTTCCTTTCTTTCCTTCAACCACGCCATTTAACTGTAGAGTCCTTGGTGTTGATAAATTATGTTTGCACCCTCTTGTTCTCCTCCTTCATTTGAGAACTCATGTCCAGGTGAAATTTTGAGCTTGGTGGACTACGAATTTCAGAAGTGAGAAGTTTGCACATACCAATCCTTCATGCTATGGTTTCGACTTCACTCATCTCATGCGACCAATTTTTGGAGATTCATAATTAGTTGGAATGGATGTTTTTGTTTCCTTTGCCCGCTAAGACCACTTTGTGGGTTATCATATTGGTGACTGCACTTTCTACGCCATTCACATAGTGCACATTCCATCTTGAGTGCCAAACAAACCTTTTTATCTTTTCATTCACTTTGAGAATATACCCTTTACTTCCTTCTTAAGGATACATTCCCTTCCTGCATGGCTTTTTGTAAGAAGAGATTCATGATGTTTTTAGCTGCATGCTTTAGGTATCCACTGTCCATAGTCCATCATAATCTGCTTCTTCTTACTGCTCCCTGCACCTACACATGAATGGTTAGATTTAGGAACCTAAACTAGTTTGGGTCCCTTGTTACTAAAAAAAGGATGAATGAAGGATTTCCTAGTCCACGCATGCAACATTCGCTTTTTGAGAGTGGTACCTGGTCCTTTGCTAGTAGTCACTCTATCAGTGAATATTTTGTTCTTCTGAGCATGCAAAGCCCTAGCCTGACAATTTTCCTTAAAATTACCATTGTTTCCGTAGTGGGTACATAGCCAATTGTCAAGTACAATGATATACCTGTTGTGTGGGTTGTAGGAGTTTTCTCCCTTTTGAACCCAATGCCCTGCTTGTTCCCATTATTGTTGAGATACATGGCAGTAAAAGCATCTGAGGACCAGGTCCAATTCAAGGATTTCTCAAGATCATTTCTTACTTTCTCCAACTCATCTTGGAGTTGCTGATTCCTCTCGAGCTCACTAAAAAGACTTATTTTTACAACAGGTAACTCCTTTTCCAGCAAGATGTGCGACTCCATGGCTATTTCCTTCCCTTTCCTAAGATTTACATTCCTATGTTCTCTATTGAGTCCCTCAATGGTTTTCTCTAGATCATCACATATCACGAGAAGGTCATCCCTTTCCTCTTTAGTAGAGGCAATTTTTCTTCTAAGGAGTGTTTCTTATTGCTGAGACCCTCTATTGTTTCTTTTAGATCAAGAACTACTACCATTCGATCGTCTCTCTCATTCTCCACACTAGTTATTTTTTCATTAAGGACCCCCTTCTCTAGTTCAAGATTAGTTGTAGTCTAATTTAAGTCCAATGCATAGACTACTAGATAGTCTCTAGATTGTTCGGCCTCTTCAATATCTATGGTAAGGATCTCTTTATCACTTACAAGACTATAATAAGCATCAATTAAGACATTTGATGAAGACCTTAGTTTCTTAGAAGAATAGGATTTCAAATTTCTCTGAACATCCTTAAAGTTTACCTCATCATCTTTATCATCATCATCTGATTGATCCATCAGTGCGAACAATGAATCATACTTTGTTGCTTCAGTTTCCACTTCCATTATAAAACCTTTTTTTGCATCTAATTCCCTTTCGGATTCACTTAAGGAGTCTTCCTAAGAAGCAAAAGCCTGCTCGACAATATTGTATGCAACACTGTTTTGATTGAATCGTTTCTATGGAACCGAGTTTCATTTTCCTGCTTTGTTAGGAGTTTTCTTGTACTGCTCCTGTTTCGTGAGTGGGTACTCTTTGATGTGTGCCCTGACTTTCCACATCCTTGATAGAGATCATTGTTCTATGTTTTACTTGAACTTCCCCACTTTGGTATGCCATCGTTTCTTCAAACCATTTTTTGAAATCTCTTAGTAAGATAGGCCATGTCACTATCTTCATCACTTGAATCACTCCTTTCAGCTTTAAGCACTGTGTTCTTTTCCTTCTTAGGCTATCTTTTTTAGTGTCTTTCTTTCCTTTAATCTCGTATGTTTTTAGATTACCAATCAACTCATCTGTGGTCAAAGTCTGTAGTTCTTTAGTTTCCGTAATGGCATTTACCTTACTTTCCCTAGTCCCAGGCAGAACACTGAGAATTTTCCTTACAAGCTTGTTTCTGGGAATGACATTTCCAAACGAGTGAAGCTCATTATGATCGAGGTAAATCGGGTGTGCATGACTTGTATGGACTTATCATCCTGAAGAGGTCATATTTTTGGTGAGCATGCCAATTTTGGATTGTATGACCTGGGTGGTTCCTTCATAAGCGGTTTGAAACGACTCCCGTATATCTTTAGCAACTGCACAAGTTGAGACTCTATTGTACTCATTAGGTTCTATGCCACACATCAAGATTTTCTTGGCACGACAGTTCTTTTCTACAGCTTTTCTGTCAATGTCGTTGTACTCTTTTCTTCCTTTAGGACCATTGGCCCTGTTTTTTCAATCTTCTTAATAGGAACATGTGGACCATCACATATAATGTCCCACAACTATGAATCTTCTACAATAATAAAATCATGCATCCTGGTCTTCCACCATCCGTAGTATTGACCATTGAATCTGGGAGGTCTATAGGTTGATTGTTATTCTTTAAACCTTACCGGAGTAGCCATTGAAGATTTCTCATAGGTGTTAGCCTGATAGGAGAAACCTACTCTGATACCAATTGTTAGTTTATACGATTTCACAAAACTATAGAGTACCTGGTCCTCTATGACATACTGCTTAGAATGCAGTAACTGCTGAATATAAAGAAGTTAGCGGTTTTCTACGTGGAAAAGTCCCACACAAGGGGATCAAAAAACCACGACCTACACCTGTAGGCTTTCAAATCAACTAACTTGTAATCTACCTATTACAAGCCACTTTGCAAACACCCAATTGAAAAGACTTCAAAAAAAACTTGTGATGCAACAGCACAAGCCACTCTATAACTCTCATAGTTATAGAGGATTTAACTTATGACTGCTCTTAGTCAGAACATTAACTTTAAAGTTTACGAATATGGTTTGTTCCTAAAATAGTGCTTCTAAGAAAGCAAACTAGGAATTACAATGCAGAACAATTAACAAGATTATAACTCAATCAGGGACATACATAAGAGTCTACTTGAAACTGATCCTTAGTGGATTTGCCATCTTATTCTTGACACACCGGTGAATTTAATGCCGGATGAATGCTTCTTCTTCTTGACAGAATATCACTGAATACGCCAAGGAAGCGTGTCTTGCGCTAGTTTGTTTTATCACAAAAGATATCACCATAGGTAGTGATATCAAATCTTGGTGTAATTCTTCTCAGGTGAGAAGTTACTGCTACACTGTCTGACAGTCGCTTCTAGGCAGTTGCATTTTCGCTTGATAGTGGAATTTGTACTTCTATCAGAACACATGAACGGACTAGGTCCTAGTTGTGTTACTTTACTATAAAAGTCGCCAGATGGTCACTTTCTTCTCCTATGTTCCAGTTGTGCACTTGACCTATACTTTTGTTAGAGAGCCTCAGGGGAGCAGGTCCATGTTGTGTTTCTCTTTATAGTGATTGCTTACAATTACTGACTTATTCTGTTGCGGGAGGTATCTGAGGGACCAATGTATCGGGTTCCATTTGTTTTCCTCTTTGTGGTCGTTCATCCATTTATAGATTTTCAGACTTCAAACATTTCTCATTAGATGTGTATCATATGGGACAAGGTTATCTATCTGGTTCTTCATAACAAGTTTGTTAGATGATCAAAACATAAGGATAAGACATCGAAAACCCATCACTACTGATTGATCATGGTTCTATTTGGGCTTTGTTTGATCTATAAGCATAAGAAAAAGTTAAGCTCACCCATCATACTCATTTCAAAATCACTCCCCTTTAATTTGACAAAATCCATACTTAGTTTATCAGTGGTAGCCCAAAAATTATGTTATCAACATATATTTGTACCACTAGAATATCCCTACATTTTTTTCCTCAAGAACAAGGTACTATCAATTTTACCTCTTTTGTAGCCATGTTCGAGCAAGAATTTTGACAATCTTTCATACTATACTCTGGGATCCTGCTTGAGTCCATAGAGAGCCTTATCTAATTTGTAAACATGCTCAGGATATTCCTTGCTTTCAAACCTTGAAGGTTGTTTCACAAACACTTCTTCGTTTAGGTAGCCATTCAGGAAGGCACTTTTGACATCCATATGATGAAGAGTGAATTCCATATGTGCTGCAAAGGCTATGAGGAGTCTTATTGCTTCTAGTCTTACAATGGGAGCAAAAGTGTCATCATAGTATATACCCTCCTCTTGGCTGTAACCTTGCACCACGAGTCTTGTCTTGTTTCTTGTCATAGTTTCATCTTCCTCAAGTTTGTTTCTAAAGACCCATTTTGTGCCAATGATTGATCTATCCTTGGGTCTTGTAACTAGATTCCAAACTTGACTTCTCTCGCACTGATTGAGTTCATTTTATATTGCATTTACCCAATCTGCATCCTGCAAAGCCTCAAAAATATTTTTAGGTTCAGTAAGAGATATGAAAGCATAAAAAGCACACAAATTCTTTAATTGTGATCTAGTTTTGACTCCACAGGTTGGATCAGTGATTATGTTCTCAATGGGATGAGAACTTTGACACTTATGAGGTTTCACAACCAAATGATTTCTGCTAGAAGTTTCTCCCATGTTTTGTTGCTGAGGAGTAGGTTCATGAACAAGTTCCTATAGGGGATTGGTTTTAGTTACTCTTTGATCAGTTACCACTGTCAGGTTGCTCTGGATAGAAGAACCTATTCCATCACATGTTCCTTATTTTGATGCCACTTTAGCCTGTGTTGGGACTTCAACCAACTCTTTTACCATCCCAATATCCTCATCTTCATGTTCATGTCTCTCAGAAAGAATGTTAGTTTCATCAAACACAATATGCACACTTTCTTCTACATACTAAGTTCTTTTATTGAACACTTTATATGCTTTTCCATGTGAAGAACATCCCAAGAATACTCCCTCATCACTTCTAGGATCAAACTTACCTAAGGAGTCTTTTCCATTATTGTGCACAAAGTGCTTATATCCAAATACCTTAATATGGGATATATTTGGCTTTCACTATTTAAGTAACTTATAGGGAGTATTATCTACAAGACTTCTAGTCTATTGCTGATGTTTTATGCAGTGCTTATAGCCTTTACCCAGAAGTTGTGAGGCAATTTACTGGAAAGAAGTATTATCCTAGCCATATCTTCAAGAGTCCCGTTCTTTCTTTCAACTACTCCATTTTGTTGAGGAGCCCTAAGGGCAGAGAAGTTATGATCTATTCCATGCTTATCACACAATTCAGTGAACTTAGCACTTTCAAATTCAATTCGATGATCAGACCTAAAGGATGCAAGTTGACTTCCTAATTGTTTCTGATTCTAACAAAAGCAGTAACTATGTCAAATGCTTCATCTTAAGATGTTAAGAATAGTACCCAGGTAAACCTAGAATAATCACCAACAAGTACCATCACATATTTCTTACCACCTCTGCTCAATGTTTTCATTGAACCACGAAGATCTATATGAACAAGTTCCAACGCCCTGGTTGTGCTTACCATTTTCTTGCTTTTAAAGGATGATCTTGCCTGCTTCCCCCCATCCAAAGGCTCACAAACTTTGTCATCCTTGAACTTGATGTTAGGTAGCCTTATCACCAAGTCCTTGAAGACTAATTTGTTGAGTTGATTCAGACTTGCATGACCAAGTCTTTTGTACCATAGGAGGGGATCATTATCTAACACACTTAAGCAAGTGAGTTCATTTTCTGAAAGAGTGGACAAATCTAAAATGTAAAGATTGTTAACTCTTTTACCTGCATAACAATCTTGTCAGTGGTAAGGTTAATAACAAAACATTGTAGAGGTAAATGCTACCAGGTTTCCTCTGTCACACTGTTGTGAAACACTAATTAAACTATTATTTAAGCCATCTATCAAGTAGAAATTCTCAATGGAGTGAGAGTTTGTCATATCTACCTTTCAAACCCCAATGATCTCACCTTTCTTCCCATTCCCAAATGAGACATTACCTCACTTCAAGTCCTCAAGTGAAAGGAACCGGTTCTTGCTTCCAATCATATGTTTTGAGCAGCCACTATTCATGTACCATATTTGGCTGCTTCCCTTCACTTGGACTTACAAGTAGAAATCAAGGGTTAGTCTTGGAAATCCAAACTAGTTTGGGTCCCTTTCTTAAATAAAGGGGTAAATCAAATTCCTTTTTGCCCACCCAGGCGACCTATTTTTTTCTTGCACAAAAGCTTTGTTCTTTTGACTGGCCTTTTCTTTTGCATTATATTCATTTTTGTAATGACCAGTCTTGCCACATTGTGTGAAAATTTTGTATTTAGAAAGAGTGAGGTACTTTCTTTTAGGGTCCCACTTAGGTGCTTCAGTCCCATAGCCAAGTCCTCATTTGTTGCGACTGTGATGTTCTTGTAGCCAGAAAAGTGCATCAAAAGCCTTATTCCACTTGCAAAGTCTGTCTAGTTCATGCTTGATCTTCCCTAGGTCTTTTGTTAGAACTCTTATGTGTTCATCCTTACTATATACCTCATCCTTCATTTTTCATAAGTTCTCTTCTAAGATGAGGTGTGTGTGATCAGCCTTCTTCTTTCCTGTTCCTAGTTTCAGTTTTGTATTTTTGGACCTAAGCTCTAGGACACTGGTGTCAAGTTAAGAAACCTGGTTCTTCAACTCAGCATTTTTACTTTCACTCTCATTATAGATTCTAAATTTTAGCACTTGTATTTCAAGATGAAACACTCCCTAGATAGATCATCCTTCTCATTGTTAATTATTTCAGACTCATCAACGAAGTCTAGCAATAGCTCAAACAACTTTTCTTTAGACAGAAATTTAATCTTGTCTTTGAGAAGAAGGACACTTACCCTTTGTTCATCATTTGATTTTCCGATGGCCATACGTGCCTATTCATCTCTAGCTTTATCTTCTGAGTCCTCGTATGAGGTTTCTCCTCGAAAAGCAACCATAGCCTTTGTTGATCCTTTGTTCCTTTTGGGTTGAACCTGTTCTTTTTTCCTGTTCCTTTATTCAGGACTTTCCTTCTTCCATTCAATTTCCTACTGAGGATAATTTTTGATCATGTGATCAATCTTACCACATTTGTAGCAACTCTCATTAGTCTTTTTCTCATGAGCCCTTTGTTTGTTGGAGGTTGTACTTCTTGAAGAACCCTTTTCTCTCATTAGGTACTTTTCGAAATCTTTTGTGATCATAGCTACTTCATCTTCCTCCATATCTGCACCTTCAGCTATTCTAAGAGCCAGACTTCTTTCCTTCTTGAGTGCATCCATGTTCATGGTTTTCCTCCTCAGTTCATAGGAAGTGAGATTTCCAATCAGTTCATCCAGCTTGAGGGTAGAAATGTTCTCTAATTTTTGAATAGCGGTGATTTTGTTTTCCCAAGTCACTGGTAAAACTCTTGTCAAGATTTTCTCAACTTTTTCTTCTTCAAGGATAATTCTCCCAAGAGATTTAATTTCATTTGTTAATATTGTGAACATTGTGTATATCTTCTGGATAGTTTCTCCTTCCTTCATAGTGAAATTCTCATATTGAGAATACAGCAGTGTTCTTCTTGATCTATTTACTTGAGGATTTCCTTCATGAGCCACTTTGGAAGTGGCACAACTTTGAATTTTGCTGTACTCATCTGGTTCCAATCCACACACAAGCCAGTTTATTCAAATCTTCAGTAGTGCAATCAGCTCTTGTCTTTGGCATGTCCACTCCTTCAGCATTCTTCTTTCTAGTTTCCAGGGGACCATCAGTGACTGTGTTCGAAGTTTATAGTCCTCTCCTTTGATATGATCTCTTATCCTGTTCTTCTATCAAGAATAATACTAATCATTAAAACGTGGAAGCCTAGCAGTGGATTGCCCTTCCCAGTTTCTAAGTGGTGCACTATCATGATCATTTCCTAAGGTGTTAACCGCTTCAAGGATAACCCTCTCTGATACCAATTGATGTTGTAAGTGTCAATAGCACACAAGAGGGGGGGGGGATGATTTGTGTGGTAGCCAATTTTTTCTTCACTAAATAATAGAAGAACCTGGTTCTTCTAGGTGTTCCAGCCACTACTGTTTGCAAAATAATAAACACTAAAAATAAAGAACACATAGATTTTTAAGTGAAAAACACTTGGCAAAATGTGAAAAAAGCACGATCTACTACTTAGTAGGATTTTCCCAAATTCCCACTAAAATCAGTGGAGCCAAAATAGCATTTACAAAAACTCTTTGTAAACCTAAGGATTAACTCTAATTCCTTTGTGGCACACAACTTCAACTGCTCTGACAACCTCAAGTTAAAACTCACTTGAATACTCTAGGTACCTAATACAATTTCTACTACTGAAAGGTACAATGTTAAATCACCTACTAAAATTTAACTAGAATAAAAGATAGACACTTGGAACTGGTTTTTCTATCTTGTTCAAGTAGCTTCAGTAGTGAATACTCAAATCACACACTCTTTTTCTCTCAATTTATGTTTAACTTCTGTGTATGTGCGTTACCTGTAAAAGAGAACAACACCGACATTCATTACATTAGTGATTAGAGTTTGATTAGGATTCAATTGCTGCTCCTCTATCGTGGAAGAGTTCATGATGATCACAAACTCTAACACTATCTTCATCCTAGATTGTGTTCTCTTCATATAAGAAGACTTTCTCACCTTATTCAATATGGAACCTTTTCGATCAGATTAGGAGATATTGCTGCTTGATCAGTAGGATTTATCTCCTTCACGTGCATCTCATATGAATAGGTTGATCATGACTGTGCTTCACAAGATGGACCTAGTTCATGTGTGATTTCTTTTGTCAATCTTCAAAATTTACCTATTCTTAGGCCAACATAAACTAATTCAGAAAAAGATAAAACAACATATAAACAGAAAATAGAAAATGGAAATGAAATAAAAGTTAATCCAAGCCCACTAAATTCACAGTGTTTCCTTAAGAAATTTAATCCCCTCCTAGTACTCAAGGTTATTGATTATTTCCTCCCAAGATAGAATGAATTACACACTGGTATAATGGTACTTTAATCCCCATTGTTTCAAGAACAAAAAGTTTGGTAGAAAATCACACTTATTGTTGCTTTTTTTGAAGTTAAAAGTACGTAGAAGAAAGGAGGAGAAATCAGAAAATCATATGGAATAGAACGGACTTATATTTATAGCGTATGTTGGGCTGAAAACTGAAGAGGTGCAACTCTTCAAAATGACTGTTTATGCAAAACGGCCATCGAATAAATGTTATAATATAAATGGCTAATTTATGTAATAATAAACTGGAATTGAAGAGGGAGGTTTAATTTTTCGTTACACAACTAAAAACTTAAAACATTTCTGTTTATTGGATATTAATATTAATATTAATATTAATATTAATATTGTGTTATTAGAACAATTATTTTTAATAATATTTCTGTTACTGTTTACTATTAACAAATAAATTTGGTCCAAAAAGTTAATCAATCAATCGATACAAAACCAAAACTGAAGCCTAAGGTGAAGTCGAGTCGAGCGAGCGATGACGGCAACAACGCGAGGCTTGCCTTCTTCTCACCTCTTTAAGAGTAGAAGAAGAGCAATTTTTTATATACCCATTAAAAACCTCTTCCTCTTCCAATATGGGACAATGTCTCTTTGTCTGAGGAGAGAAACTTAAAATTTCACTTAAAAATATCATTTCCCTCTATTTCTCATTCACCCCTTTTAAGCCATACTAAAGCTTAAAAACCCCAACAATCCACCACATGAATGGGGAATGGCTATATCACGGAAATATGCATGAAAAACTGTGTGATTCGTAAGCAAGGATTAATTGTATGTGCATAAGTAGGTTTTTCTTTGAACTTTCCGTAGTGAACTTGTCTCGAATATACTCGGTCAATCGGTAGATTTGATATCTTTGAACCATCGAACATTGGTGTATACCTAGACAACCATAAGTCACACACCAACCCTTAACCGTCTATGGTTCTCATTATTGTGTTTGTTACAGCCATAAAACCCCGCCTAGTTTCATAAGTGTGTAGAGAACTGGCCTTACAAAGTTCTTTCAAGCGGCTAACACCTCACACTTACATAAATGATTCCTAAATGTGACATCCCGTAAATACACTATTTGATATACCCCATATAAAATTTAGAAATCATTAAAAAACCTTAGTGTTTTATCCTTGGTGCTGAACATTATCTTATCACGAGAATGGACCAAAATTTTAGTTTGTAATGTTGAACCGTCATTAATGACTCCGTTTAAAATCCTTGAACCTAGATCTTGGGATTTCCAGTCTTCTAGGTAATGTTATCGCCGCAATGATGTGTTCTTGGCCATAGTCTCATTCCCCTTGATAAACCTCCCCACTTCTTGAAAGTTGTTGGCATACAAAATCGATCCCTTTTTGTTGCCGATTTGTGGTCCTCATGAATGCACCCCAATTCCTTGTCAACCTAATTTTTCTAGACTTAGGCCCTCTTTCTCAAGAAGAATCTAAGTCATAAAGGCATGAATAAGTGTTGCAACCACCAATTTAGCAATTAAAGCATGAGTCAAGCTAAATATCACTAACCCATAAAACATTAAGCCCTTAAATTAAAGACTCATTAAATACCCACACTAGGATTGAGTCACAATCCAAGTAATGAGTTTAGCTGCTCTTAATCAAGATAGAAATTAATGATGGAGATGAAATATAAACTTTAAAAGTTGATTACAATAATATAATCTAAGAAATTAGGCTAAAGCTGCTCTAAAATTACTCTAAATTGTAAAGTATCGCTGTTCACAAGCTCTATGATACAAAAGATAACCGAAAACTGTGAAAAAGATCTATTTATACACAACTAAAATTAATGAACAAAAATACCCTTATGGAGACTCCGCTGTCACCGAAATACTGAGCGCCTCAGCGCATGAACTTTTGTAGCCGTACAAAAACAAGCGCGGACCAGGTTTCTTTAATTTTTGACATGGATTGGGTTTGGCTTCGCGGACAATGTAAATTCTATCACATCAGCATTGTCTTCTATCGTGACCGCGTAAAATGTTCGCGGACCGCGCTCCTCATTTGAGATCATATCGCGAAGACTATGATTCTCCATCTCACCCTTAGTATAATTTGCAACGCGACCACACTTTTTCATTCTACAGCCGCGCTATTTCATCATGGTTAGCCTTCTCTAAATCTCAATTTAGTGGACCGAGTAATTGTGGACACTTCAGCGGTGGACCTTTCGTTGCCGCTCTTTTCTTCACGGTCAACACTTTTATCTCTGCTTTGATATTGTGCAAATTTAACTCCTTCATGAGTTGATTATGGCTTTCTTGCCTTATTTTGACCAAACCCTATAGACAAGCACAATAAGTCAGGTTTTGGGAATACTTTAATACATTTTTTATCTAAAATCTAAGAAAAAGAGAGCACAAGATAAGCTAATATTTGTAGTTATCAACTCCCCCAAACTAAAACTTTTGCTTGTACTCAAGAAAACAAAGTAATTCTCACATCTACAAGATTAAAGAAAGGAAAATTCAGATGTTCTAAGATGACTTCATCAAGCATCAATTGAGACTAAGAATTACCCTCAACACAAATGTATTCTTAACAACACACAAGCTTTTTATCACCATGGTTCTTGTGCGACACAAGAGCATCAAGAATTGACTTAACTCAACAAGGAAGCTCGCTCTACTACATAGGTCATTGTGGAACCCAAACTATTCTCCTCTACTCTCCCTAAGAAAATCTCACTTTAGATTATAGCACCGAGAACAAGGATTGTGGAAAAGTACACTCATCTCTCTTAAAGAAGGGCACAAGTCCGACTCTAAGTACCATAAGGTTGTACCTTATGTGAATCACCACTAATGTAAGCTCACTCAACTGGAAATCATATAGGTATTTTGTGGGATGTAATGAAGGCTTTTGGTTCAAAGTAGGATATATCGGTCTATGAATCTTTCATCTTTCCATAAGCACTTCATTTTCTCATTTCTGCTCAAACTTTCTTGACTCTTTCAGCCATTTTCTTCTTCCTTAGGGGATTAGAGAGACACACTGTGACTTTCTTGTTCAATCATTTTTCTCCTTTCTAATCATTCCAAGCCTTTATTATTGCTTTTATTGAATCACTTCATTTTTCTATATTATTCACTTCCTTTTGACTTTTTGGCTTTTTTTTTCTTCTTTTTGCCTTCCATTTTCTTCATTTTGCACACTTTATCAGTTTTGCATTCACTGTCTCTCCCCCCAAACTTATGCTTTTTCCAATTGTGCTAAGGAAAGTTTGGGTTCCAAGAGATGGTCATTTTATAATGGATAAAGGCTTGTATCATGGTTATTGAAATAACAAGGGCTTTGGCTCGACAGGGTTGACTAGGGATATCATATTTAGTGGGCTCTAGATGTAAGTTTCAATTTGAATCAAGAAGAGCCTATACTCATTTCTCAAGTCGAGCTACACTTAGAATTTCTCCTAAAGAAACATTCAAGGCAAGTTCTAGGCTTATTGGCATGCGACTTCGACTTTAAAATAAATACTTTAGCTCGAAACTGTTGGATTGCTAAAAAGAATAGGGTCGAGGGCCCAAAACAAGCCTAGCTAAGATTGATCAATCCACCCGATGATTGTTTAGTCAACACAAGAGTCCAAAGGTCACAACTAGCAACATTCTTTGCAAATCAATATGTTTCCAACCATAAGGTCAAAGGTAAATGTGCTAGGCCCAACTGAAGCTTTTCCGGAGACACTTTTTATTCTTTACTACTATTTACACAAAAACAATAAGAAAATGGACTCAACCTTTAAGAAGGTTGTCATTCCATCCATCATTGGGAAGAACCACCCTCTTCACACAAATTCCACATTTGAAAAGAACTGTAGCATTAAGAAAATCAAAGACATTAATCACGAAAACTTGTAAAATTAAGACGCTAGAAATTGAAAAAAGAAACGACTAAATGAAACAAGAAGCTGTGCTATTAAGGAAAATTTCAAAAGAAGTTATAAAGTAAACTACAGAAAGTAATCTGAATATGTACAATAGGGGGTTGAGACGGATATGCATAAAAAGGGAATGAATATATACATGGAAAGTTAACTTTATATGGATACCAAAAGTAAAAAAATGTATGAAAAAAGGGAAAATCATATCAAGTTTATTATAGACCAATATTTGAATCATCATCAAAATAAGCCTCCCCCCTCCAAATAAAACTTAGCATTGTCCTCAATCATATCAAAAAATAGAATAAGGGAATGGTATAGAGTAAAGAAAAACTCTATATGATGCCTCTGTCTGCAGGGGGTCATTGGCTGGGTCTTGTGGCTGGTCTAAGTCACCTCCCTGGGGGTCCTCCAACTCAATCTCCAAATCCCCAATCCGGGGTATTACCTCTCTCCTCATGGGCTCTCTGTCAGCTTCCTGCTCTGGTGCTTGTGCTTCCTGAGCTGCTGGAACTGGCTCCTCCAAGAGTATGTCCAATGAAATGTCTCCAACTGATCTAATCTTTTCAACCTCGCTAAGCAGCTTTACTGACTCCTTTGAGGCCCGAGTCTTCTTCATCTTCTTTGTTTGTTTGTCCAGTTCCTTGATTGTTTTTCCCTATGCATCCAAAGTGGCCATGATAACCTTCTGGTTGTCCATGAGCTTCTTCTGGTTTTCCAGAATCTCTTTTAGTGATTCCTTTTCTAAAGCAGGCACCTAAGGCTGTGCTAGAACAGATTGGGCTGCCAGTGTGCTGGATAGGACAGACAACTTTGATGTAGCTGCATGCATCCAGTTGTTGATGCTGGAAAGAGTCTGATTAACCCTCAATGGAGTCAGAGGGTATGCTGATGAAGAAGGTACTGAAGAAAGCATAAAAGTAGATGGTCCGGAGAGAATATGTAGACGACTCGTAATCAGTGGCCACCACCCCTGGCTCTTTAGACTGGCAAATGGAAGTGGTGGCTTTTCCCTTGGACTTGGGGTTGTTCGTACCCTGAAGGCTGTACCACTAAAATGGCCTCTTTGGTTTCACGTTAGTGTCAAAATCCCTTCCTTCTACTTCCTAATCCCCCAAGTACATGGTGAGGAAGTTTAGGAAAGGATATGAGCTCTCATCCTTTCCAACCACTCTTGTAATCCCCTTGGACATAATATTCCCGACATTGATCGGGTATCCCACCATGATAGCCCCCAAAATAAGAGCCAGGGAGACTGGCATATCACTGTCATGCGTAGTAGGGTCTAACCAGTTGAACACAAAAGTTTCACACCCCTTCGCTTCAAAGTTCAAAGTGTTCCTGTAGATAGAGACCCCAAGTGTCAGCCAAGCGGGAGTAGTCCCAAGAAGAGCAATCACCAATGCAAGCCAAGGGTGGGCTAATTCATCTATAGCCACCTTCTCCAGATACAAGGACTCATTCTCGTCATTGAACCCAGAATAATCATTTAAAGTCTTGCCATCAAACTTATCCTTCCTGTTGCGAACTTTGGTAAAAAATGTGCCTATTTTGATATGGGCGGCATTGGCGTTGAATTCTTTGACCAAATGTTCAATGGCATCAAGTATGCTGCTGGTGAATAATTTCCACCCACTCTCTCATTGAACTGCCTCTTGACATTAGGGTTATAAGGTAGCAGATCTCACTCAATAAAGACCGTCTCAAGCGTAAGTGACCTCTAAGGCCACCACTCCCGAAACTTGTGGTAGGATTTCTCACTCACAAAATGTTCTTGCCATACCACAGGGTTCCTTGATCTCTCAAATCCTCCTTTATGGGTGTCACCACCCCTCCCGTCATTAGGGATCTAAGGATCTACGTCAATAGGGTTCACTGCTGAGGCCAAAAGTGTGGAAGGTGGAGAAGCTGATGTTGAAGCCTCACTACTTTCCTCTGAGCCATCAGACGACTCAAATGAAGTAGGGAAATCAGGGGGTGTAGGCTCGTCTCTCAATTGGGATTTCTCTTAGAAGTCTGTGGAAATATGGGTTGGCACTGAGTCTCCTTCCAAATCTTCCCGGGAAGGGACATACTCACTTCCTTCAGAATGGGATACAGCTTTGTCCGCAACTTTGATGGTTTTCCAAAGTTTCCTTATAGATTTCTTGACCGCTAGTGAGAATTTCGTCCTTCCTTGTCCTCTTTTTCCCATGCCTCGGGAGATTTAGCCTTCCCTTTTTGTGTATCACCTACACCTTTAGATCGGACCATTGTCTTCATATGCAATCAGCGAAAGCTCATTAGTATTGTTGTTAAAAGAATCATAAAATTAAAGCACTTTTTCGGAATTATCAGCATCTACACCCGCAAGATCTATCAGCATCTACAGTTCCTGCCCATCACGCCAAACTCTACTTTTTCGGAATTATCATCGCACTAGCAACTTTACTTAAGTGGAACCTTGCTCGCATCTAGGATAGTCCCCAAGTCAGGGCCCTTCTACACCTGCGAAACTCCAGCTGCAGATGCGGTTACACCAGCAACACAAATTTTTCAACAATGCATTAAGTCCAACTTGTGATCCGTTAGCCATCCGTAATTCACCAAAGGCCCCCGAGAACCCATACAAGCATACCAAAACACATCCAAAAAATACGAACTTAGTTGAATCCTCAAATCACATCAAATAATATCAAAAACATGAATCACACCCTAATTCAAGACTATTGAAACTAATGAACTTCCAACTTGTAATACCTATCAAACAAACTCAGAGTGATCTCTAATATTGCACACAATTCATAAATGATACAAATGACCTACTCCAACTCCCGAAACTAATTTTTGATCCCAATGTCAACAAATTCAACTCTTAATCAAACTCCTCAACCTTACAAATCGTCAACTTTCTAAGTTTCGCCAATTCAAGCCAAAATGACCTACGGACCTCCAAATAAATATATGGACATACTCCAAAGTCAAAAATCACCATATGGAGCTATCTGAACAATCAAATTTCTATTTTGGAGTCGTTTACACATAAATAAACATCTTATTGACTCTTCAACTTACGCTTCCATCCTTGGAACTAAGTATCAAACTTCATTCTAAAACATCCTTGGAACCTAACCAACCACCCCGGCAAGTTACGTAGCCATAAGAGAACATAGAATAAGCAAGGAAATGGGGCTACAATATGCAATATCATCAGTCATATCTTCACAGCTCTCTTTGTCTATAATATTCATCAATTATTTTAACTGTAATAACTTATTATTGATAGCCTTAGGAGCATAAAGTTTCTCAAGCATTTCTCATAAGCTTCTAGCATGTGTCTCATCAATTTAATTTTGTATATAGCACAAACATGTAAGTGCTCAAATTCTACAAGAAAATATATCTTCTTGATAAATAGAAGATCTTGCACCTTGCATCTCCAAATGTGATAATTACTCTCATTTAAGCAAACCATCTTACTCATATTTTCCCCATCATTCAAATAGAAAACTACCAATCAATATTAACACAAGCTATAATACCACCATTTGCTAGAAAAAATGATCACAAGCAATGCACACGATAAGGTAGCAGCGAAATAATACCCAATCTAAATTTCCTCAATCGATTTGAACCAAGAGACCAGAAACACTAGCATAAATGTGTTCAACAACAGCTATACACTCCAAAAATAGATATAAGAAAGATAAATAAACAATTACAAGAGACATCAGTATTTAACGCGGAAAAACCTCTTCTAAGTGAAGGGTAAAAAGCTAAGGGGCCAAAATTCTACTATATTATTGAGAGAGTTACAGAGTTCTCCAAAAGGTTAATTATATCAACGTCAAACGTGGAGAAACAATAGCATCAAGTATACACCTCAACAAGTAAAGAAAAGGAGAGACATTACCAAAAAATGAAGTGACTGTTCACGAGCCAAAATCTGGAATTACAAGACTCCAAATTATGCTTTCAATTATCACTTGGAAATCAAGATGTGAAGAACACGCAGTTCAAATTTTAGCTCGATCCGACAAAATATGAAATGGAATCAAAATATAAAGTTGATTGCTCAAGATGATTTTCCCGCCGAAGAATTTACACATCCTCTCTCAATTTTAGTGTTGAAATTTGTTGTTGTCGCTCAATCTCTTTCCCCCAAATCAGACCTAAAAGGTCTTTTACAGCTTGTTTGTATGATTGTTACCTATTTTATTGAATCGCATTATTACTTATAAATAATAATTCTTTGATTCTTGCCTAAATTTTATCGTATTGTATTTTTAAATTTGCTATTATGTAATGATGAAAAGTACGACTTGACATAACGACTAATTGGTATGATCACGTCGTTACCTCCTTTTTCTCATCGTGCTCTTTCTTATTATTAAATAATTGATACGATGCTAGATAGTATGGGCAAAATGGAGAATATTGATGATGACCATAAATTATCTAGTGGATCATTGACTTGCTTCAAGTCTAAGAACACCCGAGGGATGCACGCTGAGTAGTTGCATCATATTCAACAATTGACTAGAAGATATTTGGAGAGTCACTTAGAGGATTCATGGAAAGAATTGCAGTCTTAAGAATTGAAGACTCAAGACCCTCCGTCAAACCATGTGACACAGTTTCACCAAATATTGGCTACAATTCAAGAGGGGATTGAAGAGCTAAAGAAAATAAGCTTCTAGAATTCAAACGTAGCGATGTGATACAGTTGGGGTTATAGTAGAGGTTACAGTTTGTGTGGTGAATTAAAACTTTTCCTATTTATCTATTGGGTCTTCATATAGTCTAGGGTTATTCTAATAGCCACTTAGTACATTTTGACTAAAGAAACCTCTTGTGAGAGATTTGGAACCTCTTGGTTTGATTTTAACTTTGGATTACCTATTTGCAAGAATTGGATTTTTGAGGGAAATCTTCTTCTCCTTTCTTTCTAACTAGATATTTTAATTTGTCATTCTTGGGAGGCGATCAGATAATTTTTCAATTATTGTTTGAGACATTTACTTAGGATTCTAGATTTTCTTCTATAACCCATTATTCAAACTATTTTTGATTATCTAAATCAAACTTATTGTTGCTTTTTCTTTAAATATTGTTAATTTTATATTCCGTTGTTATATTTATTTAAGATCGTATCAGTTGGTGTTGATATTCAATTTTTCCTTATATATTTTTTAATACATATATATACTTTCAAATAGCATATATGCAGTTCTAAGCATGTATAAGAATTTTTTTAATTTTGATGCAATTTTTATAGTTTTGTTTTTAAAAAGACTCCAAATTGATTTATTTCTTTCCTTTTCATTTATAAAATTTCCAATAATTATCCTTCAAATTATTTTTGTGGTGATTTAGCAATCTAAATTCTTTATATATGTATTTAATTATTTTTTGATGCATTTTTTATAATTGCATTTATATTTTTAAGCTAAATTGCAAATCTTTGCAATAATAGCCCTACTAATGCATACTTACGTTATTGATACATAAAATGGTCTCTTGCGTGTATAAAATATTGAGTGACTATTTTTAATCATATTAGTACTCTAAAATAATATTTGGAAATTATTCGTTATTTTTATAAATTATATAGTATAGAAAATCGCTATTTAAAAGATAGCCTAATTTCATTACATTTTCAGCAACCTAAACATACCCAGGCCTAATACCCATATGTGCAACCCAAATACCCAGCCAAATCCTGGCCGTTGATAATTTTGATCAACGGTCCAGGTTTTCCCTTTCCTTAATTAAAGAAACATATACCCCTCTAACCTAATTTATTTTACACCTTACACCGTCGTCACCTAATCCTCCTTGCTCTCAAACTCTCTCAACATAACCCTAATCCCATCTCACTGGCCCTCATATATTGGTATCCCCGGTGGTTTATCACCACCTCTCAAGCCTCCAGTGGCCTCTCACGTCATCTTTTCCATCTCTAGGACCCTCAAGGGACCAAGGCTAGTTGACTTGCATTTATAGTTCATCTCTCGCCTATTTTAAGCCATTCTGGTGTGGTTTCGAGTGATATCGTCCTATATATACTACGATCTATGGTTTTCTAAGCAGGTTCCTGCACCTCTCTATGGTTCTCTTTGAAACCCTAATTTCTTTTCTAAACCTCTTAGATCAGTACAGATCTAAGATGACTTGGGTTGGTTTCATGTGAGTTTTACAATTGCCTTAAGATTCTTTGCAAGAATCGTATGATTTTCATCTTTTTCTAAAACTAGGGTTTTCGAATTTTTAAAAAAAAATTTGTTTGGTGATTTTTATGTTAAACTGCTGCTTCTCACATATTCTAACTAATCTTTATGAGTCTTCTACAATCCTAACTCGCTTGTACCAAAAGCCCTAATTTTGGGGTTCATAGTTTGGTTTTGAATATTAGTACATTTGATTGTTTTCTTACTTTGGGTTCTTGTGATTTCCTGTGACTTTCTTATCCTAATATTCTTCTATAAGATTTCTTAGTTTGACCTCTCACTAATTTTATGTGCTTGTGTTTGTTCTGATGATTCACGTTAATACTTGTATATTTTCCTTTGAATTGTTGTTGTTTAACTATGTGTTTTGTTAAAGCTATGTGAAATCCTGACATTCATGTTCTGCCTTACTTAATATGCTAAACATGCTGACTCTTTAATGACTTTCTGAACCGTTGATTACTCTGAATCTCTTATTTCCTAGTTTAATTTGAACACATGCCATTTAACTCTTGATTCTTATACCTCTATTTGATTTGACTGGATTGCTTGCCTTAATTGTTTTTTATTTCCTGCCTTGTTTATAGTCCGCTGATTATTACTAATTTTTTACTTAATTAAATTGTTGTTCATTTACCCATAATTACCTATTCTATACCAAAACTTTACTTGATTCTTTTCCTTAAATACTTAGCATGTTTTATCATTGATTTAATTGTCCCTTGATTAAGGGATGACCTTGTAATTTATGTGTGACTTTCCTGATTTACTACTTAATTAATCGTTTACCTTATATGTCAAGATTTTGATTACTATATAAACCTTCTCTTATTTTAGGTTCGACACAACAAACATTAGTTCAAAAATCACTACTTCTTACAATCTAAAGTTTTCTTTATCTGCTGCTACTTGTGATACTTCTTGATCTTGTCGGCAGAATGCCAAGGCTAGATATTTGAACTTTATTTGCTTTATATTCCGCACCCTTTTCTTCAACTGGTATGTGTCTAGTTAAGTTTTTGGAGTCCATACCTTATGTGTTTTAATTCATGTACTAGTTCATCAGTTATGAGTTTATGCATGCCTACTTCTTTGCTTAGCATGTCTAAAATTTACCTGTTCAATGTATTCTTTAATTCTGCACTCTTTCTTGCTTACTCTTTTTCCTAGCATGTCTAAAATTTTCCCGTTCAATGTATTCTTTAATTCTGCACTCTTTCTTACTCACTCTGTTGCCTAGCATGTCTATAATTTTGTCATGTTCAATTTATTCTTTAACTCTACACTCTTTGTTGCTTACTTCTTCACCTAGTATGTCCAAACTATATGTTTAATCATGTACAAGACATGACTATTATCTATGTATTAACTATTTACTGAGTCTCTAAGATCCTATGTGTTGCATGCAGTTTGTGACTATATGTTTCTTCTATCCTTATCCATGTACCTTAAGGTGATTCTTATGTTCCACAATCCCTTTAACCCTATGTGAAGTTCTATTTGTTAAGTGTTCTGAATATCTTTTATGACTAATTGATTGTCTGCTGCATGATACTCTTCCCAATTTGTCTTTTACCACTAATTTATTTCCTGAATCTAAAAAACTTCTCTACTTCTGAAGCCATCTCTGTACTATTTTCAAAATCAAACTATGTCATACACTCTCACATTACTCCTAGAATATTAGGTTTGGCTCCTATGGCATATGTACAACCTTGAGATCTCTCTGAACTCTGGCATGTCAGAGCTAGCCTTTCCATACTGTACCTAAATCAGTTACTATTAGAGAAAACGTCTGGGTGTGAGCACTGACCGAGATCATTGAGGTTTTTAGGGAACTTTGACATACTTAGACATGATACTGTCTATGGAACTTTTTCATTTGAGGCTGTTGGAGGCTTGGGAAGTAACTTGGGCCGGCTTCAGGCTCCCTATAGTTAACTTCTACTTTTTCTTTATATATTAATGTAATTTAGCCAACTGGTTTGTAATAATTATTTGTAAATAACATTGGGGTGATTAGTAAAAATGGGTGGGCAGTTATAAATGTTGGGTAAATCGGGTAGATACCATGCCTATATGATTTGTGTTAATGCATTTGCTATGTTTGTTATACTTTCACAATATTAGAAATCATGCCTGTAGGATCTAAATGTCTTCAATAATAGAAATCATGTCTATACAGTTAAAATCAACTTTATAATTAGATATCACGCCTAAAGAGTATAAAGTAATTGAGTTGAGTTTCTGCTACAGCATGTATTTACATTTGTCTCACTAGAAATCATGCCTATAAGTTCAAAGATTAGCTCTTAATAATTAGATACCATGCCTATCGGAATTAAATAAAAAATCCTACATGTAGAACTTAAATTAATTTAGTAAAACATATCAATTTAATTCTTGTTAGTTCATTCTGAATTGGTTTAATCAACTTTTTGCTTCTTTAAATGAGTTTTCAGACACTGCCTTAATTTGCTACCGCTAGAAAGCATATCTACACGATCTCAAATGTCCGTTTAAAAACTGTTCACTATTTTACTACATCAGTGTAGATATCATACTCTTAGGATATCACTGTTCTGCGTTAAGGCAAGCCTATAGGCAGTTTAAATTCTCCAACTCTAAAACATTGCTTTGTTATTTAAAGTTGTTCAGACTTAACATGTCTAAATCAGTAGGCAAGCTAAATAGAGATCTTTTCACTTTGTACTAATTTAATATGTATAATCCCTATTCACCTAGATATCATGTTCTACGATTTTCTCTTAAATACTTGTTTCTTGTTTGAAGACGTGCATTTACTTGTTATATGTGTGGAGGTGTCTGTGAGCCTGAAATCTATTCTCTTTAAATGTAGTCCTACTTGTTCTTAATTAACACCTAGACTTTTATCCTTTAAACCTTAGGAAGGTCTAGAACTATCCAAAAGTAGAGGTCCTAAAATACCTCCAGGCCCACGAGGAAGGGATGAATAGTGCACGGATAGGACATTTTCAAGGTTTCTAGAACGCTTTAGGCTATGACATGTGGAGGGACTTGGGTAGAAAGGGATATGATGACTACGCTCTAATGTCATGTGTATCCCCTCATTGAGGAGTGATTACCGGGTATTGCATGGGGTGATTCTGTAGGCTAATCAAACTAGGACCCCTCTTACGCAATTACCGATGTTTAAACTTTACTCTTTCATATGAAACTTGTTCAAATTCCTTGTCTTATTACTTGAGTCATACAATGTCCAAAACATGCCTTTATTTCCAAGAACGTGTTTAATTCATTTATTTGATAAAAGGACTAATTCGTAAGTATAAGTTCAACTGGGACGAGAGCTAAGTCACGGGTGACTGAGAGGCTTGCCTGAGAGGCTATATTTATAAGTGATACCTAGCTCGAGGGGCTCATTTATTACGTTTTTGTTGATTTCACTCTTTCTTTTATAATAAGCCTCTGTTGAAAACTGCTAAGTAAATGATTTCAAGTATTTCAATTGCAACTGAAGTTTTACAAAGTAACTGACTTTTAAACTATTGAGTTAAGTTGATATTCTGTTGTTGATTAAAAGTATTAGAAATAGTGAGGCAACAATGGTGGAATATATACTTTTTTGACTGAATATCACAACCTCACACTTGAACTCTTGCTCGTCCTCGAGTACGCATTAAAATCATTCTCAATAAGTTAAGCCTACTAATAACCCCACTTCGGTTGATACTAAAAATTATGCTCTACACCAACTCAAAGCATCTGATATATATATCATGATCATCGTGCAAGTTATATAAGTCACAAACAAACAACAAATTTCTAACCTCCTAGCCTCATAGAAGGACTCTAGCTCACTAAATTTAAGCGTGTTCACCTACTCTATCAAATAAAACTAATAATATCACCTTCCTATCATGAAACAAGTGTCCTCGCTAGAATAAATAGTCCATACACTCAAATTAAAGAATGAATATAATTTAAGTACTTAGCATCAAAGAACAACTCTTGCACTCACGAACGAATTCACATGTATGCACCAAGAACCATTGGCTTGCCCATTAGTATATTTCTACTAATTAAGTATGCTCGAATAGAATCAAATAGAACTTTAACAGGTTATAATGTTGGCTAGGGGACGGGTAGGAGAATTGTATAATAGTGACTTAAACTTCCCTAAGCACTTTGCATTTTTAGACTTCTTCACTCATTATTTTCATCTCTTAATTTTTTTTTCAGCACTCTCTTCATCTATTATTTCACAAGTATTTCCCTCATATCAAAAAGTTTCATTTTTTTAAAGAAACTTTTTTTCTCTTTTCTTTTTTCATGTCAAATTCTTTTCAAAAGGGCCTTTTCATCACTTTCAGTTATCGTTGGTCACATTTTTTACTTAATCATCCCTTTCTTCAAATTAATCAATTGATATCGTAGCCAAGAAATAGTGCTCAAGGAATAAGGGTGCAAAAATTAGGAATTCGACAAAAGGATCAAGGCAAAAATATGACTTCCAAACAAAAGGTTGCAGGCTCAAAGGCCTAACTAGTGGTACAATACCTGAAAAGGTTAAAATTCCTAAGACATATCAAAGAAAGCCTATTCATCATCTTCTAAGCAGAGCAACACTTTTACTTCACTTCAATATCATACAGCCAAATTTTAGACTAAGATGCAAAATATGGGATATATGTAAGAAATCCTCACTCCACATGGCACAAGTATCAATCAAGATGGATCACTTTTAATCTAAGACTGACAAGTCCATAGCGAATATAAAATAAGAATAAGCTATATAAAAAGTCACAACCCCGAGCTTAGGTGTCAGAAAGTTTGCTATTTTATTCATTACTCAAGAACACAGAGAAAAGTACTACTCAAGCTCAGGCCTATAAATGCTAGTATCAAACAATTAATAAAATATTTTCTTCTCCCTTTTTTTCTACTCCTAAAATAAAAAAAAATCTATTCTTAAAAAATAAATAAATTGCCTGGTTCAAGTTACATCCTCGGTAAAAGAATCGATGCAAAAAGAAAAAACAAAGGGTATTATTATTTAACTAAACTAACTAGAAATAAAAATAAAATAGTTTTGAATTAGTTTTTATTGAACCTTAATAAAACTGTCTACAAAATCCATCATCAAGAAAAGCCCCAATTTTTTTATTTTTTTCTTTTTTCATTTTTAACAAAAACTACTATACTAAGAACGAGAACTATAAGCTAAGATAGCACAGAAAATTACTGAGTCAATCTTCTCACTCCACACTTTAAATTATGCAATGTCCTCAATGCACACTCAAAATAACAAGAGTATAAAAGAGATTCCCTTGTAGGAAAAAGGTCGAAGCACTAGCAAAGCATACTCAGACTTCCCCAGGTATGGTCCTTTGTGCGGGTACCTCACACTTGGTTTCAATCACATACTCGCTTTTTCACACGATTACTATCTTTAACTCCATGCTACTACTCCTACAAGATGAAAAAATAACATTACAAAAAAATACACAACAAAAAATTAAACAAAATAAAAAGAAATGGTGAATTGGGTTGCCTCCAACAAGCACCTTATTTATAGTCGTAGCACAACACTGTCACTTTTATCACTTTTTCCTCCACTTTGAGGATAAAAATTGCACCTTGAATGTTACATCAACTTTTTTGTCATGTTCCTAGGACGGTGGTGTAAAAATAAAGGAACCAAGCAATAGATACTGCATCTTGCACTTCTTAGCCCTTAAGTGAGGAATGTCGTCTTGCCTTTGGTGCTGCAAATTTTGCAATATAATGGTCTTTTTCTTCATCTATACATCTCTCCAAAGGCTCCGTCTCCATATCTCCATCCAAAGATAATGTAGAAAAATGATTAGAATGAGGACCAACACGACCCTACTCCAAAACTGCATATTTTTTACATCTTTCATAATGTATGCTCTCACAACTCGACATCATCAACAAGAACATGGTCTAATACTTGATATTCTTATTTTAGCTCATCAATTTCTTCTAGAAGATCTTTTTCAGCTTCATACAACTCATAACTAAATTTTAAGCATTACACGCATTAATCTTTGCACTCAATTGAACCTCCAAGTCGCGAATAAAACTGCCAAATTGGTCGATCTCTTGTCCCAGTTCAGGTCTTCCTTCTATAAAGTGTTGCATATCCCCTTTGTAATTTTCTCACGGAAACCTCCATATTCCTCTAATAATTTCTTATACATATCAAGAATGTGAATATCATGTTCCACATTATCCAATTCAGTACTCGTGTCAATCTCACAAGAATTATTAGAATCAACATAAGTAGAGATTGGAGTAGGATAACAATACTTAGGACAATTATTCCAACTACCACCACAGATAGTACATGATTGAGATGGTGCACACAACTCGTTGCTGAAAATATTTTTATAATATTGTTACAAGTGGGGTCCTTCACAATATAGACAAGGATCACAAAAACAAGAATACTTACTATCTGACCACTTTTCGTTCAAAGATGTCATGTGAAAAAATGTAATACTAACTATATTAAACTAAAATTAAAAACTTAAATAAATAAAAAGAAAAAAATCTAATCTAGTAAAACACTTAATTTCTAAGTCCCGACAACGGCGTAAAAAACTTGTTGCTCCCAAACGCGCAGGCAAGTATACATGGTCATTTAGTAATATAGGATTGTAATCCAGATATTGTACCCACAAGAACTTCTGATTAATTATCAACTAAATTAAACCCAACAAATTAATCTATTCAAGCGATTCCTAAAGTATGAATATTAAATTACAACTAATTTAGAGTACAAACTAAGAGATTAAAGAAAACAAAGACGAATTCAATGAGAGAGAATATTCTAAAGTTATGGGTAGGGATGCTGTTTGGGCCAGGCCCGGGCCTAAATGGGCCGGTCCTGGCGGTCCCGGGCTTGAGGCGGGCTGGTCCTGGGCGGTCCCAGTCCAAACGATCTCGGTTTTCACTGTCCCGATGGGTGGAACCGGCCCATGGTGGTCCTATGTCCACATGGTCTCGGGCTAAATGGGGCCGGGCTCGTGGGCCTATACAGGCCTAATGGGCTTTTTCATTCCGGGCTATTTTTTTAATTTTTTTTATCTAAGGCACTTTCTTGTAAACTATATATATACTAGAATAAATTACTTATAGATAGCTATATAAATATATATAATATATATACTCTACGTTATATATACATATATATATATATATATATATATATATATATATATATATATATATAAAAGGGTGTAGTATATGTATATATTATTATATATTGCCTTATATATATGTACATATATTATATAAGGGTGTATTATGTATAAAATATATGTTAGAATATGTATATATATGCAGTGTGTGTGCATATATATATATATATATATATATATATATATATATATATATATATATATATATATATATATATATATATATAATTATTTAAAAAGCATGCTTTGTTCCTCAAAATGAATTGTATCACCCCGAAAGTATTAGGTTAAGAACTATATAGATCAGACAGTTACTAACCTTGATAGTAAATCTTGGTTAGGATATCTTAATCGGTGGTGCTCGTAAACGCATGTAGGCAGATGGCCGTGTTGAAGAGTTGTGAGGAGCATCGTGGTTTAAGATATACCTAAAGGTTGGTAATCTGTTCTGAATGCAGTTCTTGTAATTCTTCCTGAACCTCATTCGGAAGCGATCATGTCCCCCGTTTTGTACTGAGAATTCTTTAAATGTATTAATACTAAGCATTAAATTACATGCTTATGATTATTTACCTGGTACATAAGTTATATTTATCTGTTATAGAATTTATTTCAAACCTTTATATACTTTGAATCCTATGTGTAAAGTTATGGATTTCAAAAATGAAATTATTCTTATAGAAAATAACTTTGGAAAATCCAAACTAACTACCACAAGACCTATCAAATGGGATGAAATTGATTTTCCCAGGGAATGTGTCAGAGAGGAAGCAGTTTCCCCTCGAAACAATGGTAATACTGAGGTTACAGAAATAGAACAAACCTCAGATGGCACGATTAAGATTAGGTTCAATGAATGTGACGACCCGACCCGTCGTCTTTTGTATTTCAGCCTCGTTATCCCCGTAATATGTTTCCGGTGTTATTATATGTGTTTGGTGAGTTTGAAGTGTTTCCGATTGAATTTGGATAGAAATGAGCAAATAGTCTCTTTAAGGAAAGTTTAAGTTGGAAAAGTCAAACGGACGTTGACTTGTGAGATAGACGGCTCAGAATGGATTTCCGATGATTTTATTAGTTTCGGATAGTGATTTATGACTTGGGAGAGAAAACAGAATCAAATTTGGAGGTCTGGTGTAGAATTCAGGCTTGAATTGGCTAAGTTGGAATTTAGGCGAAATCCGGTTGATAGGTGAGATTTTGATCCGGGAGTCGGGATGGAATTTTGAGAGTTACAGTAGCTTCGTTAGGAGATTTTGGATATGTCCGCAAATTTCCGTGTCATTCGGGCTTTGTTTGGTTGGTTTTGACATCGAATGAGATTTTGAGAAGTTCATGTTTAACTTAGACTTTGATTTGAGGAAAATGATGATTTTTGATGTTAATGATAGTGTTCTTATGGCTCGAACAAATTGAATGGGGTATATAGTCATATTTGTGTTGTTGGTTTGGACCCCGGGGGCCTCGGGGTGATATCGGAGGGTTAAATGAGGAATTTTGGAGTTTGCATGAAATGTACCTACTGCTTCTGGTATTTCCGCGGAAGCGGGCTAGGAACCGCTTAAGCGGTGTCCGAGGAAGCGGACAAGTAGCCGCAGAAGCGGCCAAGGGGAAGATCAGAGACTGCAGAAGCGGTCAGGTGGAACGCGTATGCGAGAGTTGCGGAAGCGGTGAAACGACCGCAGAAGCGGCCACTGGGGAAAAGGGCCAGACCGTAGAAGCGGGTTATTGAGAACGGAAGCGATACTGCAGATGCGGTCAATGGACCGCAAAAGCGAAAAATGTCTGAGGTTTTAATGTAATTAGTGTATTCGAATTTCAGAAGGGTAAAATCATTTTTGGGTGCGAACTAAGGCGATTTTTGGGCGATTTTTTGGCGACTTTTGGGCGATTTTGGAGAGGCTTCGAAGGAGAATCATCAGGTATGGATATTTGGACTTGGATTGTGATATTATAGTGAAAAAACATAAATTAATCAGTGAAAATTCAAGGAATTCGGGTATGAAATTGAGGAAACTAGGGCATGAGTTTTAATATTTCAAATTGGGATTTGATAGGTCATTTGAACTCGGATTTAGGAGTTCTTAATATGTAAGAACTCGTGGCGACACGAGGATTCCGGAAATGTAAGTTTCACAATTTTTCGAGAAGCGGGCCCGGGGCTCAGGGTTTTGCTAGTTTCGAGATTTTTCTTATATTTCGATTGTTTTCGATTGGGCGTTGTTCCATTAGCCTATTATGATATATTTGTACTGATTTTGGCTAGTTTCGACGTGCATGGAGGCCGGCTTGAGGAGAAAAGGCTTCGCGGGCTTGAGCTTTCGCCGGATCGAGGTAGGTAATACATATAAATAATGTCCTAAGGTATGAATACCCCGGACTTGCACATATGGATAACGGGCGTGGGGTAGATCACCACTGGGGATTGTGACTTGGTCCGTCCCGCTTAATAAAAACATTACCTAATTGCTTGAAATTGAATTGACACCCTAATAAAGATATTAATTATCATAAACTAGACTGATTATCATGTTTGGGGATTAATGCCGAATATTTGAATCCGTCAGGGATTGGTATTACTATCTTGATAATATCATGCATATTTTCATCTCAGTCTAAGGTTTTAAAATGGTAGTTTTGCTACTCAGCATTTTTATAAGATTTGAAAACTTAAACGAGGCTTTGATGACATTTTAGCTGTGAGCTGTTATGATACTGTTGCCCAAGGGGCTTATATGCATTCATGAATATGCATGGGTCGGGCTGCACGATCTGCAGCGGATATATATTGATATTGCGCTTGAGCAGAAGGAGCCCCTCCGGAATTTGAACCCCCACAATGAGCGCGGGCGCCTTTGCATGGAACAGGTTGTACACCACAGCGTCATATGCATTGCATTGCATACATACATTGGCTTACTTGTACTACATGGCATGACATTTAGCACTCATTCATTACTGGCGTGCATGTGTTATCTGCCTTATTGACCACACACCCTGGTGGAAATTGTTAAGGAGTGCTGAGCCCAAGGGGCTGATCTAAGTGCAGACTTGCACTGTTTGAAGTTGTACCCAGGTATTGATCCGTTATGATGAAAGGAAGAGATGTTAAAAAGAGAGTTCTCAATAATCTCCTCACATTTGTTAAAAGGGAATACCCTGAAAGTGTACTTCAGTTTAAAAGATGATTCTGTATGTTATAGCATGAGATAGTGCTTTGTGTGGTTTCCTTTTTCCTCGGCATTATTTACTTTTATTACTGCTGAGTTGGAAGTACTCACTCGAATCCCTGCACCATGTGTGCAGATTGAGGTACTTGGAAGCTTAGTGGAGCTTGGAGCTGGTCTATAGCTCCATTTGGGATCGTCGAGATAGCTTCCTGGCGTCCGCAGGATCCGGCACTCCCCTTATTACTCTGTTATTTATTAAATTCCGCGTGCTCTCAGACTTTCAGAGTTACTTACAGTATTATTGTATTGATATTCTGATAGAGGATCTTGGCTCGTGACCCCAGATCTTTTGGGAAATTACGTGGTTTTCGTGAGATTTCGGGATATTGTTATAGGTATCATCTTATTTTGATTTTCTTCACTGTTAATGACTTAAAATAAATGATTTTGAGATCTAAGCGATGAGAGTGTATTTCGTTGGACTTTCCTAGATGTTGGGTTGGCCGCCATCACGATCGGGTTTGGGGTTTTGACAAGTTGGTATTAGAGCCTAGGTTACTAGGCCTCAAGAGTCATGAGCCAGTTGGTAGAGTCTCGTGGATCGGTACGGGGACGCCTGTGCTTATCCTCGGGAGGCTGCGGAACCTTTAGGAAAAACTTCACTTTCTTGGAATTCTAATCGTGCGTACTTGATTCAGCTTGAGATATAATCCTTGAAATTCCTTCCACACGTCTGTATGCGCATTCAAGCGCGTAGTAATAAAATTGCATTGATGGCTTATGATTCCCCGATCAAGGAGCGAGATATAATCTTTGCGAGTTCATGTTGGGCCAGTCGAGAGGACTTGAGGCCGGATCTCTGTCTATGCCTTGAGCACCGAGGTGCTGATTTCGTGAGCTTATATTATGAAATTTATATGATCAAGTATTGTCCCTATTGTTGAAATGGCAGCTTGATAATGGATGATATGTTTGGTGTTCGGTTCTGATTGTGATTTGTTGTGTAGCCCCGAGCTATGGGCGAGTTGAATATTTTTATATCTCTTGCGGAGTGTCCTTAGGCAGGTTGATTCTTATGTGTAATTGAAAGGCATTTAATATATGTTACAATTCGATCAGGTGCAACACGTGTCCATGTATCAATTTTGATAATATAATTCGTGTAGTATTGAGATTTATGTTGATATATATTGTGATGACTAGTTGAGTTGTGGACGTGTTGTTATGATGTTTTGGTGATTCTCTAGCAGGTGGGTAGGCTCAAATTTCAAAGGAAACTCTGTCGAAAGTTTTGGAAACTTTTGGGATTTAGATAAGATTTCGTCACCTAAAGAGTGGGTTTAACTATTGTGTGTGAATGAATGCAAGAATTGCATAAGGGTTAAGAATTCTAATGAATCGAGTCTCCGCCAAAGCTTGTAAATAACTTGAGTTTAATCTCACTATAACATTGTGGCATCACATGAGTATGAATGCTATGAGTGGTTAAAAGTTCCTTGATATGTGGCTTCGAGCCAAGTTGGGGAGGTTGTTATTGATTAACTGATTGCACTATTGTGTGTTATGTTGGTTTTGTCTCAAGTATGCTGGCAAAGCAGTTCTGGTCGCGGAAATTGAGCCGAGAATGGCGAGTGTGGAGGAGAATTTTGATAATGGTTGTGTGGTGCGTTGTAGAGGTGAAAAATAGTAGGATTCTGGAATGTTGTATTCCTGAGAAGCGTCGAGAGGGAATTCAGTGGCCTATGGGTCTTAGATATGGGGTCTTACGTGCGAGTCTCGTGTGGTAACCTGAGTTGAGGTGTTGGGGTGATACAGCAATGGAGAATGTCAAATTAATGATGAATCATGAAGGGGATTTGATAAATAGAATAGCTTGATAATAAACCGAATCGGTATGGTAAGAGCATGATTAGTTATTGTATATGTTTGATTAATTCTCGTATGTGTTTGAGATAATGAGCCTTACAGGTGCTGTGCAGCAAAGCTTTAAGTGGTGGCAGTTTGATTAACTTTGTTTGGGTAGAAAGATTCAGTCCTGGCAGTGTATCTTGGGCAATGGAATTGGGAGAAAGAGTTCGTGATGTATTTTACCGTGGTTTGAAAATGAGTATATTTCCCGTTGGTATGCAAAGCTTGGAATGTGTAATGATTTTTCTTCTATATAGGATCATGAAAGTTCTTGACTAGTTGAGTGTGTCGATGTTGCGGCGCATGAGGGGGTAGCAATTCCCATGTTATCTTAGTCTGGTATAGTATATGCGGTGTGTTATGGAAAGTGGATATTGGCATGTTCAAGGTTTTGGATCAGTTCATAATAATGGGAAGTCATTGAAATTCTTGAACAGCGTGGGTAGCTGCAGATAAATTAAGAATCGATCTTTCTGGGGATTAAGGAAAATAATACCGCTATTCTAGCGATTTGGCGGGGTATATGTTCAAAAGGGAAAGGTAATGTAATCTGATAATATCTGCTTGTATTGCGGTATTCTCTCGTTGGATCGACTGTGATGATTGAGTTGTTGATGGCATAGGGAAATCTCTTGATGTCTTTCATGATGTGAATGGATGCTTGATGTGTGTTATGTATTCGTACGGCGGAGAGTGGGATCAGGCATAGTGATGCATGTATTATATGCGCGTTGGGGACTAGAAGTTCTCGTGATCCACCTATGTAGTAGTTATGTATCGTGTGTATCGGCATCGCTTAGCAGTCATTGGGAATTGGAAGCCCTAGTGGATCCTTCTTTGCTTGATATGTTAAAGTCGGGTTATGATGATAGATGGCAGACTGGTTGTCCCAATGTCAGGTTGTCTAGACTAATGTAATATGGACTATGTCGGAAAATTCCACAGGTTGCGTGGCAAGGTGCATCAGATTTTGTTCTAACATGGTAGTTTTGTATCCCAAGGACCAGTGGATGGCTGGCAGGTTTGCTTTGTTAATTGGGCTTTTGCGGCGAATGTTAATGCAGAGGTTTCTACCACTGATTTAGTTCCGGTACTGGGGGACTTTTCAGATGTGTTTCGTGTGGCCGAGCATAAGACTATATAAGTTATTATAATGAGCAAATTTGACTCGATGTGCACTTACTTTTTGTGAGGTATATATGTGTGGATCGGTGGCACGCCTCCACGAGTATGGCATTTGGAGCGGGTGGCATGCCGCCATGGGTATGATATCTGGATCGGTTGCACGCCGCAACACTGTGATGAAAAATAGACTTAGTTATATGTTACCTTGTATGCATTACTTCCTGGCTTATGAGGAAAAATCCGTATTGGGTATTACTCGCCGAATAGCGCTCGGTTGTGTCTCCTTTCAGGATTCGATAGTGTATATTAATTGTATCACCGTGTGTGTGATTGATTGCTTGAGTTCAGACCTAAATCTGTGCGTGGATGACCATTTTGAGCTTGGTGACTTGAGGTTCTTCATGGGTAATAGTGTTTGGATAGAATCATGAGTTGTGGCAAGGCCACGTGATGTTATGACCTTTCGATGAAGATTCAGTTACCTTATTTCTATGTGGTGAGATGGGATCTCAATTCTGTGTTGTGATGGTACGGAGGAATTGGAATTACAGCTCTTTAGTTGAGTCAGTTGTCATGAGGGAACCCAGGTATTGATCCGTTATGATGAAATTATTATGGAATTAGTGATCTGAGTGCAGACTTGCACTGTTTGAGGTTATACCCAGGTATTGATCCAATATGATGAAAGGAAGAGATGTTAAAAAGAGATTTCTAAATAATCTACTCGCATTTGTTAATAAGGAATACCCTGAAAGTGTACTTCAATTTAAAAGATGATTCTGTATGTTGTAGCATGAGATAGTGCTTTGTGTGATTTCCTTTTTCCTCAGCATTATTTACTTTTATTACCGCTGATTTGGAAGTACTCACTCGACTCCCTGTACCATATGTGCAGATTCAGGTACTTGGAAGCTTAGTGGAGCTTGGAGCTGGTCTAGAGCTCCATTTGGGATCGTCGAGATAGCTGTCTGGCGTCCGCAGGATCCGGCACTCCCCTTATTACTCTGTTATATATTAAATTTCGCGTACTCTCGAACTTGTAGAGTTACTTACAGTATTGTATTGATATTCTGATAGAGGCTCTTGGCTCGTGACCCCAGATCTTTTGGGAAGTTACGTGTTTTTCATGAGATTTTGGGATATTGTTATAGCTATCATCTTATTTTGATTTTCTTCAGTGTTAATGACTTAAATAAATGATTTTGAGCTCTAAGATCGGGTTGAGAGTGTATTTGGTCGGGCTTTCCTAGTCGTTGGGCTGGGCGCCATCACGAACGAGTTTGGTCGTGACAATGAACCTATCCAAACTGATAATATCAGTTTATCACTAGGTTAACTAGATCAAATTCTTCGTATATCTCTCCGATTGATTATGTAGTAGACTTTCCATCTAGAGATTCTACATCCCAAATTAGAGAAAATAATATCATTAATAATATCAGTATCAATAGTGATAATATAGTCAAGACTAACTCAGATCTTTAACCCACTCCATCTGAAATGGATTTTTCAAATTGTGTTAATGATGATTGAAAACCAAATAGACTTTAGTCCGGGTTCACCGGAAAGAAAAAGGATTCTAGAAGAATTTCTAACACCCAAATGGGCTGTTTTCAGAAAATAGTTTCATGAAAACATGACTAATGAATTGATACAATTTTTTAGAAATGATTTTTATCAAGATATTAGCAAGAAAAATAAGATTATAGCTTTTATTCCCTGGTTTATGTCTAAACATGTTTATAACTATGTTTTCGTGTTAGAAAGACATTATATGCTCACGAATAGAAAAATAACTAAATCAGTCTTTCCACCCCAACAATCTTTACAGGTGGGAGAAAGAGATAAAATTGTATATTTCACTGCTTTTTTAAAATTGCTTGAAAACGATGTGGCTTCCATTACAGCTAAAAACTTGAATATGTATATTAGTATCCTGGGAGAAAAAGTGGTTACGATACATGACAAATTGGAAAAGCTTATAGCTGAGGTCCAAAAGATTCAACAGAAGGATGATAAAGGTAAAGAGCAAATAGCTACTACCAGCATCCAACCTCCACCTGAGGTAAAAGACTTTAAATTAAAAAGTCTTGACGATTTGGAAGAACTTCTTACTAGGAAGCTTGGTGAATTTACGGCTAGTCCCTAAACGCTAGAGCATAAACCTGATAAAGGAAAAGGATTAAAGGTAGAAGATGAGATTAATAAAATCTCTGAAAAATATGCTCGTAAACCTTACCAAAGAATGTTTTATTATCCTAGACCAACCCCTCAAGATGTCCTAATAGAAGAACAGGACAATGACCACTACTATCAAGGATATAGTGGGTCAGATATCTATGAGTGGAATAAAGATGGTCTTGCTGAAAGACAATTCTATAAAACAATACATAGAATGCTAATGTACAGCACTATCTGTAAGGTTAATAAAAATACGGATAGAGCAATAGCATAAATGATTATTGCAGGTTTTACTGGTCAACTTAAAGGTTGGTAGGATAACTATCTCACCTATGAACAGTGTCACCAAATCATGAACGCAACCAAAGTCGAGGATGATAAGACGGTTCAAAACTCAATCTATTCTTTAATTCTAAATATCATCAAACACATTTCAGGAAGATAGTCTGATAATAATGAGACCATTAGGACTATGTTCCAGAATTTGAGGTGCAAAACTTAAATCAAATTTTGAAAATATGATGGCATCATGTAACCTATCTAATAAATCCTTTTTATTCGGGATTGGATACCTGATCCATTTTAAACCCTTATTTAAAGGTTTGTAGTTTATGACTAATCTAGGAACTCCACATGCGGAACAGGAACGTGGAGTTCCTAGATTAGTCATAAACTACAAACCTTTAAATAAGGGTTTAAAATGGATCAGGTATCCAATCTCAAATAAAAAGGATTTATTAGATAGGTTACATGATGCCATCATATTTTCAAAATTTGATTTAAGTTGTGAGGGTTTTGCACCTCATTCTGGAGCATAGTCCTAATGGTCTCGCTATTATCAAACCATCTTCCGAAAAAGTGTTCGATGATATTTGGAATTAAAGATTAAACCGAGTTTTGAACTGTCTTATCATCCTCGACTTTGGTTGTGTTCATGATTGGTGACGGTGTTCATGAGTGAGATAATTATCCCACCAACCTTTAAATTGATCAGTAAAACCTGCAATAATCATTTATTGCTATTGCTCTATCTGTATTTTTATTAACCTTACAGATAGTGTTGTACATTAGCATTCTATGTATTGTTGTATAGAATTTTCTTTCAGCAAGACCATCTATATTCCACTCATAGATATCTGACCACTATATCCTTGATGGTAGTGGTCATTGTCATGTTCTTCTATTAGAACATCTTGAGGGGATGGTCTAGGATAATAAAACATTCTTTGGTAAGGTTTACGAGCATATTTTTCAGAGATTTTATTAGTCTCATCTTCTACCTGTAATCCTTTTCCTTTATCAGGTTTATGCTCTAGCGTTAAGGGACTAGCCCTAAATTCACCAAACTTCCTAGTAAGAAGTTCTTCCAAATCGCAAAGACTTTTTAATTTAAAGTCTTTTACCTCAGGTAGAGGTTGGATGCTGGTAGTATCTATTTGCTCTTTACCTTTATCATCCTTCTGTTGAATCTTTTGGACCTAAGCTATAAGCTTGTCCAATTTGTCATGTATCGTAAGCACTTGTTCTCCTAGAATACTAATATACATATTAGTATAATTATTCTGAGTAAGCATCGTATTCAAGTGTTTAGCTGTAATGGAAGCCAATTCGTTTTCAAGCAATTTTGAAAAAGCAGTGAAATATACAATTTTATCTTTTTCTCCCATCTGAAAAGATTGTTGGGGTGGAAAGGCTGATTTAGTTATTTTTCCATTCGTGAGCATATAATCTCTTTCAAACACGGAAACATAGTTATAAACATGTTCATATATAAACTAGGGAACAAAAGCTATAATCTTATTTTTCTTGCTAATATCTTGATGAAAATCATTTCTAAGAAATTGTATCAATTCACTAGTCATGTTTTTATGAAACAATTTTCTGAAACCAGCCCATTTTGGTGTTAGAAATTCTTCAAGAATCATTTTTCTTGCCGGTGAACCCGGACTAAAGTCTTTTTGGTTTTCAACCATCATTAACACCATTTGAAAAATCAATTTCGGATGTAGTGGGTTTAAGATCTGAGTTAATCTTGACTATATTATCACTATTGACACTGATATTATTAATCCTATTATTTTCTCTAATTTGGGATGTAGAATCTCTAGATGGAAAATCTACCACATAATCAATCGGAGAGATATATGAAGAATTTGATCTAGTTAACCTAGATCATAAACTGATATTATCAGTTTGGATAGGCATTGAACCTAATATTAATCGTGCCATTTGAGGTTTGTTCTATTTCTGTAACCTCAGTATTACCATTGTTTCGAGGGGCAACTGCTTCCTCTATGACCCATTCCTTGGGAAAACCAATTTCATCCCGTTTGATAGGTCTTCTGTTAGTCACTTTGGATTTTCCAAAGTTAGTTTCTATAAGAATAGTTTCATTTTTTAAATCCATAACTTTACACATAGGATTCAAAGTATATAAAGGTTTGAAATAAATTCTATAACAGATACATATAACTTCTGTACCAGGTAAATAATCATATCCATGTAATTTAATTCTTAGTATTAAAGCATATAAAGAATTCTCATCATTAAGAGAAATATGCAAATTAGGATAAGCATTAAAATAAACAGGACCATAAGCCAATCTAGTTTGCACAATCCCTATAAGAGAGTTTTTCCAGTTCTGATTTCTGCCGTCTCTGAGATCTTCTATAAAGATTTCAGGTAAGCCTCTTAAAGTAAGTGTCTTAAAAGCAATTTGTATTAAACCTATGTGAATAAATCTATGAGAATCCCTATATGGGGCTAAATTATTTTCAGATAATAATCTGAAAGTGGCATAGTCACTATCTATAGTAATAGTTTCTTCAGTAGTTTTAACTACTTGTTTTAAACCTATTTTTTCAAAAGTTCCCAATTGGCATAATACCTTAGATTTGACTAATGGTATAGTCCACTTATTGGGTAGATCTAATTTTTGTGGCAATTCATATTCTTCTTTCCTACAATTTTTAACAGTAGATTTCTTTCTAATCATATTCATTAGATGAATAGTGTTAAACTTAGTTTCTCAGGTTTTTACTTAACATGGCTCTGATACCACAAAACAGGGGACAGGATCGCTTCCGAATGAGGTTCAGGAAGAATTACAAGAACTGTATTCAAAACAGATTACCAACCTTTAGGTAGATCTTAAACCACGATGCTCCTCACAACTCTTCAACATGGCCATCTGCCTAAATGAGTTTACGATAACCACCGGTTAGGATATCCTAACCTAGATTTACTGTCAAGGTTAGTAACTGTCTGGTATACATAGTTCTTAACCTAACACTTTCGGAGTGATACAGTTCATTTTGAGCAGCAAAGCATGATTTGTAAATAACAATACTAAGCTTAACACTTACCTGTTTAGCCTATCATTTAGGCTAACAGTACTACAAATATTATAAATAAAGAGAAAGGGTAGAACAGTACCAGAGACCGGCTGTTGGTATATAGTATTATAGTGTGTGTGTGAGTGTGTGTGTATATATATATATGTATGTAGATATATATATATATATATATATATATATATATATATATATATATATATATATATATATATATATATATATATATATATATATATTTATATTTATATATATATATATAGTATATATAGTATGTTAGTATGTATATGTATATATATATATATATATATATATATATATATATATATATATATATATAGTATATATATATATACACTCTGTATATATATATACTAACATACTATATATAGTATGTTATGTATATATATTTATATATATGTACATATATATATATATATATATATATGTATATATATATATATATATATATTTATATTTATATATATATATATAGTATATATAGTATGTTAGTATATATATATATACAGAGTGTATATATATATATATATATATATATATATATAGAGAGAGAGAGAGAGAGAGTATATATAGTATATAGTATGTTATATATATTATATATATAGTATGTTATATATAATATATATATAATATATATAGTGTGTATATATAGTATATATAATATATTATGTATATATATTATTGCTTATAAAGAATTGCAAGTTAAAGACCAAAAAAATATTGCAAAGAGATATTCAAGGAAATGTCCTATAATTTTTATTACTAAAAATGGCATATCTTTCTTAGTCTTCTTCCCCCCAATGGAATGAGCACAACAAGGTGCTAATACAACCATTAAAAGGAAAAACTAAAGAAGATGTGACAAAGTATAAGTTACACCATAATACATTGTATCTCGAACAAATCTCATAAATCCTTCAAGTTTCGAAGGAGGTTCTGTTGGTGGTGGCGGAAAATAAGCTTGTCCTTCACCACTTCCGAGCAGCATCGTCCGCAAGTTCCGCTATCATTTCTTCATAAGCGTCATCTATCTCTGGTTGTGATTCTGCAAGTCCAAAGTTTCTTCTTTCTGCGCGGATCCAATCTCTTAATAGTACTGAGTTTTCCAAGATCTCCCTCATAGATGCTCTATGATCACCTATTTAAAGTCTTTCTTGAGTGAAAGCGCTCTCTGATGCAACTGTTGAAGATTGAATAAATAAAATATCCCCAGCCATCCTTGCAAGAACTGGAAAATATTTTTCCCTTGCCTTCCACTATTCAAAAAGATCAAAGCAGCCGTCTGGATTCTCTTTTTCAAGTCCCTGCGACAAATAAACTTGAAGCTCATTTAGATGTGAAGTCTCATCAAAATTATCACCTTGAGAACCCCTGAACTCCGTCCAAGATTTAAATGTTTTTAGGCCCGCAGCCCTTTTAGACGATTGTGTACTAGACGAAGCAGGGGTTGGAACATTTGGCCTAGCATGATCTACGGCAAGTTGATAAGCATTATAGATTATTTGAGCATTTATTTTAATTGAGGCTTTTGCATCTCCTAGTGTAGCAAATTCCTCATGTGAAAGATCTGAACTCTTATAAATATTTGAGTACCAAAAGTGAGGACCTCCTAATTTCATTGTAGGGTTTAACATCGCAACACCACCATAAATAGGGGGAATAGGGAAAAAATATTTTTTAAACTTTTCTTTCATTGTATTTATAGCAAGTTGATGAATTTCCCCACCCTCCGAAAATTCAACAAACAAATCACATAGTGCTGCAATATAAACTAAACAGTTTGAAATAGTTGGATAATATTGCCCAGAAAATGCATTAGTAGCAATTTGAAAATGTTCTAAAAATCTATAAGAATTTTAACATTCGTCTAATCTTGATTTGTAAGGATTTCATCATCATCCTCACCACCAACACGAGAATTAAACGTTGCATTAATTGGGTTTCTATGTTCATATGCAACGACTAAACGTTCGTACATATAATTCCATCTAGTCGGACAAGGTTTAGGAACCTTTCTTTCTCTAAGGCCATATTCATCATATTTTTTAAAATACTCTTTAAATCTATTTCTACGGTTTGAATAAAAAGGCAAATTAAGAGTCATTCTAACCTTTTCAATTTCTAAGTTTAAAATTCTCATTCCATCACCAACAATTAAATGGTAAATAAGACAAATACATCTCACATGGAAACAATACTAAATGCAGGACTCAATGTTGTTATAAGTATGCATATAGCACTAGTGTTACTAGAAGCATTATCCATAAAAATTGCCATTATTTTATCTCTAATGCAAAAAATATCTACAAATATCTGTAACAGTGTTAGCAATAAACTTACCTATGTGCCGTGAATTAATTATTTTATAAGAATAATGCGTTTTTTGCATTATCCACTCCTCATCTATACAATGACTAGTAACAGTTAGATAATCACAGTCATTATTACTTCTACCAATGTCAGTAGTAATAGAAATCCGATTAGTTATATGAGTAAACAAATAGCGCAAATATTGTTCATATTCATGTTTATATTTGTAAATATCGCTCTTAACTATTGCGCGAGGCCAACCTTCGTAAGTAAGATTAATAATTCTTCTAGCATATTGCACAAAATGAGGGTTTGATGGAAAACTAAAGGGTACACATAACGGTAACCATCTTTGCTAATTCTTCACGATCTCTATTAGGATCGTAATATAAAATACCACCGATCACAGTGTTAATTCCTGGTTGAACTAGATTTGAACCAGTACTAGGGTTAACCGTAATATCTACACTTGTCCTCTCTTGCTGCGCTTTCATTTGTAAATATCTAGCTTTATCTATAGGGTGTTTTTATGTGCCTAGCCAAACTACCCGTACCGCTACAGTCTCCAGTATATTTATGCGCTTGCAATTTCCCACAAGTTTTACACTTAGCCTAATTTTGTTCTGTTCTTGAGTAAAAAAAAATGCAAAACAATTGATGTTTCGGGGCGTTTAGAAGACTGTCTATTAAATGTAGGGGTTTCTACAGGTTGGTCGGGCGGGGCATCAGTTGGGTTATTAACAGGACTAGTATGTGTATCATCTAAATCCGGTTGGGTTTCATCAACATCCTCATTTTCCTCATCATTTTCTAAGATAGTTTGATTGGATAAAGAGCATTCATAATGTATTCATTTAATTGTTCACCCGGTGCAACATTATGACAATATTAACTATCGGAAAATTGAAAATAAGGGTTATCACTATCAAGAATAATAGGAGTAGCAGCACGGGTAAATGAAGAAGGTCGGGGAGCCGGGGGGTAGTAGGTTGGCCACTACTTTCACCAATTTTATCTTTTCCCTTACCACCAAATATTTTTTTCAAAGAACATGCCATATTAATTACAATTATGCAAACTAAAACACACAAAATTATATTCTTAAAACTTAAGAGTTGGAACGAGTTTACCGAATTGCCGAACAACTTCTTGAATATTGCAAATCATTGAAGACATGAATACTTCAAATCACCAACTTCATAATTTTCACTAAATAGCAATAATAAAGTAAGCAATTATAGAAGAGAAATTAGATATAGATTGAGAAAGATTGAGAGAGCTTGAGAGAGCTTGAGAAAGATTGATGAATTGGTGAGTAAAAATGAAAGAAAGAGGGGGTATTTATAGTTGAGAATTTGGAAAAAAATATAATTATATAAAGTTTGGGGTTAAAATAAAGTTTGGGGACCAAATGGCTATTTTTTAAAGGGGCCAACGGATAAATTTTGAAGGCCAACAGCTAGATTTTAAAAATCTGACCGTTGGCCATTTTTTAAAGAATTGTTTTTTAAAAAAATGACCGTTGGAGCCCGTTTAGGCCCGCTGGGACCGGTTGAACCGGCTCAGGCCCGCCTGGGCGGTCTCGAGCCTAATGGTCCCGGGCTCACGGGCCTTGTGTATTAAACCGGCCCACCACGAACTTTTGTACCGCTAGAGCCCAGGCCCACCAGAACCTGCCCGTTAGGCCCGCTAGGACCGCGGTCCTGGGCCTGTCCCGGGCCAGGCCTGGACCACTGTGCAGCATTAGTTATGGGTTAGCTAACTATCCCGTTGTGTTTTCTACCTAAATTATCTAATTAATTTATCAAGTTTATTGATTGACGGAGTAAATATTGCTCGTATCCTTCTCCCGAAGTACAACTCGCTATATTCAAGCTAACCTAACACCTATATTCCTATGGAATTAGGATTAATAAGAATGCATTAATATTCCTGTAGAATAACCAAGTAAGGCGATTATTCTTATCGTGGCCGCAAATCCATTCCCAATGCTGGAGTTCAAGATCTTGCTCTATTCAATTTTATTTGCAATCTAAAATTCCTTCTCTCGAGTACAATCCAAGATTCATATATAGTTTTCAATTGGTGATCAAACAATCAAATAATTATGCGCAAGAATTAACAAATAAACCAATATGATAAAATAATAAAAACTATTCAAGCTTTAAACTACAACGTTTATGTAGCACCCAAAACTTTAGAACTAATAAACTATGAATTAAAAGAAAAGAAAAGAAGAAAAACTAGTTAGAAGCTTCCTCCAAACGTGGTGTCTGTTCCTCCACATGATTTCTCCTTCAGAATATGTTAGATCTCCTTCAAATAATGTTTAGGACCCCTTTTATACGAATTGGGATTGTATATGACGGAAATAACCTTATCCTGATGAAATAGAAAAATACCCGTTACTCAGCATCCAGAACAGCGCGTTACGCCGGCCCTGGTATTGAATTCAGTATGCCTGCCGCCTAACTTTCAATTCTTGCGCTGGGTACATTTTCGTTTATTTGAATTGTACATCTCTTTCATGTCTTCCACTTGGGGGACATAACATAAAGGTGTCCTCTTTTTATTTTTTTTTATTTTTCTTTTACGTTATCTAATTTTACTCCAAATTTCTTTATCTTCACACCACTTTATTTTTACATAATTAAATATAATACTAAACACAAAATAATATAATTAATATTCAAAAGATGAAAAGTACTCAAATATGAGACAACAATAGTAAAATATATATATATTTTTTACCCGAATATCAATTTTGTTTTGGGCTTACCAAGGAATAGGAAGGGCCATGATTGCATCTTTGTAGTGGCTAACTGCTTTTCTAAGAAGGTACATTTATTCCTTGTCACAAGAAATATAATGCGTCGTACGTAGCTATATTATTTAAGAGGGAGGTTGTGAGATTACGTAGGGTGCCTAGCTCCATTGTTATTGTTAGGGATAGGGGTGTACATAGATCGGGTTGGTTCGGATTTTACAATTACCAAACCAAACCAATTGTGTCGGATTATTAAATCTAAAGACCAAACCAAACCAATAAATTTGGGTTTTTCAATATCGGTTTTTCTCGGGTTTTTTCGGGTTTTCGGGTTTTTCGGATGTTTTTTCCGGTAAAATCTTCGTAGAACAAAATATATAACGTATGCTCAAAATATTTCTTTAATCCTAGTAAGATACAACTATATAAAGTATTTTTCAAGAAAATAATACAAAATATGAGACATGTCATGACTCATGACATTATCCTAAAATATTCAACGATAAAAAAATAATAAAATTATGTACTATAAATATTGCTAATTAAAAAGTCATAATAAAAGTAAACATAATCTAAAAGCACTAATTCATGCTAAACTAGATAGACTAATAAGGGAGTGTTAATTATATGCCTAAAAGCTAAAGAAAAATAAAAATAGGTTATGTATTTTTATCTAAATTATTGCAAAATACAAAATAGACATTTAATACATTCCCGTTCGTAATATTGAATTGAATGTCTTTTGCTAGCATTATTATTGATTGCTAGCATTATTTAATTTACTAATATTAATGGCTATAAAACTTATTGGAACATTCAAAAGTTCTAAATCAAACATTGAAATAATACCTTAAAAGATAAAATTATGAATTTTTTTAAGAAATATTTATAAATTACATTACAATAAGTATATTTATATATTAAATATATCTAAAATTGCTATATATGTAATGTCGGGTTGGTTTGGTTTCGGTTTGACTTTCTTTAGTTAAAACCAAACCAAACCAATTATGGTCGGGTTTTTTTTTCCAACACCAAACCAAGTCAAACCAAACCATAGTCGGATTTTTTTTCTCGGTTTGACTCGAATTATCGGTTTGGTGCGGTTTATCGGTTTTCTTTGTACACCCCTAGTTAGGGATACTAAGTTTGTTACCCAATTTTGGAGAATTTTATGGTCAAAGTTGGGAACTAAGTTATTGTATTCTATTACTTGTCATCCCAAAATGATAGCCAAACTGAGATAGGTAGTTAATAGGACTTTGGGTAGTATGTTGCGAGCTACACTTAGGGGTAAGTACAATTTTTGGGAGAAGCGTTTACCATTGATTGAGGTTTTTTATAATAGGTTTGTTCACCCTTCCATGGGTAAGTCTATTTTTGAGGTCGTGTATGGCTTTAATTCTCTAACATCTTTGGATTTGGTTCATTTGCCTATGAGTGATGTTGAAAATGTGGATGGTAAGAATAGGGCTGAAGCATTGAAGAGGGTTTATGAGAAAGTGCGTTTTCAATTGGACAAAACAAGATTTCCAATAGAATTAATAAAGGAAGAAGACAAGTTATTTCAAACTTGGTGATTAGGAGTTTCCTGATAAATGCAACTCTAAGTTGCATCCTAGAGGAAACACACTATACCAATTTCTTGAGAAGATTAACGACAATGCGAACAAATTGGATCTCTCATGTGAGTTTAAGGTTTAGTGTGACATTTAATGTTTCTGACATATCTCCTCTTGGTATAGATATGTCGAATTCTTGGATGAATCATTTTTAAGAGAGAGGGATTGATACGATCCTAGATAGCCTGGACAAAGCGAAGAATATTAAAGATGACCCCGAATTATTTAGTGGGCCATTATTCATTCCAAAACCAAGAACGCACGAGGAATGCACACTAGGAGCTGCATGATCTTCAATAGTTGACTCAGAAGATGTTTGGAGAGTCACTTGGAGGATTCATGCAAAGGATATCATGTTTGGAGTCTTCAGAATATAAGAATCAAGACTCGTAGACAAACTTTGTGACGCGGTTTCACCAACTGCTAGCTACGGTTCAAGAGGGGCCTGAAGAGCTTAAGAAAATAAGCTTCTAAAATTCGACCCGGTTCAGCTCTGTTTTACGGTTGAGGTTGCGATTTGGCCTGGTGAACTTTTTTTTTTTGAAATATTAACTTTAAAACTTTTTTTATTTTACCCATCAGGTATTTATAATGGTTTAGCGTTATTTTATTAGTCACTTAGCATACTTTGATATTAAAAAACTCTTGAGAGATATTTAGAACCTCTTGGTTCGTGTTTGACTTTGGATTACCTGCCTTCAAGAGTTGGGTTCTCAAAGGTAGTCTTCTTCTCCTTTCTCTATATCTGGGGTTTCTAATTTGTCATTATTGGAAAGCGATCAGATAGGTTTTTGATTGTTTCTTGAGACGTTTACTTAAGGTTCTAGATTTTCTTTAATATCTCATTATTCAAACTACTTTTGATTATCTTAATCAAACCAATTATTAATTTTTCTTTAATTATTTTATTTTTGTATTTGATTATTTTAGTTATTTCGGATCCTATCAATAATCCTATTTTATCATTTACCTTACCATTTTATATAATTATTCTACCACGTACCTTACTTTTATATAGTATTACAAATTTATTCTTCATATTGTTGATGCATAACATGATAAACGCAAACAATATAATTTATTTAAATATTATATACATTAAATTAATAGTATAATAAAATACTATTCTATCTTATATATTATAAAATAATACATAACAACCATCCAAATAAGTTGTTAATATATGGGCAAGAAGTAAAAGTTGGCTGGTCCACAATGGTTGGAAAAAAGTATCTCAAAATCCAACAGAAGAAAGCCGACACATAGATAGTTTCGGGTATTTTTTTCAAAAGAAATATTTGAAAACAATAAATTTATGAAAACAAAAATTGAAGAAAAAATTTCAAGTTTCAAAAACTTGTTTGGGCCAATTTTTGGATGAAAAATTTCTCTTTTACTTAAAAAATTTTAATATTTTTTTTAAGTAAATGCATGTCAAAATACAATTTCAACTTCTAAAAAATTAGTTTTCTGCACAGCTTTAAAAATTTATTTTTTTGAAGTTTCAAACAAAATTATGTCCAAACACTAGTTTAATTTTAGTTAGTAGTTTTACTTGGTTCTCAAATTTAGACTATTGTGCAAGCTCCAAATTGGCCGTAAGATCTATAGGCACTCTTTTTTAATACAAATCTACAGGCATTAAGACAACTTATTGATACTAAATGGACTGAGGCCCACGATAATATAAAACTTGATGGATTCTGCATTTCTGTGAGTTTGAGCCAGAATGAACGGGACTAAAAATTAAAATGGATCTGCTTATAGTTCAATTAACCTTAACATGTCTGAAGTAACCTTAGAACTTGGATCAATTGTCATCTTAGTGTACCTAATTTAAGATTATGCTGAAAAAGATGTGCCAGTTGCTTTAAAAGTTGCAAACCTCAGAAACTGAATCATGTTATATACTCCTATTTCTTTTTTGGGTATTAACCTGAATAGTTCAGATGTGATTAACGGTTCTATGTGTGAAACTTACTAAAGCTATCTGGATATATAACATTAATTTACATGTTCTATTCCTTTGTATTTTTGCTTGTGTAGACCCTGGTCAAAAATGGCCTATATAGCTGTGGAATTTTGAATTTGGTTAAAGACTGCTAATAAAATATTAGTATTTACATGTGACTAGAAAACTCAGTTTTGCCTGGTATTTTCTTGAGCATATGCATCATATGTTGAACTCACATGTTATACTGTGTAGGGCTGGAGCTGGCCCTCATTTTCCGGATCGTAGTTAAGGTTTTAACATTTATAGTATAAAACAGTTGAGCAAAGCAAAAATACCTTGGCATCTTCAAACTAATAAACAAGTCTGGAATAGAAAAATTTCATAATTCCTGCAAATATTGAAAGAAGGACCAAATATGGTATTAAAACTTACACGACCCAGGTTGCATGTGGCTTTTCCGTTGATTAAGGGGTCTTTTGACATTGATTTTATTTCATAATCAAGACTATTTCCAGTTATGGAATCCAACGTCGTCCGTACAAGCATCTGAAATAACTAAAACCAAAATTGCGTAAGATCTCCAGTTAAATGATTGATCAATTATTAGCAAGTAATTCATGCCAACTGCCAATCACATGATAAGCTTAATTATTTTCATACGCGTCAGATCAGATAAAAAGAAAGAAAGAAAGAAAGAATGTTCGTCGTATTAAAATCTGAGAATCCGAGTGAGGCAGATATGCATTAATTCTTTATTTTTGCACCAAATATGCATCATATTTTGGCTACATTTCTTTATTTTGGGGTAAAGACGTAATTATTTTGCGGGAATCATCTTTACCTACTAACGTTTTCCAGGCAAATAATACAAATGTGGTTTACCTTTTAACATCCACACATGGGGAATTTTACTTGCAGCTAAAAAAAATGAAAAAGTAGAAGGAAAGATATTATGGACATGAAGAATGTCGAGTACATTTGTCTGACTAATAGCATAATCAGCATATTGCTTACAAGTCTTTGTCAAGCCCACAAAATATGAAAAAGAGGCATTAATAATTTATTGAAAAATATACGCAGCATTAGCAGCTCTTTTGCAATTGATATTAGGTAATGCTTCCTAATTCCTCCGTTCTAATTTATATTATATAATTTGAATTACTAGAATTAACTTTAATAATTTTGACTGCAAAATCAGATATAAAACCATTAACTTTTTTAAATTAAATTAAGTACCATAAATTATATTTTCTCTGTTCCAATTTATGTGAACATATTTGACTGAGCACTGAGTTTTACAAAAATAAAGACTTTTAGAATTTGTGGTCCTAAACAAGTAAAAAAGAGGTGCAGAGAATTTGTATGGTTATAAAAGCTTCTCATTAAGTGTAGAATTGGAACAACAACAACAACAACACAGTATAATTCCACTTAGTGGGGCCTGGGGAGGGTAGTGTGTACGCAGACCTTACCTCTACCCTGGGGTAGAGAGGTTGTTTTCAAATAGACCCCCGGCATCCTTCCCTCCAAGAACTTCCCACCTTGCTCTTGGGGAGACTCGAACTCACAACTTCTCGGTTGGAAGTGGGGGTTGCTTACCATCAGAGCAACCCCTCTTGTCTAAGGGTAGAATTGAAAGTTTTAGTTAAATTATTTCTAAATATAGAAAAGAATCATTTTTCAACGAACCATAAAAAAAGTAGATTCACATAAATTGAAACAACAAAATTAATAATTAATAATTCAAAATATTTTAAAAAACATATATAAAAAATCACAAGCAATTCACAAAATATGATTGAATCAATTAATTGGGTCAGAGGGAGAAGTCTTTTGCTCCGTCAGCAGTAACATATATTCTCTTTTCTTGTCCATTGATTAGGGGTGTACAAAGAAAATCGATAAATCGCACCAATCCGATAATTCGAGTCAAACCGGAAAAAAAACTCGACTATGGTTTGGTTTGACTTGGTTTGGTGTTGGAAAAAAAAACCCGACCATAATTGGTTTGGTTTGGTTTTAATTAAAGAAAGTCAAACCGAAACCAAACCAACCCGACATTACATATATAGCAATTTTAGATATATTTAATATATAAATATACTTATTGTAATGTAATTTATAAATATATAATTTTATCTTTTAAGGTATTATTTCAAGGTTTGATTTAGAACTTTTGAATGCTCCAATAAGTTTTATAGCCATTACTATTAGTAAATTAAATAATGCTAGCAATCAATACTAATGCTAACAAAAGACATTCAATTCAATATTACGAACGAGAATGTATTAAATGTCTATTCTGTTGTTTTGCAATAATTTAGATAAAAATACATAACCTATTATTATTTTTCTTTAGCTTTAAGGCATATAATTAATACTCCCTCATTAGTCTATCTAGTTTAGCATGAATTAGTGCTTTTAGATTATGTTTATTTTTATTATGACTTTTTAATTAGCAATATTTATAGTACATAATTTTATTATTTTTTATTGTTGAATATTTTAGGATAATGTCATGAGTCATGACATATCTCATATTTTGTATTATTTTTTTGAAAAATACTTTATATAGTTGTATCTTACTAGGATTAAAGAAATATTTTGTGCATACGTTATATATTTTGTTCTATGAAGATTTTACCGGAAAAAAATTCGAAAATACCCGAATAACCCGAAAACTCGAAAATCCGAGAAAAACCGACATTAAAAAACCCGAATTTATTGGTTTGGTTTGGTCTTTAAATTTAATAACCCGACACAATTGGTTTAGTTTGGTAATTGTAAAATCTGAACCAACCCGGTCTATATACACCCCACCTGTGATCACGCCGCCTAGCTACTCTCTATTTGCTATATTTGTGTCTTATGATAGTTTATTAATTATGTTATATGTTTCAATTGTATTCTCCTTTTCCTTCTATTTATGGGTATTCTAACATCATGAGCATTAGTATTATTATTCCACCTTTGTCTTCCCAATGCACACTGTTCAGTAGCAAGACACATTCATAGAAGAATGTCAGGGCTTTCATAAAATGTACTTAGGGTAATAAAAGATAGTATAAAAATTTAATCATGTGTTTGCCCCAATATCAACTCAACGAACAAAAAACTGAATGACATTCAAACGATGGTTAATTTTGAATATAATATAAGTGCATTCACTATTTTCCGCTTCAATAATATATAAAATTAATTAAAATTTTGAAGAAAATATATTTGTATTAACTATTAAATTTTACAAAGGAAGAACGAGTGAAACCTATGTACTGGACGTCCATTGGCCTATGGTATATATGCTTCTCCTAAGTCTTGAAAAAGTTCCAAACTTGACTTCATTTCAACGTGGTGGCTACGCTTTCTCTTCTCTTGTTCTTTATTAAGCAACATCCTTATATTAGCTTTCATTAAAATCCATAATTTACCAAGTTTACACTTAATTACTGATCATATTAATTGATAAGGACCATTCTCCAAACTCAGTTCCATTTTATTATATGCATTCATGTATTGTTATCATTTATTCCCTTTGGTTGCAAAGCCACCTCTACGTACGGTTATTCATTTTTGGTTAAAGAAATTAATATATTGCTGAGTTAGCCAAAATAAAATTATAAAGGAATTAGAAAATATCAGGATCATCCACCTAACCTTTTTTTTCTCCTTACAGCTTTAACTTGCTCGAAAAAGTAGTTGAAAGATAAGTGGACAGTTTCCTAACTCAACTAACAATAATAGTCACATCGAACAATAAAAATATAAAGAAATGAAATTTATTCTTAGGTTAAAATTAAAGCCAGAAAGGCAACAACCATCGAAATCAAAAAGTTCTAGGTAAAATGAAAATGAAGGAAGGCGTGTTATTATTCTCGGAAAAAAATAAACAAGAAAAATTTAGGTAGGCTGTAATTAGTTTTTGGCTTGATTGGTTGATTCAAAACTGATTAGTTTGATCCCCTGTTTATGGTTAAAATCAAAGAACTCTTCCTCAGCCGGAGAAAATTCGCTCAGTGTATCTTTATCCATAACCGTTAGATCGTGAATTCGAGTTATACCGGAGTGAAGGGTAAAAATATAATATATCCTTTTAATTAGGAAGGGAAAATAAGAGAGAAAAAAAAGAGGCAAAAATATATGCAACTCCTCAAACTTGTCTCATATTTTCATGTGGACACTTAACAAAGCCTCGATCCCATTGAACGCTTAAACTCAAATACTAATGTGCCTATTAGACACACATGGCTGACATGGCAGTGTGAGTGAGCCTCACCTTAAAAAAGAGCGTGAAGGACCAAAACTTTTATTTTTAATTTAGTTTTTCTTTTCCTTCATCTTCTATTTTCCCTTGACAGTCATTTCTACCAACATAAACTACCAAATCTCCGCCGGTGGGCTGTTTCCATCACCATATGCAAAAAGAAAAGCATATCATTAAGCAAATATCCTGATTCAATAGCATGAAGAATCAATTCTCTGCATCATTTTCTTCCCTTTCTCTCTCACTGTTAGTTCTATATAGATTTGGTTACCGCCGATGAGAGTTTCCGGCGACCTTACTGCCATTGCAAAGGACCATTAGTTTGACATTTTTCTTCTGGTTAATCATATCTATGTTGAATTTCTTCTATTGGAGTTTTAAGGCATAAATCTTTTACTTCCAATATCTGGCAACGTTAAGCTTAGTTTGCTGCGAATTTTAACTAAGAAAATAGTATTTTTAAATTGTTGATTTGTGGTCTGAATGGATTCCTGATCGTGAATGGCAGTAGTTACAAACGGAGAGGTTGCTAGTTCGACTTGCTTTTCCGGTGGAGAGAATTTTCGGATTGTCTTAAAGTGAGGGAAGGAAGTAGGTAGTTTGAAGTGAGAAAGAGATCACCGACGAGATCCCGGTGGTCGGAGATAGTCTGAAGCGTAGGTAAATGGTGCCACAAAGAAAAGAAGGGAAGGGCGAGAGTAATTCACGTGTCACGTATTGATCGGTCTTTTTCTGAATTTTATTATTGAGAGGGCTTATCAATTTATTGTTTAATAGTTACATTTCCAACATACATTAGATGTTTAATTGAAACAAGGCTTAATTTAAGTGTCCAAATAAAAATATGAGACAAAGTCTGAGGAGCTGCATATGTATTTACAGTGGAAACTTGTCACTCCATAGTCCACATAGACTTTGGTGGAATCGTCTTTTAAACTTCAAGAAATATGTCCGTACGGCATCGGGTACAATATGTTGACATAGTATTGAGAAAGGGTCGAAGTCTTACCTAATCATATTAGGTGTCACTATTTTTAAGAAATGATCAAAGACGTCCACATTGTTTTAGTTGAGACAATTGAGGAACAAACCTAACCTTTCTAATATTGAATGAATAGTTTTTACTACTGGACTAGTTAAAATTATGCATCAATATAATTTAATAATATCTGTTGATAAATGAATTTCAATTTGTTGACTATTACTTATAAAATCTTCTCATCTTGATCATTGTTGAATTTCTTTTTAAACTTTGAGTTGTTTGGACGTATTTTATTGCTAAACTAGTTTCACGAAAACCTTTGTAAAATCAGTCACACGTGTGATTCAGAGTTGTGGTTTGGTATCCTTCAAGTGCTACAGTTTTCTCTCTACTTTTACTTTCCATAGGACTGATCAATTATAAGATGGTATCCTGTCTGACCACAATTACTCCTTTGCACTCATTTCGTCCATTTTTACTTGTTTATCATTGATCTTGTACGTCCTTTAAAAAATATTTTTTTTATTTTTATTTATGTGAACATGTTTGATTGGGTATGAAGTTTAAGAAAAAATGAAGACTTTTAAAATTTGTAATCCTAAATAAAATAAAAAGGAACGAAATTATTTGTGTGGTTATTAAAACTTTCCATTAACGATAGAGTTGTAAGTTTAAACTAAATTGCTTGCAACTTTAAAAATAAATTATTTTTTTGATACTAACCAAAAAAAAAAAGTTCACATAAACCGGAACGAGGGAGTAATAAATAAAGTCTCATAATTTATCATCATATTCATATTAATTGATGTATAATCTTAATGGTTTAAAAAATAATTTGGAATGAATAATTAATGATAACTACAAACAAGGCAAAATATTATTTTTTTCTTAATATACGAATAAGTATAAATGAAAATTTATTTAGTGTACGTGAGTATATCAAAGTCGGTAGTCTCTTCTGAAAAAAGCGATTGACTCCCCAATAATGATTCTGATTATCTCCTCCATCATTCTAATTCTACATATTTTAGGAAATGGTTGTCGCGAAATCTTCTTAAAAAGATGGAAGAGATAAGCCAAAACCTCGATGTTTTCTTTTCTTCTGATTTCCTCACTTACGAGATTTTGGGATGACATTTGATAAATTATCAAAAATTAATAATGTAGGCTAAGCATTTAATGTTTCAAATATTAATTAGATTAAGAATTATATATATATATATATATATATATATATATATATATATATATATATCCCAATTCCCTAATATATATGAGTTGTTATCTTCATATTACAGAACTGCCCCTAACTTTTACAGATCCAAACATGTAATTACATCCAGCTCAAAACTAGGGCTGGATGAGAATGAAATTTGGCCGCGAATCTCGAAAATTACAGATAGGCCCCTCAACCTACCGCAAATCACGCAAATATCCGGCCAAACTCAGCATTGAGAGAGAGAGCCAGCGTTTCGAAAAAAGTTGTAAATTCTGATGAATTGCCTAATTGTAAGAATTCATCGAACTAGCAATTAACTCAGAAACAACAAAATTGAAAGAAAAAAAATTAGACAGATATAACAAAAATGTACTCCAGTAGTATATATGTCAATCACATTTCGGGTTTCTACTTTTCCTGAAATCCTCTGCCTCCACCTTTTCCATCACAGAATATTTACACGATTCAAAAAGGGGGAAATTAGAGAAAAAACGATCTCTTAACTAATAGCATCGTCGAGATCTGCTCTACCTAACCGCAACTCCCAGTGTTTTCACTAGTAGCAAAGAAAAAAGTAGAGCAAAAGGAAAAAAAAAAGAGAAATATCTATCTTCGACACACAGCTAACGCTAAAGTAAGTCATCGGAAAGAGCACTGAGAAGATCCTGGAGGTCATCACCGACTCGAAGAGCCTCAAGTACTCGTTCGAAGATGAGAACATGACAAGGGATCCGAAGAACACCTCTCTGCTCGTAACCGTATTCCTGAGCAGATTTATTAAGCAGCTCAACGAAGATCGGATGGTTAAGAAGCTCAGCACTAACGATAAACCTCTCCATCTCATCGCCGACGTAAACCGGGAGGTGTCCTTCAGGAACTCCAGTGCCGGATCTGAGCTTTCCGGTTCGGAATGATTGGAGTCGACGTGGACGCGACGCCGACCGGGATTCGGAACGGAGCAAGGAATAGTTGGTGGAGGAATCAGCCACACGCGATAAACGTCGCATGAGTTTCTTCATTTTGGAGGAGAAAATTAGAAGGAAATACTAATTACTTGAAATAGAAATGAGAAATAAGCATGTGGGGAAGTTGAGGGAGGTCGGAGAGAAAGAGTGTGGGTGTGTCTTTATATAGATGGAGTAATTGGGAGTTGAAGGAAAGAAGGGATAGTTGAGAGGTACAGATGGACGTACTTGCCAGGTACAATTATTGTTAGAGGGGTGAGGGGAGAAAGGGGGTAGGGGGGTCTGTGTACATTTAACATTTTTTAATTTTGCATTAATTACTTAGTAACTTCTGTTCTTAAACAAAACAATTAAAACTAGATTAGATCCATCCAAAACTGGTGCACTTGTGCCCAATTATTTACTACTCCTTTCCCACTATATTTTTTATTTCGTTGAAAAATATGGCATTTTGCTAATTTAGATTCTTTGTTAATTTTGTTCTTAATGGGATATACTTATAAAAATTAATCTGACACACGAAGGCCATTTTTTTAATCATTTAATTATAAATCAACAAGTCTGAATATTCTTATAAAACGATACGACTGTTTAAAGGCCTTCCCCATCTTATATATTTTCCATCTCCCAAATTTAGGATGAAATATCTTTAAAATATTTATAAACTACGCATATAATTATACCATTTATGGGTTCTTAGATTTAGTCGTCATTATTTTTAGAAGCATAGTATAGTTAAAGCCGTACTTGAATATATTATTCTGAAGTCCAATTTCATCTTCTTGTTTATTTATGTAGTTTACGAGCAACTTCCTTTTCGTATTGTTTCTGGCGTCAAAAATCATATGAGATTGAAATGCGAATGTTTCTGTCCTCTCTTTTTTGACTGATTTATTAATGGAGAAATTCTTTTAGCTAACTTTGGCTTGAAATTCCTAATTTAATCGAGAAATTCAGAAAGCTGAAAAGCTAATTAAAGTTATAGTCAAATACAAGGTTCGATGAAGTAAACAGTGGACTGCCGGTAGGATAATATGAACAAACTAAAAATAATTGAGCTAATTGATTTTGGTGTCAATGGTATGAGGAACCTCTCTGTACCTCGTATAGGAATTTTGGTTACAACGTACAAATGGACCGTACAACTAACGTTACTTACCTTATACTACTCTATAATCTAGACAAAACTTGGGGAAATTAATTGATAAGGTTCATTTGTCTTAATCTCAGGTAACATACACTTTCTACGCACTAGTAATTAAGTGTACTTAGACAAGTTTGAGATTAATTAGTAAAAAAGGGTTGAGACATGTAGGGATCAAAATCAATGCATCCATAATTAACTAGGTACTCCCTCCGGTTACTTTTACTTGACATGTTTCGACTTTTTATGTCTCCTAAAAAATAATAAATAAAGTGCATAACTTATCTATGATACTCATATTAATTAATGTATATTTTGTTGGATTTGAGAAAATAATTTGAAATGAGTAATAAATATTATAGGTAAAATAAAAAGAAATTATTGTCTTCTATGATATGCATTTAAGTGCCAAATAAAATTGAATATATATTTTTAATATATATGTGAAGTAAAAGTGATAGGAAAAAATATAATTTTGGCAAATTTCTAGATGGAGTAGAAGAAAATTGTGCCATATTCATTTGCTTTATCATTAATTAAAGAAAGAATGTTATGGAGTAATACTGCAGGTAACAAAAACATTTGCAGCTCACGAAACTTTGGCCTATATTAAAAAAACAATAAAACTTATATTCTTGGATTTACTTATGTAACAGCTTAGTTCGCTATTGATATCTTGTGTGTAGGTCTTTACGGGTTTAAAGCTTGTTAACTTATATACTTAATATTACTTTTGTGTTTGTCCCACCGCATGAGATTTGCCTAGATTCAGCAGTGAGGTTTGCCGGACTATACTCAGTTAAACTTTGACTCACCATCAACATGGCTGACACAAGAGAGGCTTTGATACCATCTATAACAGCACAATTCGCTAGTTATATTGTCCGCTCTAGGCCTAAGCCCTTACGAGTTTAAAATGTGTTACTAGGGTCTAAAGCTTGTTAACTTATATACTTTATATCCTTCTTGTACTTTGTTGATGTAGGACTCTGTCTAAAACCTGGGGTGTTATGACGTATCCCTGTTAGGATACAAGATGTAACATAATGTAATAGTGTATACACAATGTATATTTAGTGTATTTTGGTGTATCTAATATTGGGCAGTGATGATAGTGTCTGAGTTGGGCTTCTCCCGAGCCCAATAACTGAGAGTCATATCTGAGCCCGTGTCTCTTAGTCCAAACAGAGATCCGACCCTCATTCTAGTTGGGTCCTTGACCCGACCTACTTTCTCTCTCTATGATTCATCGGTTCAATCTTGATGTTAACATGGTATCAGAGCCTCGATGACGATCCGATCATGTTTCTGTGTGTTCGTGGTCCTGGATGAAGTCTGTTTCGAGGTTTTTGGGGGTGATTTCTGAGACCGCTTCGTCGATGATGATTTCAGTCTATCGGAGACTTTTCTGAGTGTATCCGAGTGTGTTTTCCTCTCTCCAACACTCCGGAAAGACTTTGTGATGATTTTGGTCGGTTTCTGGTGACCTATTGGCTTCTAGGGTTTCTGACGGTTTAACCTGAGGTTTTACCGCATTCCGGTGGCTCGATTGTCATTTTCTCGACGCCTTGGGTGTGTTTCCGACGTTCCTGACCAGATCTTCGGTAAAGTTTGTTTTTCAAAAATTAGACCTAGGGTTCGATACCTAGAGTTTCTCTTTGTTTGAAGGCCGATCTTCTCCGGTTGCGAAGAAGGAGGGTAACTCTGTGTCCTTCTCCTCGATATTATGTGTGCTTACTTGACTTTGTAATTGTGAGCATCTGGTGGTATCTGTGACTACTTGACCTAACTGTAGTTTGTCTGTTGGTTACTGTGTTTGTATACTTGTTCTGATAGCATCCTGTTTGTTGACAAGTTATTTGTCTAAGCCGGTTCATTATGGCTTCTAGCACAAGTACTGGTGCTCCTACTCCTGTAGATTCCTCTAGTCCCCTTTTCCTGTACTCGTCTGATGTCCCTGGGGTACCACTTGTTTCCATCCCATTCTCGGGTAGTGGTTATGGGGGCTGGAGACAAAAAGTTCTTGTTGCCTTGTCGGCTAATAATAAAATTAGCTTTGTTGATGGCACCTACACTCGACCTACTACCAATGTTGCCCAATAAAGGTTGTGGGATAGGTACAACAGTATGGTGATTTCCTGATTGATTGCTTCCCTCTCCCCTTCTATTGCTGAATCTGTGCAGTATGCTGATACTGCACAGAGTATATGGTCTCAACTTAAGACCAGATATGGGACTGCAAATAGGTCCAAAATCTATGAACTAAAAAGAGAGATGTCCCACACCTCTCAAGGGTCCTCCGATGTTGCTTCCTATTTCAACAAACTGAAAAGTGTGTGGGATGAACTTGATTTTATGTGTGTTAATCATGGTATGAGATGTGCATGTGCTGCTAAAGAGGGCATAATTCAGGAATGTGATGATAACAAGGTGTTTCAGTTTTTGATGGGTTTCAATGAGGTGTATATGGGAGTTAGGAGTAATATCTTGATGATGCAGCCCCCTCCTTCCCTTGACAGTGTGCATAATATTGTCCTAAATGATGAGATGCAAAGACAAGTTCAGTCTTCTTCTTAATTTGATCCTACCTCTGTCTCCTTCAATGTGCATACCAACAGGCAGCCTGTTGGATTCAACAAGGCCACAGTGCCTCCTGCCCCTCCTCCTTTTAGACAGAGGGTCAGTTTTGATCAAACCAAGGGACCTTTGTTTTGTCGATACTGTAAAAAGTCTGGACACTTAATTGATAAGTGTTTCAAGCTGCATGGGTATCCACAAAGTCCCACATTTAACAAGGGAAGGAGGCCTGCTGCTGCCCATCTGAGTACTGGTCTGGATTCTCATATTTCTGATGGATTGTTGTCTGTTCCTCAAGGGAATCCTTCTGTTAACCATCAGTCTGCTGCAAGCTTAGATGGTCAAAGCTCTGTGATCCCTGGGTTGAGCAAACATGATTATGACCAGCTGATGAATATGTTACACCAGTCCAAGCTGGGAGAATCCACTGCTCCAGCTCCTTCTCCCTCATATGCAAACTTTGATGGTACTTTGTTGACTGAGAAATCCTGTATCTGATTCCAAACTTTTTTTGCTCACTCACATTAATTCTGTCACCTGGATAATAGATTCAGGTGCCTCTAATCATATGACTCATGATAAGAGTTTACTCTTTAATATTGTCCCTTTAACTCTGCCTTACCTTGTTAGTCTTCCAAATGGTTATAAAGTGAAGGTAACCTGCAGTGGCTCCTTTGCCTTGACTCCCTTCATTACTCTTCACAATGTGCTACTTGTCCCCTCTTTTAAACACAACTTGATATCTGTTCACAAGTTAGTGAAGCAGTTACATTGTATTGTTATGTTCACTGAACATTCCTGTTTTCTACACATGATACAGGACCCTTCTCTGAGGAGGCCACTGGATCTTGGTAGACAAACTGCTGGGCTGTATAAACTAGCTTGGTCTCCTTCTTCCCCTTATCCCTCTGTTACTTGCTTTTCTAATTCTTGTAATCCTGTTTCTGTTTCTTGTAATGGTAATGATAACCAAGTTGTTGCATTGCCCTCTGTGTCTTCTTGTAATGATGATCTTTTATCTGAAAGCAAGACTGTTTCTATGCATTCTCATGTTAATAGTTCCACTTGTAATAATGATCTTACTTCTGATATGAATTACACTTGGCACTTAAGACTTGCACACATTCCATTTGCCAACATGAAATGCATTTCTGGTCTCCCTTTCCAATTTGCTTCCAAACAATCCTTTCCTTGTACTGTCTGTTCTATGGCCAGACAAACCAGGCTCCCTTTCCCTGATAGCTCCATTAGAACTTCTAAACCTTTCCAACTGATTCATGTGGACACTTGGGGACCTTACCATACTTCAACCTCTTCTGGTTGCAAATACTTCCTTACAATTGTTGATGATTATTCAAGGGCAACCTGGACACACTTATTAGGCTCCAAGAGTAATGCCTTTTCTATGCTTAAGTCCTTCCTTGCCATGGTCAGAACCCAATTTAATGCTGTGGTTCAGACTGTTAGAAGTGATAATGCTTTAGAGCTGGGCTCTAGCAATGAAGGCATTTCTTTCTTCAGCAGTCAGGGTGTCATCCATCAAACCTCTTGCCCTCACAACCCTCAACAAAATGGTGTAGTTGAGAGAAAACATAGGACTCTTCTTGAGGCTTGTAGAGCTTTGCTCTTTCAATCTGGCTTGCCAATATCCTTCTGGGGGGGACTGCTTATTGATTTCCACTTACCTCCTCAACAGGGTACCAACCAGATTACTAAATAATAAGTCTCCTCATGAGATTCTATATGGCCACATTCCTTCCTATGCTCACTTGAGGGTTTTTGGTTGCCTGGCTTATGCCACTGTTCCCATTCCTCAAAGGGACAAATTGAAGTCAAAGGGCTATTCCTTGTGTTTTCTGGGTTATCCTTTTAGTAAAAAGGGTTACAGGCTTTATGATTATGCTTCCAAGAAGTATTTGGTCTCCAGGGATGTCCAATTTCATGAATCAGTCTTTCCCTTCAAAAATGCCTCTCTCTCTGTTCCTCCATCTGCTCCTACTTTTCCTTTTCTTCATTCTGGAGAACATGATGATATTTCTGATTCTCCTCTTCCTTACTCTCCTTCCTCTTCTGCCTCACCTGTCCAGCTACCTTCTTCTGCCCCACTCAGTCCTGTTATCACCCTTCCTATCTTGGATACTTCTTCTGTCCCAGCTCCTAGAAAGTCTAGCAGACTTCATAATCCTCCTTCCTATCTTAAGGATTATGTGTGCCAACTCCCTGCCTTCTCTGGCTCTTCTTCCTCCTCTTTGGAACTTGAGCCACTATACTATTCTCAGGCAGCATCTGTTCCAGCTTGGCAAGCTGCCATGAGACAGGAGTTTGAAGCCTTGGACACAAACCAGACTTGGGATGTTGTTCCTCTTCCTCCTGGTAAGAAACCCATTGGTTGCAAATGGGTTTACAAAATTAAATATACGGCAGATGGCTCTGTTGAAAGGTATAAGGCCAGGTTGTTCATAAGGGGTGACACTCAGGTTGAGGGGATTGACTTTACTGAAACCTTTTCCCCTGTGATAAAAATGACTTCTGTCAAGTGTCTTATTGTTGTGGCTGTCAAGAACCACTGGCCCCTTTTTCAATTGGATGTGAATAATGCTTTTCTTCATGGTGATTTGGATGAGGATGTTTATATGAAACTCCCTTCTGGCTTGACTATCTCTGTTGATTCTGGTTCTCCTTCTTCTCCTTCTCCTCCTTTGGTTTGCAAACTCAAAAAATCTTTGTATGGGTTAAGGCAAGCCTCCAGGCACTGGTATGCCAAGCTATCTTCTGCCCTTTATTCCAGAGGTTATAATCACTCTCTCAATGATTACTCTCTGTTTCTCAAGGGTAAACCGGGTTCTTTTGTGGTAGTTGCTGTGTATGTGGATGATATCATTATCACTGGGGATGACAATAATGAATTGACTGCTCTGAAGCTCTTTCTGGATGCTCAGTTTAAAATCAAGGATTTAGGGTCCTTGCATTATTTTTTGGGCCTTGAAGTGTCTGCTGTCCCGGGTGGGATGCACCTCAATCAGCACAAGTATATCTCTGATTTGCTGCACCAGTTTGACTGTGTGAATGTGTCATCTGTTGTGTCCCCTTTGGACATTAATGTCAAACTTCATGCTGATTTTGGTGATCTCTTGTCCTCTCCTGATCAGTACAGGAGCCTTGTTGGCAAGATGCTCTTCTTGACTCACACCAGTCCTGATATCTGTTATGCAGTTCAACACCTGAGTTAATTTCTTAAATCCCCCAGACTTCCCCATATGACTGCTGCCCTGCATGTTCTGCGATATCTCAAAGGCACTCCCTCTTTGGGTTTATTCTTTTCTGATCATGCTGACTTTTCTGTTGCTGGTTATTCTGATAGTGATTGGGCTGCCTGCCAATACACCAGGCACTCTGTTACTGGGTTTTGTGTGCTCTTGGGTGGTTGTTTGATAAGCTGGAAATCGAAGAAACAGCCTGTTGTTTCTCTTTCCTCTGCTGAGGCAGAATACCACGCCCTAAGCAAGGTTGTGGCTGAATTGACTTGGCTGTGCCGCTTGTTGGGTGATCTTGGGGTCCTTGTTTCGACTCCTGTTTCTGTTTATTGTGATAGTATGGCTGCTGTTCATATTGCTAACAATCCTGTTTTTCATGAACGCACGAAACACATCGAGGTGGATTGTCACTTTGTCCGGGACTTGTTGCTCTCTGGTTTCTTGCGATTGTTTCATGTGCCTACCTCTCGCCAGCTGGCTGATTTGCTCACTAAGCCCCTCCCGGGTACTTTGCAGGCTCCGCTGCTTTCCAAGTTGCAGGTGGTTCCCCCCTCCAACTTTTGGAGGGGTGTTGGGATACAAGATGTAACATAATGTAATAGTTTATACACAATGTATATTTAGTGTATTTTGGTGTATCTAATATTGGGCAGTGATGATAGTGTCTGAGTTGGGCTTCTCCCGAGCCCAATAACTGAGAGTCATATCTGAGCCCGTGTCTCTGAGTGCAAACAGAGATCCGACCCTCATTCTAGTTGGGTCCTTGACCCGACCCACTGTGTAAATATATATATTGGGGTCACAGATATTTGTGACCCCCGGACTTCATTTTGTTTATTTTTGCTTCTCGGTTTAATACAAACTCTCTCTGACATTCGAGAGACTTCTCACCTACTCTCCTTCTTCTCTCTACTTTCTCTCTCTATGATTTCTATGATTCATCGGTTCAATCTTAATGTTAACAATCCCCGTATAAAGTACTTAATTATTAATGTTTCATTGCTTGATTTGTAATAAACTGAATTTTCACTCAAATTCCTTTGCGTCTTACAACATTGAGACATGCATACTTACAAGAAGTTAATACTAAGAAAAGATTAATGTAAAAAAACAAAACAAAAGAAAGCTGAAATGGAATTGTAGCTGTGTAAAAAACGAAGGGACGAAATGAGTGGAAACGTTGGAGTCGTGATAAAATTCTATTTCTTTTTGTAAGTTAGCGGAGCACTGCTTTTCTCATGGAATAGTTGTGTGTTGCTACTTGCTAGCTTGCTTTGTGTGATCCGAATGTGAGTTTCCAAATCACACCTTCCGTGATCAACTGTCCTTTCGTTAGTTTTCTGTACGTAATCTTTTTCTTTTCCTTTTTTGGTTAGAGGGCGGATATTTGTATAACTACCAACTCAAAATACGTTACACAATATTGTTATTGTTGGGGTATTGTAGTTTCCCTAGCAGTGCGATATTATGAGATATATAATCAATATTATATGCTAAAAAATTCTAACAACTTTGGTTCTTAGATGTTTGTTCAAAATACATTATTTGTAGATATCACAAGAACTGCTAATAGTGGCGGATCAAAATTTTTATCAAGCGGATTCAATATATGAAGAAGTAATGCATAAAAAAATCAACAAAATAAATTATTATTAATTGAAAAAATTATCTAATATATCATTCCAACTGTACTCTACAAGTTTTCATTTCATGAAACCTATTCATAATTGCTTCATCAGAAACACTATTAAACATTTCTCTTTCTACATGAGGTACCAAACAACCATTCATAAATTCATCGTTCATTCGATTTCACAAGTCACTCTTGATCAACTTTATTGCGGAAAAAACTCTTTTAACTTTAACAGTGACAACTGGCAAGAACAACGCAAAATTCTCTAGGCAAAACATAAATGGATAATTCAAATGCTTCTTTGTCTTAACTAGCTTTTCAGAAAGATAACTAAGTCCTTTTAACTTAGAGAACCTTTCATCAACATCACATACGTCAACGATATAAGTCGCAAGTTGATTTTCAAGAGTAATTATAATATTTCATCAAAATCATCAGGATATAATTCAACTATTCTCAATATCTTCTTGATGTCAAAACTAGAAAATGAGTCAACTGGATTCAAACAAGCGACTCCCATAAGCAAATATGTTGTCTCCTATTAAATAAAATGCTCCTTGAAATCATGAAGTTGCTAATCAATAATCTTATTAAACACATTAACGCGATAGTGATGTGAAATGGTATGCTCTAAAACTTTGCATCGATATCTTCCAGAGTTAACATAGAACTCATCGAAATTAGGTATCATTATGTCATGCTTGATACAAAATGCAGACACCTTATCAAAAAGTAGATCACATCCTTCATCCTTTAGCCTTTGGAATCGTTTCCTTGACACATCAACAAGTAGAACAACATTTGTGTTATCCTTGTTCTTTCTTCTATAAGGATGCATTTGTGATCACCAAAATATCTATCATTAAGTGTAACATGAAAGCAACCTCAAAACATGTTCTGAGATATCTTGTTGCCTTAGCTCTCTCTTCTAACGATCGAGCATCAACTATGATAATATCTAGGACATCAATAGTAGAGGCAAACATATTAATAAAGCTCTTAAAAGATTTATAGTGTGACCCCCAACGAGTATCAACAACTCTAGCTAGATCAAGTTCTTGATGTAAGCCCTTGCCCGTATCAATCTCTTCCATATCTAATTCCTCTTGGACTTTTTCTGCTTGAGATTGTCGAAGACCATCCATACGTTTAAAATAACCCTCTCACTACATTTAATACAATAGAAACCAACAACACAAGTTCTCCCACTTTAAGACATTTTTTACAGACTGCAACAACGGTCAGTTGAAGTTGATGAGCAAAACAATGAATAGAATGAGTTGATCTACTTTCTTTTTGAATCAAAATTTTAAGGCCACTTAGATCCCCTTGCATATTTCTTGCTCCATCATAGCATTGTCCACGTACATTAAAATAAACTCAAAAAATATTGAGCAAGGTAATTAACAATTGCTTCCTTTAAACATAAATCACTAGTGTCACGAACATGTACGATCCCAGGTTTGGAAAGAACGGCATTGATTGAAAGACTTGGGACATTTGACCGTTGAGCATCATTGGGGTGATATTTGGTTACTTGTTGTCTTTGTTCACCATCGTCTGCCGTAGGCATGGTCCAAAGGCATCCAGAACCTTGCTCAGTGCTTCCACCGTTACCCTCGCCAAGTATGCCAGGTTTTGGAGAATCAATGTCACTGGTTGTCTTACCAGGGTAAAATTGTAGGTTAACCCATACCTTTGAAGCACTGCCTCTAGCCAAGATGTTGGTCGGGGGTTTGGTGGTAGTGGTAGTGATGTCACAAAAGAGGGCGACGCTTGGTTTTTTCCATTTTTGTGTTTTTTTCTATTTACTATGTTGGGTAATTAGAGGGGATTAAGTTAAAAGGCTGAGCCGTCATTGTCACCTTTGAAGTCATATCTTGGTCAGTGGAAGAGGAAGGGGTTATTGTGCCTAGCGAGAGAGATTCTGAATTAATTAGAGATCTTTTGGAATGGACATCAAGTGTCTTTTCACCATAGTTTGAGTGTGATTTCAGGTGAGGAACTTGAATGTTCATGGTGTCTGTTGAGTTTTTTCCATTAGAAGTTTTCTTTGAAATATAGGTAGGGTCACACGTAGGCAATTGCGTAGGGTTAATTTTTGGGGTTGGCAGTCTCCAATTGGGTGAGGGCCCCAATTGGTTGAGCATGACCGACCCTGCAATCCAAAACCCCAAAATTGAGGTCTTTTGCATCGGAAAATGTGCCTAAAGTAGGGGCCTCATCTTGGAAAATTAAGTGGGGATAGAAGGTGGGGGGTATGTCAGTTTCCTCGAGCCCCATTCCTACCTTACGTTTTGCATTAGTTTTGGGCTGGAGCCTCGTGAAAGTAGTTGCATGAAAATAGGGGTGTGGTTTTGTTTATTAATTGGGCCGTTAGTCCTGTTATATTATTTTGGACATGGTTTGCTTGCCCTAGTATTGTACTGAATAGTTTTTCTTTTTAGAAACTTACCTGAGTTAGCGTCAAATATGTTTACCCGAATCCGTTAAGCTTGTGGTGCATGGTGTTGGTTGTTTGACGCTCCATTGTTCCTTTCTTTCATCCTTTGCTGGTCTTGTTTTTTTTTGGGGGGGGGAGGGAGGTAGTTATTTTCCATTCATTCTCTTCCCCTTGTTTTGTAGTTTTTTCTGAAGTTGTTGGTGCTTCTTGTAGTATGGGTGATAGTGTTTTCGTGTAATTACAATTCCTTGATATGTGCCTAGTTCTTCTGCAGGTCGTACATAATTTGCCTTCCCCTTCATAGATCACTACTTGTTTGTGGTCTCCGATTATCGCAGATGTTTCCAATGGTGTTTCTATGTGTACTTGAATGCATATGTGTGCGTACCTTCCTTTTAGGGTGGAGGAGGTGTAGGAGTCTACTTTTAGCGATTTGCCTAGTTTCATGTCAACCTTTTCAAGTATTTCTATGTTGCAGAACTTTGTTGGGAATTCTGAGAGACGAATCTAGATAACTATGGTAGAGAGGGTGGCTTCTTTTGGACCAATTTTGGTTCACATTTCTGTACTGTAAAGAAATTCTCAAAGACAAACCATGAATCTCAAACTTAATTATGTTTGGATATTCGGTTTTTGGATTACATAAATGACAATTTAAATCTAATCCAAATAAGCTCGGATTGGATCACAGTTTTAAGTTCAGTTTTGAATATTTTGAATTTTCGGTTTTTAGTTTCTAATTTAGATGTTTCTTCTGTTATCAAACTGTGTTTCGAAAATAATTTCAGCAAATAAAACATAAAACAAACAGAAAAATATAAACAATATAATTAAAAGTTCAAGCCCACAAAAAAATTATGTTTCCTTAAGAAATTTCACCCCCATATTTTTACCAAGGATTATTGGATTAATTCCTCCCATGATAGAATATAACAGATATTCTGTAATATCGGCAATGTAAATTAGAGAACTTTGTCAAACTCGGAAACTATTCCGGCAAAGCTTGGTTGCGAATTTTAAATTCGAAATGACCGTTAGACCGTTAGGAAATTAAACGCGAAATAAATCTGCGTGAAAAGATATTAGGAAAAGAAAGTAAATAACAAAAAATGAGAAATAAATTTAATCCAAAAAATTATCAATCAATTATACCAATTGATCGCAGAAAAAGCCAAGCATGGCCTGCTCAGCCATCGCAGAAGCGCAAGTCATACCGTACCTGCGAACGTGTAGGTGCGAAGGAGATGTACGCAGGAGCTGGGCGCAGAAGCGGGAGGAGGCCATTGGGCAAGGGCCACATCTGCGATGATTTTTCCGTATATGTGGAGCGGGCAAACCTCCGTAGGTGCGAAACTCATAGAAGGAAGAACCTCATTTAATGCACAATTTACGCATTTTGAGCTCATTTATTTCATTATTGTGGCGATTCTTGGATCTCTTAGAGAGGGGATTCACTTAACACTTAGAGGTAAGTAATTTCTACACAATGTGAGTTAAATACATAGATTTTGAGTAGATTATAACATGTAAATTAGTGAAAATCATAGGTTTAGGTGAAAACCCTAGAGTTTTCATAAAAATAGGATTTAACCATGAAATTTGTTACGGAATTTCATGAATATCATATATCGGACTTTATGATGATATCAGTAATAACGTTTTACAAAAAAAATCTGAAATTCAAACACGTGGGCCCGGGGATGAATTTTAGGAATTCTTCAAATAGGGTTGGAAAATCACTTTGAAAGTTATGATATGAACTTTTGAACATGTATTGATTATTTTATACAATATTGGACTAGTTTCAAGTCGTTTGGCACCGAATTGAGGGTTTGAGCACAATCTTGGACAGGAAAGTAGGCTTTGAGCCGAGATAAGTCTCTTTTTTAGTCTTGTACAGCGAATTAACCCCATAGATGAATTAATTAATATGTGCTTCTATTTTTAGGGGCTACGTATGCACGAGGTGACGCAAGTCCGTACAAAAATACTAATTATGCTTATATCCGGGTAGTCTAGGACTCATACCATGTTATACTTATGATGTGTGCATTTTACTTGTTAACTTAATTTCTTAAATCATGTTGGGTCTTGATAAAGGAATTGTAAAAGGTTAAATTTCATTTACTTAAATTCTTGGTCGGTTCACTTGTGTTTTATTAAAAATTGGTGTTTCTTTTAATATTAGCCTATTAATAAATCTTAAATCGGCTGTTATAAAGTATTTTCTCCTTTGTGGAGCGGGCCGAACGCCTAGGTAGCAGATAGATGCATCTATGGTTCGTGCCGTTTGATCCTCGGCAGTACACATTTTAAATATTTATGTTGGACCGGGTTGTACGACTTCGGCATGAATGGCGCGAAATAAATCTTTGGAACCAATTATAATTGATATTGCTTCATTGGCTTGAGATATAAATTGTTAAATGATAAAAATAAATTTGGGATTTACATTAGTGAAAGGATTGCCTATTATATCTTGTTGTTGAGTTTTCAGCTATATTTATATAATCCTTGCGTAGTTATAATATTTACATTTTATTGTTAGCCCATAGTAAGTGTTAAAGTCGAGTACCCCTCGTCACTATTTCTTGGAGGTTAGACTGGATACTTACTGGGTAAATGTTGTTTATGTACTCACTCTATACTTCTGCACTAAATGTGTAGGATCTGGGGCAGGTGCATTTGGATATCAGTCTGACGCGCATAATTGACTGCTACGACGAGACTTCACTATGAGCTGCCTTCTGAGCCTATTCTACATCAGCCGAAATGTTTCTTTTGCTTGTATTTCCTGTCTAGTTCACTTCAGACAATAGTATAGTATTCTTTTGTATATTCTACTAGTTGCTCATACACTCGTGACACCACTTCTTAGAGGTTTAAGCTAGTAGACACTTGATGGTTTTTAGGTTATCTTATTTATCTTGCCGCCAAATCTTGATCTCTCATTTTTATTAAATTCTCACTTCTGATTTATGCACAAACTAAAAATAGATCATTTCAAATCTTAAAAAAAAATCACATAATTAGTTCACTGTAGGCTTATCTAACGTTAATGTTGGACGCCAACACGGCCTTTAAAAAATATTGGGTCGTGACATTTGCGTGCTCCAAAACAAATTTTATAAAGGCCGTAACAAATTGAACAACACGAATAAAACGCATAAAGGCACAAAATGTTAGCAAATTTTGTGGACGTCTCATTTAGTTATTATACGTTTCTCTTTTATGAATTTGTGCAAATCTTTGATTACTTTCATGGCATTCCTTTTGGCCGATTTTGCAAAATTCTCAGATGCTATAAAAAAAGATAATATCTTTTCCTTTAATTTCTTTTTCTTTTTTGATTCGTTATCAATAGGAAAAAGAAAGAAAAATTGCTTGCCTAGGGTTTATGGCCTTATGGGAAGAGATCTTATCTTCAGACAGAGAATTGTGCAACCCCCATTCCTGAGATCATAGCAAGAAGTCAACTGTGTCCAAATCCAAACCTACTACCTAAGGTACAAGCGGTGAATTATGATCAATGAATTTCGATACGATCTTTGCTTGGAAACTCTTTCCTACATATGCAACTATTCAATGTATAGAAGTACTTTCTTTTTCCTTCAAAGTAATGTTTTACATCATTTATTTCTCTCCCAATGAGAAATTTTTATGTCTACTCACATGTTATGCCATATTCAGGACCGCAAGTTTTAAAATAAGCCTATTTGTACATATGTTATAACTTGTTTAAAATTATAAATTTCAAAAGATTTTATTTTTTCAGTCAAATATATATATGTACATATAACTTGAAACGTGTGGCGAAATTTCATATTGTAGGCTAAAGGAAAATGAATCTTCACAACTCATGCCTTTATAAGTCGTCAAACTTTGTGATATTAGCTGGTGGATGTAGAGATGATATTTGCAATGACTATATTAATGTAATTTGTTCCATGCTTTACAGGCCTGCAGCAAAGGGACAACACGTGCTCGACTCCAATAACCTCTGATGAACATCTGCCATTCTCAATCCTATCATAATTCAGAAGATAGGTAGCAAGATATATAGCAGATACATTGAACTGCCAGCCAAACCCAAAAATCATTACCGTCTTCTCGGATAAAAAGATAAAAGATCTTCTGCAGTAGTTGCTCAAAATAATGGAAATTATCTGGAACTAGAGACATCCAACCATTATTAGTTTACATCATGCCAGTCCTGATAAGAATGGACCTTGGGCCTAACTCAACCCCAAAAGCTAGTTTATGAGGTGAGGATTGCCCAAGCCATATAAGGAGACCAAGGACCTCAAATCTTCCGATGTGGTACAACTCAACACCCCCCCTCACGCCCAGATCTTTGGGGCGTGGACAACATAAATGGGGGCTATCGGTAACAATAATTGGGATGGGTTTGGCTCTGATACCATGATAAGAATGGACCTTGGGCCTAACTCAACCCCAAAAGCTAGCTTATGAGGTGAGGATTGCCCAAGCCATATAAGGAGACCAAGGACCTCAAATCCCTCCGATGTGGGACAACTCAACTAGTCCAAATAAGAAATTAAAGTTAATTATAACATGGTCCAGAAAGCATTCAATCAAAACGTGCAATAGCAGCCATTGGCATATGTTGGGAATTTTTGAGTAGTAGTTTCGAATTGGTTCGGCAGTTACATTGTTCATTGGATAAATTAACATGCATGATATTAGTGACTGTGACAACAACTGAATACATGCAACCGCACAAGCTAACGTTTATAGGTAGGATTTTATTGAGAAAGGATATATGCAGTTCTCAGCGTATGATTAGCTCGTCTCTTTTTGTTAGCTGTCCTATCCCAGCATGTGGATATTATTACAACTACTTGTTGACATTACTTAGACGTTTGAGTAGTTGTACAATTTATTTTGTATATGTGATGTATATAAAGTGTATATAGTATAGGAGTATTGGTTTGTGGTGTTGATGTGGGCTGTGATGTTGAACTGATATGGGCTGTGATGTTGAACTGATGTGGGCTGTGATGTTGAATATGAGCCCAGTCATTTTCTGAGCCCAAATACTCACCCGACCCGGTCCGCCCAAGTAAGTATATTTGTATATACTCTGTAAGGATGGAACGATCCAGAAGATCAGATTTTTACTTTTCCTTTTCCCAAAGCTGGCTCTTCGTTTCTCTCAATCTTCTCCTCCTTCTCTCTACTTTCTCTCTCTAACTTTCTGTGATTTCTCTCGTATAATCTCAACATTCACATGGTATCAGAGCTTAACATCGTTCCGATCATGTTTATCTGCATGCCGGTGTTAATTTTGAGCTCTTGTTCGACGATTTTTGACGGTTTTTCTGAGACCAGACGGTCTGTGATGATTCCGATCTTCATCGGATATGGTTCAAAGTGTTTTCTACCATTATATCCGAGTGTATCTTCTCAACCTCAGCGTTTAACAACATTTTGATCGCTTTTGTGGTGGTTTTGGTGAGTTGTCGGTGATTAGGGTTTTCGGTGACTTTGTTTTAGTGTTTTACCGCATTCCGGTGGTCCGATTCTCATCTTGTGGATGTTTGGGTAACTTTCTGACATCGTTTCTCGGTTTTTTTGGTGACTGAATCGACGTCTGAACCTAGGGATTCATACCTAGGGTTTTCACTGCTATCTGAAGACCGATCTTCTTCCGGTAGCGAAGAAGGAGGGTAACTTTGGTTTAAAATTGTGCATCTGGTTTGTGTATGTCGATTTTGGTTTTTTGTTTGAATATTTGGCTTTGTGTGTAGCTATTTGATTGGTTATATTTTTGGTTGCTGAATCCGTTCTTCCTTGTTGATATATCATGGCTGCTAATACCAGTACTACTACCACCAACACTGGTATTTTGGACTCTTCAAGTCCTTTATTTCTATACTCCTCCGATGTTCCCGGGGTATCTCTCGTCCCCACACCCTTCTCAGGTGATGGTTTTGGGGGATGGAGAAGAAAAATGATTGTTGCTTTGACTGCTAAAAATAAAATTGGCTTTATAGATGGAACTTGTCCTCGACCAGCTACTAATGCTGCTCAACAGAGATTATGGGACAAGTGTAATAGTATGGTAATTTCATGGTTAACTGCTTCTATTTCTCCTGCGATTGGTGAGTCTGTGCATTATTCTGATACTGCTGAAAGTATATGGTCACAACTTCAGGCACGTTATGGTACTGCTAATAGGACAAAAATTTATGAATTAAAAAGAGAGCTGTGTAACACTTCTCAAGGGCCCTTGATATAGCATCCTATTTTAATAGACTTAAAGGTTTATGGGATGAAATTGAGTCTATGTGTGTTAACCATGGTCAAAGATGTGTATGTGCTGCTAAGGAAGGTATTGTAAAGGAAAATGATGATTCTAAAGTGTTTCAGTTTTTAATGGGCCTCAATGACACTTACATGGGGGTGAGGAGCAATATTCTGATGATGCAGCCCCCTCCAAACCTTGACAATGTGTATAATATCCTCCTGAATGATGAGAAACAAAGGCATATTCAGTCTCCCTCTCATTTTAATCCGGATTCTGTATCTTTTAATGCCTACTCTAACAGGAAGCCTGTTGACTCTAATAAGGCCGCAATGCCCAATACTTTCTCTTCCTTCAAACAAAGAGTCAACTTTGATCAAGGTAGAGGGTCGTTGTTCTGTAGATATTGTAAGAAGTCTGGACATTTAATTGATAAATGCTTCAAACTTCATGGGTATCCGCAAAATACAACTTTCAAAGGGAGGAAATCTGGTGTTGCTAATGCTGCTGTTGCTTCAAATTCTGATGGTCATTTGTCTGTTCCTCAAGGGAATCCTGCTGCCAACCATGGCTCTGTTTCTAAAACAGATGGTCAATCTTCTGTGATACCTGGGTTGAGCAGTCAGCATTATGATCAACTGATGAATCTTTTACAACAATCCCAGCTAGGGGGTTCCACTGCTCCAAACCCTTCTCCCATGTGTGCTGTCAATTTTGCTGGTACTATGCTAACTGAGAGTCCAGTTTCTGATTCCAAAGTCTGCATGCTTACTAGTATTAATTCTGTGTCTTGGATAATTGATTCTGGTGCATCTAATCATATGACCTATAACAAACAACTACTTTTTAATCTTACACCTTTATCTGTTCCTTATCTTGTGTCCCTTCCTAATGGTTACAAAGTAAAAGTAACTTGCATTGGTTCTTTTCAATTGACTTCTTCTATTGTTCTTCATAATGTACTGCTGATTCCTTCTTTCACACACAACTTAATTTCTGTCCATAAGTTGGTGAAGGAATTACATTGCATAGTCCTATTTTCTGAACATTCATGTTTCCTCCAAATGTTACAGGGCCCTTCTCTGAAGAAGCCACTGGATCTTGGTAACCAAACTGATGGATTATATCAGTTGACATGGGTCCCTCCTTCATCTTCCCCTTCTTCAACAAGTTCTGTTTGTTCTGCTTCTACTTCATGTGATACTAGCAAGTTTAGTGTTTTGTCTTCTATACCTATTACTTGTAATGATACACTTCTGTCTGATAATAAAGCTGTTTCATCTTCCTTACATGTAACTAGTCTCAATTGTAATAATGATTTGAATCATGATATGAATTACATTTGGCATTTGAGACTTGGTCATATTCCTTTTGCTCACATGAAATGTATTTCTGGTTTATCATTCCCTTTTGCTTCTAAACAACCTTTCCCTTGTTCTGTTTGCCCTATGGCTAGACAAACTAGGCTTCCTTTCCCTGACAGTTCCATTAAATCCTCTAAACCATTCCAACTGATTCATGTTGACACCTGGGGTCCTTATCACACTCCAACTTTCTCTGGATGTAGATACTTTCTCACAATAGTTGATGATTTTTCAAGAGCAACATGGACTCATTTGTTAGGTTCTAAAGGCAATGCTTTTTCAATGCTTAAGTCCTTTATCTCTATGGTTAAGACCCAGTTTCATACTGTGGTCCAAACTGTTAGAAGTGATAATGCTTTGGAATTGGGTTCTAGTAATGAAGGTATTTCATATTTTAGTAGCCAAGGCATCCTTCACCAAACATCTTGTTCCCACACTCCTCAATAAAATGGAGTTGTTGAAAGGAAACACAGAACCCTTCTTGAGACTTGTAGAGCTTTACTCTTTCAGTCTGGGCTGCCTACTTCTTTCTGGGCGGATTGTCTACTCACTGCTACATATTTGATTAATAGATTACCTACCAGACTGTTACATAACAAATCTCCTCATGAATTGTTGTATGGGAAACCTCCTACTTTCCTTCATTTAAGGGCTTTTGGATGTCTTGCTTATGCCACTGTACCAATCCCTCAAAGGGACAAATTGAAGCCTAGAGCTATCCCTTGTGTTTTCTTGGGCTATCCTTTTGGCAAAAAGGGTTACAAATTGTATGATCTTAATTCCAAACATTATTTGGTCTCCAGGGATGTTATTTTTCATGAATCAGTTTTTCCTTTTAATCTTCCTCTTCTTTTATTCCACCATCTGTTTCCTCCTTTCCTTATATTCCTTCTGGAGAAGATGATGTTATTTCTGATTCTCCCATACCTACTGCTTCTTCCTTACCTTCTAGAGAAAATGATGTCCTTTCTGATTCTCCTTTATCTATCACTCCACCTTCTCCTCCCATTCTGCCCCCTTCCTCTTCTGCTCCTATCCTCAGAAAATCTACCAGAACTCATCATCCTCCATCCTATCTTAAAGACTATTGTGTCAACTTCCAGCCTTTTCTGGCTCTTCTTCTTCCACTTTGGAATCTGAACCACTGTATTATTCTCAAGCAGCTTCAGTTCCAGCTTGGCAGGATGCCATGAGAAAGGAATTTGAGGCTTTGGACACCAACCAAACTTGGGATGTTGTCCATATTCCTCCTGGTAAGAAGCCAATTGGTTACAAATGGGTTTATAAAATAAAGTACAGGGCTGATGGTTCCATTGAAAGGTATAAAGCCAGACTGGTGATTAGGGGAGATACTCAAGTTGAAGGGGTTGATTTCACAGAAACTTTTTCTCCTGTGGTCAAAATGTGTACTGTAAAATGTTTGATTGTTGTTGCTGTGAAAAGGAATTGGAAGTTATTTCAATTGGATGTCAATAATGCCTTTTTACATGGTGATTTGGATGAGGAAATGTACATGAAATTGCTTCCTGGTTTAACCGTATCTGCTTCTGTTTCTGATTCTGTTTCCTCTCCTCTGGTTTGCAAACTTAAAAAATCGCTTTATGGGCTGAGACAGGCTTCCAGACAATGGTATGCCAAGTTGTCTCATGCTCTTTCTCTCAGAGGATACAAACACTCTTTGAATGATTATTCTTTATTCATCAAAGGTACAAGTGGGTCTTTAGTTATCCTGGCTGTGTATGTGGATGATATTATTATCACTGGTGAAGACAATGATGAAATCTCTGCTCTGAAACTGTTTCTTGATGATCAGTTTAAAATCAAGGACCTTGGGTCCTTGCATTATTTCTTGGGGATTCAGATGTCTCATGTTCCTGGTGGAATGATCCTCAATCAGCAGAAATATATTTCTGACCTGTTGCATCAGTTTGACTGTTCTGGTGTATCTTATGTTGTTTGTCCCTTAGATACAAATGTCAAACTTCTTGCTGATTGTGGTGACCCATTACCCTCTCCTGATCAATATAGGAGTTTGGTGGGTAAGCTTTTATTTTTGACACATACCAGACCTGACATATGCTTTGCTGTACAGCATCTAAGTCAATTTCTCAAATGCCCTAGAGTACCTCATATGAATGCTGCTTTTCAGGTGTTGAGATATCTCAAAGGCACTTCCTCTATGGGCCTCTTCTACTCTGCCAGTGATGTTTTTTCTTTGAGTGGTTATTCTGACAGTGATTGGGCTGCCTGCCCTGATACCAGAAGGTCTGTTACTGGATTTTCTGTTCTTCTGGGAGATTCTTTGGTTAGCTGGAAATCCAAGAAACAACCTGTTGTATCTTTATCATCTGCTGAGGCAGAATATCGGGCTTTGAGCAAACTTGTGGCTGAACTTTCCTGGTTATCTCGTTTATTATCTGATCTTGGTGTTACTGTCCCTCTTCCTATATCTGTTTATTGTGATAGTCAATCTGCCATACACATTGCTACTAATCCAGTTTTTCATGAACGCACAAAGCACATTGAGGTGGACTGTCATTTTGTACGTGATCAGGTCAATGCTGGCTTCATTCAGTTGCTTCATGTTTCCACTTCTCGACAACTAGCTGATTTTCTCACAAAGCCCATTACTGGGACTGCTCTTCATCCTTTGCTGTCCAAGTTGAAGGTGGTGTCCCCCTCCAACTTGAGGGGGGGTGTTGACATTACTTAGACGTTTGAGTAGTTGTACAATTTATTTTGTATATGTGATGTATATGAAGTGTATATAGTATAGGAGTATTGGTTTGTGGTGCTGATGTGGGCTGTGATGTTGAACTGATATGGGCTGTGATGTTGAACTGATGTGGGCTGTGATGTTGAATATGAGCCCAGTCATTTTCTGAGCCCAAATACTCACCCGACCCGGTCCGCCCAGGTAAGTATATTTGTATATACTCTATAAGGATGGAACGATCCAGAAGATCAGATTTTTACTTTTCCTTTTCCCAAAGCTGGCTCTTCGTTTCTCTCAATATTCTCCTCCTTCTCTCTACTTTCTCTCTCTAACTTTCTGTGATTTCTCTCGTATAATCTCAACATTCACACTATTTGATTTACTGATCCTTTCCACATTAATGTCATGCCAGGTCTTCAAAAGTGGTGTCCTTTTGATAGATTGGACTACTACCTAATTTGGAGATTAAATTGTTTGAGTAGGATATCTTAGGTTGCATCCTTGAATTAATGTTGATGTTTTCCAGTGCTGCATATGCTGTATAATTATCATAATTCTAGTAAAAGAAAACTGTTGATTCGTCAAATAATGGCTGAAAGTGATGAAGGAGAAAGAAATTAAAGAGATTAATAAAAATAAAAAGTTTATGCCTTTTCATGGTCTTAAAGCGGTGAACTACACGTATAGTGCCATGTCAACAAACTATATCCAATTGGCACATTTTTAAGGTGCAATCAACTCATGATGGCTAGATGAAAAATCCGACCTAATTCAGGATATTTTAATTTATTTTTTGTCATAAGGGTGCACGATATTAATTTATCGAAATTGAATTAACTTCTTTTGATAATTTTCTTGTATTGTTTTCCTTTTATATTCCAATATTCGTCTGTACGGAAAGGTTGATATGGGACCTACAAGGACCCCTTAATGTTCTTCGGATTCTTAAATAATTTTCATTAAAATTATTTAGCGTCAGAAAGTGGACAGATAGGAAGGCGTGATATTTCGTAGTTGCCGTACAGTCAAGTCGTACACGGAAAGCACCGACCCCTCCAATAATAATTTTAAAACAAAAAAAAAGACAAAAGAAAGAGACAATCGGACGTGACGTGAAAATCCACGAAGTGGGCCCATAATCCAGCCCTTTGGGCCTTCTTTTGCGTCATTTACTCTGCTTTTTACGTGCCACGCAAAGATGCCTTTCTAGAGGCCATTGCTTTTTCCCTTCCAAATTACCTTTTATATCTCATCTTAAAATTTATTCCAAGTTAACTGTCCCGAATTAACTTTCCAGTTCTTTTATTCTAACTTCTAAGTTTATTGTGTCCCTTTCCATAAACCTCTTATATCAAATGATGAAAAAAAACTCTTACATTAATATATAGTTATGTACCAATTAATTAAGACATATCGGAACCCAACTGTAACTTTTTGGATTGAAATTACTTTAATAATTGTAAAGGAAAAACCTTTTTATATATAATGTGGAAATACAAAACGTAATACTTTAACTATAACTTTTGCCATTAGGGTATAATGTTTTATATGTGAACATTATATACTGTCGATTTGACTGATAATTATAGAAATTTTTTTTTATGCTATACATATAGTGTATAAAAATAAAACGTTATACCCCTAATTAAATATTACCCTTCGTCTTCTTCCCCGACCTTATCCCCCCTTTTTTAACTCCTCTGCTTCTGGTCCTCCCCCCCCCCCCTACCTCCATTCTTGTATTTAAAAAAATCACAAAAGTTTAAGAACGTAAATTTTACGTCGTAGTAGAGCATTGTATTACTGTGGTTTAACTCCTTGATTTTCAAACTTTTACACAAAACACTGCATCGATATATTTCGATTTATCTTATGTCGAAACTTGTATAATAAAGCATACTAGTTGATTGAATGTGTTTCCATATTGTATTGTGTTTTATTTGCGAAATTAGTATGTTATATTATCCGGACTTAGATATTAGTGTTCTAAAAAAAAAAGGTTGAGATTTAATTTTTGGTGTTAATATCCAGATTTAGATATTAGTATTTCCATGTCATTTTGTATTTTATTTGCGAAACTAGTTTGTTATATGTATTTGTTGTGAATGTTATGTGATTAAAATATATTTATTGTTTATATATAATTTATTTATTAGCGTAATAAAATGTAGAACCTCTTAGCGTAGTAAGGTATATAGTATTTTAGCATAGAATCCCTGTAGTTTAAGTATTTCTTATACTGGTAGATGAAAATGTATACTTTGTACAATTAAATAATCAAAATATTAAATTTGACACACATAATTATTCATGATAGTTTGGTGCTCTAGCCTCAATATCGAGCCTGGAACCCAATAGGTATATATATTTTGTATGATTAAATAATTAAAAAGATTAAATTATAAAACCAACACACACAAAATTATCAAAATATTGAATTTGACACACATAAATATTCATGATAGTTTGGTGCTACTGAGCCTCAGATATCGAGCCTGTAACCCAATATGTATATATATTTGGTACAATTAAATAATTAAAAGTAAAATTTTAAATTCTAAAACAAATACACACAAAATTATCAAAATATTGAATTTGACATACATAAATATCCATGATAATTTGGTGGTATATATATATATATATATATATATATATATATATATATATATATATATATATATATATATATATACGTATATGTAATTAAATAATTAAAAATTAAGAATTTAAATTGTAAAACAAACACACACAAAAGTAAAATATTGAATTTGACACACATAAATATTCATGATTCCTTGGTGTTACTGTGCCTTAAATATCGAGCCTGGAATCCAATAGGTATATATATTTGTACAATTAAATAATTAAAATTAAGAATTTAAATTATAAAACAAACACACATAAAATTATCAAAATATTGAATTTGACACACATAAATATTCATGATAGTTTGGTGCTACTGGGCCTCAGATATCGAGCATGGAACCTAATAGGTATATATACTTTGTATGGTTAAATAATAAACATACAATTAATATTGTTTAATTTGCAGTTGACGACATGGGCATGCCGCCTATACATCCCAGCCCTTACTATCGTGAGCTATTAGTACTTCAAGGCGATCGTAGATCCGACCATATATGGGAGGGACAGTTACTGTTCCAGACTCTCCGCGCTAGGAGAGTTGACGAACTGTGGGATTTTTTGAGGCCTAGGGATCTCCATGAGCGTGTAGTCCATCACCTCCAGGATATAGGATTCTATAGGACTATTGAGATCGAGCAGATATAAGTTGATTGGGCTTTGATCAAGGTGTTGATTGAGCAGTGGCAACCGAAGACGCACACTTTTTACCTGTCCATTGGCAAGGCTACCTTCACGCTGCAGGATGTGGAGGTTTTATATGGCCTGCCCATTGATGGCATGGCCGTTTCACTGCCTGTTGCTATAAGATCTATGTCACATGATGATTATTTGGACATGCTATAGCATCTCACGGGTTTCCGGCCACAGGACGAGACTGCATCGTCGGGTTCCAGTCGGTTGACTTTGACCCCTATTAGACAGTACCTAGAGGTACTCCACCCCGATATCACTGACGATACAGAGGAGATACATATTACCCGGTATACGAGGTTGTTGTTTCTTATTCTATTTGGAGGGTTCTTATTCCCGAACACTTGCTGGAAACCTAGTCAGCCTAAGATTTCTTCATCATATTCAGTTGCTAGATGAGTTACCCTATTACAGCTAGGGTGTTGTTGTTCTTGGCTACATGTTAGGCAGATGTGCCGGGCGAGCATGGGAACTCAAAGAGATGTTTGTGGTTTTATGCCGCTTCTACACGTGACAACATATTCAAATAATCTGTTCATCAGTTCCAACTCTACCTAGTTAGAATTTATCATAAACCTTATGTCAACTTTGTATGTTAGGTTTGACCTGGGAGCAGTTCTTGCAGTTTCAGCCACCTAGACCACAATTACCTCATACTGTAGCACCTTCATTTCTCCCTCTAGCCAGGAGGAGGGTGATAATTAGGGATTTTGACTCATTTTATGCTCCTTCTTGCTCATTATTTGATTATAAATTCATACAAAATAATACCAAAAAGGCTCACAAGTTGCTCTTGATTCTAGGTTTGATCAACAAAGTGACAAGATGTCAAAGATCGACTCACAAGGAGTGAAACTTGCACAAGTGACAAAGACAAGGCAAGCTTAGGCAAAACAGGCCCAGTGCGGCCGCACACCACTTTGTGCAGTCTGCATTACGAGATTTAGAGAGGTTAAAATTCAGGCTATGAAGCAGTGCAGCCACACTCGATTTTGTGCAGTCCGCACTGAAGGCAATATGGTCGCACTATCATTTTGTGTGGTCTGCAGAGCTGAGAATAAAAGGAGTGCCAAGTTAGAGCTTTCAAGACAATGCAGCCCCCAATCTATTTTGCACGGACCGCACTAGAAGCCTCCGCAGTCGCAGTCCATTATGTGTGGTCGGCGAAGACCGAGTGCGTCCACACACCATTTTGTGAGGTCCACACTAACCCCACCGGGGCATTTTTGTCTAGATTTTTCAGCTTAGTATAAATAGATTTTTTTCCATTATTAGGACATTGGATAGTTTTTAGAAGTAGTTGCACTCGTTGGTTTGATATTCTTAGCTATTTTGGGCACTTTTAGCTACTTTTAATCATTGAATCTTTGTATTTAATTTAGTGATTAATTAATATGAGATTATGTCCGTTTATTTCTTGCTTTTCTTCTTTGAATATGAGTAGCTACACCTATTATCTAGGGTTGTGGCTCAACCCTAGTATGACTAAATGATAGGTCTTGTATTTTAAGGTTAAATTGACTATGGGTGTTTGGTATTTGGGTAAATTTCATGGTTAATTGCTGAATAGTGGTTGCAAACACTAGTTTGTGGTTAGTTGACTAGGGTTCTTTTTGCGAAAGAGAGCTTATGTCTCCGAAATTGATCCAACAAGGAATTAGGGAATACTCAAGGGATTGATAGCCCCAATTAAAGGGTTAAACCTCGAGAGAGTAATGCCCTACATGAACCTTAGCTGCTTGTGCAAATTTGCATACCTAAATTGTCTTGATAAAGTAAATTGGGCAAAATCACTTGAATAACCGACAGGTGTAGAGTGGGTAAATTAGTGCAACGGTTATATCATACTCCCCAAATATGTCAAGGATGCTTTAGATTCAAGTACCCGTCAATTGACCACCTAGGCAGAAGTCACTACCCTAGAACCTTTTAAACCTATTTGAACAAATCGTAGCACTATAAATCTTAGCATAATTAAGTTGCAATTACCATTTATAGTTTGATAATAGTAGAATTAAACAAAAACCTCAAAAATGATGAGAAGTGCAATTAAGAACATATATGCAATCCTAAACTTGATAGATACTCTGATTTCAATTCTAGCTCTCTGTGGATATTGATCCCGACCCAAAATTAGGTAAAAGCTATTGTGACCCTCTTTTGCTACTTATTAGTAGTGCAGAGTTGGCAGCGGTTAGTGGGTTCTTCGCCGTACACTTTCACGAGAGTATGATGCTCATCATAATCTCCACATATGCAGGGATGTGTTAGATCTGCTAGAGGGAGCACATGTAAATATGTACATAAACTTACTTGGTATAGATTAACTTAGTGTTGCACATACTCATGTTTCATGTTCTTATTTGATAGTTCATCGGGACGCCATACAAAGACAATTTGATAGCTGCCCTGCTAGCTTATTGCTCGGCCGGCTGACTGATTTGGAGCACTTCTGCCACGCTCATATGCCTCGATATTGTGGAGCATCATGCCTCGAAGCGGGTACTTTGGCAGTTTGGTTGCCCGCAATATATACCAAGGGGCCTATATGGGAGCCTACACATTATCATATAGATGAACGTTGCAGGACGGACCATGCATTTATGGCATAGTTAACGATGCGGATCCATATTTGGGACCATCGAGATCAATAACTCCGCCCCCACCTACACAGATCCAGGAGGTAGTTATTTAGAGGTATATGTCCAGGTACCGGCACGTTACCCCAGTTTTTATAGGCAAGACAACACACATAACATAGTATTTAATTGCGTTATAGATAGACATAATGTAATATTTAACCATGCTATGATTTGCGTGTTGAAGGATCTGATGGGTATGAAACAACTTTATATCAGTTGGACAACTTTTTCAGTTCGACAAGACAACATATAAACGTAACACAGTATTTAACCATGCTATGCTTTGCGTGTTGAAGGTTCTAACGGGTACGAAACAACTTTATGTCAGTTGGGAAGCTTTTTCAGTTCGACAAGACAACACAGACATAATGTAGTATTTAACCACGCTATGTTTTACGTGTTAAAGGTTCTGACAGGTACGAAACAACTTTATGTCAGTTACGCAGCCACTTTTAAAGTTAGACAAGACAGCACGTATACATAGCGTAGTATTTAAAGCATTATGCTTTGCATGTTAAAGGTTCTGACAGGTAAAAAACAACTTTATGTCAGTTGGGAAACTTTTTCAGTTCGACAAGATAACACACATATATAAATTAATCAGCTTTATGAAATTTCAATGTTGTTTCCAATTCTTTCAAATATATATATCATTAAAAACTGAAATGGAAAAGTATAACTCATAATTAACAAACGTAATTTTATTTTATAAATTTTGCAACATAAACAAAACAACTAAATATTACAACATAAACTCATTGATAGTTAGGCACAATAGAAGAACACCCCCCACGATCTTGATTACTATTTTCACCCAAAGAACATTTTCGATACTCGCATCCTGTTTGGGAGCATAAGCCACATCTGCACACATAAACGATATCACTAATATCCATTTGGTTCCGTATATGTGTTCTCTTCTGCACCTGTAATTGATGCAAAACGTACTTGTTACACACCATTTTATATGGTTCAGGCAGCCAATAATGCTCAACACCCACTGGCTGCAACTGCCCACTATATGCTTAGGTACTTTACAACACTATATTATTGATCAACACAGTTGGTTACACCTAAACTAACTTATTGAAAGCATATGATGGCATGTGAGTAAGGCATGTGGTAGATAGAACATTTCCCACAAGAGCATAACCTTGTAGATTCATTAACAGTATGTACATTATTCTCCCAATTTTGATGGATAGCAGTGCGAACTTCAAAAATATTTCTTTCGTTATCATACTGCAAAAATAAATGCCAATGGGCTCGCCATCTGTATTTCTCAAATCTCTTCGTCGGCACTGGGATAAATTCAACACCCCATTCCATCAATGATGTTGCAGCTGCAGACCTTTTCAACAAACCTCTCCCCCATTTGCTTGAACGACATCCGCATCATGGTTGTGATAGGCAATCCTCTTGCCGACTTCAATAACCCATTGAAAGACTCTGACACATTTGTAGTCGGAGTTCCCCATCGTCTGCCACCATCCGCATGCAAAGTCCAATTTTCAAGGTCATGTCACATTAACTAATGATAGGTTGCCTCGTTTTCTTGCCGGATATATTCCATGCGCCTCCGGAATTTATGCTATTGGTGGTCTTTTACTGCTATCCACATCAAATCATGCATATCCTTGTTGGAATATTCCTTCTGGAAATTGGCTTTACAGTGCCTCACACAGTAACGGTGGTAGGAACAAGGTGCTTGCCATGCAGGCAAGTTCTCCACAGAACTTAAGATACCATCGTGCCAATCAGATATTTGACAAATACTGGAACTCTGTTTGACAACGTGCTCTTTCAAGTGGTTCAAAAACAACGTCCATGTCTCTTGGCATTCATTGGCACAAATAGCAAAAGCTAGAGGAAATATATGTCCATTAGCATCTACTGCCACAGCTATCAACAGCTTGATATCATACTTTCCGTAGACATGAGAGTTGTCTATGGATATTATATATGCTCAGAACACGTAACTAAATATATATTCTGGTTTACCCGGACTCCGCTCTAGCTTCCGTTCAACAACTGTCCCAGGGTTAAATTGCTGCAGTGCGGCCATGTACTTGGGCAGAGCCACAAATGACTTATCCCAGTTAAGATAGACTATTTCAAACGTTCTTTTGCGCCCAAGATATGCTTTTTTGTAATGGTGTGGCCATATTCCTAGTGGACTGATGTAATGAGCTCTTTTATTTTATACCTTATGGATGCTTCGATGTGTGGAATAAGGACAAGAGAAATCAAGTCAACATCCAAGTTGACGTAATTCTCGTTGAATGTGTCCATTTTCACATGTGTGGGTGGGAATGTATTTACTCATTTTCCCCAGACTTATCTTCTTCTTGCACGCACGCAACTTCTAATGACATGGCCAAAACCACCTGTGACAAACAACCATGTATACAACCGGGACTTGACTCCCATACTGTCATCTCACGACACTTTTTTATGTTGTGCATTTTACAAGCGCTGCTTATGCGCGCTTTATTAGGAAAAAACATACCCTTTGCCAGTACCATTGGTCTAGACTCATTCCACATTATTTTTCGAATTTCATCAAAATCCCTTGTGAGAGCTTCCACATTCGACATGTGGCAAGTTATCAAAGTAAGGAATCTCCCTTGAATTGAACGACACTTGGGGCTCATACACTCTTCGTCTAGGGGGGAGCATACTCCCTCGTCAAATTAGGTCCTTCCTTCTAATCATCTTCATCACCATCCTCACAAGGAAAGGGTGTCTTGTCTCCAGTTTCAACAGTATTGTTGTCGTAATTACTGTTCTTTTCCTTACTCCGTACATATGCCAGATCCCGATTTAGTATGTCGTCTTCAGGCAATTGAGTGAGTATATGTGATTCAACTTGCTCATTTTCTCTTCACAATAAGCAAATTTACTAATTTAATAAATACTTTTCATATAGCTGTATCACTTTACTTACAAGTCGTAATGTGATGAAATTTTGTGATGGACATATTCATTTAAGTGATGACTACTGGATGGACCACCATGATCCAACACACCAAAGTTATGCTTGGGTTCATAATTTATAAAATTCATATCGGGCCGATACCCCCTGTTAAATGTATGAGCGTTAATACAAATTCAATACAACAAAAATATACATTGTAATATAAAGGAAAATTAAACTTTACAACTCGTCTTGTGAATTATGTAAAGCAGGCAGTAATAAGTTTAAATCAAGGAAAATTGTTTCATCCGGAAATTGTCTAGCAAAAACTGCTCCAGAATAACCATCCGATGATTGGGGTTGTCTGGAACCTGTCCGACAACCTCATTGTTGGGAACGTCTTCGACCTTGTATATATCCAGCATTTTGATTACAAGAAATTCCCGATTTTCATCCAGAATCCGCAAAAAGTCCCTTAATGTTTCATCATCGTAGATGTTTAACTCCAAGTAAAAAGCAACTCCTTGCAAAGTGACGCAATACAGATATCTTTCTTTCACTTTAAGTATCACTAAACGTTTTCTCATACTCATTTTTTTGCATAACAATGATATCAATTTATCATACTCTACTGTAAGTGGTAATTTAACATGACCCCGTGGAGATAAACTATACCTCGCAGAGTTATTCTCCATCATAACCTCGCCCCCTAACATAATGAAACTCTTATTCTACGCTCTTCGGACATTAAAAAAAATGCTTGAGAATTTAACAAGAAGAAAAGATTGAATATGAGTTAGAATTTTTGGTAAATAAATTTTCCTAATATTCTAACCACTTTATATAGGAAATGGCTAACCCGGGGGAATTAGAATTTTTGATGTATAGCGTTCTTTAAGTATAAGCTATACATAATTGAATTATTGTTATCTCAGTTAACTTATTGGTAGATCCATAATCAGGGGTATAGCATTTTGTTTTTATACGCTATATGTACAACATAAAAAAAAAATGATATAGCTGTCAGTCAAATCGACAGTATATATAACGTGCAAATACAAAACGCTATACCTTAACGGCAAAAGTTACCGTTAAGGTATAATGTTTTGCATTTCCATGTTATATATAGAAGGTATTCTTTTTACACTTATTAAGGTAATTTGAATCCAAAGAACTCAAGGACTACATAGGTCAAATTTAGGTCTAGTTTTAGTGAGTGCAGACGAACGAGCTGAGGCCGAGGTTGAAATCAAGCACGGTCCAGTGACGAGGAGCCGTTCAAAAGGAGAGACCAATGTCGAGATCGAGTAGAGAGTAAACGGCTGCAATGGTGAGAATATTCCTAGGACTGTGAATAGGAATATTTTCCCATATTGTACCTTTTTTATGGTTTTTTTCGGGATACCCTTTATAAATAAGAAGATAGAGGAAACAAATAGGGATTCAGAACCTTTATGAAAGATCATCTTGTAAAGAATTGACTATCAAGAATATACAAAAAACTTGTATCATCTCTTTGGTTTGATTCTATCACATAGCATTCCTGTTTAGTTCACAAGATCCAAGAACACATCGTTCACTTCTATTGTCTGCTGTTACACATTATAGTCAGAGGAAGGAATCATCCATCTCATCCAATATTTGAGTGATAAGTTTCTTCTTATCACATTTAATGTTATTTATCATATTTATTGCGTATCTTCATTCTCATATTTATTAATAATCATTGAGTATTAACCAATGATTATTGCTCATACTGTTTAAGTTGTTTAATTTCTGATTTAAAATTTATTATTTTTGATTTGGATTCATTTCTATCAATTTATTAATTAATTTAACTAGAATGGCTTAAAACTTTTTGGGCAAACAAGGACCAGCATTCATCCTTCAGGAATGTCCAAATAAACTCATTAATTTGTGAATCCTAATTATGCACATACGCGGGCGGCAGTACACCCCAAATATAGAATGAGTGCTTTTTGATATCTGAAAGAGAATATATATATATATATATATATATATATATATATATATATATATATATATATATATATATATATATATATATCCATCCATCTTGGAATTTGCTAAAGTCTGAGCTACTTTATTGAAGAGACGTTAAAGTAGAAATACATTAAATTCTATGCGACAGAAACTGCAAGGGGAAGAAAGCATATTGACATGCGCTCTTGAACAGAGAATACGTATCCAACATGGCACATTGTTCCCTACGTTATTTTATCTAATTTGAGGAGCAAAAGTAAAGTTGACGTTCTCAAATATCCTACACTTTGGCCCGACAGACCACTTTCTTTTCCAAAATATATAGAAATACAAGTAACACGTAGTCCATGCATCTTAAATAAATAATTTGACATAGTGTGCTCTATTTTTCTACTGCTACCTAGAGACTGAGCCAAAATTAGTATAATATATATACACACACTAAATATTAAATTTATGCAATTTTTTGTGTGTTCTTTTGTTTAAATTTACTCAGTGGCGGAGCCAACTGACACACTCGTCAAAAAATTAATATACTATATATATACACATTAAATATTAAATCTACTCAATTCTTTGTGTGTTCTTTTCTTTAAATATCGATACTTCTTAGTGAAAATATTTTTATCCACCTTTACTGCTAGGGGCCATAATTTGGTCAAAGGTGAGTGCTACACATCCTTGTGTAATCAATTCCCTTTTCCTACAACAGTTACTGTGGCCTTCCCATTTTACTAGTACTATATATTATCAGTATTACTATTACTATCCTGCTTGACCCGTAATCGTTGCATGTGAAATTAACACTGCCATTCCCTTTACGTCGTCCTTTTTCTTTTTGGGATTAAGATCCAGAGATATAGTTATATTAATGACTCACCAAACCAATTTTGGTTGTTGCCCAGTCCACTTTATCATCCAAGAAATACTGGAGACCGAATAAACTTAGATAAAGCCACATAAAGATAATGTTTTTCATCTGATCTAATTCACTAATTTAGAGAATAGACAAATTAAATATTAGCGATGAGCTTACAACTTTATCGTTTGGATTAAACATATCAGCCGCCTTCAGTGTCAAATTATTCCACCTAGGAAGTCATCTTAAATGAGCTAATTCATATAACTTGTTGCAACACATCTTTTCGTACTTACTCATGCAGCCTGAAACATGTATAGTCTTATATATGATCATAATACAGTCTAATCAATCTGGAGTCTTCTATATAGATGACTACTTTAAAAAAGACGAACAGGAAATGAATAGCTAGGCATTTAAATTGAAATTTGATATTTATTTCTGAATGGACAATTGGTTGAGGAGTAACCAAAAGAAACCGATAGTTTCTAACTTGGGTCAGGATGCCGGGAAAGGTACGTGAGCGGTCCAATTTATGTGTTAAATGCAAACGAGGCAAAGTAGTTGATATTGGGTCCGCTCGGTACTTCACAGTCTGTCATGTTTGGTTCGTAATTTACGGGAGGATTTAGGACCAGAAAACAGCTATATTGTATTTTAGTTAACTGACAAGAAGAGATATTACTCTAGCTAAAGTTAATATCACCACAAGTTAGTTGTATGACGGATAAATTGATTGAATGTCAAAATTATACGCTAATCTTTATTTTTTTAAAATATCTTGAGTATTTAATTTGTATATGTAAGTTGTATTGGACAAAATCTGATCGCTACAACCGAGTTGACCAACATCTCGCCTAAATAACCAGGCAGCGAAAAATAATATAGTCCACTCCATATCTCCTCCCTGACATCCGACGAGTTGGCAAGGGCAAGCTTAAAGGTACAACCAAAGCACATTGGAGGCAACCGGCAAAGGGTAAGGGTGCCACAACTATATATAACAAGGGAAAGCTTTCAATAAGAGGGGCTACGCCTTCTCTCTCTCCCAATAGCTAAACAACTCTCTTCTAATATTCTTGATAAATATCTACAAATCTCCAGAAAAACATGTAAAGTTGTCTCCACATCGATTGATGGGAAACATTGCATTAAATTTTAATAAAAATCGTTTACATCCCCTTCATCGTGTATGTGATCCATGCTGCTAGCACTTTGATTCGGAATTTACTATGTTTGACTAAGATTTACCCCTTCATCTTTGATTGTTTTATTCAAAAGGGTTTTGATAACCTTTAAGTCAAACAATTTGGCGCCGCCTGTGGGGATTTCTTAGTCTCTCCAATATCAAAGACAAGAAATATGAACACTTACCAAAAATGGGGGCGAAGGAAAAATCCAACCTGCGCGAGACAAAGGAGCAATGTAGTAGGCGGAGGAGAGCCGAACAAAATTATCAAGCCTAGAAACCATCGGTCCATCAACCATCGTTACGCCAAACAAGACAAATGGTGTTACCCATTAGTTCTCCCCCATCAGACCACCAGATGGGGGCAAAGAAAGTTTCGTTCTAACCCGCCTCCTAATCTCTGCTCAATTAGGAATATACTGGCCGCGTAGGCGAACGAATATATAAATATAAATAAATAAATATATATATATATATATATATATATATATATATATAAAAGCATCTCAACTTAAGGACAAAAAACTACTGAAAACAATTGTGATACTGTCCGCTGGTGATACCTCCAAATCCAAAGATAGGAGCCAAATAAGGAAACACAATTTGTGCGCAGCGCGAACCTAAGCGAAATAGCAGCGCTTCGCATTCTATAACGTTGCACCCTCTATTATGAGCAATGGCAGATGGACTGAGACTCCCCTAGAAGATATCTTGCTTTCCAAAAATTGGTACTGAAGACGGGTTAATATTTTGATAAGTTCGAAATAACACCCATTAAGACTACGGGCCTTCCCCAAAAAAAGAAGAGCTTGACCTCGATCGAACGACGACGGGTTAATATTTTGATAAGTTCAAAATATACCCACTAAGGCCAAAGGCCTTCACCAAAAAAAGAAGAGGTCAACCTAGATTGAACAATGATGGTTTAATGTTTTAATAAGTTCGAAATAACACCCATTAAGACCAAGGGCCTTAGCTAAAAAAAGAAGAGTTCGACCTCGATTTGACCTCGATCAAACGACGACGGGCTAAACACCCATTAAGGCCAAGGGTCTTTGCCAAAAAGAGAAGAGTACGACCTCGATCGAATGGCGACGGGTTAATGTTTCGATTAGTTCGAAATAACACCCATTAAGGCCAAGGGCCTTCACCAAAAAGAAAAGAGTTCGACCTAGATCAAATGATGACCGGTTAATATTTTGATAAGTTATAAATAACACCCATTAAGGCGAAGGGCCTTCGCCAAAAAGAGAATATTTTCGACCTCGATCGAACGACGACAGGTTAATATTTTGATAAGTTCAAAATAACACCCATTAAGGCCAAAGGCCATCGCCAAAAAGAGAAGAGTTCGACCTTGATCAAACGATGAAGGGTTAATATTCGATTAGTTTGAAATAATACCCATTAAGACAAAGGGCCTTTACCAAAAATAAAATAGTACGACCTTGATCGAATGATGACGGGTTAATATTTTGATAAGTTCGAAATAATACCTATTAAGTCCAAGAGCCTTCGCTAAAAAAAGAGTTTTACCTCGATCGAACGATGACGGGATAATATTTTGATAAGTTTGAAATAACAACCATTAAGGCCAAGGGCCTTCACCAAAAAGAGAAAAGTTCGACCTCGATCAAACGATGATGGGTTAATATTTTGATAAGGTCAAAATAACATCCATTAAAGCCAAGGGTCTTCACCAAAAGTAGAAGAGTTCGACCTCGATCGAATGATGACCGGTTAATATTTCAATAAGTTCAAAATAACACCCATTGTGGCCAAGGGCCTTTGCTAAGAAGATAAGAGTTCGACCTCAATGACGACGGGTTAATATTTTGATAAGTTTTAGCTAACACCCACTAAGGCCAAGGGCCTTCGCCAAAAAAAGAAAAGTTCGACCTCGATCGAATGATGACGGGTTAATATTTTGATAAGTTCAAAGTAACACCCATTAAGGCAAGGGGCCTTTCCCACAAAGAGAAGAGTCAACCTCAATCAAACGATGACGCTTTAGTATTTCGATAAGTTCGAAACAACACCTATTGAGGCCAAGGACCTTCTCAAAAAAGAGAAACGTTTGACCTCGATCGAGCAACGACGGGTTAATATTTTGATAAGTCTGAAATTATACCCATTTAGGCCAAGGGCCTTTGCCAAAATGAAAAGAGTTCGACCTTGATCGAACGACGACGTGTTAATATATTGATAAGTTCGAAATACACCCATTAAGACCATGGTCCTTTGCCAAAAAGAGAAGAGTTCAACCCCGTTCGAATGATGATGAGTTACTATTTCGATAAGTTCGAAATAACACCCATTAAGGCCAAGGGCCTCCGTCAATATGAGAAGATTTCGACCTCGATCGAACAGTGACAAGGCATTATTTCGATTTGGTCAAAATACTTCTGAGGCCAAAAACCATCAGAAGGAAAGAAAGATCGGGACTCGCTAAATAGGCATCTATCTCACACCAAAAGCCATAAATATATGGAATAAAGATAAAGTACAAGACAAATAATGAAGAAAAGACTCTCCTTTATACAAAGTCATTGTACGGACTATCCCCGCTTACAAAAAATAGGGGCGGGGGGAGGGGGAGGGAGAAGAATGAAAGAAAAGGGGGAAGAACAACGACAAGCAACAAACAATTTGAAAGTAAGAACATGCGAGAACAACATTCTTCATTCGGCGTCATTACCGCTGTCACCATTACCTTGACCATCACCATTTCCAAGAAGCTCTCCATTACAATCATCTTCATCACCATTAGCTTCAGGCATCGACGCATCATACCCACACTTGATGCGAGCCTCTCGTGCTTCTCCATAGGTAGCCTCAGTCACAGTATCCACCTCCCACCCCACAAACTCTTATATATATCCCGGTGGGCTTCGGCATAGACCGAAAGCTCGTCCATTTGGCGGGGGACGACAGTGGAGGAAAACTCAATCCGAGCTAACAGTCGCTCATTTTCTACCTCCGGTGCTGCAATCTAATCTCCCAAAACCGATGCCTATTGATCAACCTCACCGATGTGCTCCTCGAGCCTTGCCTCCATTTGGCTATTGCTCTCTCCGACTCCTGTACGGATTGAAGGCCGCGAATGATGTTCTCCAGGGCCGCGCCATAGTCGAAGCCTCGGACCAAGAATTCTCAATGCTCTCTAGCTCAAGGACTTTGTTCTCCAGCGCGGTCAATTTTTCCATGCATTCCACACTCACCGCCTCGATCTTGATCAAGTTTTGATCCATCTCTAACTGCATCGACCTCAATCTCTCCATTAGATGCTCACATTCTACGCGACTCCCTTGCCCAACTCGAGCTCATCGTACTTAATTCGAAGTTGCTCCTCGAGCGCACTCTTGGAGCTGATAGCTTGTATCAACTCCTAATCCCTTTTCTCCAACTCCTCACCAAGAGCCCGATTATCAGGGTTTGTTCTCAACCTCTCATGCATCTCGTGCACCTGCTGCAGTAGCGATGATACTTCTCCAATATCTTCAATAAAACCCTAGCCCAGATGTTGGCCCTACGAATGCTTTCCTCCTCTACCATGTACGTTTGAAAAACACAAAGACATGGCCAAGTTAGTATTTCTAGGAATGTCAAAGAAAAGGGAAAGTAAAATGCAAACGTACCCATAATCCTATAGTGGCCACCTCGTCTATACAAATAGGCGTCAGGGACAGACTGAAGGGCCTTATTTTTGGCTTCAAAACACAGCAGGATGAACTGAGGCACCAGATCCTCCCTTTCCCCCAGAAGATTGTCATCGGAAGGGATATGAAGAATACGGGTCGAGCCCCCAACATGAACTACTAAGTGAGTAATGCCCTCTTCAAACACCCTGACATCATCAGGGTCCAGGTACAACTCATATTTGTAGTCGTTAATCGCCATGCTTTTCCTCTTTCTATAGCTGAAGAGGAAGCACGACCCGCTGCAAAAGATGAGGGAACTTCCGAAATCATAACGGTAGTCCCAGAAGTCTGATTCTCCACCATGGCAGGTTGTTGATCGCCGAAAACAGTAGGGGTTTTTAATTGAGCCGAGAAAGCAGTAGGAAATTTTGATTGAGCCGAGGCAATGACGGGAATTATTGATTGTTGGTCACAGACACCGACAAAACTGACGGCCGATTTCGCCCCTACAGGGGAGCCACGACAACACCCTCTCTAGAGCCCATTGTAGAAGAGTCGTCCAGATGAGTTGCCATTGCGGGTGCAGTCTCAAACTCCACTTTCTGTCTCTTCGACGGCCCTTCATCTTCCCTAGTAGACAGTGATTCCCCTGTTGGGAGAATAAAACCAGTCGGGACCTCGTCCTCGGAAGTGGCCCTCGCAGGAGTAACTACGGTTGCAGACTCAACTAAAGTATCCCTCGATGAAGGTCAGGCAACGGGTACTACAATAGGGTGAGCAGGTGCGGCCGGCTGATGAAAAACTAACGGAGGTTCCCTAGCTCTCCTTACTCTCCCTGATATCGACAAACGACACATAAGGAGCTAAACAAAAAGAGAAAGAACAACATACAGAAATGTTATCTCACATGTAAGGGGCCTGCGCCCGAACCTTTCTTGAAAGATCGACCATGTGTGAATCTCCACTGTATGTGGAAGAATGGAATACGCCCATTCATGAATACCTTGGACAGGAGGAGGGGCCAATCTCTCAGCTGCAAAGACGTGATAAAATTGAGTACCATAATAACATTACTAGGGATTCTCTACCTCTATTTCAACTCTACAATGTCCCTTTCTCTCATAATGGAGGGAACAGGTTCCGGTTCTGCCTCCCCGCGCGAATATTGAAGTCGGTCGACTCTTTCTTAAGGCGAGGCAGGATCTCAATTACTGATGGAACCTCTTCATCTTCCACCACATCTTATCCTCTGGCGGTATGAGCAGCGCCTTTCGGTACCAGATTAGCGGCATGGTGATTGACGCGAGAAGAATCACCAGGCATTTTTATCAGAAAACACGCCAAAGAACTAACAAAAGAAAGGATGAATTTTTTGAGTAAACAAAGGGTAAGCAGAAATTTGAGGTGTCGGAAAGAAAGTATATCTGCTAGAATAAATATAGTGTTAATCGAAAGATAAGCTCTCTCTATTTATACGAAACATAAATCCCCCGTGCACGAAACCTAAGAGCCGCCACCCGAATCTGATAGGGCACGAAATGTTTCAGCCCCTCGAGAATGTGTGTAACAATGGCAGTGATCACGAAACAACAAAGTAATACCAAATGATGTTTCGGTTCTGAAACTGTCTCAACGATCCATGGGAATCTACAAAACACTACCACTCCGCTAAGAATCTGAGAAATGTAACTATGGAACGAAGAATTGTAAGTTAGATTTTTCTCGAATTCGTAAATATCATGATCCGTCTGCCGAGCCCGAAAAAGAACGACCCTAACAAACGGATGGACTGACTGTATCTGTCTTGACCAATATCCCGCCTGAATAATCATGCAGCGAAAAATAATATAGCCCACTCCATATCTTCTCCCCGACATCTGACGAGTTGGAAAGGGCAACGCTTAAAGGTACAACTAAAGCACATTGAAGGCAAGAGGACATGGAGCCCAGTAAAGGGTAAATGTGCCATAACTATACATATCAGGGGGGCTGCGCCTTCTCTCTCCCAATAGCTAAACAACTCTCTTCTAATATTCTTGAGAGAGATCTACGAATCTCCGGGAAAACATGTAAAGTGGTCTCCTCATCGATTGATGGAAAATGTTGCATTAAATTTCAATAAAATCATTTACATTCCCTTCATCGTGTGTGTGATCCAGGCTGCTAGCTCTATGATTCGAAATTTACTATGTCTGACTAAGGTTTACTCATTCATCTTCCATTGATTTGTTCAAACAAATTTTGATAACTTTTGAGTCAAACATAAATAACTTTTTGTCATAATCAATGAAAGTGAAGATCTTAAACTCCAAATTTTCTTAGCAATTTGATTAAAAAGGGGAATGAACATTCAGTAATAAAATAAATAAAGAATATATATATGGGAGTAAGGCTGTATTGTGTTCCGGTTCTGGGTCTATTTGGGTCTGGCGTTCTAGTTCTGGCGGTTCTGGGTCTAGAGGTTCCGGCGGTTTCGGTTCTAGCAGTTCTCATGGTGGAACCGGCCCGTGACGGTTCCAGGTATCATGCGGTTCCGGTTCTGGCGGGTCTGAATTTTTTTTTTAACTCAATATCTTGTATAGTAGTCATTAATATAGTCTAGAATATATTTTATATGGTGTACGAAGTTATTAGTATAGTATATATTGTGTTGTAGTAATTAGTATATATTGTACATAAGTTAGTATATTTTGTATATAAGTAGTAGATATTGTATGTAAGTAGTATATATTGTATATAAGTAGTGTATATTATGTTGTAGTTAGTAATTAGTATAAATTGTATATAAGTAGTAGATATTGATAAAAGAATGTTGTCATTAGTATATTGTGTTGTATGTTATATAAATATTCAAGGATTGATATCGAAGTAAAGACAAAGAAATATTGAGAAAAAAGATATTCAAGGATATGATAAAGAGCATATTTATTGACCAAAATGGCATATCTTTCTTAGTCTTCCTTCCCCCAATGGAATGAGCACAACCTGGTACTAATACCACCATTAAAAGGAAAAAAACTAAAAGAAGACGTGCCAATGTACAAGTTACATCATAATTTATGTTGTATTTTTAACAAATCTCATAAATCCGTCAAGGTTGTGAGGTGGTTGTGTTGACGGTGGTGGAAATGAAGCTTGTTCATCACCACTTCCGGGTGAAGTCTCTTCCTCAGCAAGTTTTGCTATCATTTCTTCATATGCCTCATCTATTACTGGTTTTGATTCTGCTATGCCAAAGTTCCTTCTTTCTGCGCGGATCCAATCTCTAAAAAACACTGATTTTTCCAAGCTCTCCCACATCGACGCAATGTGATCACCTATTTGTAGTCTTGCTTGACTAAAAGCGCTCTACGATGCAATAGTTGACGCTTGAATTGACAGAACATCCCGAGCCATTCTTGCAAGAACGGGAAAATGCTTTTCCCTTGACTTCCACCATTCCAAAAGGTCGAATGAGTCGTCTGGATTCTCCTTTTCTAGTCTCTGTGACAAGTAAACTTGAAGCTCATTTAGATGGGAAATTTCATCAAAATTATCACCTTGAGTACCCCTAAACTCCGTCCACGATTTAAGAGCTGTTAAGCTAGCAGCTCTTTTAGACGATTGCGATGTAGACGAAGTAGGGGTTGGAATATTTGGCCTAGCATGCTCTAACGCCTGTTTATAAGCATTATAAACAGTTTGAGCATTAACTTTAATTGATGCTTTCGCATCAGCTAGTGTAGCAATTTCGTCTTCTGAAAGATTTAAAGCTCTATAAATATTAAAATATCAAAAGTGAGGACCTCCTAATTTCATTGTTGGATTTAACATAGCAGCTACACCAAAAATAGGAGGGATTGGAAAAAAATATTTTTTGAACTTTTGTTTCATTTCAAATATTGCAAGTTCATAAATATCCCCACCCTCGCTAAAATCAACAAATAAATCAGCAAGTGCGGCAATATAAACTAAACTGTTAGAAATAGTCAATGTTGTCCAGAAAAAGCATTTGTAGCCACATGAAAATGTTCTAAAAATCTAAAAGAATTTCAACATTAGTCCAATATTGGGTAGTTAGCATTTCATCATCATCCTCACCACCTACCCGAGAATTAAACGTAGCATTAATTGGATTTCTATATTCATACGCTACTACTAAACTTTCGTACATGTAATTCCACCTAGTCGGGCAAGGTTTAGGAACCTTTCTTTCTCCAAGGCCATATTCTTCACATTTTCAAAAATATTCTCTAAGTCTAGTTCTACGGTTTGAATAAAATAGCCAATTAAGAGCCATTTTCACCTTTTCAATTTCTATGTTTAATATTCGCATACCATCACCAATAATTAAATGATAAATATGACAAATACATCTAACATGGAAAATATTACTAAATGCGGGATTAAGTGTTCTTGTTAGCATGCCTATTGCACTAGTGTTGCTAGAAGCATTATCCATAGAAATTTCCATTATTTTATCACTAAAGCAAAAATATCTACATATATCTGAAACAGTGTTAGCTATAAACCTACCCGTGTGCCGTGAATTAATTATTCTATATGCAATTATGCGTTTTTGCATTGTCCAGTCTTCGTCTATCCAATGACTTTTTATAGTTAGATAATCACAGTCATTTCCACTTCTACCAATATCAGTTGTAATAGAAATACAATTACTTATATGAGTAAATAAATAGCGCAAATATTGTTCATATTCATGCTTGAATTATAAATACCTTAACTGTTGCGCGAGGCCAACCTTTAAAAGTAGGATTAAATACTCTTCTAATATATTGAATCCAATTAGGATTAGAAGCGAAATTATAAGGCAAGCACATAACAGTAATCATTTTCGCTAATTCTTCACGATCCTTATTTGGATCGTAATATAGAATACCTCCGGTGACAGCGTTTATTCCTGGTTGAACTAGATTTGAACCAGTACTTGGGTTAACTTGAGAATCAACACTTGTCCCCCCCCCCCCCTCTTGTTGCGCTTTCATTTGCAAAAATCTAGCCTTATCTCTTGGGTGTAATTTTATATGCGTAGTCAAACTACCTGTGCCGCTACGATCTCCAGTATACCTATGAACAAGTAATTTCCCACAGGTTTTACACTGAGCCTTATTTTGTTCTCTTACTTGATTAAAAAATTGCCAAACTAATGATGTTTCTGTACGTTTAGGAGGTTGTCTACTAAAAGTAGGAGTTTGTACAGGTGGGTGTGCCGGTTCATTACTTAAGTTATGAGCAGGACTAGTAGGTGTATCATCTAAATCTTGTGCTTGGGTTTCATCATCATCATCATCATCATCATCATCATCATTTCCCTCCAAGATAGGTTCATTAGGATAAAGAGAATTCATAATATCATCATCTAATCTATCACCTACTGCTACATCATGTAGAAATTCACTATCGCTAAATTGAAAACAAGGGTGATCACTATCAAGGATTACGAAGGGTTGATTAGGACATCTAGGTTGGCTACTACTTTCAACTTGCTTATCTTTTTTAGGTCGGGGAGCCGGGGGAAGGGGAGTATTTTGGCCACTAATTTCACCGGTTTTACCTTTTCGTTTACCGAAGATTTTTTTCAACGAAAATGCCATAATAATTAGAATTGAGCACACTAAAAACACAAAAAAATACTATTAGCATGTAAGAGTTGAAACGAGTTTACCGGATTGACGAACAACTTCTTGAAAATTGAAAATCGTTGAACTTGAACACTTGAAAACTTCAATTCAACAACTTCACAATTTTTCACGAATTTGCAACAATAAATTAAGCACTTGCACTAGAAAGATTGAAAGAGAGCTTGAGAGAGATTGAGAGATATTGATGAATTGGTAAATAAAAATGAAAGAATGAGGGGATATTTATAGTTGAGAAATGGGAAATAGTGTAATTATATAAAGTTTGGGGTTAAATTAAAGTTTGGGGGCCAAATGGCTATTTTTTAAACGTCCAAACAGCTACTTTTTGCAAAGAGCCGTTACTGAAATTATTAAATTTTTTTTTAAGAAAAAATATCCGTTGGAACAGCCTGAACCGGACCGGAACCGCCAGATCCGGTCCAGAACTGCCAGCCGGTTCCGGGTCTGGCGGGTCCGATTCTAGTGGTTCCAACGGGTAGAACCGGTCCATGGCGGTTCCCTGAAACCGGTAGAACCGGAACCGCCGGAACTGGGCCACCGAAACCGGCAGAGCCACGGTTCCGGTCCGGTTCCGGTTCGGAACCGCGACAAATGACAGCCTTATATGGGAGAGGGACCCTATTTGAGCAAGTAGTTAGTTGGCAGTATCCTTTAGGAATGTGAGGGAGTCATCAGCCACGAGTTACATTACTGATATCCCCTTGGGCATTGACGATAAGACTAATCTTTTTAGCAATCTCGCCTTCATCAATGGAATGCTGACTAAATAACAAAAAGGTGGGGTTATCTTTTGAAAAGAACGTCACTGCTCCTCTCTCATGACCTGTTTGTATTCCTTATTTGAAACTGGTCAGTTTAGTTCGGATGACACCATGAATTGCTCATTAAAGCGAAGCATATTTTTTTTTTCATTTTCAAGATTCGAATTCAAAAATCTTATATTGAAATTGATGAAGAGATCCCATTCTATCTCATAATATTTACAGATGTTTTGCCTGTTCATTCACACATGTTTCCTTCTATTGGTTAAACAACGACCAATATCTTATTAAATAATTACATTTGGTTGCAGACGACTAAATAGATACTCATAATACTTTTAATGGTCAAGTGTCATAACCTTGACTTTCAAAGTTAACTTACAATATATTGAAGAGTTATATATATGCATGGCGTACGCCCCTTTAACTCAAGTTATTCGGGCATAATAACATGATACCAATTGGATTTTTGTTTTATTTTAATGTTTACTCCCCAAATCCTCAGCATTAACTAAAACAGAATGCCAGTGTACTATAATTTAGAAGAATGTTGATTCCTGAATATCGTGAATATATAATCACCGAAATGCAACGCGTAGACTTATACTAAGAGGTAACCGAAACAAAAATACATTATTAGAGATTAATTAGGTTTTGATTATCATTTGTTCAACTTTGATACGTACACAAGTACACATTGTTTACGTAATATAAATGAAAGCTAGCAATAAGGATGCTTAATTAATGTAGAAGGTTTAGGTGATAATTGTTTAGTTTTGGTTCACACACATACTAGAAAAAGAAATTCAAAGACTGACATCATAAAGACGACGAATTAAGCTAAAAACTAATGGAACTGACAGAGAATAAATATGGTGCCTTTACAGATAATAAAGAAGCCATTAGTCTCTAATAAACATCATCAATCATGGAAATAAGATATTAGAACACGTGAACACCACTTAAACTAAAATTATGTTGGCTACTAATTCAAACCCCTGTACACAAAATGAATCATTTTATTCTTTGTTTTTGTTTTCCTTGACGTGTCTCCAACTCATATACCTACAAATATGCAATGTTAAAATGGGTCACCACGTCACGACCTGTATAGTTATTTTTGGCCTTAAACGATCGGAAACTTTGTTATCAACGTGTATTGTTTGAAAACAAAAATAGAAAATTAATAGAAATTGAATTCCAAAAATAGTGAACTTCTTCGAAATAAATTTTGAAAACGAAATAGGAACAAATCGAGCCTACTAAATACACAGTGTGTTCTTACAGAAATTATTCCCTTTAAGTACCTGAGGTTGCGGAATATATCTTCCCAGGATAGAATGATTTACTCTGAAAAGGTTTGTAAATTTTGCGGGAAAGAAAAACAGGCCAGAACGAACCAGGTCGCGGGTCATGAGTCATTCCATATTGAATTTTCTTTAATTTATTTAATTACTTAATTAAATATTTGAAAAGAATTTTGTCCAAAAAGATTAATCAATCAATCGATCTTTGACCAAATCCGTATCTGAAGCAGAAGTTGAAGCCGAGCGAGCGAGCGACGACGATGGCGCGTGGCTTGCCTTCTCCTTAGCTTTTTAAGAGCTAAATGATGAGCTTCTCTATATATACACAAAGATTTTCATTCCTTCTACCAATGAGGGATAAAGCGCATTAGTGAAATGAACTCATTCAAAATTTCACTTCCCTCCATTTCTTTTCCAACCATTTTTCATTCACACCCCTTTTGTTATTAATATATAATAATAAACCCAATAATCCCCCCACATGAATGGGGAATGGATATAAACTTAAAGGAATACACAGACGTGTGTGCGTGTGACATGCAAGAATTGATTGCATCTGGATAAGTAGGTTTCCTTTTGAACTTTCTGTAGTGAACTTATATCGAATATACTCGGTCAATCGGTAGATTTTATATTTTTGAACCGTCGAGCTTTGTTGTATACCTAGACAATATAAGTCACATAATCAATGCTTAACCATCTAGGGTTCTCACGGTTGTGTTCGTTTCAGCCATGAACACCGCCGGGTTTCATGAGTGCTTAGAGAATATGCCTTTACTTTCATTATTCTTGAAGCGGCTTAAACATCACACTCACATAGGTGATTCCTAAACGTGTAATCCTAAAGACACACTATCTGGTCATATCCTACCAGACTTAGCAAATTATTAAAAAGCTTTAAGCTTTATTGACTCACCAAAAAACCTTAATGCTTTACCTCATTTTTTAACATTGTCTTCATCACGAGAATGGGTTGAGTTAGTTGACAATATTGTACCGTCATTCATAACTTTATTTGATCTCACCATGATGACTTGTCCTAGGACTTTAACCCCATTCCCTTTGATGATCTTTCAAATACCTCTCGAGATAGGCCTTTTGTAAGTGAATCCGAAACGTTATCTCTTGACTTTACGCAGTCAACTGTGATAACACCACTAGAGAGTAGTTGTCTAACAATATTGTGTCTCCATCGAATATAACGAGATTTCCCGTTATACATAACGCTCCCTGCCCTACATATTGCTGCTTGACTATCACAATGTATACATATAGGTGCCAAAGGTTTGGGCTAAAACGGAATATCTTTCGAGAAATTTCGGAGCCATTCGGATTCTTTACCAGCCTTATCTAAAGTTATGAATTCAAATTTTATTGTAGAACGGGCGATGCACGTCTGTTTGGATGATTTCCAAGACACTGCTCCACCCCCGATCGTGAAAACATATCCACTCGTGGATTTAACTTCAGATGATCCAGTGATCCAATTTGCATCACTATATCCCTCGATCACGGAAGGATATTTGTTATAATGCAAAGCATAATTTTGGGTATATTTCAGATACCCCAAAACTCATTTCATTGCCATACAATGTATTTGATTAGGATTACTTGTAAACCGACTCAGTTTGCTAATAGCACATGCTATATCTGGTCGCGTACAATTCATGATATACATCAAACTTTCCAACACTCTTGCATAGTCTAGTTGTAAGTGACTTTCACCTTCATTCTTTTGAAGTGCATAACTCATGTCAATTGGAGTTTTGACAATTTTGAAATCCAAATACTTGAACTTGTCAAGTATTTTTTTAATATAGTGAGACTGTGATAATGCTAGACTTTGTGGAGTCTTGTGAATTCTGATTCCTATGATCACATCAACAACTCCTAAGTCTTTTATGTCGAATTTGCTAGCCAACATGCGCTTTGTAGCATTTATATCTACAATACTTTTGCTTATTATCAACATGTCAGCAACATATAAATAAACAATGACTTCATGACCTAGAGTATTTTTAATGAAACACATTTGTCATACCTATTGATTTTAAATCCATTTGCCAACACTGGTTGGTCAAATTTTTCATGCCATTGTTTGGGTGCTTGTTTAAGTCCATAAAGCAACTTAGCAGTTTGCATACTTTCTTTTCTTTACCAGGAACCATAAAACCCTCAGGTTATTCCATGTAAATTTCTTCCTCAAATTCTCCATTTATGAAAGTTGTTTTAATATCCATTTGATGGATTTCAAGACCATATACAGCTGCTAGTGCCACTAACACCCTAATAGATGTTATCCTTATTACTGGTGAGTAAGTGTGAAAGTAATCAAGGCCTTCCTTTTGTCTATAATCTTTGACAAGAAGTCTTGCCTTATATTTGTCAGTAGTGCCATCAGCTTTAATTCTCCGTTTAAAGATCCATTTCAAACCTAAGGCTTATTTCCTAAAGGAAGATCAACCGATTCCCATGTATGGTTATCTAAAATTGATTGGATCTTATTATTGACTGCCTCTTTCCAAAATGCTGAATCAGAAGACGACATAGCTGCTTTAAAAGTTTGAGGCTCATTTTCAAGCAAGAATGTCACAAAATCTGGTCTAAAGGAAGTAGATGTTCTTTGATGTTTGCTATGCCTTGGATCTTCTATATTTGGAGTATTTTCCTGTAGTTCTTTCCGAGGTCGTTTAGGTCTTCCACTTAACGACTCGCTTTTAGTTTTATACGGATAGATGCTTTCAAAGAATTTAGCATTTTCTGATTCCATTACCGTATTAAAATGTATCTCGGGATTATCAGATTTATGAACCAAAACCCGAATGCTTTATTGTTTGTAGCATATCCAATAAAAATGCAAGCTACTGTTTTTTGTCCAATTTTAATTCTTTTAGGTAAAGGAACTTGTATTTTTTCTAAACACCCTCACACTTTGAAATATTTCAAGTTGGATTTTCTTCCTTTCCATTTTTCATATTGAATAGATTGCATTTTGTTGTGGGGTACTCTGTTGAGTATTAGGTTAGTTGTAAGGATAGCTTTCCTCCCACAAACTCTGCGGTAATTCGGAACTTATTAATAAAGAATTCATCATTTCTTTTAATGTTTGATTTTTTCTTTCTGCAATTCCGTTGGATTGAGGTATGTAAGGTGCAGTATTTGATGGATAATTGCATATTTCGAAAATATTTCTGCAAACAGAGATTCATATTCTCCACCTCTATCACTTCTAATTATTTTGATCTTTTTATTCAATTGATTTTTTACCTTATTCTTGTATTGGTTAAATGCTTCGATTGCTTCATCCTTACTATTAAGTAAATAAACATAACAATACCTAGTGCAATCATCTATAAAAGTAATAAAATACTTTTTTCCACCTTGAGATGGTGTCGACTATATATCGCAAATGTCAGTATGAATTAAGTCTAAAGGATTTGAATTCCTTTTAACAGACTTATAAGGATGTTTTACTGACTTAGATTCAACACATATTTGACATTTTGATTTATTACACTCTAATTTAGGCAATACTTCTAAATTAATTAACTTCCGCAAGGTTTTATAATTTACATGTCCTAAACAAATATGCCATAAATTATTTGACTCCAATAAATAAGAAGAATTTGAAATTTTATTCATACTCTCAACAATCATTACATTGAGTTTGAAAAGGCCCTCCGTGAGGTAGCCTTTTCCAACATACATTTCGTTCTTGCTTATAACAACTTTATCAGAAACAAATATACATATGATTCCATTCTTTACAAGTAAAGAAGTAGAAACTAAATTCTTCCTAATAGTAGGAACATGAAAAACGTTGTTGAGCGTTAACACCTTGCCGGAAGTCATTTTCAGAAATATCTTCCCATAACCTTCAATCTTGGCTGTAGCGTTATTTCCCATGGAAATTTCTTCTTCGGGACCAGCAGTATAGTAAGTTTCAAATGCTTCTTTGACAGCACAAACATGTGGAGTGGCTCCATAGTCAATCTACCACTCCTTCGAATTTTTAACTAGGTTGCATTCCGAAAGCATTGCGCAAAGATAATCAATGTCATTATTCTTATCCACTATATTGGCTTGTCCTTTCTTATTATCCTTTTTTCGGGAGACGAGAATCAGGGCTTCTGTAACCAACTTGTGCACAATTGTAGTAGCTGCCCTTGAATTTCTTTTTGTCTGCTCCTTAGTTTTTCCAGAAGACCTCTTCCTCTTCTTACTTTTTGGAGTAGTCTCTTCAAGGATATTAGCTCCCATGATCGTTGAATTTCCACGAGACTTCTTCTTGGCTGTTTTGTCGTCTTCCTCGATCTTTAGATGTATCACTAGATCTACCAACTTCATTTGTTTGCGTTTATGCTTCAGATAGTTCTTGAAATCTCTCCACGAATGAGGCAATTTTTCAATCATAGCAGCTACTTGAAATGCTTCATTCACGATCATACCTTCAACAATAAGGTCGTGAAAAATAAGTTGAAGATCTTGAACTTGAGTTCTCACACTTTTTTTGTCTATCATTTTATAGTCTAGAAGCTTGGAAACCACAAAATTCTTCAAGCATGCATCTTCTATCTTGTACTTCTTCTCAAGTGCGTCCTATAATTCTTTCGATGAATTTATTGCACTGTACACATTGCAAAAGTCATCTTCTAAAGCACTTAAAATATAGCCTTTGCAAAAAAAAATTCCTGCTTCCACGCCTCAACAACCATGAACTTTTCATTGTCTGGCATGCCTGCAGCAGGCATTGGAGGCTCTTCGCTAGTGAATTTTGGCATACCAAGTGTGGTAAGCCAGAAAAAAACCCTTTGCTCCGATCCTTTGAAGTTGATTCCAAAAAATTTCCTCGGTTTCTCAGCCGGAGGAACAACAGTGCGGTTTGACAAGGCTATCGTCTTTGCACCAACAATCGCAGAAGGATTTCCATTTTCATTTGCCATTTTTCACTATCAACAACAGAAAAGATCAATTAATGGCAAAATCAGAAAGTTTTTATAAACTGTTTTAAAAAAAACGATGAAGTTTTTATGTTCTTCAAATCGTTTTCCGAATTTCAATACCCTGATGAAGTTTTTATATCTTCAAATCAGAATATTAAAATTCATCATAATATAGAATATAATAAAATTAATTTCCTTAAGATTGTTATCAATCTGTATTGTTGTAAATAAGTTAAATAATAATCTTTCCGCAAACGGAAACTGAAAGTTAGTAGAAATTAAATTTCGAAAACAGTAAACTTCATCAAAATAAATTCTGAAAACGGTATAGGAACAAATTGAGCATACTGAATACACAGTGTGTCCTTAAGAAAATTATTCCCCTCAAGTACTCGAGGTTTTAGAATATATCCTTCCAGGATAGAACAATTTAACTCACCGAAGTGTTGGTACCAAGAACACGGATGAACAACGAACCACTCAAAGGCTACAAAACACACTAAAATTTTTGTGCAGAAGAATAAGAAGAGCAGAAATTTCGTAAGTAAATGTTCTGGTATTTGAAGGTGTATTTATAACCAATTTCAGTGCTGGTTTTGAAAAGGTTTGCAATCTTTCAGAACAGCCATAGACGTTGAAACAGGTGTGACACTGTTTCAAACAACCATGGCTGTTGAAAATATTGCGGAAAATGAAAACAGATTTAAAATAATCTAAAAAAGAAAAACGGGCCAGACCGGGCCGGGGCGCGGGTCATGGGTCATTCCGGATTGAATTTTCTTTAATTAATTTAACTATTTGATTAAATATTTAAAAAGAATTTTGTCCAAAAAGATTAATCAATCAATCTTTAACCAAATCCAAAGCTAAAGCCTAACCCAAGCGAGCAGAAAGCGACAACGGCACAAGACTTGCTTTCTTCTTAGCTTTTTAAGAGGTAGTATATGAGGTTCTCTATATATACACAAAGATTTTCTTTCCTTCTACCAATGAGGGACAAAGTGCATTAGTGAAATGAACTCATTCAAAATTTCACTTCCCTCCATTTCTTTTCCAACCATTTTCCATTCACACCTCCTTTGTTATTAATAAATAATAACAAACCCAACAACTTTACATAGTTTCTTATACATATTTCTCTTTTTTGGGGTGCGTAATAATAATAATAATAATAATAATAATAATAATAATAATAATAATAATAATAATAATAATAATTCTCATCGCTTATGGGGATAATTTTGTGCTTGTGATTATATGTTGACTCGCCATTTCAGAGTTCAAACAGTATCTTTGCGCTTGTGTTTTTGTTGTGCGCTTTCAATTCTAGTTCTTATAAAATATATTATACCCGTTTCATTTTATGTGAACTTATTAATTGGACACAAAAATTTAGGAATTCATTGATAATTTTGGTGATAATAACATCTTGTCACAAATAGCAAATGCGAAGTTTCAGGTTAAATTATTTCCATATATAAAATTATGCCATTACTTTTAAAGTTGTCAATGCGGGTGGGCCCGACTCAGAGTAATCCAGTCCACACGAGCTTTGGCATTTGATGGACTGGGTTAGTTAGACCGGCCCACTTTTTCGTTGGGCCTTAAAATGGTCAGTCTAACCTAACCCTATGTAAGTCACGGGCCCCATGCTCTCGCCCACCGTTTTTAAAAGTTATTTTTTATATTCTTATAATTTATGTTTTAACCTAAAATACAAAAATATAAACATAGTTACAAGTCTAAAGACATACTTGTTGGATAGAAAGTTTTTACAAAACTTAAATAAGTATCTAATAAATTATTATAAAACAGAAAAAGGAGGATAATATTTTATTCATTAAAAGCCAATACTCAAAACAAACTACTCAATAACACTTTTAAGGTGCTCATGATATATCCAACACCAATAAATTATCTTCATTAGGCACATTTGAATCCTCATGTAAAATAAAGATGCCTTAAAATCTTCAGATGTATAATTATATGCGAAGTTAATTAGTTAAACATTAAAAGATAACTTAAATTTTTGGAACAAAAAATATTTACATTCATATAAAAGATATTACCAGTCTGAGATCAGACTACTGTTCTTGTTATTTTTAGTTCCCTATATATTTTTATATATTTTTTTATATATTTAAATAAAGAGAAATTTTTATAAAGCACTATCTTTTAGTAATAATAATTAGCTATCTATAGATATCGTTTGCTATAGCACGGATCATAGATATGTCTTCTGTTATAAGATGTATTATATGTATTTAAGCTACTGTATTCATGAGTACAATAGCAAAAATAGGCGTGAATTAGGGAAGTCCAGCTAATCAATTGTTGTATTCGAGTGTATTCGACTGTATTCAAGTCGCAAAATATGGGATTAAAGCTGGAAAGATTATTGTATTCGACTGTACTCACGGCGTGAAACATGTGATTACACTGTTTTTAAATGGAAAGTGAATCAATTAACATAATAGACTCCTAATATGATTCAATAAACTTAATTATAACACACAAAATTTATATTTCCAATAATAAAAAAAGATTTTCTACAGAATACCCCAAAAATATAGCAATCTTTAGAGAAATTATATAACACATCTGAATATATAAATTATAATAATTAAAAAAAATATGAATATATTCATGGCATATAGTGAGACAGTGAATACACTGAAATACAATGTGATACATTGAAATACAATGGAAAAAAGACAGTGAATACAAAAAAATACATGGAATACAGCGTGATACATTTAATTACAATGAAAAAAGACAATGAACACAATAAAATACATGAAAATACAATGTGATATATTGAAAAAATATTGAAATATATTAGCAGAAAATCAAGTTGCTCAGGCCCAAACTCCATCGTCTTTGTTCAAGAATAACCCCTAATTTCCGACGAATCCGTCGTCGAGAAAAAACCCTGAATCTCACTATCCTTATGCCGTCATCGATCGGAGGCTTCATCTCCTTTGGATTCAATTTTGATTGCAGAAATTACTAACACTTCTTGGGGACCCATGACCGTTTTGTAAGAGGAGACATCCATAGTCACACGACCATTTTTCTTATTCTTGTTTCTGTTCTTTGCCATAGCTATGTGAACAAGGAGACATAAGGATTTCTTCTACAGTTGTAATTGCAATGGAAGGGTTTAGGGTTCAACAAATCGAAATAGCCTGGCTTGTAACATTGATGGAATATTCTTTTCGAATCGCTTTACTAGACTCATCATCGTCACTAGCAGAGACAGTGAGGAAAGCGCTGAAGTTACTCAAGAGAGCATAATTATTAGAAATGACTGAGAAAACATATTAAGATTTGAGATTGGAAAATATGGGCACTCATATAATAAACTCTAGTGAACAACCCTAATGAGAGAGAGAGAGAATGGAGAAAAATCTAAAAGAATGAGAGAAAAAAATAATATAAAGAGTATTTTATGGCTTAAGGGTCGGAGGTAACCATAAATAGATATTTGACTATAAAAATCAAAAGGTAACTATGGAATATAAGTTTTTTAAAAGTATTTATTTAATATAAATATGGTATCAATATTTACTATAGGAGGTAAAAATTCCTTAATTAAATACATTTAGTAAGCTTGAGGGCCAGCCCAGTCGGGCCTCAGTCAAGCCTCATAGGCCACGAACTTACTTGAGTCGAGCTTAAAAGCCTCATTTTTAATTGGGCTCGAAAAATCTTAGCTAACCCTATTAATTTACGGACTGGGTTGGGCCGACCTAACGAACCAAACCCGTATTGATGACTCTGTCATAGAAGAATTAACCCAAATAACCACCCACCCTACTACTTAAATTAAAAATAATCGATGAATGTATAATATATGCATAATTTATGTATTATATGTGTATAATTACGTATGATTAATGTACAATCTATGTATATGGTTAGAAAAAGTAAATAATTAATGTGGCCGGCTATTTGTGTAAAGATCACTTATTATTTGAATAAGCTAACAAATAAAATAATACACATAAATGAAACAAATGGAGTAGGAAATAATAAGAGACAAATTTAAAAATAGCCAAATTTACAAGTGGTCATTCAAAAATAGCCACAATTTTAAAAGTAATCGAAATTTATTCACTTTTTATGTAAAGATAAATCTCAACGAAAGTACTGGTCTAAATCCGAAAAAATACTCAAGAATGATATACTGGAGTTCCAGTTAATATATCGGTCCAGCATAATATATTGAATATTGGAGTATCGGTGCTCCAATCTCCGGTATATTATATTGAAACTTTTTGCGTGTTGAAGTTCCAGCATAATATGCTTGAAGTTCATACGTAGGTACACCGATCTCCAATATATTATGCTGGAACTTTCCGTGTTGCAGCAAAATAGTGGCTATATTTTTCAAGGACTTTGCAAATGATGGCTATTTTTGAATGACCAGTCCGAAAACTAGCTAGCTTATGCTATTTTTATAAATAGTAATTGTAAGCACGGAATATAATTCAAGGCCTTTACTATTATTGATAATCACGTAGTCCCTTGAATAGGGATAGCAATTGGGGTAGGCCGGGACATGGATAACCTTAAATTGGGTGGGGCAGGCGAAGTATTAATGTTGGAAATCATGTATATCTATGATATGTGCGCTTTGGTTGTATGAGCATGATTTTCAGGTATAGGTTTTGATGAATGACAAATAATGAAGTCATCAAACAACGATATAATATGACAATCAATCAAATGGCCAGAAGCATACTGATGACGGAATTGCATGAACGAGCCAAAGAGTTCAAGACCGAAGACCCAAGACGTAGGTCATTTGGTATAACCAATGTAAGGACAACATTTAAGTTATTTTATCTTTTGGCTCAACATTAGGTCATCATAAACATGCATAAAACTTTTGATTAAATCTTATTTATCATAATCATGCATCTTTGTGTTATACCAAAATGATTTGTATTTTAGTCAAAATGGTTTTTAAACATGTCTTTTAAATCTGGACCTAAACAATCGATTATATGCTCCTTACAATCGATTGTGTTTTTCAAAATAGCAAACAATCGATTATACAGTTTTAACAATCGATTGTATTAAGACAGTGTGATCTGAAGTTTTTCAAAAGAGCAAACAATCGATTGTCTACTTTTAACAATCGATTATTTTGAGACAGTGTGCAACCGAAGTTTTTAAACATCTAAACAATCGATTGATTTTGTCATACAATCGATTATATTCATAAACAATCGATTGTCATTTTCATACAATCGATTATTTTTTGACCGTTCCCACAGAATCCTAAATTGATTTTTGAACGTTGAAGAACAATCGATTATTCAGAGTTAACAATCGATTGTTTAGCCTAAAATCAGGAATCTGTTTTTTGAACGTTGGTCAAACAATCGATTGTCTACTCCAAACAATCGATTGTCTGAGCACATAATCAGGGATTTTATTTATCAATTAAGCAACGGTCAGCACCACTTTTTCACCTATAAAAAGAGGACTTTTGAGCTGATTTTAAACACACAACTCCTGCATATATTGATATACATATTGATCATTTTCAAACATCATTTTAGAGCTTTTGTTGAGCCATTTGACAGACAACTTTGTGTTGTTCATAGAGCTTATTGTGTATCTCTTTATCCACTCTATTGAGAGAGTATTTGTTGTAAAAGAGAGTTGTTTGAGAAGAACATATCTTCTCATTTGTCGGGTTTGCTAAGTACCCAAAGTCTTAGTGGTTGAAGTCTTGGGGTGAGGTATCCTCAAGCAAGTGAAGTCTTAAGGTGTGGTATCCTTGAGCAACTGTAACGGTTTGTTAAGCACCCGTAAGCTTGACGAAGTTAGTGGAAATCTCGAGAGAGTCTCTCGGGGACTGGACTAGCCACGGGTTGTGGTAAACCAGGATACATCGGTGCGTTCGTTCCTTATTATTTACTTATCGCACTTATTTCATTCCTGCAATTTTTAAATTCCACAAGTTTACGCTATTTTTTATTATAACGCTATTCACCGCCCCTCTATCGTTAAGCGTATTTTCTAACATTTAATGGGCCAAAGCAGGGCAGGGCAAGGCAAATTGTTATTTTTTAAAAATTTAATATGGCAGGCAGGGTAAGGCACATACGGGTTAATAGCTGGATTAGGTCAAAATAAGTTAGATCCGCGTACCCCCAAATCTTAAATCTCAAACGCTAAAGCCTAAAAGCCTAAAACCTAATTTCCAAACTCAGAAGTCAGAAACTCAATCTCTCATGCGATTCTTCGTCCTCTTTGAACTGCTGCGAATTTGCGATTCTTCTTCCTCCAGGCTTGGGAAAAATTTTTCGCCCGCAAATCCAGGTGAATATCTAATAAATACACAATTCTCTTTTTTCTCTATTAATTTCCATTCATTTTGTCACAACCACTGGTCTTTTCCACAAATAATATGATCATTGACGGTCCCTTGAGGATCATGGACTCATGGAATGGAACCATCCATTTCTGTGACTGGCCTGGTATTTCCTGTGTCACCGTCATAGACGAGTCACTGTTATGGACTTATGGAATGAAACCATCATTATGCTGGCAGGAATAATTCCAACAGAATTGGGCACCTTGTTGAAACTTCCAGAACTTTTTCTTATTTCTAACTATTTTACAGGAGCTATTCCTCCTTCTCTTGGTAATCTTTCTACACTTGATACCAGTTCTCAGGTGTTGATTTTGTGTGTGAAATAAAATGTGGTTGAACACAATTAGAAAGAAATCAAAAATAGTTACTGATATTGAGCTGAAGAAGTGAAAAATAAAGCATTCGAAGAATTTAAGGCCGTTAGAGTTAGGTTATTATAACTGTCAGTTCGATCCTCTTCCCCTTTCCACGTTATATGTAAACCATTGATCAATACTCTTTCACTATAATTGTGTTTCTAAATATCAGTTTTTAGTGATATTTCTTGTTTTTGTCTTACTAGATAATCATGGCATCTCAAATTGAAGAGAATCTACCAGCATCATCTTCTAATACTATTTCCTTAGATGATGAGAGTCAAAAGCCTTCACAACCTGATGAAGTTGAACTGGAAAAAAAGGAGATATTCCCAAGCATGGGAGCATTTCGAGCCGGTGAAGGTTAATGGTGTTCCGTATGGAGCTTGTAAGTATTGCAATCGCCGGTATAAAAATACTAGGAATTATGCAAAATCAATATTAGATCACATGCTTAAGCATCCTAATAGGCCAAGAGATGCATAAAATGAGGGCAATACCGGGGGTGGTTATTTTGATCAAGATGTTTCACATAAAAATTTTGCAGATGCCATTATTTTACACGAGTAGCCACTCTCTATAGTTGATCATGTGGGATTTAGGAACTTTGTTGCGAGTCTTCAACCTATGTTTAAGATGGTTTCTAGAAATACAATTAAGAATGACATAGTGAAAATCTTTGAAAATTTGAAATCACAAACTTCTATATTGTTGGAGAAAGTCATGAGTAGAATTGCAATAACAACCGATATGTGCACTTTCAATAGAAACAAAAAGGTTTCATGGCTATTACTGGTCATTTCATTGATGATTCATGGAAGCTTCAAAGTTATATTTTAAGATTTGCTTATATCCCTGCTCCACATGATAAAGATGCTTTGTTTGGTGATTGGAATCTTGAACGAAAGCTATCAACTATCGCAGTTGATAATTCTAGCATAAATATTGCTATGATTAGGGGAGAGGTGATTAGGCATGACATGGCTAGAATGCGGGTTTCCGAGGACATGGCCCCTGATAGGAAAGTCTGGAGGTCTAGTATCAGGGTTGTAGGATAGGGGCTCCTAGAGTTTTTCGTACTCCTCACCCGGGGTTGGGTGAGGCTTGGCAGGGCTATCCATAGATGATTTGTGTATTGGATTGTGTCTCCCCTATGGCAGTTATTTATGGTAGTTACTGTCTGATATTATTGCATGCTATGTTATTTATGGTTCTTATGTTTAGATAATTATTTACACTATTTCTGCTGGAGTTACTAATGCTCTTTTGTTTTTGTTTTTGTTTTTCCTTTCCTTCACTGAGCCGAGGGTCGATTGGAAACAGCCTCTCTGCCCTTTCGGGTGGGGGTAAGGCCCGTCTACATATTACCCTCCCCAGATTCCACTTTGTGGGACTATACTAGGTAATAGTAGTTGTTGTTGTTGTTGTTGTAAATAATGTTATGATTAAAATTTTATTGGATGAGAAACTTAATAAAAAAAGGTTTGTTGTGGACTGGTCGAGTATTTCATATGCGTTGTGATGCACATATTATCAACTTGATTGCGCAAGAAGGTTAAAAGAAATACGAGATAATACTAACAAAATGTGTGATAGTGTCTTGTATTAGATTGGATCAACTGGCAGAATATAGAGGTTTGAGAAAGCCACACATTTGGTTCACTGTTCTTGTTATAAGAAGTTAGAGTATGATTGTGCTACTCGGTGGAACTTAACATATTTAATGTTGAGAACAACTATGGAATACAAAGAGGTGTTTAACAAGTTGTGTCTAACTGACACAAATTATAAGTCGTATCCAACTGAAGAGCAATGGAGCAATGCAGAAAATGTTTCTGATAAGCTCAAACATTTTTATCATATCACTAAACAGTTTTCAGGAACTCAATATCCAACTTCTAGTCAATACTTTATAAAAGTTAGTGAAATTTAGCTAGTATTAGAAGCTTGGGTGAAAGAGCTTAGTCCTTTGATTAGCAATACGACATCTGCGATGTTGTTGGAATTTAAAAAATATTGGGATGATGTGCATATTTTGATGGGAGTAGATGCAATAGTAGATGCAATATTTGATACACGGTACAAGATGAGGTTGGTAGAGTTCTTTCTTCCACTAATTGATGGTGAAGAAGCTTCAACAAAAATTCAAGAAGTTCGATCCAGTTATTATGATCTCTTTCAAGATTATAAGAGTAGATTATTTGCTCCATATGATTCATTAGCATCTAGTTCTAGTGAAGTAACTAGTTTTACCCATGGGGATTGGCTTTCGAGCTTTGATAGATTTGTTGCTTAAACTAAAGCTACCTTGGAGAAATTATCAGAGTTAAATATGTACTTAGAAGAAGATCTACTACCTCGAACCCCTTCATTTGACAATTTAAGTTGGTGGAAGACAAAAAGATTGAAATTTCCAACATTGCTAAAAATGGCTCGTGATCTCTTAGCCATTCCCGTGTTTACTGTTGCTTCAGAATCGACATTTAGCATTAGTGGGAGATTGATTAGCCCACATCGGAGTATACTCCACCCCACTACGTTGGAAGCTTTAATATGTGCCCGCACGTAGTTATGGAATGGCTTAAATGGTAAGTAATTTTTTCACTATTGTCTTAATAGGTATTCAATTGTTTAATTACTATATTGATACATTGAATTATGTCTTTTTCCTTTTAGGTGTGACTTCAGCGGTTGATCAAGTTTCATGTCCAACATTGCTTGATGAAGAGGACTAGCCGGATTCAAGTGGTTTATCGCAACTATGAGACCTTTGACATAATTACGTCCCTTTTGTTCCTCTCAAATTTGGATTGCCACATAGCTACTGTTTAATATTGACTGTTTTTTGGTGTAATTAGTGGTGTCGAGCTTGTATTGTGGTTGAAATTTTATGACTGATACAATGCTCGTGCTAGGTTCAAGAAATCTTACCATTAAAATTCATATTTCAACTTATTGTATCTGTTTTTATTAAGTATGGTTTTGGTCTACTTGTAGCTGTTAAATGTTCCTTGTAAAAGTCAGTTCTTTAATCAGATTGCTGAAAAATGATCGTGTCTTTGTACTCTTTGAATCGTCCAGTAACGCAGAATAGGGTTATTTGTACCCACACTTTATATCTTCACTGGCATTAATGATTATCAGCACAACAACCAGCTTGCTAGTTCCAGTAACTCATCGTTCAACCATGATCAATCACTTCCTTCGAATTCAAAAATTTCTGATTATTCAATGAATGGTACTTCATTAGAAAGGCAGCAGCTCTCGCCGAACAATAAATCTATCGTTAGTCTTTCACAGGATACTAAAGAGATTTCTTCAGTAATTCCAAAGCAAGGATTTGATAGCAATATAGCTGCAGATCTTGATTCCATATGGAATTATTAGCTTGATTTTAATCTGTTAGAGGAAATAATTAGGACATTATATTGTAGAGCTTACTCATTTGTCTTAACTCTTCAGGTAATTCTTGTCACCGAGATAAAAAAAATGGTAGGTACCTTTTATGTAATGTTAACACTTTTCTTTTTTATAAAGGAGACTCTCATTTAAAAAGCAATGCTAATTGCATTGACGTTTAGCAAGAGGCAAGGAGGCATGGGAATAAAAAATTAAATTTGAGGAAACAAAACCAAAGCTTACTCATGAAATTGCTGTGGAGATTCACAACAGAAAAACAATCATTATGGAGGATGGTAATTAAAGACAAGTATGGAGAGGCAGGCCCTGGAAAACCAAGATAGTAAACACTACCTATGGGGTTAGTGTCTGGAAGACAATCAGAAATCTTTGGCAACTCTTCAGCAACAAAATCAGCTATAAAGTGGGTAGTAGACAGAATATTTCTTTTTGGAAAGACAATTGGTTGGGACAGGAGCCTCTTAAGACAATGTACTCAAACATTTTCTTAATAAATCAGTAGCAGAAAGCCACTGTGAACGAGGTTTGGTCAGCTCAAGGGTAGAATCTCACTTATAGAAGACTCTTAAATAATTGGGAAATCACTAGAATTGCAGATTTTTTCAACAAACCCAATCAATCCACTGGGGGTCAATCAGGACGTAGACAAGGTGTGATGGTTGGGGCGCAGCTCAGGAAGTTTCTCAATCAAGTCTTCCAGTCATATGCTTAATCAAACTAATATTGTGATTGATCTTTGGCCCTGGAAACACATATGGAAAGTAAGAATACCCTACAAAGTGGCATGTTTTATTTGGTTGGTTGCTAGAAAGGCTTGTTTAACACAGGATAATTTGAGGGGAAGGGGAATATCTTTGTGCTCTAGATGTCACTTATGCGGAAGGGAGGAAGAAACCAACAGTCACCTTTTTCTGCACTGTTCGGTGACTGTTCAGGTTTGGAACATATTTATAGCACTTGCATGGATTCAATGGGTCATGCCCAATAGCACCATGGAAATGTTGTCATGTTGGAACAAGGGGAGAAGATTTGTAAGTGAGAAGAAGAGATGGGGTATGATTCCTGCATGCATATGGTGGATGCTTTAGAATGAGAGGAATTCAAGATGTTTTGAAGACAATGCTAACTCAATTCAGAAGATTAAAATGAATTACCTACTGCTTTTTCATTTTTGGTGTAAACTCGAATACATAAAGGACTCAGAAGCTATAATAGATGTCCTTGGGTCTTTGTAAAAAGATAAATAAATTGATGTATATTTTTGGTTATTCCCTATGTAATTATGGCATGCACAGCCTTTGTGCTTTTGAATGCAGCAAAACTGTTATCATCTCAACAAAAAAATACTCACTAGTAAATGTGAAAAATCAAGCTCCTTGTGTGTGACTGAAAATTCTATGTCAAATGGGGCAATCTGGAAAGCACCTTAAGTTAGAAACCTGCAGTTATGTCAAGGAACTAGGAATTTCAAAAGCAAGTAAGAGAAACCTGCTCTCTAAGGATGAGTAGATGATTTATCAAGAAAAGTTGTGCATCCATCGATGACGATCTTTTGCCAATAAGTTTGCTAGCTTTCTGAAGGAATTTAAAGTTTAGCAATAAGCAACAGCATATTGACAAAAAATGACGAAGACAGCATTACAAATTTCAACAGCATAATCAGCAGAACTGTCAAACACATGAACTTTAACAAAAGAAACTTACTTGGATGGATAAAGAGCAGAACTCTACAGCTTCCTGAGAAAGAAAAATAGGAGTTAAGGATCCAGAAACATCTAACTAAAATTAGAAGTAGTGTGATGACTTCCAGCCGTACTTCTAGATGTTCAAACTAGCAAACTTTGAACAAGCCAACCATAGCCTCCATGGGAAGCTTCCTTATTCACACGGGCAGCCCACAATGGTTGAACAAGCCAACCATAGCCTCCATGGGAAGCTTCCTTATTCACACGGGAATTTCCACAAAAAACCTTCACCATTTTTGCTATAAATAGAGGTGCTTGCCTTCATTGTAAATTATCATAAAAATTAGAGTGTTCATCACCAAGAAGAGTGAGAACAAGAGTGATCCTAGAGAGTCATCCTCGTTTGTGAGTTTTTGAGAGTTTTTTTTATGAGTTTTGTAAATACTCGTGTAGGCCATTCAGGCTCTCTCTTTTCTCTCTCTCTTCTAACGGCTCTCTTCTCTCTCTCTCTTCTTTCTCCTCAATCTCTCTCTCTTCCCGTCTGAAGCGACCACCGTCGCCGGTTCCGACAGGTACGTCTCTCTCCTCTTCCTCTTCTCTCTCTTCTCTCTCTCCTCTCTCGTCTTTTCCGACTGCACAGTGCTGTCGGAACACTGTTCCGACAACTCACGGTGGTCTTTCTTCGACACCTCCTACACCGTCGAGACACACAGCATCAGGCGCACACCCTCTGCAAATTTCGTCGCTGGAAGCTGCCTCACGCGCCGCTGACGACCACTCACGCGCCGCCAGCGACACTGTTCCGGTCACTTTTTCCACCGGCTCCTTTTGGACAGTTTTTTCCCCCCACAATTCCGACCAACTCGGTACTTCCGGAATATCTCCCTGGTCACTTTCATTTTACACTGTCCACTTAGCCACCCATTTTTCCCACTGCTTACCCACAACAGATCTCGGTGCTGCCCAGAGGTCTGGAATTTTTGTTTTCGCCGGAATTTTTCTGGCAACCCCTGCACCTTTTCTTTTTATTCTCTCCTCTGCTTTTGTGGGTGTGTTCTGTTTTCTTGGACAGGTGCCTATTTCACCGGCGAGGATCTCCGGCAACTCTCGTTCAGACTCGCGGCAGGACGCAATAGAGCTGCACATTCTGCTAAGCTTCAGGAAAACTTGGGCGCATCAAAGCACATTTTCAGGTTTTTCCACCGGGAGTTGGTACCTCCCGCTCACTTGTTTACTTTGTGCACCTTTTTACGTATTTTAGCTAGCATTTCGAGTGTGGTCTGTTCTGTTGTTATCTAGTTTGCTACATTTGCGTTTTTCGCTATAGTGCGTGTGTGTGCCTCTGTACCCCATATCGGTTGGTGGGATAGTGGCCACGGCGGGGGATGATAGCGTAAGGTCATGTCCTCAGGGGGGGTGGTAGCGGGGGTAAGTAGGGGAGTAGGGGGTGGTCCTACGGGCAGAGCGGGAGGTCAGGGTGGGAAGAAGGCAGCGGACGCCCATAGATTAAGGATTGGGTCATGGAACATAGGCACTCTGATGGGTAAGTACATAGAGTTGGCGAAGGTTCTTCAGAAGAAGAGGGTTAACATAGCGTGCGTCCAGGAGACTAGATGGAAAGGGACGAAGGCGTGGAATGTTGATGGGTTTAAGCTGTGGTATTCTGGGCTCGTGAGGGGTAAGAATGGAGTGGGCATCTTGGTTGATAGGGACCTAAGGGAGTCCGTGGTCGAGGTTAGGCGAGTGAATGATAGGTTAATGTCTATTAAGCTGGTTATTGGGGGTGGCGTCCTCAACGTCATCAGCGCTTACGCGCCGCAAGCAGGCTTAGACGAGGAGGCTAAAAGGCGCTTTTGGGAGGACTTGGATGATCTGGTGGGTAGTATTCCCCAATCTGAGAAGTTAGTTATTGGAGGGGACTTTAATGGTCATATTGGGGTTGAGGCTGGTGGCTATGACGAGGTGCACGGTGGACTTGGCTTTGGGGCTAGGAACGGAGGAGGCACTTCGCTGCTTGATTTTGCCAAGGCTTCCGAGCTCCTGATTGCGAACTCGACATTCCGGAAGAGGGAGGAGCAATTGGTCACCTACAAGAGTTCGGCGGCGAGGACTCAGATTGATTACATCCTCATCAGAAGGAGCGATAGGGGTTTGTGCAAGGACTGCAAGGTTATTCCGGGAGAGTCTCCTTCAACTCTCCATAGACTACTAGTGATGGATGTCGATCTCTGGGTGAAGAAGAAGAGGAGGGGCGCCCGGGGTCAACCGCGGATTAGATGGGGAGCTTTGTCTTAGGAGAAAGCACAGGAGTTGGAAAGGAGGTTAGTGGAGGGCGGAGCTTGGAGAAGTTATGGGGAAGCGGACGCTATGTGGACAGTGACGGCAAACTTGGTTAGGGAGGTAGCACGGGACATGCTCGGGGTAGCTAAGGGATATTCAGGCAGACATCAGGGTGATTGGTGGTGGAACGAGGTAGTCAAAGGAAAAGTGGAGGTGAAGAAGGCGGCGTTCGCTAGGTTGGCAGGGAGCACAAGCGAGGAGGAGCGGAGAGCGAACAGGTTGATCTACAAGGAGGCGAGAAGAGAAGCTAAGATGGCAGTCACGGAAGCTAAAGACGCGGCGTTCGGTCGCATGTATGAGGAACTAGGGGAGAGAGGTGCGGATAAGAAGTTATTCCGGTTGGCTAAAGCAAGGGAAAGGAAGGCACGTGATCTAGACCAAGTCAGGTGTATCAAGGACGAGGACGGTAGAGTTCTGATGGGGGAATCTCAAATCAAACAGAGGTGGCAGGCGTACTTTCGGGACCTTCTTAACGAGGAGGGGGATCGGAGCATAGAGTAGGAGAGTTGGGGCATTCAGAGCAACATAGAGACCTTGGGTACTGCAGGCGCATTAGGGTGGAGGAGGTCTTAAGGGCGTTGCGTAGGATGAGTAGGGGTCGAGCGACCGGGCCTGACGAGATCCCGGTGGAGTTCTGGAAGTGCATGGGTAAGTCTGGAGGGGAGTGGCTCTCTAGGCTGTTCAATGCTATCTTCAAGACCAAAAGGATGCCGGATGAGTGGAGGTGGAGTACAGTGGTGCCCTTGTACAAGAACAAAGGGGACATCCAGTGCTGCAACAACTATAGGGGTATCAAATTAATAAGCCACACGATGAAGGTATGGGAGAGGGTGATTGAGGCGCGGGTGAGGGAGGCGACAACTATATCTGGGAACCAGTTCGGTTTCATGCCGGGCCGCTCCACCACAGAGGCTATTCACCTAGTCAGGCGACTGGCGGAACAATTCAGGGATAAGAAGAAGGACCTTCACATGGTGCTTATCGACTTGGAGAAGGCGTATGACAAGGTCCCGAGGGAGGTGCTTGGAGGCGAAGAGTGTGCCGGATCAAGGACATGTATAATGGAGCTAAGACTAGGGCTAGGACGGTGGGTGGCGAATCAGACCATTTTCCTGTGGTAATGGGGCTCCATCAAGGATCGGCGCTGAGCCCCCTGTTGTTTGCCTTAGTGATAGATGCTCTAACCCGACATATCCAAGGGGATGTGCCTTGGTGTATGCTTTTTGCTGATGATATAGTATTGATAGACGAGACGAGGGTCGGTGTTAGTGAAAGGTTAGAGGTGTGGAGACAGACCTCGAGTCTAAAGGTTTCAAAATAAGCAGATCAAAGACAGAATACCTGGAGTGCAAGTTTGGCGACGAGTCGAGTGGGGTAGGCAGGGACGTGATGCTTGGTTCTCAGGCCATCGCCAAGAGGGATAGTGTCCGATATCTTGGGTTTGTGATTCAGGGGGACGGAGAGATTGACGGGGACGTCACCCATTGAATAGGAGCGGGGTGGTCAAAGTGGAGGCTTGCTTCAGGGGTCCTGTGTGACAAGAAAATTCCACACAAACTCAAGGGGAAATTCTACAGAGCCGTGGTTAGACCTGCGATGTTGTATGGGGCGGAGTGCTGGCCCGTGAAGAACTCCCATGTTTAGAGAATGAAGGTTGCGGAGATGAGGATGCTTAGGTGGATGTGTGGGCACACCAGGATAAATAAGATTAAGAATGAAGTTATTCGACAGAAGGTAGGGGTGGCCCCGGTGGATGAGAAGATGCGGGAAGCGAGGCTGAGGTGGTTCGGGCATGTACGGAGGAGGGGTCCCGATGCCCCGGTAAGGAGCTGCGAGCGGCTGGAGATTGTTGGCGGTCGGCGAGGAAGAGGGAGGCCTAAGAAGCATTGGGGAGAGGTGATTAGGCAGGACATCACTAGAATGCAGGTTTCCGAGGACATGACCCTTGATAGGGGAGTCTGGAGGTCTAGAATCAGAGTTGTAGGCTAGGGGCTCATAGAGTTCTTCGTACGCCTCACCCGGGGTTGGGTGTGGGATAGCAGGGTCACTCATAGATTATTAGTGTTTTAGCTTATGTCCCCTTATGGTTGTTAGTATGGTAGTTACGGTTTGTTATTATTGCATGCGACTGTATTTATGTTTCTTATGTTTACATAATTATTTACGTTATTTCTGCGAGATTTACTAATGCTTTATTGTTTTGTTTTGTCTTGTTTTTGTTTCTAATTTTGTCTTTGTCTTTGTTTTTGTTTTTGTTTTAATGCAGCTTTTCATTTTATCCTATGCGTCGAGGGTCGAATGGAAACAGCCTCTCTACCCTTTCGGGTAGGGGTAAGGCTCGTCTACATATTACCCTCCCCAGACCCCACCTGGTGGGAATATACTTGGTAGTTGTTGTTGTTGTTGTTGTAAATACTCGTGTAATCTATTCTTGTGAGTAATAGAGGTTGTTTTTCTCTCAATTTTGTGTTTACTAACGCCCAATCGATCTACATACCCAACATAGTGGTAGCAAAAGTAATCGCTTACCTGACAGACATGACATGGTTTTCTCCAATGGTGGATACCAGGTTCCGGAAACATCTGGGTTTTGTTCAGTCTGCACCAAATTTAAAATAAGGAGAAGCAAAGAATATGATGCAAAATAGCAAAAAAGGAGACACAGAATGTAGTGCAAAATCGCAGAAAAGCATGTTTAACAGCGAACGAATATCTGCAAAAAAACAATTTTCAACTTACATAAATCAACATATTTTCTTCTAAAACGTTTTTTTATATGTATACGCCAAGAAGTTGATGGCAAAAATAGTTTAGTACATGCATGTATTAGGACTCCCAAGAGTCGAGCCTCCTCATATAAATTAGCAACTCAAAATCAAGAAATAAAAATCTTGTTCTCATCACATCAAGATGCATAGTTACAATCATATAGTTGAAACGCCCAGATCTTTGAGAAGGTTCCTAAACCATACCCTCAAGCTATTCAAAATAACCAACAAAAAGCTCTATACCAACATAAATCCTAAAGTCTCATCTTAAAATACAGAAAACAAACAATAAAGAAACTAATCTTATATTACAAATTCCATGAGACCTCTTATTTTCAATTTTCATACCTTGAAACTTCAATATATTTTGCTTTGCACTGTGCCGTAAACGTCATAAAACAAGAATCATAGGTCAAGAATGGTTACCTCAGTCTTAAGCAAGATATTGATAAAGACCGTAATAGGAGAATACATTAAACTACAACCTCCATAAAAGAATGCAAACTTATCCACCAAAAAATTACAAAGAAGAAAAGGATAAAGATAAAAATAAAAGCCATCCTAGCTCGTACTTCCTCTAAAGATATAGGTTACCGAAGTCAACTGAATACCCGTCACAGGATAAAGAGCTTGGCACTTACAGATGGTGAATTTAGTTCTGCTAACACAGACTGCTCCAATTTTTTAGGGTAATCCAAATCCTCGTCTGAAGGAACGTAGTTTACAATATACAAAGCGGGGAAAGAAGTTAAGATCACATTATTTACAGACAGTGGTTGCTTGTGAAGAAGTTCAAGCACATAGAAAGCAAACATAAATATCACTACTAGAAATTAGGTAATTTTCCGTCCACAATTTCCGACCAAATTTTGATCGCTTTTAATTGGACGAAGAAATAATGGTCGCAAAAGCAGACCGACCGCAATTGGTCAAAAATTTCCGACCGAAATCGGTCGAAACTATTAAAATTTAATAATATTATTTAATTAAATAATTTTTGTAAATTATTAATTTACTAAAGAAATAAATATAAATTCATAATTTCCGACCGATTTCTGTCGGAAACAATGAAATTCTGGGGAAAAAATTAATTTCCGACCAATTTCGGTCGGAAATCTGGCTAAAAACTGGGCAGGAATTGCCTACTTTTAAGCTCCACCACCTGCCAATTTAAATCAATATACATCCTATAATGGCAGCTTACATTGCTTCCATTCAACCATGAAAATCCAAAAAAATAACAACTAATAACCACCAACAACAACAACTAACCAACAACTAATAATCACAACAACTAGTAAAGTGTTCAATAACAAAATAACAATATAATCATCATTCAAATAACCAACAATAAAATATTACCAAGTTCACAACTTTGTTTTGACAATACACAATATTCAATGAGTTTTTTTATGTAGCATAATCTCCATTTTCGGTCCTAGGACAATCATTTCCATCTTCGGTTGTAGGACCTTCATCGCTGGCAGGTGGGGAAGGAGGAGGAGACCGGAGAATGGGGAAAGCACCACAAGCAAGAAGATTGGCCAGCTGACCTTGAAGGAGATCAAATTATTTGTTCCTCCTTCCTAGCTGACCTTGAAGAATATCAAATCTCTTCTTTTCACTAGCCTTGGTCTCTTGAAGCTCTGCTATCAGCATTGCGATCTTCTCTTCCATAGCGGATATAGCCGAACTATCAATCGCCTCGCCGTGGGCGGAAGTCCCTATACCTTGCAATCCAGCCCTGTAGCGTCGAAACAATTTATCTGAAAGGCCGTATGCTATCCCCTTACTAGGACCACCGACAGTATCCAACCATATCATCTTCTCTTCTTCGTCTGAAATGGGCGGTCGCTCGCCTTGCTCATTCGGTGGCAAGCTCTGAGTGTACTCCCCCAAATTTATCTTGTAGCGACCCTTTATTTAGAACATAGAAAATTAATAATTATATAATATTATAAACATTTATATTAGTTATGAACTTACATGTGTAGTCTCTGCCCGGTCCTCCACCCATCTAGTTGGATCAGTCGGTACTTTCTTCTTTCGGATGTGAGTCTCCATGAAGAACTCATCATGACTCATCTTCCTCCCCAATTTTTTTCCTACAAATATAATAAACGTGTTAACGAAAGTTGTAGTTATACTCGCATTTGATTACTTTTCTTTAATGAACAAACGATATTGGAAAATAAAAATTTAATATACAGGCCAATTGGGAGAGTGCAACTTGTGTAGTATTTGATATATAGGCCAATTGGGCTCAGTAGTTCATACTGCCCGCTAAAATGATGAGATTAATAGGGGTTCTATGCATAATATATATATGGTCTGGGACAAGTACCACCAACAAGTCTTTAATAGCATGGGATAGGATTTGTGTACCCAAATCTACTGCTCGACTTAAACTAATCAACTTGCCTCTATGGAACAAAGATGCTATTGCAAAAGTCTGTTGGGATTTAGACTATAAGCAAGACAAGTTATGGATTAGGCAACAGATACAACACATGCTTTACTAAAACAAGCTAGTTGTATAGTGACACGGATACTTAGAGCCAGATAAACATTGTCACAGATATACTGCAATTTTGATACATATGATGAAGTCGCTTATGCAATATGGATAAAAAGAAACACGAGGATCGTTGAGCAGAGGTACAAAGGAAATGATGTAATTTGACAGAAAGTACATGCTAACTTAAAGTGAACGCTTTACCATTTTTCATGCAGTAAGGACATGCTAACTTTCCGGCAGTCATCCACCCAAACAACATTCCATAAGCAGGAAAATCATTAATGGTCCACATTAAGTTAGCACGCAAGTTGAAATTTTGCTTAGTTGATATATCATATGTTTCAACTCCATCATACCACAACTGTTTAAGCTCATCAATCAAAGGTTGCAAATATACATCAATCAAACTCTTTGGATTGCAGGAACCGGGAATAACACAATTTAAAAATATATATGGACTAGTCATACGCATTTCAGGCCGATGATTATACGGAGTAATAAAGACCGGCCAGCATGAATATGGTGTTGCAAAAACTGAAAATGGCGTGAAACCATCCGCACACAAATCGAATCGAACATTCCTCGGTTCACTAGCATTATCTGGATACGTCATATCAAAATGCTTCCAAGCTTCCCCATCTAAAGGATGACACATAACACCTGGCTACCTTCTATTTTCATAGTGCCATATGAGGAGCAGAACTCATCGATGCGTACAACCTCTTTAATCTAGGAATAAGTGGTAAGTAATGCATTGGCTTCACAGCAGCCTTCTTCCACTGGAAAGCCGCTTAAAATGAGGTTTTTCACAAAATTTACAACTTTCTAAATCAGCATCACCCTTATAATACAACATGCAAACATCTTCACAACAATCAATTCTCATAGATGAGAGTCCTAACTAAGAAACCAATCTTTTAGCCTTATAGAATTCTTCGGGTACGTTGAAAGCTGGGTCAACTAGTTCGCTCATAAGGCCAATGAAAGAATCCATTCTTGCTTGAGAAATATTGGTATCTGATTTGATACTTAATAATCTAATTGCAATAGACAACTGAGACTGCTTACTCCCTTGTTTTAGTGGACGACTAGCAGCTTCTAACTGTTCATAAAAATATTTTGCTTCTTCATTAGGAGGTTGTTCAACACTTCCGTTGGTTTTAAATTCAAGTGCATCCCAAGAGCATCCACAACCATTTCATGGTATCTCGGATGTTGAATAGTATTCCCCATCGACCTACTACTTTAACCAATACTACATTATGAAATACACCATCAATACCATCAATATCTCCATGACTCGTCCACACAAAATAATTATCCATAAACCTTTTTTGATAAAGATGAATCTTAACATCCGCCGGTTCAAAATAATGCAAACACTTGCACTTCACACAAGGACACCTAATCAACCGTCCAATTCGAAACGGTTCAAGTGACATTGCATGCGTAATAAATTCATCAACCCCTTCTATAAATTCCTCCCAAAAAGACCGACGACTACGTAAAGAACAAATAAATTATATTAATCATAGTTAATTGTGATTGCAGCAGCACTGTTGACAAAAGAAAATGACCATAGTGTTGACAAATGATTGCAGCAACAAACTATTAACACAAGGGCAATTATATATCTAGTACTTATAATTGAAAAAAATGGTGAGAACTCCATCTATTGACAAAAATGGAATGACGAAAGGTGCATGGAGCGAAGACACCGACAACAAATTAAGAGCTTTTGTTGAGAAGTATGGCCGCCTGAATTGGCGGCAATTGCCTAAATATGCTGGTTAGTGTACATGGAACCCCAAACTTTTTCTGATTGCTGTCATTTCTTATTACTTAAGTATCTTTTACGAAGAGAAAGTTATTAATAGTAATTATTTTTGGATATTTTTCAGGATTAATGAGATGTGGAAAGAGCTGCAGACTGAGATAGATGAATTACTTGAGACCTGATTTGAAGAAAGGGAATTATAGTCTTGAAGAAGAGGAGCTCATTATTAAATTACACAATGAACTCGGAAACAGGTATATATATATATATATATATATATATATATATATATATATATATTGAAACAATACATTGTGTAAGCCACAGGAAGATATATATTACATTTTTAACAGTTACCAGGATTGCAAGCCACAGGAAGATTCTTCCACGGAAATGAATAGTTATAATGGCAGATCAACTATAAGGATTGCATGCAAATAAATCATAAATAACTATGTATGCTTGAATCAAGAGTATGAAATAATCTCTAGACACAAGCTGTCGAATTAGGTCAACATATACTGGGAAAACATAAGAGTCTCGCCAACTGAATGCCAAAATTGATTGAGCAATATAACATGGAGGATTAGGAGCAAACCTTCAGGTCATTGAAAGTTCTCTAGGCAGTAAAGCGTGCAGAAATTGGGAAGAAGACCGAGGGATCAGCTGCCGGAACAAATTGTGTGCTCCACTGCAAAGTTTCCAACTTACACATTAGAAAGACAGATAAGCCTTAATGGATGTGTGCTTCAAAAGGACAAACTTTAATAAAAGATAAATATGTACTTTGTCACATCAACTCAAATTACCCACACATATTGAGTAAAACCAAGTTGTATCTTATAACAACAACAACAACAACTACTACCCAGTATACTCCCACCAGGTGGGGTCTGGGGAGGGTAATATGTAGGCAGTCTTACCCCTACCCAAAAGGGCAGAGAGGCTGCTTCCATGCGACCCTCGGCGCATAGGACAGAATGAAAAGTTGCATTGGAAAACAAAGACAAAATTAGTAACCAAGGCAAGACAAAACAAAATAACAAAACAAAGCATAAGTAATCCTGCAGAAATAACGTAAATGGTTATGTAAACATAAGGAACATAAATACCGTCGCAACCAAGAGGGGACCTAGGCTAAAACACTAGACATCGATGGGTAACCCTACTATCCCACACCCAACCCCGGGTGAGGCGAACGAAGGACTCTAAGAGCCCCTATCCTGCAACCCTGATTCTAGACCTCCAGACTCCCCTATCGAGGGTCATGTCCTCGGTAACCTGCATTTTAGTCATGTCCTGCCTAATCACCTCTCCCCAATGCTTCTTAGGCCTCCCTCTACCCCGCCGACCACCAGCAATCTCCAGCCGCTCGCAGCTCCTCACCGGGGCATCGGGACCCCTCCTCCGTACATGCCCGAACCACCTCAGCCTCGCTTCCCGCATCTTCTCGTCCACTGGGGCCACCTCTACCTTCTGTCGAATAACTTCATTCCTAATCTTATCCAGCCTGGTGTGCCCACACATCCACCTAAGCATCCTCATCTCAGCAACCTTCATTCTCTGGACATGGGAGTTCTTCACGGGCCAGCACTCTGCCCCGTACAACATCGCAGGTCTAACCACGGCTCTGTAGAATTTCCCTTTGAGTTTGTGTGGGATTTTCTTGTCACACAGGACCCCAGAAGCAAGCCTCCACTTCGACCACCCTGCTCCTATCCGATGGGTGACGTCCCCGTCAATCTCTCCGTCCCCCTGAATCACAGACCCAAGATATCGGACACTGTCCCTCTTGGCGATGGCCTGAGAACCAAGCATCACATCCCTGCCCACCCCACTCGGCTCGTCACTGAACTTGCACTCCAGATATTCTGTCTTAGATCTGCTTATCTTGAAACCTTTAGACTCGAGGGTCTGTCTCCATACCTCTAACTTCTCACTAACACCGGCCCTCGTCTCGTCTATCAATATTATATCATCAGCAAAGAGCATACACCAGGGCACATCCCCCTGGATATGACGGGTTAGAGCATCTATCACTAAGGCGAACAACATGGGACTCAGCGCCGATCCTTGATGGAGCCCCATTACCACAGGAAAATGGTCTGAATCGCCACCCACCGTCCTCACCCTAGTCTTAGCCCCATCGTACATGTCCTTGATAACTCTGATATAGGCTTCTGGCACACTCTTCGCCTCCAAGCACCTCCATAGCACCTCCTTCGGAACCTTGTCATACGCCTTCTCCAAGTCGATAAGCACCATATGCAGGTCCTTCTTCTTATCCCTGAATTGTTCCGCCAGCCGCCTGACTAGGTGAATAGCCTCAGTTGTATCTTATAATAATGTGAAATTTCTACTACTGGATTTAGGTGACATTAATGTCCAGCATTTCTTATTTATTTGTTTTTCTTCTAGATTAGGTTGCATAACTTTTTCAACTCCCTAAAGCTAAAGGGAGTTGAACATTTTAGGAGAGACAATTACCTTAAAAGGCTGCAATTATAACTTGTTGAGACAAAAGGACTAACATGAGCATGAGGGTAACTTAGTCATCTACTGAATAACCGAAATCTTTTAATTGGTTAGCCACTGTCACACCTCCTTTTGGCTACTACATCCCGGCGAAGAGCGTAGATAAGGGAGTTTTTCCAATTAAAGGACAATCGAAACGGGATTCAATTGTTATCCGGGTAAGGAATTCTGTTAACCCGGGAGAAGGTGTTAGACATTCCCGGGTTCCGTGGTTCTAGCACGGTCACTCAATTGTTATATTTGGCTTACATTATCTGATTTTATATAATTATGAACATATGGGCATTCTGAATCTTTTAACCACTTTTTATTAGTATTTTTGAAGAGAATTGCAACGTCGTTAAAACATGCCTCGAACCACGTCACATAAATGCACTCGTGGATTTTGACACATTTCAACTTCGTTGAGATTTGGATTTGGGTCACATAAATATGCACCCGAATTTAGGAAAGTAATATTATTAAACACGCGCCTAAAGCAACTATGCATTTGTACTTTGCGAGGGCCATGAAATTCTCTAAATAGCATGCCTCGGAATTTAAGAATCAATTCAAGATTAAATAAAGCGAGGGCCATGCAATTATCATTTTGTTTGGCATAGCGCACCTCAATTCTAAAAAGGATATTCAACTAGGATTTGGAGGGCCATAAACTATTTATATTATATATTATTGCACACCTCCAACTATATGTACTATCTTCGCCAACCGTAAATCATCTATACTAATAAATAAATAAACCTTGAATCAACCAAACTGAACATGATTATAATAGCTCGCACCATTTTCGTGCCAATATACATTCACTGATTTCCTCACGACAAAAGAGGAAGTGAAAGGTTCATAAAACAACACCACCTAATGGTATATCTCTCCCTTTGTCAATTTGGTTATTCCATCAATACCAATTGCAACAAACAAAGAAGTCGATCATAAGAACCATGAAATCAGTCAACTTCAATCCAAATGCAATAATTAATTCATCAGCCACTTCATATCCATTTAACAGAAAGTTTTCTCATTTTCAAAGGATTATTTACAAGAACGTACTGCTTTGGAACACTTAGGACAACACAGTTTTTCAAACGAGCAAATCAAGCTAAGTTTGGCTAATACGAAAACTTAGCACAATTAGATATCATAGGATTTCAAACAAAACATCATAGCAAATTTCAGCAAACATTTGTATCTCATTCCACTCATCTCAATAACACTCAATCATGAAAAGATATTTCGAGAGTAATCAAATAAAGAGGAGAAAAGTGGAAAAGGAACCTGTTCTGCCAAACTTTCTTAACATCTGGACGTAGCAAACTCAGCTACAACGTCTAGCTCAGGAATCCAACTCGTCACTGTAACGCCGTATAGAGGAAACGAACGGACATCTAGAACTATGTTGGATGCTGTATCTCCAAGGCTTCGACTCGGCGTCGAGCAACCACGATTGAACCAGGCTACACCAACAGGGCTCACTCGACGACCTCGACACTTCAATACCCAGTCCCGAACAGGTCTCACAAGCGAGCTCCACAATGAATTCAAATCAACAGAACCTAACAACAAAATGAAGTTTAAGAAACCTGAAATTTATTTTCAATTAATAGAACTTCAGCAACTATGAAAACTGAAAATCGAACTTTTGATTGATAAAATATTCAGTAATACACGATATAGAAATCGAGCAAGTGTTACAACGCCAAATTCGAAACACCTGAAGCTTGAACCTACAAATACCGGACAGATCTCAGACCGGAAACAAAGAGCTACGATCTTAAATCAGACCTCGACGGAACCTCATCGAATCCAACCTAGAACTCAGACTTCAACCTCCAGCAGTAATCACGCGACTAGAACTCGAAAACCTCGAGCCATCTTCGTTTTTCGCAACCAGAACTGTGCGCGTGCGTGTTTCGGAGTTCGTGTGTCGATAGCTGTGTCCGGAATGGACTGTTGCGACTAATTTTGGTTCTCTTTGCTGAAGAAGATGAAGAACGAGGGTTGGGTTCCTCATGTCCTCAACTGCGCAACCTTTTTTTCGTTCATCTGCAGGCGTCTCCCTTCTTATCAGTGTATATGTGTGTGTCTTTGTGTATTGTATGGTATTAGGGATTTTTAGGGGGGGGGGGGGGGGGGGGAATGGGTATATATCTAAGTGTATAGTATATAAGGTATATTCGATATAACAATAGAGATATTAAGATATATATATATACATATATATAAAATATTAAATATTATTTATTTAAAACCTCTTTATTATCACACAATATTATAAAATTTATATTTTTATTCGTATAAAAGCATTAATTCTCGGTTGGTTAATTAAATATACAAAAACTTTGTATTCAAATGATCCGACCTAATTCAGTCGGAAATTTAGAAATATTATAGTAAATAATTATTTTTGTATATTAAGTAGAAGCTCGGCCAAATATTTGACCACTTTCTGACCAATCTCCGACCTACATCCTAGGATTAGGGGTGTTTAAAACGGATCCGAAATCGAAAATCGATTCAAACCAAAGCTTAACGGCTTACTGGTAACAGCATAACGGCTTAACGGACGGGGAATGGATTGACTTTTTTTATTAACGGCTTATCGGTTTGGGGATGGATTATTAAATTTTCTTAACGGCTAATCCGTTAACCCATTATATATATATATATATATATATATATATATATATATATATATATATATATATATATATATATATATATAAAAAAACTAAAACCCTTGAAAATGATTAACAAAAGTTTATTTCTACTTCTAAGCATATTTATTCTCGGGATCTAGAAATTTTTTGGTTTTATTTTTAATTTATTTTTGGTTGTAATCCTCCTGTTTGGCAACATGCCGGAGATGGTAAAGTTAATTTCCTAATCACGGAAATCAAATTGAGTGGCTCTGTCAAAGAAAATTGAATGCATCATATTGCCTCTAAAATATTATTTTTTATGGCAATTCATTATTTCTAAGACGAGGAGAATAAGAGATATTTAGTGAACATGTATGTTAGGCCGATAAACCGCCCATTAACCGCCCAATAAGAGCTAACCCGATACCAATCCGCCCGATATCTTATCGGGTGGCTAACGGATTAATACATTTAAAAGCCGATACCCGTTAAGCCAAACCCTTAAGAGTAAAAAGCCACCCAATCCGCTCGATAAGCACACCTACCTAGGATTATCATTCATCCCGTCGCAACAGTAACAATAGCCGTCACCGGTGGTCAATTCCGATGACCATGGTAGTGTAATTAATAATATATAAGCTAAATGTCATTATTACATTCTTAAATAATGTAATTATCAATTTATAGTATAATCGAGCCTAACATTACTTAATGATACTACTAATGCAGTTCTACTTAGGTTATTATCAATTCATAAACTAATCGATAATTAACATTTCTCGGGGATACTTACACTTCTACTAAGTGGTATTATCAACTTATAAGATAAACAATCACTACTACATAATATAGTGTAGTATATATCTAAGTGTATAGTATATAAGATATATTCGATATAATGTTTTATATATATATGATTGATTTTATAAGAAACTTGGAAAAATATTAATAAATGATTGATTTTGTAGACTATGATTAATTTTCAACCGAAATTGGTCGGAAATTTGGAAAAGTTTTAATAAATAATAATTTTTGTACATTTTATAATTGGTTGACCAAATATTTGACCAGTTTCCGATCGGAAATGTTAGTTTTTGTGCTGGCAGAAATTTTATGTTGACTTTTATGACTGATTTGTTTTATTTCCGACCGATTCGGTCACCAATTTCGATTGGAAATCTTTGGACGGAAATCACATGATTTCTAGCTGTGATATATGCACTTCTTAGTCCAGTTATCCCAGCTTATATGGCCTAATCTCCTTCTCTGATCAGTCCCTACTTACCATCTCCATTCAAATCTATTAAAACTCGTATCACATCTGTTTCAGTACGAACTAGTTGGCGACAGCTATTAACCATGTTTTCCCGTTTGAACTCATCTCAAGCTAACGTTATAAAACATATGAAACCCATACCACTTTGCATTATTTAATTCAAAAGAACACAAAGTAGAAATGAAAGTATGGCAGGAAGAAGGAGAAAAGATTAGACTGGGAACCGAATAAACTCCAAACAAATATCAAATACGACAGTAGCAAAAATAAGGAAAGCACGCAAATTTTCCTCATAACAATGGATATGAGTGAGTAATGACAAAGAAGCCTTTCGCTGGGATCTTCTCTTTTCTTCGGGGTTTTCACTACAAAAAAAACTCAATTACCAACGGAAATTGGCCTGTTGCTAAAAGGCTCGATGGTAAATTTTACCAACCATATTGAATTGGTTGGTAAACTTACCCACTAAAAATTAGTTAGTAAACACCAAATAAATTTGTTGGCAATTTTTTAATCTTGAGTCCAAGATTTTCGTTGGTAAATTTACTAACAAAAATTCAGTTGGAAGTTCGTTAATAAATTTACTAACACATAGAAATTGAGTTAGTAAAATTGGTTTTTGATTATTTAAATTGTGTTTGTAATTGGTTAGTAAATATAGTAACAAGAAAAATTCCATTAGTATTATGTTAGCAACTATACTAATGGATACCAATTTGGTTGGTAAATCCGATAGTATATTTTTAAAAATACATTGGCAATCGGTTGGATAATTTTGTCTATAAAAAAGTTCTATTTAGTAAATTGTAGGCAATTTACAAACAAATTTCAAATTCGTTAACAAATATGGTTATAATAATCGTATTAATATTCACTTAAAGCTTTAAAAGATCCCAAAAAAACAAAAATAAAACAAAAAACATACTAAAACTTTATATATAATAATATCTATCATGAAGTTGAAAGCATAATCCAAGATGTGTCTAACATAAAAGAAGCTAACATAAATCTAAATGTGACTCGTGTCATTTGGCGACGAGTTGCAGAATCCAAGACGTGTCTAACACAAAAGAAGCAAACATAAATCTAAATACGACTTGTGTCATTTGGCGACGAGTCGTGTCTACGAAAAGGCGGTGTAGGTAAGCCACCTATGAGGACCGATAGATGATTTTGGAGTAGTTGTTCAACTTGCTCGCGCACCTCTTGCTGCATTTCGTGTCTCATTTCTTCACGCATTTCTTCTCTCATTTCTTGTCTAATCTCTTCTTTGATCTCAGATCTCATCTCCTGCTTCATCTCTTCCTTAATTTCTTGCAAACGATGTCCTACACATTCACTCACCCGAGTATTGAGGTCTAGATCTTGAGGTGGAGATATCGAGATGGAGGAAGCACCAACATACCCATAGAAAGGAGCTTGAGAACCAAAACCATAAATGCGCGTATTCTTAACACCGACTTCCTCCAAATATATTTGTGAGAAATCAACTTCAGGAGGCTCACCGGACCCATCTTCAGGCTGAGACGCAGATAGAATTTTAGACATTATGGCGTCCTAGACAAAAAGAAAATGATATAAGCTCTATAATAATAACTTTGACAGAGAAAACATCAAAAACACAGTCATAAAAGATAACAAAACTGAAAACTCAAATGTCAATAAATAAACTAAACTCAATTAATTTCTAGTCGATAGAAAAAGTTGAGCAACTTATTCTCTATATGATTGGCTACCTATAGATAGAGAAGACTTTTCATGACGAAAATATATAGATAATTATCACTAAAAAGAATTTTTAAGAGCAAAATTGTTAGTGACAATATAAAACAATCACGAATTAAAAATTGCAGAAAACCATAATACCAAAACTCCATACAAAACTATATACTATTAACTAATTACATCAACAAATATTCTAGATAATAATATTTGGGAACATATCATTGAGAAAGTAAGGTGAAACCACTCAAACATAACAAGTCTGTACATTAAAAAGACAAAACTATATTGCTTCCTCATCCGCCAGTGTAGCATCACTTGCCTAGTGAACATCAATTTAGAATCAATTTTTATCTTCTTGTACCTGTGTAAAAAGAACAAAGTTACGGTTATAATATTTACCTTTTGATAACATGATTTAAGGAAAATATATCTTCAAAATTTGACATAAATCTAACATTAATTAGTAAAGAAAATAATAGAAAAAAAAGTAAGTACTGCGGAGCGATGATGCATCTATAATTCAAAATATTATATATTCTCTAGATTGCAAATTATAATTTTCTCATGCTAAAAGGTTTTCTGATTTTAATGTCATACTACCTATAAATTTCACTAGAATTATAAAGTGTGTATATATATATATATATATATATATATATATATATATATATATATAATATTCCCGGGAATTCAATAGCTTTTGCATAGACCGTGTATTTATATTAAAAAATTTACTAAATAATTATAAAAATCTAACTGTGAATCCAGTTATTATTGCATATTAATTTAAAAATTACGATAGGAACCAATAAGTTTCAAATTCTGCATCCGCCTCCCATATATATAGTATTCCAACTGTCACTTCACAAAATTAATCAAAAATACATCACCACGACACAACATAAAGCACACTACATTGATACATGTACCATAAGAATTAGCAAAGGTTTTGAACGTAATATAACGAAGAAGGCTAGATGCAGAAAATAAATACACAAAAAAACTAGAAAAACAAAAGGATCTATTATAGAAAGAGAGATAAGTTTATTTACTTGTTATAAAGGCCTGCAAAGGTGATGGCTGGATGGCCTTAGGCTGGAGAAATATAAAGCAATTGATAGAAAAGAAGAAAAAGTCTAGGGTAGGGATTTGTTGGTTCTTTCGGAGTGTAGTGTATCTGTAATAAAGTTGGATTCAAGTTAATCTATTATCTAGTGGCTGAGTGGGTGAGAATTCGTGGTTTATTGGACACCAAAATATTGGAGGGAAAGTAAAATAATTAAAAGTCAACTTTTGTCATTTTTTTCCCTCCAATATTTTTGTGTAACTTTTGAATTTGAAAAATGATTTTTTGTCATTTTGGTGTCACCAGGAAAGAAAATAATTTATGAACTTAGAAATGAGAATAATTATAGCTTTATGATTTTCATGAGCAATTCTATTTCTCTAAATTACTCCTTTGTCCTCAAAATTCCGAACGCAAATAATTCAAAAGGTAATTAATTTGTTTTTAATTCTTTTATTATTCCTGAAAGTATGTGTATCGTCAAATCAGTACTCTCTTCGATCCATAATAAGAGATATATTAGACTTTTTATTTGGTCCAAAATAAGTGTCCTTTAATTATATGAAATTAAGAAGGAATTAACTTTATTTTTTCAAAATTTTTTCTTATTTACATATTCCAATGTATCAAGGTAACAATTAATTAAAGGTAATTTAGTGAATACATCTTTTTTTTTCTCTAGGAATTTTTTTTTGAAGAGTGTGCCAAATACTAAAACGTCACTTATCATGGATCGAATGAAGTATGTAACTCATGAAATTTAATATTTATCTTTATAAGTAAAATAATTAGTGATGAATTGTCAATTGTGACTAGTAATATAAAGCGAAGAAGCTAAAATGGCGCCAGTTCTCTGTAATTTTAGGAGAGTGGGGATGGTAGGCGGTACCCTCTATGCGCACCTAAAATTTATGTAATTTAGAAAAGGGGGTAATTAATTAGGCGGTACACTCGATGTAATTTTCTTTGAAATTATTACTTTAATTTGTTGTTTCATTAATTTATATATATATATATATATATATAGTGGCAAAATATTTTTTTTCCTTACGCTTATTTTCTGTCTTTTAATTTGTTTGCTTAGACTTATTTAAAAAATCTTAATTATTAGAAATTTAAAATTCATAAAATCTTCAGATATTAATTTGAGTTTCATAATTTTATTTTTGATTCTTAATAAAACTATGTTAATACTAACTAATCACATGAATTATACATGTATCGTTTTGTTATTATATTATCATACAAAATAATAAATTTTAATTGCACCAAACTATTTGTATAAAATAATAAAATTTTAATTGCACTCATGTTTTAATTATTAAATATAAACTAGGTCCAAACATAATTTATAGCTAATTACTTAATGTTCGAATATGCAATGAAATGATTTCTAATTAATACTAGAACTAGTATTATTATCCACGCCGATATACGCGTACACTGACCATGTCAAATATTAGATAGAGTTGTTTAGGTTATATATAAATAATCTTAAAATTGAAATAACTTCTTGATAAAATTAAATATAGATAATCATTGGATATTAATTAATTAAAAAAGCAACGTGAAAAAAAATTAATTGTTTCTCAAATCTCATACTTAATTATTATTATATATTATTTTTTAGTACCATTCTCGCCAGTGTCATAGATCCTAAAAATAATGAGAATCGAATAATAACTCATATTCATCACAAAAAAATTGAAGGTTTTAGACTATGAATGACTCTTATATATACGACTTGAATATTTTACTACTACTTAAACTCTTATTGATGTCACAACCCATTTTCATAATATATAGGTCATGATGGTGCCCATCAACCTTGCCGGACAAGCCAAGTGTGGAAAATATTTCCAAGTTTATCAAAAATTATAATTTTTAAGAAAAGATTAAGGATCCCAATGGGGTTTTAGAAATCAAATACAGTAAGAAGTGTAGGAAGCATATAATGATACAGTCCAAAACTAGTCTACTAATGTGTGTGCCAGAACCTTGTGTCACAAGCTACGGGAACTAGTAGAATATACACAAAATAATATTATATTATCCTACTGTCTGAATCAGGATAGACAGAAAACAAATTACAAATTAAAGAAGACTATTCTTCTGTTGCAGATCGTCATGAAGGGGAAGCAACTCACTATAGAAGTCCCAGATGGCCCACTGATGCGCACCCAAGTGATAACCAGATTCACCTGCCTCAGATCCTCTACATTTAAGTACAGAAGTGTAGCATGAGTACATAAGTAACATGTACCCAGTAAGTATCCCGTCTAATCTTGAAAAAGTAGAGACGAGAGGTCGACTTGATACTTACTAAGGTCAAATAATATATGAAATACTTTATAAGCATAGAAAGCTACTAGTATCAGCAGTTTATGGCAAGATGCATAAGTCATGTTCTTACAATGATTTACTATTTCTATTTTTGTGTATAATAATGAACAATGTGAGTATAAGTTTTCACAGAATAATCATCCGCATGTTATGCCGAGGCGACTGCCCCATCCAATAGAAATAAATTGTGCACTTGCCGAGGGTCGACGGCCGCCTATAGATGCATCTATTCATACCGAGGCGATCGGTTCGATCCACAAATATCAAGCAAATATCATGTATATATACACACAAAGGCACATAAATATCCAATTATCCATACAAGAGTCCAACAAGTATACAAATTTACTTTTATCCTCTTTCAAGTCCCTAGTATATCCTAGGCGATATCATTGACATAGAGATTTCATAAATTAGGCATGATGTCGTGGGTCCTAAACTACCCGGATAATTAATATAGTAGTAGCTAAGCACCAACTCTCGTCACGTAGTGCGCACGTATCCCCCGCATTTAGCAACAATTATTCATTTATAAATCCTATGGGGACACTTCCCTCTTACAAGGTTAGGAAAGAGACTCACGTCCTCGCTCCGAATTGAAGCGCACTTCCAATATCAAGAATAAGCCAAAACCCTCAACACGAAGTCGAACGAGCACAAACTAGTTAAACAACGTAAGAACTAGTCAATAAAGGCTCAGAAGCAACCCAGAATATATGTATACATACGGAAAGAAAAATAGAGACAGATAATTGAATATAACACTAATTAAAGCGTATACTTTAAATTGAATTTAAAAAATAAGTAAAAATAATACTAAAAAATACTATTGATAATTTCAAAATAATAAATGTATTCAGAGAAATCGAATAAAAGTCTAAAAGATATATAATTTTTTGGTTCTTAATTATTGAGATAAAATGGTTTTTAATTTATGATTTTGTTAAAATATATGATTTGATGTACTCGAACAATTCAGATCGATCATACTTTCGTTTATTCTTTAATTAATAATGTAAGTATCATAAGTAATATTAATAATTAATTGCAATCTATTAATAAATTACAAACCAAAATCTTGATCTATTAATAAAGTTTTCCAACTGATTAAGTATTAGTTGGCAAGTTTACTAACAGATACCATTCGGTTGGTAATTTACAAACGCATTTTAAATTTGGTTGGTAAAATTAGCAACAAAATCTTTCTGTTGGTAAATAATTGGTTTGTAATTCGTTACTAATCTGTTAATAAATAATACTTCATTTTTTACACCATATTTAACAACGGATATGTACTCCGTTGGTAATTTTACCTACGAAAAATATTTGTTGGTAACATTTGAGTTGGTAATCCATTATTACCCAGTTGCTATATTAACCGCCTATTTTTCCCGCCATATTTATCAACTAAATTATTTAGTTAGTAGCATTTTGGTTGGCAATTCGTTAGGAATCTGTTACTAAATTCTGAAAAACAAATTAGTTACCATTTGGTTAGCAATTTATTGCTAATGCACCAATAAATTCGGGGCGTTGGTAAAATCCTTAAGCAATTGGGGTTTTTTTTAGTATTTGATTTGCATATTTACTGTACACAGAATGTTTTGTGTCTTTGTACCTATTAGATGCTTCAACTTCACTCGTTATGTGCCTTTCAAACACATAAAGTTAACATGGCCAAAAAAGTGAGAAGCTCAAAATCTCATTTTTCTTTTTATTTTAATTTTTTTAAAACTATTTTTACAGAACCACAATATACAATCCTACCGTCGTTGCTCCAGCACTATCGCCCCTACAAAAATCCTGCAACCATTTTTGTTTAATCTTGATAAGAATGGACATTGGACCTAACTCAACCCCAAAAGCTAGCTTGTAAGGTGAGGATTGCCCAAGCCATATAAGGAGACCAAGGACCTCAAATCCCTCCGATGTGGGACAACTCAACACCCCCCATCACGCCCAGATCTCTGGAGCGTGGACAACATAAATGGGGGCCCAACATTGGTAACAATAATTGGGATGAGCCTGGCTCTGATACCATGATAAGAATGGACATTGGACCTAACTCAACCCCAAAAGCTAGCTTGTAAGGTGAGGATTGCCCAAGCCATATAAGGAGACCAAGAACCTCAAATCCCTCCGATGTGGGACAACTCAACAAATCTTCTTCCGTCTTCGATTTTGTACTACTCCCAGATTGAGATTTTTAGTAGTTACAAACTAATTTTCTGGAAGAGCAAGATAAAAAAATGCTATAGAAACAGACGAAATTAGTGACCTAGAAACGTGAATCTACGCAAATCAAGAAAATCCCTCATTTTCACTTATGGTCAATTTGTTCCAAGGTACTATTTATGACATCGATGGAAGATAGTGCAAATAACAACAACAATGACCTATTAAAATCCCACTAGTGAGATCTAGGAAAGTAATATGTGCGTAACCTTACCCTTATCCCGACAGAGTAGAGAGGTTGTTTCCGAAAGACCCTAAGCTCAGGAAGATGGAAATAGACAAAATCAGTACCACCAACAGATACCATTAAGAAAAATAATAGCATCATAAAACCAGAAAATAACTGCAAAGCAAAAGCGATAGCCATTAAATGGACCTGATACTATGAAAAACAAAAGAATAGTAAGACACAACATTAACCATTAGTAGTCTAAAAAAGAGAGCAGTAAATTGAAAAGTAAAGCTATTGGACAACAGTATATAGCATGAGATACAACTGCTTACGTTTGAGTATGAACAAATATTCCACTTTTAACCAAAATCTATGCACTAGGAAAAAACGGCCAAATTTATCCATCTATCAATGCCCATTAACCACCGAGCTTCAAACCCTACGTCACTGACCCTTAGGAATTTCTCGGGTATCAAAGAAAATAAGATTGTCTAATTTCCTTTCAAAGCCATTAACCGTCTTCTATTCTGCAGTAGAATGGACCATCAGTTTAAGCTGCAATTCTCATGCTAGATGTGCACCAATCTGTTAGCTTTAGATTAATGTTTGACTGACGGTTAGATTCTGAAACTTTCTTGTATATTTGTTATAATTTTCCAGGAGCATCTCAGGCGGATTCTAAGGGTCAGGCGTCAATCTTTGACTGGCCAAGATCAACTTCATTAGCTAGAAATTTATCTTCACGAGTATTGGAAAGTCAAATTGATGCCAACAAGGTATATGCTCCAGTTAGTTTTCAGCAGTTTTCACTTGAGTGACTTTTAGTATATACTTTTCTTGACCTTTTGGCTAAGATCAAGTGTAGAATCTGTTGTTATCAGTTTAATATTTGATATGTGGGCCATCAATTCATGGTGTAGCTCAATTTTTTAAGGGGGAGAGTGCTCTACGGTATCTTGCTATCGGGTCACTCAAGTGTTGTATTGGTGCTGCAAAACAAGAGTGACTTTTAGTTATTTTCCCCTCTCTTCTCATTAAGAAGGATTAATCTTCATGCATTTAGTTTGACTCTTCTGTGTAAACAATTATTATCACCTTCTCTAAACCTCTTTCTTTCCTATGAAACAATGGTTTCAACAATTACATGGAAAGATGTTATCAACCCTCATCCACGGAAAATGAAAACATTGAGATTAAACCGAAGAATCATAGAAAATATAGTGAGAGAATCTCGAGAGAAGGAGGAGCAGTTGAGAGAAGTCTCTGGAAGACAGAGAGTTTATTAATCAGAAAAGAGAATAAAATGAAATTTGTAAGACAAAATATCTGAGAGATGGCTATATATACATCTAGCATTGGGTCGGGTCAAACGGCCCAATGACGGAAGGAAAATGGGGCTCAGATACATGTTGGGCTCGTACACACATTTGGCCCAAACAACAAATAAATCATCATAGCCCATACAATGTATACCAGAGAATACAATAAATATACAGTGTATATACAGTGTGTACAATCATGTAAGCTCTTTCATCTCAACGCCCCCCCCCCCCCCAAGTTGGAGGGGGAAACCACCTGCAACTTGGATAACAGCGGAAGAAGCACAGTGCCAGGAAATGCCTTAGTGAGCAGGTTGGCCAGTTGACGAGAAGTAGGAACATGAAGCAGCTTGAGAAAACCAGTTTGCAACAAGTCCCGAACAAAATGGCAGTCCACCTCGATATGTTTGGTATGTTCATGAAAAACAGGATTGTTAGCAATATGAACAGCAACCTGACTATCACAATATACAGAAATAGGAGAAGAAACAGATACCCCAAGATCAACCAACAAGCGAGAAAGCCAAGTTAACTCAGCAACAACTTTGCTGAGGGCTCTATATTCTGCCTCAGCAGAAGACAGAGAAACAACAGGTTGTTTCTTCGATTTTCAACTGATCAAGCAACCACCCAAAAGCACACAAAATCCAGTAACAGATCGTCTAGTATCAAGGCATGCAGCCCAGTCACTATCAGAATACCCAGTAACAGAGAAATCAGCATGAGCAGAATAAAATAAACCCAAGGAAGGAGTGCCCTGAAGCTATCTCAGAACATGCAGGGCAGCAGTCATATGGGGAAGTCTGGGGCATTTGAGGAATTGACTCAGATGTTGGACTGCAAAGCATATGTCAGGCCTAGTATGAGTCAGAAACAACATCTTACCAACTAGACTCCTGTACTGGTCAGGAGAGGATAAAAGGTCACCAGAATCAGCATGAAGTTTGACATTAATGTCCAAAGGAGAAACAACAGAGGAGACACTTGAACAATCAAACTGATGCAGTAAATCAGAAATGTACTTATGCTGATTTAGGATCATTCCACCAAGAGCAACTGACATTTCAAGACCAAAAAAATAATGCAAGGATCCTAAATCTTTGATCTTAAACTGATCATCAAGAAATAGTTTCAGTGCAGTAATTTCATCACTGTCATCCCCAGTAAGGATAATATCATCCACATAGACTGCCACCATCACAAGGGAGCCAGGTTTACCTTTGATGAACAAAGAATAGTCATTCAAAGAATGTTCGTACCCTCTGGAATAAAGAGCAGAAGACAACTTGGCATACCATTGTCTGGATGCTTTTCTTAGCCCATATAGGGATTTCTGGAGTTTACAGACCAGAGGAGAAGAACTAGAAGAAGGAGGAGAAACAGAACCAGAAATAGGAGCAGAAACTGTCAAACCTGGAGAAAGTTTCATGTAAACTTCCTCATCCAAATCACCATGGAGAAAAGCATTATTGACATCAAGCTGAAATAGAGGCCAGTGATTCTTGACAGCCACAGCAATCAAGCATTTCACAATGGTCGTCTTAATTACTGGAGAAAAAGTGTCAGTAAAATCAATCCCCTCAACTTGTGTATCACCTCTAATAACCATCCTTGCTTTATACCTTTCAACAAGACCATCAGACTTGTATTTGATTTTATAGACCCACTTACAGCCAATGGGTTTCTTACCAGGAGGAAGAGGAACAATATCCCAAGTATGGTTAACCTCCAAAGCATCAAACTCCTGTCTCATTGCATCCTGCCATGCTGGGACAGATGCAGCTTGAGAGTAATACATAGGTTCAGATTCCAAAGTGGAGGAAGAGGAACCAGAAAATGCAGGGAGTTGACAGACATAATCCTTAAGGTAGGAAGGAGAATTATGCTGTCTAGTGGACTTTCTAGGTGTGGGAAGAGGATGGGAAGGAGGTAACACAGGAGTAGAGAGATTAGGATTGAAAGAAGGAGGGGAAGATGGACCAGCATCAGGAAAATCAGGTGCAGGAGAATCAGAATTAGAAGGAAAAACAGGAGAATCAGGGGAAGTAAATATAGGAAAGTCTGAGGCAGTGAAATCATCAGCAGGAGGAATAGAAGGAAAATATGAAGAAGAAGGGTGAGCAGAAGTAGGATTATTCTTAAAAGGGAAATAAGTTTCATGGAATACAACATCCCTTGAAACAAAACACTTATTGGTAACCAAATTATACAGTTAGTTTATAACCCTTCTTGGCAAAGGGGTAACCCAGAAACACACAAGAGTGGGCTCTAGGTTTCAGCTTGTCCCTTTGAGGGATAGGGACAGCAGCATAAGCCCTCAAATGAGAGTAGGATGGAGCTTTGCCATACAAAATTTCATGGGGAGACTTATGGTGAAGGATTCTGGAAGGTATTTTGTTAAGAAGATAGGTGGCAGTTTAACAGACAATCCCCCCAGAAAGACACAGGTAGGCCAGATTGAAAAAGCAGGGCTCTACATGTTTCAAGGAGTGTTCTGTGTTTTCTTTCAACAACACCATTCTGTTGAGGTGAATGAGGCAGGAGGTTTGATGAATAATCCCCTGGCTACTAAAAAAGGATATTTCCTCAGTGCTGGATCCCAGTTCTAAGGCATTGTCACTTCTGACAGTCTGAACTACAGAGTTAAACTGAGTTTTAACAAAAGAGATGAAAGACTTAAGCAGGGAAAGGCATTGCTTTTGGATCCCATTAAGTGTGTCCAGGTTGCCCTAGAAAAATCATCAACTATAGTAAGGAAGTATTAGTAACCAGAAGAAGTAGAAGTGTGGTAAGGCCCCCAAGTATCCACATGTATTAATTGGAATTGTCTAGTTGTATTGATACTGCTGTCATGAAAAGGGAGTCTAGTCTGTTTGGCCATAGGGCAGACAGAACAGGGAAAAGGTTGTTTAGAAGTAAGTGGAAAAGACAAACCAGAAATATGTCTCATATTTGCAAAAGGAGTATGTGCTAGTCTTAAATGCCAAATGTAATTCATATCATTGGTAACAACATTATTACAAATGGAATTGTTTACAATTGGAGGTAAGCCAATATTTTTGCTGTCAGACACAGTGTCATCATTACAAAGATCAGACAAAGCACACACAGAAGTAAAAGGGGAAACAGGAGAGGGAGAAGGGCAAGGAGGCACCCAAGACAGTTTGTATAAGCCAGCTTCCTCTTTACCAAGATCCAGAGGCCTCTTTAGAGAAGGGTCCTGTATCATGTGAAGTAAACAGGAAGTTGGAGTGAACAAAACTATACAGTGCAACTGTTTTACAACTTGTGAACAGAAATCAAGTTGTGTTTAAAGGAAGGAACCAGAAGAACATTATGAAGAGTAAGGGAAGAAGTTAATGCAAAAGAACATGTACAAGTTACTTTTACTTTGTAACCATTAGGCAAAGTTACAAGATAAGGAACAATTAAAGGTATGATGTTAAAGAGTAGGTTTTTATCATGTGTCATATGATTAGATGCCCCTGAATCAATGATCCAGGTGACAGAATTAATATGTGTAAGCATGCATAATTTGGAATCAGAAACAAGACTCTCAGTCAACATAGTTCCAGCAAAATTAGCAGCATACATGGGAGGAGGAGCTTGATCACTGGAATCCCCTAACTTGGTCTGTTGCAACAAGCTCATCAATTGATCATAGTGGTGTCTGCTCAACCCTGGTATCACAGAGCTGTGACCATCTATGTGTGTAACATGGTGATGGCTGACAGAAGGATCCCCAAGAGGAACAGATAAATTAGGATTCCCATGATTAACAGACACACATTCATCACCAGTGGAGACATTAGCAGCGGCAGATTTCCTTCCCTTGTTGTAATTTATGTTTTGAGGGAACCCATGGATCTTGTAGCACTTATCAATTAAGTGCCCAGATTTCTTGCAGTATCTGCAAAATAAGGACCCTCTGCTTTGCTCAAAATTAATTCTGGGTCTGAAAATAGGGGGTCTAGGCACTGTGGCCTGATTAAACCCAACTGAGTGCTTGTTTGTATGAGCATTAAAAGACATAGAATCTGGACTGATTTGAGAAATAGATTGGACTTGTCTTTGTTTCTCATCATTCAGCACTATGTTGTAAACACTGTCAAGGGAAGGAAATGGCTGCATACTCAACAGATTACTCCTAACTGTTGGACAATACGCTTTACGCTAGAGGGGGGGGGGTGAATAGCGTTTTAAAATTATTAAGCGTTTTAGTGCGGAATTTAAAAACTTTGCAGAAATTAAAACAAGTGCAGTAGATTAAACTTACACAATGATGTATCCTGGTTGGCCACAAACGTGGTTAGTCCAGTCCCCGAGAGACTCTCTCGAGATTTCCACTAAACTTGTCAAGCTTGCGGGTGCTTAACAAACCGTTACAGCTGAGGACACAAGCCTCACCTAGGTGCTCGGGGATCACAATCCCAAAGACTTCAATTGCTCGGGGATAACAATCCCAAAGACTTCAACTGCTCGGGGATAACAATCCCAAAGACTTCAACTGCTCGGGGATAACAATCCCAAAGACTTCAACCGCTCGGGGATAACAATCCCAAAGACTTCAACCGCTCGGGGATAACAATCCCAAAGACTTCAACCGAGGAATCACAAGTTCCTCAACAAACGAGAATCGCAATTCTCTTACAAACACAAAACACACTCACTTTACAAAGCACTCCTTAATGAGTAGATATGAGTAGAAATAGTACGCTCAAGATCACAACAACTTAGCTTAATAGAATGGCTCTTCAAAAAGCTTTATGGATGAATGGAAAATGATGATCAATGTAAGAAAGCTTTTAGCAATGAAAATACTCAAATTGTATATGTTGTTGTTGTGAAAACACTGAGTTGAAGCTGTATTTATAGGTGAAAAACTCAGTCTTACCGTTGTCTAATTGCCAATTAAGGATTGCTGAAATTACTCAGTGACAATCGATTGTCAAGACTAAACAATCGATTGTTTGCCTATCAGATAAAAAATTCAATCCCAGATTTTACAATCGATTACTTCAAATCAATAATCGATTATTTATAACGTTAAGAAATCCTTTCCAATTTTTGGCATAAAACATCGATTGTCCGGAAATCAACAATCGATTATTTTAACAACGTTCAGAAAATCTTTTCCAGATTTTAAGCAAAACATCGATTGTTAAATATCAACAATCGATTACCTGAAGGTAATTGAAAATATATGGCAACGGTCAGCTTCAACAATCGATTATCAAATGGAATAATCGATTATTAATTAATTTCAAAACTCTCTGTCTCATATATAATCGATTATCAAAAGCCACAATCGATTATCATTTTATTTAAAATCACTGGGAGACATTTTTCTCATTCTAATCGATTACCATTAGTTCATAATCGATTTTTATGAGTTTTGAAAACTTTGCCTCAGTTAACAATCGATTATCATAAGTACACAATCGATTGTTATGCAGTTTGCAAAAACCTGATGTTAACTGACTTACTCACAATCGATTATCATTAATTCATAATCGATTGTCATGCAGTCTTGGCTTAGAGATACTCGATTATCATAAGTACATAATCGATTATCTTAGCCCAGATTTTTTTTTAGGCATGTTTGGAAAACATTTTAACAAATGTAAATATGCATAGTTTAAAATCATTTGACACTTAATTTAAATATGCATGATTTTGGAAAAATAATTTTAGTAGAGAAGCCATGTTATGAGCCAAGTTGAGGAATCAAGATCACAATTAATATTGACTCAATTATAACATTTCTAAACTTTGTCTTGAGCTTCTTGTAATGCATCCATTTTGTGCTTGTCCTTGAGCACTGCTATATATCGCTTTTTGCTTTGTTTGACATTCATCAAAACCTACAAAAGAACACACGTTTAGTATATTGCATTTGAAACGTGTTTCCAACAATTTCCCCCTTTTTGATAATGGCAAACATAAGCGGGATATATGCAATAATTATTTTGATAATCCAAGACAAGTGTAAAGTATGCAATTTGATGTTCCCCCTCAATTCATGTTCCCCCTCACTTTAAGCATGTCTCACTTTAAGCATGAATGAAGTTGAGAGTGATATAGCATACTTCTTGATATCCCGTTTCTTCCCCCTTTTGCCATTAGCAAAAATATATGAAATAAACAAAAGTTTATTTATTGGAAAATAAAGATAACAAAAGTAATCGATTATTGATACAGTAATCGATTGTTTGACGGCGATTTTCCTGTAGAATACTTGAGTATTTTGCGTCATGCTTTTATGATCCCCTTTTCTTTAGGGTGATACCTGCAAAAAGGTGTTAGACGCCTCCGACGCTCAAGTTAGAAATTATGTAAGAAATAAAATGCAATGCATGACTTAGATCAACGTGGAGTCAAGGATCCCGAGTTCACTACGAATTCGGAAGAAGGACTCTTTATCTAAGGGCTTTGTAAAGATGTCTGCCAATTGGCTTTTTGTTTCAACAAATTCAATTTCGACATCGCCTTTTAGAACGTGATCTCTAATAAAATGATGTCTAATTTCAATGTGTTTTGTTCGCGAGTGAAGAATGGGGTTCTTCGTCAAGCATATGGCACTAGTGTTGTCACATCTAAGAGGAATGTGGTCAAGACGTAGGCCATAGTCCAAGAGTTGTTGTTTCATCCATAGGATTTGAGCGCAACAACTCCCCGCGGCTACATATTCAGCCTCGGTTGTGGACAACGCAACACTAACTTGCTTCTTACTAAACCAAGAAACTAAAGCGCTACCGAGCAAGTGGCAAGTGCCGCTAGTGCTCTTGCGGTCCAATTTGCATCCAGCAAAATCGGAGTCGGAATAGCCAATAAGTTGGCATGAAGAACCTTTGGGGTACCATAGACCCACATTGGTAGTACCGACAAGATACCTTAGAATCCGCTTTACCGCAGTAAGGTGAGACTCTTTTGGACATGATTGATAACGGGCACAGACGCACACGCTAAACATGATGTCCGGACGACTAGCAGTAAGATAAAGAAGAGAGCCAATCATACCTCGGTACTTTTTGATGTCGACTTCCTTACCTTTTTCATCTTTGTCGAGATGATCGGATGTGCTCATGGGAGTTGCCATTTCCTTTGCATTGTTCATATCAAAACGTTTAAGCAGTTCTTTGCAATACTTGCTTTGACAAATGAATGTACCTTCCTTCATTTGTTTTACTTGTAATCCCAAAAAGAATTGTAACTCACCCATCATGGACATCTCAAATTCGCTAGTCATTAAGTTTGAAAATTCCTTGCATAGAGCATTGTTAGTAGCACCAAAAATGATATCATCTACATATATTTGAACTAGCAAGATATCATTATTTTCATGCTTGACAAATAAAGTTGTGTCAACTTTTCCACGAATAAAATTATTTTCTAAAAGAAATTTACTCAACCTTTCATACCAAGCTCGAGGAGCTTGTTTTAAACCATAAAGGGCCTTTTTGAGTTTGAAAACATGATTGGGAAAATTAAAGTCTTCAAAACCGGGGGGTTGCTTTACATAAACTTCTTCTTGGATAAAACCATTTAAAAAGGCACTTTTCACATCCATTTGATATAAAATGAAATTCATAGAAGATGCAAAAGCAAGCAACAAACGGATGGCCTCTAATCTAGCTACCGGAGCATATGTCTCATCATAATCAATCCCTTCTTCTTGATTATAGCCTTGAGCCACAAGCCTAGCTTTGTTTCTAGTGATTATGCCATTTTCATCTAATTTATTTCGAAAAACCCATTTCGTACCAATTATGGTATGACCTTCGGGTCTTGGCACCAAATCCCAAACGTTGTTACGTTTGAATTGGTTAAGCTCCTCTTGCATTGCCAAGGTCCAAAATTCATCCCCAATTGCTTCAGAGATGGTTTTGGGTTCAATTTGAGAAACAAAAGCAGTAAGATCTAAGGTATTTCTAAGGGAGCTCCGGGTACTTACCTTCCCTCCAACGTCGCCTATTACCTGATCGAGAGGATGGTCTTTGACTGTCCTCCATTCTATTTGCTCTTTTGGTTCATTTTCCGGTTGAGGAGCTTCTTCAATTGGTTGTTCCACCGTTTTGTCAATTTCTTTCCTTGGTGGTTCTTCTTGAATTTTGTCCTTTAGGCTTTCCAGAATACCTGAAAGATCAAGACCACAATCCTTTCTCGCCAAGCGAGTATTATCTTCGGAAAATACAATATGAGGAGATTCCTCTACAACTTGGGTTCTTTTATTAAAAACCCTATAAGCTTTACTACGAGAAGAATAGCCAATGAAGATACCTTCATCCGACTTTGCATCAAATTTTCCTAGTTGGTCCTTTCCATTGTTATGCACAAAACATTTACAACCAAAAACACGTAAATGTGAAATGTTAGGTTTTCTAACTTTGTAGAGTTCATATGGGGTTTTTAAGAGTATCGGCCGAATTGCTACTCTATTCAAAACATAGCATGCGGTACTCACGGCGTCTGCCCAAAAATGTTTGGGAATCTTAGCTTCGTCGAGCATGGTTCTAGCCATCTCTTCGAGACTCCTATTTTTCCTTTCCACCACCCCATTTTGTTGTGGTGTACGTGGAGCGGAAAAGGTATGCTTGATTCCGAGTTCATCACAAAAATCCGCAAAGAGATTGTGATCAAACTCTCCCCCATGATCACTTCTAATGGAAGTGACAGTTGATTCCTTTTCATTTTGAACTCTTTTAAGAAAAAGCTTGAAGCTAAGAAATGCATCACTTTTATGTGCAAGAAATAATGTCCATGTAAATCTAGAGAAATCATCAACAATTACAAAAGCATATCTATTTCTTCCTAGACTTTCGATACGGGATGGTCCGAATAAATCCATATGCAATAGTTGTAAAGGTCTAGAGGTTGAAACAACATTTTTGGATTTAAAAGATGCTCTTGTTTGCTTCCCCTTTTGACATGAATCGCAAATAGTATCACTTTCAAATTTTAAGTTGGGAAGACCAATCACTAGATTTTGAGAGATCAATTTATTTAAAAGATGCATGTTCATATGAGCTACTCTACGATGCCACAGCCACACATTATCATCTTTGCTCAACAAACAATCAACATACTCGGATGAGGAGTTTTCAAGATCAACCATGTAAATATTGTCAACTCTAAAACCACGTAGAATAATCTTGAAGTCACTACGTCTAAACACTAAACACTCATCCGAATCAAACAACGCAAGATTTCCCTTGTCACATAATTGACTTATGCTCAAGAGATTATGCTTTAAACCTTTGACAAGTAATATATGCTTTATAGAGGATTTTTCATTCTTACCGACCAATCCGATGCCAATAATTTGTCCTTTATTGTCGTCACCGAATACCACGCTTCCTCCTTCTTTGTGCTCTAGTTGAAGGAATTTGGATTCGTCTCCTGTCATGTGTCTGGAGCATCCACTGTCAAGGTACCATAGTACACTTGATCCCTTCAAGCACACCTACAAAGCAAATTAATATTCTTTAGGTACCCATACCATTTTGGGTCCTTGGGGGTTAGGCAAATAACGACCATAATAATATGAAGAATCTCTATGCTTTGTAAAACACATAGGTGCAATATGACCTATACGATTGCAGTAATGACATACTACGTTCGGGTTGTGTTGATGCCTAGGTTGAGCCAACAAAGTTCTAGGCGAATGAAAATGATTAACACTAGACATATTGTTCCCATTTCTAGTATAATATCTAGATGGTCTAAAGTCATTAGTGCTAGACTTGTTGAAGGACCTAGTGTCATGTCTAGGTGGTCTAAGCTCGTTCCTAGAGTTATTTCTTGGTTGCCGAAAATTACTATTTGTAGGCTTGTTTGCAAGAATCCTAGATTCGGATCTAGGTTGTCTAAAGATATTAGTTCTACCCTTATTTTCATACATTCTAGCATAATGTCTAGGTGGTCTAAAAGAATTTGTTCTAGGCTTGTTTAATACCTTAGAGTTATTTCTAGGTGGAGTAGTGAAGTTTTTGTTTTTATGCCGTTGATATTTCTTAGGCGTTTCTTTTTCAACAACTTTAGGAACTTCTTTACTACGTGTTTCTAATGTTTTCCTAAGTTCTGTGTTTTCTAGTTTTAAGGACTCACAAGCAGTACAAGTAGAGCATTTATCAACACAAGAGGCTTCATGCATAGTCTTGATGACTTGTCTAAGTTCTATACTATCATTTAACAAAAATTGATTTTCATTTGCAAGATTCTCGTTATCACGAGACAGATTTTCAACACCTTTTTGATCTAAAGAAAGACGTTCTTCAAAGTCCTTGTCTTTTAAAAAAAGTTGTTTTTGAAAATCCTCTTCTTGTAAAGAAAGAGTTCTTTGTAAATCTTTAATAGTCTTAGAAGCATTTACCAACTCATCATGCAGTTTGTTATAAGCAATTTGCATATCGTTAGATGTACTTACCTCGTCTTTTTCGTCTGCCATGAGGCACTGACCAGTTGATTCATCGTTTGTGCTGACCGCTTTTTGAGGCGTGTTTTCGTGCAATTCCTCAAGTTTGTCCCACATTTCCTTAGCAGTTTTATAGTGGGATATTTTTCGCCAAAGTTCCTGGTTCAAGGCGTTATGTAATATATTCATAGCTTTAGTGTTGTATTCACTTACCTTATCTTTCCCGACTTTTGTCGTCAGTTGATCACTGTGTTTAATAGCTTGCCATAGATACAAATCGTTTGCCATTGTAAAAACTTGCATCCGATATTTCCAGACTGAGTAGTCGTTTTTGTCTAATATTGGAGGCGACATGCTGCATTCTCCTTCACCTATTCCTGCAAAGAAATTTAGAGTAGAAGCCATGGATGGTTCTCTCAAACGGTTAAGTTTTTCAGAGAGTATGGCTCTGATACCAATTGTTGGACAATACGCTTTACGCTAGAGGGGGGGTGAATAGCGTTTTAAAATTATTAAGCGTTTTAGTGCGGAATTTAAAAACTTTGCAGAAATTAAAACAAGTGCAGTAGATTAAACTTACACAATGATGTATCCTGGTTGGCCACAAACGTGGTTAGTCCAGTCCCCGAGAGACTCTCTCGAGATTTCCACTAAACTTGTCAAGCTTGCGGGTGCTTAACAAACCGTTACAGCTGAGGACACAAGCCTCACCTAGGTGCTCGGGGATCACAATCCCAAAGACTTCAATTGCTCGGGGATAACAATCCCAAAGACTTCAACTGCTCGGGGATAACAATCCCAAAGACTTCAACTGCTCGGGGATAACAATCCCAAAGACTTCAACCGCTCGGGGATAACAATCCCAAAGACTTCAACCGCTCGGGGATAACAATCCCAAAGACTTCAACCGAGGAATCACAAGTTCCTCAACAAACGAGAATCGCAATTCTCTTACAAACACAAAACACACTCACTTTACAAAGCACTCCTTAATGAGTAGATATGAGTAGAAATAGTACGCTCAAGATCACAACAACTTAGCTTAATAGAATGGCTCTTCAAAAAGCTTTATGGATGAATGGAAAATGATGATCAATGTAAGAAAGCTTTTAGCAATGAAAATACTCAAATTGTATATGTTGTTGTTGTGAAAACACTGAGTTGAAGCTGTATTTATAGGTGAAAAACTCAGTCTTACCGTTGTCTAATTGCCAATTAAGGATTGCTGAAATTACTCAGTGACAATCGATTGTCAAGACTAAACAATCGATTGTTTGCCTATCAGATTAAAAATTCAATCCCAGATTTTACAATCGATTACTTCAAATCAATAATCGATTATTTATAACGTTAAGAAATCCTTTCCAATTTTTGGCATAAAACATCGATTGTCCGGAAATCAACAATCGATTATTTTAACAACGTTCAGAAAATCTTTTCCAGATTTTAAGCAAAACATCGATTGTTAAATATCAACAATCGATTACCTGAAGGTAATTGAAAATATATGGCAACGGTCAGCTTCAACAATCGATTATCAAATGGAATAATCGATTATTAATTAATTTCAAAACTCTCTGTCTCATATATAATCGATTATCAAAAGCCACAATCGATTATCATTTTATTTAAAATCACTGGGAGACATTTTTCTCATTCTAATCGATTACCATTAGTTCATAATCGATTTTTATGAGTTTTGAAAACTTTGCCTCAGTTAACAATCGATTATCATAAGTACACAATCGATTGTTATGCAGTTTGCAAAAACCTGATGTTAACTGACTTACTCACAATCGATTATCATTAATTCATAATCGATTGTCATGCAGTCTTGGCTTAGAGATACTCGATTATCATAAGTACATAATCGATTATCTTAGCCCAGATTTTTTTTTAGGCATGTTTGGAAAACATTTTAACAAATGTAAATATGCATAGTTTAAAATCATTTGACACTTAATTTAAATATGCATGATTTTGGAAAAATAATTTTAGTAGAGAAGCCATGTTATGAGCCAAGTTGAGGAATCAAGATCACAATTAATATTGACTCAATTATAACATTTCTAAACTTTGTCTTGAGCTTCTTGTAATGCATCCATTTTGTGCTTGTCCTTGAGCACTGCTATATATCGCTTTTTGCTTTGTTTGACATTCATCAAAACCTACAAAAGAACACACGTTTAGTATATTGCATTTGAAACGTGTTTCCAACACTAACTCCCGTGTATACTTCATTCAACCCCAACTGGAATACCTTGTTTTCATCATCTTCCTCAATTATTCCATTTTTAGCAGCACACACACATCTATGCCCATGATTTGTGCACATTGTGCCCAATTCATCCCACAAGCCTTTGAGCTTGTTAAAGTATGAGGCTATGTCTAAGGAGCCTTGAGATCTGTGGGAAAGTTCCCTTTTTAATTAAAAAATATTAGTCTTGTTAGGGGTACCATATCTTTTCTCAATTTGGGACCATATACTCTGTGCAGTATCGGAATACTGCACACTATCAGCAATTTGAGGAGACATGGAGGAGGTCAACCAGGAAATGACCATGTTATTACATCTATCCCAGAGTCTCTGTTGAGTCACATTAGTGGTAGGACGAGGACATGAACCGTCAACAAATCCGATTTTGTTTTTAGCATGTAAGGCTGTAAGGCAACGCCTACAGCCCCCATAACCACTACCCGAGAAGGGAGTGGGAACAAGAGACCCCAGGGACATCAGAGGAATATACAAAAAGGGGGTGGTAGAGTCTATCTAGGTGGAGGTACCGGCACTCGTATTAGAAGCCATAATCAATGAACCGGCTTAAAAACAAACAGTTTCGAGAAGCAGAGTGTAACCAAACAAGATATTCACACACAGTTTCAAGAAGCAAAGTATAACCAAACCAGATATTCACACACAAAACATACAATACTCAAGATAAGGACAGAGTCCTCCTTCTTCGCGACCGGAGAAGATCGGCCTTCAAACAATCAGAGAAAACCCTAGGTATAAAATCCTAGGTGCAACCGTTGAAAACCTTACTAGAAATATGGTCAAGGATGTCGAAAAGTCACCCTAAACATCCACTGAGTGAGGATCGAGCCACCGGATAGCAGTAAAACCCTAGGTTAAACCACCAGAAACCCTAGAAGCCGATAGGTCACCCAATAAATATTTGAAATGACACACATAATAATTAAGTATAGCTTGATACTACCGGGCCTCAAATATCGAGCCTGGAAGCCATTCATAATTATTAAGTCCAATTCAAGAACTTTTAATTAATTTATTAAACTAACAAATTTCTAAAAAATTTTAAAAATAACACACATAATAATTAAGTACAGCTTGGTGCTATGGTACCTCAAATATCGAGCCTGGAAGCCATTCATAATTATTAAGTCCAATTCAAAAATTTTAATTTAATTTATTAAAAAATAAATTTCTAAAAAATATTTAAAATGACACAAATAATAATTAAGTGTAGTTTGGTGCTACCGAGCCTCAAATATCGAGCCTGGAAGCCATTCATAATTATTAAGTCCAATTCAAAATTTTTAATTTAATTTATTAAATAAATAAATTTCTAAAAAACATTTGAAATGACTCACATAATAATTAAATATAACTTGGTGCTACTAGGCCTCAAATATCGAGCCTTGAACCCATAGATAATTATTAAGTCCAATTTAATAATTTTTAATTTAATTAATTAAACTTAAAAATTTCTAAAAATATTAAAAATAACACAAACAATAACTAAGTATAATTAACAACATTTGTAAAAAAGTCGAAATTGACACGCATAATAATTAAGGATAAGTTAGTGCTATCGGGGGTCAATTATAGAGCTTGGGAACCCATACATAATTATTCAGTCTAATTCAATAACTTTTAATTTTATTCTTTAATCTAACAAAATTCCATCAGTAACTGAAATTCACGCGCATAATAATTAAGGATGACTTGGTGCGACGAAGCCTCAAATATCGAGCCTGGAAGGCCATACATAATTATTAAATTCAATTCAAAAATTTTAATTTAATTTATTAAACAAATAAATTTTTGAAAAATGTTTGAAATGACACACATAGTTAAGTATAGATTAGTGCTACCGGGCCTCAAATATCGAGCTTGGAAGTCATTCATAGTTATTAAGTTCAATTCAAGACTTTTTAATTTAATTTATTAAATAAATAAATTTCTAAAAAATGATTGAAATGATAGAAATAATAATTAAGTATAGCTTGGTGCTACCGGGCCTCAAATATCGAGCCTGGAAGGCACTCATAATTATTAAGTCCAATATTAAAAATAATTATTTAAGTTATTAAACTAACACACACAATTAATTTTGTTTTAAGTTATAGTAGACAACATGGCCTTTCCTCCGCTTGTGCATCCTCGACCTGCTGAGGATCAGCTATTAGTGTTGCATGGCGACCATAGGTCCTCCTATGTATGTGAGGGACATCTATCGGAGCAGACTCTCTGCCCCAGGAGACCTGACGATCTGTGGGAGTTCATCATGGACCATCCTTTGCATGCCCGCGTAGTAGCGCGCCTACAGGCTACGGGCTTTTATACGATTTTTGAGCTTGGAAGGATGCAGCTTGATTGGTCTCTTATCATGGCCTTGGTAGAGCGGAGGCGACCGGAGACGCACATTTTTCACTTGCTCACTAAAGAGGCCACCATCATGCTGGAGGATGTTCAGGTTTTGTACGTGCTGCACGTAGATGGACGGGCCATGGCACTGCCCCAGTACATTAGATCAATGACGCGTGCACAGTTTTTGGATATGATAGGCGAGTTTACTGGTTATATACCTCAGGGTGGCACTGGGGGAAGTCGCGTTCTTTTGTCATCCATCAGAGATCATATGGCGTTTTACACTCGGACATTACAGGCGAGACAGAGGATCTCCACATTCAGAGGTACATACGGTTGGCACTGGTCCTGCTTTTCGGGTGTGTTTTGTTCCCGAATGCTTCGGGAGTACTGTGAGTATGCATTTTCTCTGTCATCTTCAGCGGCTGGATGATTTACCCCAGTAAAGCTGGGGTGCTGCTATTCTCGCATACCTGTATAGGAGCATGTGCTGGGCGAGCATGGGCCCAGCGGTGGACATATTTGGTTTTCTACCTCTCCTACAAGTGACAATATTTTCGAATACTCTGTTCATTACTCTGAACTCTATATGGTCAAAATGACTCATAAATTTTATATCAACCTTTTATCTTAGGTTTGGGATTGGCAGCGGATCATGCTGTTGCAGCCACCTCTACTACCACTTGCGCCTGGTGAGGCTTATCGGTTTCTCCCCTAGCTTCTAGGTGGATTCTCCGGTCTAGGAACTACCAAGGGAGCGATACTCATCATAGTCTCTCCCTTGTTAGGGATGTGTTAGATATGATGGTGGACAGACAGGTTAATATGTACCTACACTTGCTTGTTTTAAATTGAGTTGTGTTGCGCATACTCACTTTAATGTTATTATTTGGTAGTTCATCTGGATACCATACAACACCGAGTTGCTAGCTCAGATGCCCGATATTTTCTCAGTCGATAGACTGCTTTAGAGTACCTCCGTCCCGATGATCTTCTTTGATATGGTTGAATATCATGCCACTGAGCGTGTGCTTCACTAGTTTTACCATCCCCAGCCTATACCGGGGGAGCCTGGATGGGTGGCTACACACTATCAGTGGGACGACCGTACCAGAGTGGACGATATATATATATATATATATATATAGGATGGCTAGAGCAGCAGGTCCATACTTGGGAGCAGCGAGCTCACCGTATTTCGCCACAGCTTACATTTACCCAGGAGGTCACTATTCATCTGTATACGTCATGGTACCACCGTCACACCCTATTGATGATCGGGAACCCCATTCATGTACTTGGTGATTGCTACAGACCATACGCTTGGAGGCACAAGGTAGTAGTATGTTTTAGTGTCTTATTAATATCTTATAATTGTGATATAGCATTATTTAATTAATATTTTAAATGTTCACAGGCTATTGGGCATCACCTCTACCAGTTGGGACAGGAGATGCAGCAGCATGCCGACAATCCTGCACTCGTTAACTATGGCTGGCGGGTGGCACAGGTGGCTCGTTGGACCCTGTTTCAGGCGAGAGATGCCGCAAGGTTGGACCACAAGGCTTAGTATGCAGTACCAGAGGACTACCATCGGGGTAGGGGTGTCCTACGAGGCAGGGGAAGGGCACGAAGGAGGGTTCCCCACGAGGTAGGGTGCCCCACGGGGTCGCGGGTGTCGTGGGGGACGACGAGGAGGTGGTACCCAGATAGGGGGATATGAGGCACTTGTTGGTCAACCTGTTGAGGGACATGATGGGGATTTTAGAGATGAGGCTCTCAGAGATGATCACTCGGGATATGGACCTCAGGTAGATGAGCCATCCAGCAGCATGCCGTCGTACAGCCTTCAGCTGTCTCTTCCAGCATCGCAGGTCACCTCGTCAGGAGCATTGTCGATCACAGGTACATTTGACGGGGATGTAGACTAGTACTTTACATGCCCATCCACTGCAGCTGAGGATCGGCCCATACGGGACGTGGATGGCGGGCATAGGTTGAGTTATGCCTCATCCCTGGTGGTTGATGCGGATCTACCACATGCGCAGGTATGTTTGTATTACTTTAAAATTTCAATTTGTTTTCTTTTCCTTAATGAGTTGACATTAATTAATTTTTAACTTTCTTATGAAGGTTTTGTCTCAGCCCATCTTTGAGGCCACTACATGCTTTAATGAGGACACCACGAATGCATATACTCAGGCAGCCAACGAGACCACAGTGAGAAAATATTTTTTGACTCAACACGTACAATAGAAATATACTTTTTCACATGCTAAGATTACTACTTATTTTGTAGGTAACTGATGCACTGGCAACATATTCTTACAATCCCGCCAGGTGTGGTGTCGATGCTGCTTTACATCATCACATAAATAGGTGGCTTGATGACGATGATCCAGATAGTTTACCCGAGTGATAGGGAATGCAACTTAGGCCAGCAGCAGCACTGAATCAGACAGGCTGCGGGACTCACCAATTTACATATGTTTTTACTTTGTGTAAATAGTGTATTATGTAAATAATGGTAGCAATTATCTTTTAACAATAATTTTACTTTAATTGCGTTTGAACAGTAATTTTACTTAAACAATGCAACACAAACCAAAACCTTGCAAACGTAACACAAAAACAAACAGTAGAACTAAAATTATCACTGCACAAAGGATAACTAAAACCATAAAACGGAGTACTATACCACACTTTAATTATTAAATTTTTCTGCAAGAAATTATCTTTTTTCACATGGATTTAATCTTTTCAGAACGACAAAACAACTCCATAAAACGTACTACTATACTACGAATTAATTATTAAATTTTTCTGCAAGAAAGTAAATTTTTCCACATGGATTTCATCTTTTTTTAGAACGACAAGACAACTCCATAAAACGTATTACTATACCACGCTTTAATTATTAAATTTTTCTACAAGAAAGCAGCTTTTTCCACATGGTTTTCATCTTTTTCAGAACGACAAGACAACTCCTAAAACGTAGTACTATACTTCGAATTAATTATTAAATTTTTCTGCAAGAAAGCAGCTTTTTTCATATGGTTTTTATCTGTTTCAGAACGACAAGACAACTCCATAAAATGTAGTATTATACTGCGAATGGATTATTAATTTTTTCTGCAAGAAAGCATCTTTTTCACATGGTTTTAATCTTTTTCAGAACGACAAGACAACTCCATAAAACACAATACTACCACGCTTTATGTATTTTGTATCACCTATAAATAACGGCCTCATTGCAGTTATTTTGTGTGCTCAAATATTACTAAAAAAAATATTTCATTAAAAGTAAGGTTTTTTTTTACTAAAAGCAAATATTTCATTAAATGGCTCAACCTCTTCATCCACCAAAGTGCAACTGTGGAAAAGAATGCTCGATGCAAAATTGTTGGGACGGTGGTGAAGTTTGCAGCCGCTACTGATGCTGTATGAACCAGTTTTACAAGGTTCCCGGCAAACCTATTTGTGATTTTGAGGAATGGGCTGATCAGTGATGACCCATGTTACCAGGAAGGCTACAAAGATCAACTGCACTTTCTTCGTAATATGTGTTTATGCCAACAGGAAACACAAAGAGAAAACGACAGAATTATTGCATAAATGAGGGTGAAACTGAAGGAGGTGGAAGAAGAAAAATGAAATTACGAAGCACAAAAGGAATGTAAAAAATATAAACGGGGACTTGCGGAGGTGAATGCGAAACTGAAAGAGGTAGAAGAAGAAAAAGAACATAATACCACAATCCTCAACCAAGACTCACCACATGAGACCCAAGCATATAACCACACCGTCCTAAGGCTCACAAGCCGTTGAATGCTCTCTTAATCACCCCCAAAAGTACCACAACCGAGATATCCACTCTGAAGAAACCTTCTGTGAATGTAAAGTTATTCCTTTTTACCTTCCTAATACCGAAATGTAGAATCCACAATGTTATAGAAATATTACGAGTCTCGACACCATCCAATGTAACTCTCAGATTATATCCATATACAAATTCGCAAAATTCTCAATTGCCACATATAAATCTTGAATTCATTAGAACCATTGTCAAAAGTTATCCACTCCGCGAAAGTTTCAATTGCACCGATCAAACAGACTGAATGACATATTATCCATTTGCACATCAACACCCTAAGAAGTAATCCACACTTCTAAGCAACCATGTAGATTCCTACTCTATGCGCCTTACATCTATCACTAATAACATCTCAAATTATTTCATGATTTCCATATACCCATAGAGTGTAATACAACCCCCATCTAGAAGTTCTTTTACTCAATCTCACCCTCTTCAAAACATAACTTATTCACAAGTATACCTCAAACCAAAACTAATACATCACATAGCCGTGCAATTAACCAAGCAATAGCAGACTCCCCACTTGGCTCAAAGCCGGATATAAAAACACACAATAACTCCTGATACCCATACTTTATTACTGTTAGAATACCACAGTGAGATTCCTTTAAGTCCTCCATTAGCTCATGAAACATAAATCATCAAATATCTAGATCATCTGCAAATCTTGCATTCGCCCTTGTAACAGTCAATCCAACTCTCATAAGTGATCCAAACTCAAATGTCAACAGATATAATTCACTAGTAAAAGGGAACTCGCTACAAAACAACATAGGGATCAAACAAACCTCAGGACACCCCGTATGAGATAACCCACCTGCTTTGCCTCAAATTGACATCTCTTTATTCCCTTCCACAATCATAACTATTACGCAATCACTTAATCTTCTTGAGTGTGAACTCATATCACGACATTGAAAACTTACTTCACTCTATAACTAAACAACATGAAAGATCCTTCAACACGTCTACCAAGACAGAGATTAATACATCTTTTAAGAATGTATTGATATGTTGAAGGATGGTAGTACAAATCATGATCCTCTAGTAATAGAATTGATCTCTCTCTTGAAGAGTTTCCCAAGGACTGGTAGTACAAATCATGATCTTCTAAGAATAGAATTTACAAAGCTGATATGAAGTAAATACATCTTCTATTTGAAAAGTACATAAACAGAGTTTTATAAATCTACGGCTACCAAGAACAAGAGGAAGCTACAACAGCAACGCATGTATGTCTTCCATTCCAGCTCCTGTCGAACACAACAATATCAATATCTGAAATCTACACGCAATTTGCATGAAGTGTAGTATGAGTACAACCGACCCCATGCACTCATTGAGTAACAAACCTAACCTTAGTTTGAAAGCAATAACGAGCTGGAACATAGGTCGGGTCCAACACCAATAATTAATAGCGGTTTATAACAACGTAGGGCACATAGATAAGGAAGTTACTCGAGATAACAATGCTTAGCTTTTTCATAGTTTTTCAAAAATAGTTTGGCTTTTCAAGAATATCAGTAAAGACTCAAATCCTTTACCGAAATCGTCACAAAATATGAGATAGTTTGAAAATTGTAATTTATCCAAAAATTCTTTTCACAGTAAATAAGATGTTTCATTTTTTTTCTAGATAGCAAGTGTAAAATGCCTCTGTATGACCACATATTAATGTGTATAAAACAAATCATGAATGATATGATACCATACAATATGAGAAAAATATGTCTCTATGCATGTACGTCATATATGAATGTCAATGCCATGTATCCTAGAGATAAATCATGTACTAACACTCTCAGAGTACTCAATCTCACAGTATCACATTTTTCGCTTATCATGCTCAACCACTTGGTAATGTATATGGAATATACGGCTGGAAATCCATCTCGAAACATATGTAACACTGGCAATAAGGAAACCGCTACGAGGAAAATGGCAATCTAACTCTGTGGAGAAATCCATCTCCAGGTAACAAGTACTTGGGACAAATCCATGTCCAGGAAAATAAATATAGGCGTTCAGTGGGGGTATGCACACTCCAGAGGGGCCCCTTGAGCCCAAGCTCTATAATCTGCACAGATAACTAATGTACTTCACGAACAAATAACAAGCTATAGTATCAATATCAGAATCTGCAACAGACAACTCACATGATATAGTATCAATAACCTCACAATTAGGCCTTTGGCCTCACTTAGTCATCAATCTCTCCAGCCTCACTCACATGCTCACAAGGTCAGGAAACTAGCCTGATAATAATGATATGATGTATCAATAAGCAAAAATTGAGACGGAGATATAATATGAATGCATGAATAAGACTGAGTATGAAATATCAATGAAATCAATAAGGTGACAGCAAGAAACGACCTCTATGGGTCATAACAATATCATGATTAATCCTAGGTAGGATATCTAGCATGATTTGACAACTCAGTTACTTAATCACATGGTGAAAGCATAGATATTAACAAAATAGGACCATTAAACCGACAATAGAGTCACAGTTCACAAGGTGCATGCTCGCATGCTCGTCACCTAGCATTTGTGTCACCTCAATACCAATTACATAAAACATAATTCAAGGTTTCATTCCCTCAGCACTAAGTTTAGAAGAGTTATTTATCTCAAACAAGCCAATTCCATATGCCACGAAGGCTCAGCAATACTCTAAAAGTGCCATCACACGCGTAAAATCTCCGAACGGCTCAAATTAGCCAATAAAAACTCAAATACATCAGATAAAGCCCAAGTAAATAATGACAAATGATAAAAATCGAATTCTAAATCAAATTCAAAATTCGTGACAAAAATCACATACGGGCCCGTACCTCGAAACCCGATAAAACTCATGAAATCTGATAACCCAATTCTATTACGACTCCAACCATATTAGTTTCAATCAAATTCAACTCCAAATCGGTGTTAAAAACTCAAAGAATCTTCTTATGAAACAATAGACCATAACTTCCAATTTCTCCTTAACATTCATAACCAATTTCTAGAAATGAAGATAGATTCATGAAATGTAATCAAAACTGAGTAAAGAACGCTTACCTCAATCGTTGTGATGAAATTTGCTCCAAAAATTGCCTCAATCCGAGTCCCACATCTCAAAATATGAAGAAAGAACCAAACCCTCGATTTTTATAACTCTGCCCAGCACTTTTGCGTCTGCGAATAAGTGGTCGTATCTGTGATGGCCATGAACGCATCTGCGGTCGCGCTTCTGCAAAAATATCTTCCCACCTACGGACCTTGACTCCTCAATTTAATCTCACATCTGTGATGCCCGAACTACATGTGCGATCATTGCACCTGCACAATATCAATGCAGGTGCGGAACACCAGAACTAACAACTCTTCAGCAATAGCAACATGAAGAAAAATAGTCTGAAGTCAATTTGGAACACCCTCGAGCCACTCGGGACCCCGTCAAAATATACCAACAAGTTCAATAACATAACACGGGCCTACTTGAGGCCTCAAAACACACATAAAAACATCGAAACAATGAATCACACATCAATTTGAAATCATTGAACTTTAAAACTTCAACTTCTACAACCGAAACCTATCAAATCATGTCCGATTGACCTCAAAAGTTTTATACAAGTCAAATTTGACATTATGGACTTGTTAGATTTCCAGAATTGGAATTCGACCCCGATATCAAAAGGCCCACTCCGGATAAAACTTTCTAAAATTTCGACTTTCGCCATTTCAAGCCAAATTCTACTACGGACCTCCAAATCACAATCCCGTAACACTCCTAAGTTCAAAATCATAAAACGGAGCCAACAAAACCATCAAAAATCCAATTCAAGGTTAATTACTAATAAGTCAAACTTGTTCAAACCTTTCAAATTTAAAACTTCAAGTTGAGAATCAGTCTTCCAAATCAATTTCGAATAACCTGAAAACTAAAACTGGTAATTCACGTAAGTCATAATACATCACATAGAGATACTTATGCCCGAAAACTACCGAGCAAAGTGTAATTTCTCAAAATGACTGGTCGAATCGTTACGGGAGATTTCTGGTACTATAGCTAAAAGGAGAGTGAATGCCTGAGAGGAGCTCTATTCCTTTGGTTATAGACTGTGGGAGTTTTTTCCGAATTGGAAAACTGCACGTATGTGCCATGAATAGGGTTCATTGTGGATTCTTTAATAGTTATTAGCCTAATATTGGATGATCGAAATCAGCTTGAGGTCCATTGGTAGATCTAATGTGAGTATATGCTCTACATCAGGTCGAATGTGTTCATTTAGCATAGCATTGCTTACGGAGTAGTCTTCGAGCATTGGAAGTTATTATTGTCATCAGCTATTTTATGTGATACTCTATTATACCATGTGGGTTGTGAGACGACTTGATTATTCGCGCATATGTTGCGATCTCGTGAAGCTTGTTGTGTTATATGAGCAAGATGGTTCTTGAGATGCAGGTCATTTATTGCCCATTGGCCATGCTTGGGTTTTTGTAGCACATGGCGTTATTTGTCTTCCTAAGGTTGTATTTATACGCTTAGCATGATTGTGGTCGATATTCAGGAATTTTGTAGGCATGAGCATAATGGCTTAATAGGTATTTCCTTATTGATTGATATGTGTGGATAGGGTGGCACACCGACACAAGCATAATGTTTGGATAAAGTTGCAGCCCACAATGGTATCATTTTTGGATCAGGTTTCACGCTGCAATGGTGTCATGTGTGGATCGAGTTGCACGCCGTGACAGTGAGATGTTGAGTATTTTTCCTTATATTCAGTTTGCATGCCGTGTTTCTCATCTATGAGATATGTTTGTAGCATCTATTTGATCATTTTATTCATTACGCGGGCTGGAGAGTTCATTACTCAAGGTTTTTTCCTTAGTTGGTAGTATTCGAGTTGTGTCTTGTTGACACATTGATGTCCACATTGATGTCATTATATGAGATTCCATGTGATTTTTAATATGGCTTGTCGGTCGAGTATCTTGTACTGGGTTAGACGAGATTACCGGGCCTGAAATTAATGTAAATGGATTTATATAATCTATATTAGGAGGAAAATGTTAGTAATTAGTTCAGAATAAGGAAATAGTTCTTCTTAAATGGAGAGGCTCTAGGATTTATTGATTTGGCAGATGGTTATGAGCTTTTACGTGTCGCTTTCATCGCTGCAGTATTTTGATGGCTAGATTAGGGCTTATATGCATTATGAGGTATACTATGTGCATAAAGTTAGTGAATGTGAAGTTGTTGTGCTTGGAGGAGGTTATTATGGCAAAATGAGTTATGTGGTCCATTGTGTGATATCAACATGGGTGCATGATCATGTTTTGGTTCAGCGTGTAGAGATTGATATGGTGTTCGTATGTTAGAATTCGGTCTCATGGAGAATTCCAGATGTTGTAGTTTGGTTCTAAGGCTTCTAGGCTAAGGTAGCAGGAATAATCTTTAGTCTAGCTCACACTAATATTCTAACATGGGTTGTGATAGAACGGATAGGTGGATGAGGTATTAAATAATGATTTTGAGCAACTCTAGAGCAGTTCTTGGCACATTCGAGGACGAACATATGTTTAAGTAGAAGAGAATGTAATGGCCTTACATGTCGTTTTGCATTCTAGCATATCGTTCAGCGGTTTGAGGCCTGAGTAGCTTCACTTTATTTATTACAACTTGTACACGTAGTTGGAATTGAATTATGGGAATATCATATTTGATTCGGAAGGGAAATTCTCAATTCGGAAGCTTTAAGTTGGAAGAGTTGACCAAGGTTTGACTTCTGAGTAAATGACCTCGAAATTGAGATTTAAAGGTTCTAATAGGTTTGTATGATGATTTCGGACTTGATCATATGTTTGGGTTGAGTATCGAATGGTCTGGGAGCATTTCGGCGTTTATTTTGGAAAGTTAGCATTTTGAAGGTTTTAGAATTTCCTAAGTTTTATTTGAAGTGGATTTTGGTGAATCGATATCCGTTTGGGTTTTGAGCCTTGGAATAGATCCATATCGTGATGTGTGACTTTCAAGTAAAGTTTGACGTCATTCTAGAATGTTTAAGTGTAATTCGGACGCGGTCGGCAAAGTTTGAGTGTTTGAAAGATGAAAGAAAGGTTTTGACCGTCGATTCATAGTTTAGATGTTTTTTGGTGTGTTTTGAGGCCTCGAGCAGGTTTGTATCACATTTTGGGACTTTTTGGTGTGATTGGACAGGATCCAGGAGGCCTCGAGATGGTTTCTGACAAAGTCTCCTTGTTTTATCATTGTTGGTTTCTAGTATTCTTGGTAAGTATCACGATCGCGGGTAAAGGAACGTGAACGCAAATGTTACTGGGTGTCGCTAACGTGTAGAAGGATGGGGCATTTGTGGCCTTGTGGGTGTTAAGCCTTCACGAACACGTCACATTTACCATGAATGCGAAGGGATGAGATTAGAAGGCTTTAAGAAAGCAATGTGGAGGTCGCGAACTCATAAAGTAATTTTTTGCTATAGTAGTTTGGCTTTCGCAATCGCGAAGGTTTTTTCGCGATCTTGAAGGGGAAAAGTCCTGTGCAAAGAGCTTTTTATTTTGGGACTTAGCGCATTTCTCTCACATTTTCACTTGGTTGGTTGATTGTTTGGAGCTCTTGGATGGGAGATTTTTCATCATTTACTATGAGGTATGTTATTACCACTTATTGTAAGATAAATGCATGGATTATGTAGGGATTTAAACATTGGGTTTTTAGAAGAAAAGCCTAGAATTTGATATTTTGGATTTTGACCATAAAATTGGACATGGAATTATGAACAAATTATATATTTCAGTTCGTGGTGTTATATGTAATGTTTATCTTGAAAAAATATCGAAATTTGGGCGCGTGATCCCAAGGGTTGACTTTATTAACTTTTTGAGCGGAGACGAGAATTTTTATAAATTGATTACTTAAAAGTGTTTGAGTATATTTTTATTGGTTTGAATGTTGTTTGACAAGTTTCGGATTGATGGGCGTCGGTTTGAGGTGTTAGAGAGAAGTTGGAGCTGATTATAGAATTTCAGAGTGAGATAAGTCTCTTATCTAACCTTGTGAGGGGAAAACTATCTCATATCCGTATACATTAAATTGGTATGTGCTACTAGTTATGGGTGATACATACGCACAAATGTGATGAGAGTCTGTACGTAGCTAAAAGCATGTTTATGTCCGGATAGACTTAGAAATTTATCATATAATATTTGAATTATTTAAACTCAATTTTCTAGCTTAATTAATTAAATTTATAATTAAAATTTATTTGGAAATATATTAGGCCGATCTTTATCACCTTGAGTTTTTTGGAAAGATATTTGATAAATGGTAAAAGTCATATTTACTTTATGCTCATGTACCTTTGTTGTAAGCACGTGACTCGTAATTCGATAAGTTTCTTCCCTTCCTATGGAGTGGGTTGAACGCCTTGACGATATATGAGATGCATCTCTTGTTTTCATTGGTTGACCCTTGACATTATACACACCACTCTGGATTGTTCCATATGAATTTGTCATAATCGTGCATGATACCTCTAGGAGTCCGAATATACATGAGATTTCCCTACGATTCAGACCCACGTCTATATGTTATTCCTTATCTGTTCGAGATTGAACTTAATATTTCTGATATGTGGAGATAGCCTATGAGATTCGAGAGATTTATATTGTCAAAAGAAATGTTGGATAATTATGTGAGTTACAGTTTTACCTCATGGTTGCGGTTGTTTTTTTTATATCTATTAATAATTTATTATATTATTTATCAAACCACTAGTAAATGTCGATATCGATCCCTCGTCTGTACCTCTCCGGGGTTAGACTAGGTATTTACTGGGTACGCGATGATTTACATACTCAAGCTATACTTCTGCATTAAACATGTAGGATTTGACAGGTTCATTGGGTGGTCATCCTAGAGCGTAGGCGCAAATGTTGAGGGGACTTTATAGTCAGATGCTTTCTATGCTACGCATCGTAGCCCTCAGACTCTCCATCTTATTTATTTACTTTATGTTGTCTATTTAATAGCTATTATATTATTATTGTACTTGTTAGCAGACACCCATGCACTTGTGACACTGAATTTTGGAAGAGTCTAGATTTTTTTTGTGGTTTTGCTTAGCATTAACACACTTCTATTTAAATTGTAAGTTCCCATGACGTTAATGCGTTAATTTCTTTATCTAATAAAATTTATGATTTCGAAAATAATATTAGTAGTTCACCGTTGACTTGTCTAACGGCGATGTTGGGCACCATCACAATCTATAGCGGAAATTGGATCGTGACACTTTAATTGCTATATTTCATTTTGAGCTTTAACTAATCCATTGGCAATAACCACATAATTTATCTCTCGTGCTGCTCATTGATCCCCTTGATCCGTCTTATTCTCGATTTTGAAGGGAATTTGATGACCTAATGCAATGTAAAAGTTACCCGTACATGTCGTATATCCATTGTCTTCCCAAAGTTATATTGTATGATATGTCTGGTATTACCACTTGGAATATCGTAGCTCTAACCACCCCTTCTACAAATGTGGGTAGTGTAACTTTTCCTCGTGTAATAATATTATAATTATAAAACCTAGATAGTAACCGAACCTTTAGAATGATCTATCCCGTTATTTGCATTTCATCAACCACCCATAACGAGATGATATTTGTTGCACTACTTGGATTATCAAAACTCTTTATCTAAAACATGTAAAGTTATTAGTAAGGCATCATTATGTGTTAATCCAACTACATCCTCATTATTGAATTCTCTCTATCTAGGGTTTTTCTAGTTCATTATTTGTGTGCCATAATGACTTTGGTAAACTTTTTCACTATTGTGAATGTTATCTCATTAACTTATTCTCCTCTTGTGATAACATTTACCGTCCTTTTTGGCAAAGAAGGTCTAGGTGGCTCTTCATTCTTTCTATTCTTCAGGTAAGTCTGTTATCCTTCCTCAATGAAACTGGTTCGGAATATAAATCATCGGTCAAAAACGTTGTCAAGGTAGATGTTTTTCTTTGTCTTTCAAGGTATAGCATATAAAGAGAAAGATAGTCGGTCCTCTTGGCAGCCGAGAGTATTATGTAAAAAGGACCAAGGAGGATCCTACCCTAAAGGAGAAGGACATGACCGACCCCACAACTAGAAATTCGGAAAAAAACGACCATAAAAAAGACCAAAGTTGGTCGTTTGTATTTCAAAAAGCGACCAAAAGGCGTCTAAACTGGTTTGGTCGCTATTTTGCTGGTCTCTAAGGTAAAAGGATCAATTATTCCGGGTAAATAATATGCCGACCAACTTTGGTCACTTTAATATTTTAATAATATAAATTTAGCAACCAAAGGTTGTCTCTATATTTAAATTATATTATTTTATTTATTAATAATGAAAATAAAGCGACCAACTTTGGTCTGTAAACCAAATACTATATTTTAAAATCTAAAGTAGCGACCAAAGTTGGTCGCTTTTTTCTTTAATTTTTTTTAACAGAAGCGACCAAAATTGGTTGCTAATTTCAAGAATTTAATTATTTTTTAAACTTAAGCGACCAAAATTGGTGGCTATTTTCCAAAAAAAAAGATTAATAGAATAGCGACCAAGGTTGGTCGCTTTTAGGAAATCTGGGTTAATTAGCGATCAACCTTGGTTGCTATTGCCAGAAAATATTTTTTTAAATAGAAAAGCGACCAAGTTGGTCGCTTTCTAGGCATAATTTTGGCAGAAACTTCCTGTTTTGGCAGCTACACCACCTGCCAACATACCAAATTCCCTATTACAAGCAACAATAACAACAATGTCAACAACAACAACAACAACAACAACAACACAACAATAACAACAACAACAAAAACAACAACAACAACAACAACATTAAAACCAATAAACTATAAAGTTCAATAGTACTAACACATTGAGCTAAGAAAACTAAGTTAACACATATTACAAGCCCATTCGAAAACTGGTTCTATTGTCTAATTCAAAGTATATAAAAACTCAAGGAGTGTTCTTTCAGCATCCTAGTCCGGTAGTTGGATTGCCTCGCCCTACTAATTAAGTGGTTGACTGCGTACGAATTCCTCCACGTCGATTGTGAAGCAACCCTATAAGAAACATTAAATTAGTATTTCAAAATTTATATAAAAGTAAATCAAAATACGTAATAGAAAGTAAAAAACTTACATGTACAGTCGAGGCTCGACCCTCGACCCACCTTTCTTGAATAGTCTCTTTCTTCTTCTTTACAATACGAGTCTCATTGAATAGTTTATCTTGCTTCATTGGCATCATAAAGTCGTCTGATGGTTTTAGTGATTATCCTCGTAGTACTATTCTCGGGATGAACTTGAATACAAAGAATAACTTGGATACAATACCTGAAAGGGTATGTCTTTGATCAATTGTTTTTCACATTAGCGACAATGATGATGAGAAGGCAATGACATGTGTTTCAAACAGTGATGGTGTAGGTAGGAATTTAACATTTGTTAAGCAGATAAAAGAAGAGGTTATAGAGGAATTCTCTACTTCATTTTCCAAGAGGAAAAGAAGTTTTATTGAGAGTGACGAAGTTGAGGTAATGAAAAGTCGTCCGTTGCTCATGGCGGTTCATATAAAATGGGGATCATAAAACTTTGTGATGACAACGACGAAAGGAAGTTTTATTCTCAACTTTTTTCCAAGTCTAATCCATACAAGCGACTCTGTGATGATAAAGACAAAAGAAAGTTTTATTCTCAACTTTCTTCCAATTCTGATCCATACAAGCTTAATGGTATTAGTGATATTTCTTCAGATTTAGACAATGATTTGAGTGACAAAAGTATGGAAATGCTATTCAAAGGAATTAAAGGTAAAAAAAATTATTGGAAGAGAAGGATGTTGAACTCATGAATGTGATATGTGAACTTTATAGGCAGTAGATTTCTCCAAACTTCTCATCCTTAGAGAAGCATTTTACCTTTAATTCTTCTTATTAGCATTTCCATAATTTTGTCATTCAAATCATTGTCTAAATCAGAAGAAATATTACTAATCCCATTAAGCTTGTACGGATCAGACTTGGAAGAACGTTGAGAATAAAACTTCTTTTCATCTTTGTCATCACAGAGTCTTATAATCCCTGTTTTATGGGAACTCCCATGAGCAACGAATAGCTTTCCATTACCATCAATCTTATCACTCTCAATTAAACTTCTTTTCCTCTTGGGAAATAAAGTAGAGAATTTCTCTATGACCACTTCTTTTTATCTGCTTAGATAATTGTTAAATTCCTACCTACATCATCACTTTTTGAAACATATGACATTGCCTTCTCATCATCATTGTCGCTAATGAGAACAATAACTAAAGACCCACTCTGTCAGGTACTGTATCTTAGTTATTCTTGATGGAAGTTCCATTGTATATCTAATAAATTTATCAACTCCTTCTACAAAATCCTCCCACAATACCCGCCGATTAGGATAATTCCTTTGTATATCCAAGTTGTAAACTAAAATTTCAATACATAAACGAAAATTTTAGTTCATATCCTAAAAGTCCAATTCATATCCTAAAGGCTCAATTCATATCCACAAAAGTTCAATTCATATCCTAAAATTTTAATTTATAAACCAAATTCCAATACATAAACTAAAAGTCCATGGACATATCCTAAAAGTCCAATTCATATCCTAAAGGCTCAATTCATATCCTAAAAGTTCAATTCATATCCACAAAAGATTAATTCATATCCTAAAATTTCAATTTATAGACTAAAAATCCAATACGTAAACTAAAGTCCAATTCATATCCTAAAGGCTAAACTCATATCCACAAAAGTTCAATTCGTATCCCAAAATTTTAATTTATAAACTTAAATTCCAATACATAAACTAAAAGTCCAATTCATATCCTAAAAGTCCAATTCATATCCACAAAAGTTCAATTCGTATCCTAAAATTTCAATTTATAAACTAAAATTTCAATACATAAACTAAAAGTCCAATTCATATTCTAAAGATTCAACCACATCCAAAAGGCTCAATTCATATCCTAAAATTTCAATTCATACACAAAAATTTCAATTTATGTCCTAAAAGTTCAATTCATATCCTAAAGGTTCAACTCATATCCTAAATAGTTCAATTCATATCCTAAACTTTCAATTTATAAACCAAAATTCCAATACATAAACTTAAAGTCCGATTCATATCCTAAAAGTCTAATTCATATCCTAAAGGCCCAATTCATATCCTAAAAGTTCAATTCATATCCACAAAAGTTCGATTCATATTCTTAAATTTCAATTTATAAACTTAAAATCCAATACATTAACTAAAATTGTCACAACCCAGATTTCCCACCCTCAGGAGTCGTAATGGCGCCTACTAATGTGAGCTAGGCAAGCCAATTATTTGAACAATTTAACTTTTCACTATTTTATATCCCTTTAACAATTACAAAGATATAACATTTAAACAGCGGAATTTAACATAAGCGGAAGAAGAACAATAATTATCTGAACACAAACACCTAGAACAACTATTTGAGTCTCGACAACCTAGACTTGGTGTTACAGTTTCACAAATGGTCTAAGAATTTTACAAATAAAGGCCTGAAAGAATTAAATACAATGCTATTTCTGAAAATACACGTAAGAACATAGGAAAGTAGATAGATGGAGACGCTTGGGCATGCGAACGCTTGCAGGGCTACCTCGAGTCGCCTGATGAGCAAGATCCAACAATCTCACTGCAGGACAAAACCAACAACACTTAGGTCTGCACAAAAGAGTGCAGAGTATAGCATCAGCACAACCGACCCCATGTGCTGGTAAGTGTCTACCTAACCTCAGCGAAGTAGTGATGAGGCTAGGATCAGACTCCAGATAAACATGTGAAGTTATATAATATACGGCGGAAAAGTAAATAAGTAATAAATAATTAAACTTTGGGAAGGGGGACATGCTGCGAAGGTGGTAGATAACCAGAATATCAAAGAACAATAAGAAAACTGCAATTTAACTTCTAACACGGATAAAGAGAAATAAAGGCAACTTTCAATTTCATCTTGTTGCAGGCGTGCAACCCGATCCCATTTCTCATATCTCGTGTAGGCGTACCACCAGCTCCCATTTTCCTCATATCTCGTGGTAGGCATACCACCCGCTTCTATTTTTCATATGTTAACAGTTCTTGCAAATGAAATTACTCCAACAACCACAACAATTAATGCAAATTCATAAGAAAACAAAGTACACAATAATAATGATCCACTGAAGAAAACAAATAATGACAAGTAGTAATTAATTATGGACTTTAAGGAGAAAATAGGTAATTTAATATTTAGTATGCTAAATAACAAGTAGCAATTAAGTCACATAAACATGTAACAATTATAGTGTAAATTCAATAATAAATAGTGACACGATAAAGGAAAATGCCAACATAAAGAATCACAGTTATTGTTGAATAAGACAATTAATGCATTCAAACTGGTAACAAGAAATCATAACAAATGGCAATAAGTGCACGACATCACCCATATATATATATATATATATATATATATATATATATATATATATATATATATATATATATATATATATATATATATATATATATATATATATTGTTTAGAGTATATTTTAGTGTATTCATCTATTGTATTACAAAAGTGTTAATGGATTATATTTATATTGTTTAGATAGTACATACAAAAGTGATTTTTATTTTTGACCAATGTTAACCTGAAAAGTGAACAACTTTGATCGCAAATTATCCAGAAATTAAAATTAGCAATTTGGATGCTAAATTTAAATCATATTTATTTATATTGTATCGAGCCGTACGACCTCGGTATGATTTGCTTATGAATTGCTTGATTGTTTTTGGAATTATTTATAATTGATGTATCCTCATTGGTCGGGGATGTCAATTGTTAAAAGATGAAAATAACTTCGAAGATTTCTATCAACAAAAGAATTGTTTACCTGCTTTACGATTATTGAGTTTGCAGTCGCCTTATAAAATTTATGATTTTTTACATTATTGATATTATATTATTGGACTACTAGTAAGTGTCGAAGTTGACCTCTCGCTACTACTTCTTCGAGGTTAGACTGGATACTTACATGGTACATGTTATTTTCATACTCATACTACACTCGTGATGCATTTTTGATGCACATGTATGTCTAGTGGCCTCGTTGGGCGCAGCAGCATAGTTGATACAGAGACTTAGATGAGCTGCATCTCTCGAGACGACTCGCATCCAACCGAGTCTCGTTCAGGCCCTTTATTGGATTTTGGGTAGTGACATTGTACAAGTAGAAAGGTTGTTCAGTTGATCAACATAAGGTTTAACTTAGTGGGCATTAGGACATTGGAATTGTAAAATTCCAAAAATGGCGGAAAAAAAATTTAAGTAAAAATGGTATTTGAAATTTAGTTGTGTTTGGACATGAATATGATTTTGGGTTGTTTTTGAAGTTTTGTGAGTGATTTGAGTAGAAATTTTAAAAAACAAGTTTTTGGAGTTTTCAAATTTTCAAAAATACATTTTCAAGTAAAAATTAGAAATTTTATGAGCAAACGTTGATTTCGGAAAAAGTTTAAAAAAAAAAAGAAAAAATTTCTTATGTCGGGCTCTTAATATTCGAAAGACTAAGGTTTCACGCTTTAGTTTTGGAAAAGGGTGAAAACTAAATGTTAGTAGTAGTTTTTTTGCCTCGAATATGCATTACTTCTCAGAATACCATTCAATACAATATAATGAATGACATCAAGCTATGCAAAAATAAAGAAATTTATGGTACAAAAAAGAGTTTCTAAACGAAAACAATTTCACGTACAAGATCACGTTGGACAACAATTTGGATTCAACAAAATGGAGTAACACATATTTCAGTTGGGCAGCCAATAAACTGAGATAGGGCGGAGACAATATAAAAGTTTGGAATAAGAAATGGACAGGGGCCGCGCGAACGCAGGCCCCCTCTATCACAAATTATGACGTAGGCTCGACCACTTGGGACGACCTTAGGCTAGCACCCCTCCAAAGTGCAATGGAGGTCACTAGCCTAGGCCATGGATCTTTTTGATCGCCCATTGACCCCGTCCAGGTAAGTATGTTACTTGGAAAGAGCAGCTCATATTTTATTCTACAACATTTGTTCATTCTCTGTTTGTATTGGCCGGTGTGGTAATGAATAAAAGATAGAACACTCTCTTTTAAATTTACAAGATCTTTTTCTATGTATGTCATCTCAACCCTTAAATCTATTCCTTTTTTATGAAGTATAATATTACAACATGAAGAAAAATAACATCATAATAAATTAAAATTCGACACACAATCAGTGCTTATAGCTGAACTCCAAAAGGTAATACAGAAAGAAACCATAAAGGCTTGTTATCGTTAAGTGCACAATAATATGCTGAAGTTCAAATAACTATAAAGCCATTATACGGAAATAATTGTAGTATCGTATAATCTAACTGCTAAAATATATATATATAAATCTAGGTCAGTGCAAAAATTCAGATTTGATCTAGTGGGGTGCGCCAGGCCCTTGCAGTAGTGCAACGCATGGGCGACGCTTGAGAACTCAGGTAGCAAGCAACCTTAGTGAACTCTCCCCCTTAAAAAATTGAGTTAATATCGTGTGAGTCAATGACTCACATATCAAATATTAAACTGATAAGAACAGATACTACACTTGATCTTAGCCAAAAGGCCGAGAAAGGTATGCTTTACTTTGTGATCGGCCTACCGGTTTTATACAAGTTCTCTCCTTTCTGGCTTTTGTTAGCTTTCGATGTGGTATTCCACAGATTGGAGAATTTTACATTTCACATATGCGCCTTCTCCTCGCCTGCAAGGGAAAGAACCAAAATAATGTTTACATGTATTGAAGTAATAACATAAATGAGCCACTTTGAACCCATAGAGAGTAATACAACTAACTATTGTGGGACTAAATTTTAACTATATAAATAGTATTCACTCCGTTTCAATTTATATGAACTTATTTTCCTTTTAGTCTGTGCAAAAAAAAAGATCATTTTTCCTATTAAATAATTTACCTGATAAATCATACAAAATATATGTGCTTCATTCCAGCACAAATTCTAAAGCCCTCTTTCTTTTCTTAAACTCCACGACACGTCCAATCAAATGGGTTCATGTAAATTCAAACGGAAAGTGTAATTTTTCATATCAACCTATTAAATAAAAGACACAATTTTCCAGACAACTAAGAAAGGGCTGGGGGAGCACTATTTTCATTTGTTCACTCTTTTTATTTCTTCTTTTGATGCAATAACCATTTATTTCAACTCTGTTTTTTACTTTTTCTGGTAAAATATATAAAAATTATATTTTTAGAGCACCATAATTTAGAGCTATATAAAAGATTATAGCCAAAATATTTAATTTCAAACTATGTATTTTTATTATTTATAACTTTTTAGATGTCTTGACTATTTATTTCAATTGTATAAACCTTTCTTTTCAGGTTAACAAAAAAAAGATTAACTAAAACTTTATTATTTTTGCTCAACTAAAAAAACTTACCCTAAATAATATAGTTCTATCCAAGTTTCATTATAAATTGTATTCGAAAAGAGTTATCTAAAAAAGTAACATACTTAAAAAGGTAAAAATATAATTTATTTTCCGAAAAACTACAACATATGCAGAGAAAATCCACATGGTAGGCGAGTACACCCACCCAATTTATCACATCATCGTCCAAGGGGTGTAATGGCTCTCAAAAGGCCTAATTGAGGGAGATAATTAAGATCTCAAATAGTTTAAGGCTGTAACCATCCGTGACAAATTTAGGGGGATAAGGTATTTTACCAAATTTTAATTATCACATCGCATTGGATGTAATTGCAAGATCCAAATCTCCAAATAACAAAGGACATACATTTATACGATGACGCTCCATTGGGATTTCAGTTGTGACTAGAGGAAAATAATGTTCACTTAGGCCAACCTCAAGCTGAAACTGGGCAATAGGCCCAAATATTTGGACGTAGGATTGGGCAGGTTTCGTGCGAACGCAAGCTCTCCCTATCACAAATTATGACATATGCTCGACCAGTTGAGCCAACCTTAAGCTAGCACCCCTCAAAAGTGCAATGGAGGTCACAAGCCTAGGCCATGGACCTTTTGGATCGCCCATTGACCCCATCCAGGTAAGTATGTTAACACATCAGCTTAGCTCAAGTTTAATTGTTGTCACGACCCGGACTTTTCACCCTCGGAAGTCGTAATGGCATCTACTGATGAGAGCTAGGCAAGCTAACCCTTAACTACCTTTAGCATTAACCAATTTACTTCTTTTAACAACTATCAGTATATCATGAAAACAACGGAATAAAGTAAATAAGCGGAAGTCTTGAATTAAGGAATCTGAACAATAATGCAGAAAATCAACGTAAACATCTACCCAAGAACTTGTGTCACGTACTTACGAACTACTAAGAATGCTAGATACAACTATTTGAAAGAAAATGTAATTTTTTGTCTCGAAATACATGCGATAACAAACTGAAATAAAAGATGGAAGAGACGTCGGGCATGCGGACGCCAGCAAGGCTACCTCGGAGTCTCGTGGACTGAAGGTCGGCTCCCTGACTACTTCCGTGCACCGTAAGCTGCTTCGACACCTGGATTTGTGCAAGAAGAGCACAGAGTGGTAGTGACGAAGCTAGCACCAGACTCCAGACAAACTTGTACAATTATGAAATATTTTACAGAAAAATAAATGAGTAATGAGCAGCTATGAGGGGGCTACATGCATGGGGGAACAATTTAACTTAGCAGAAAAATAATAGATATGAAGGATCAGTACAGTATCTAAAATAGTATAATCATAGTACTATTGCGGTGCAACTGGATCCATATGTATACATATGTAATTGTTGCGGCGTGCAACCCGACCCAATAAATATAACATATCTGTTGCGGCATAAAAACCGATCCAATAAATATAACATATTTATTGCGGCGTGCAACCCGATCCGTATATATATATATATATATATATATATATATATATATATATGTTGCGGCGCGCAACCCGTTCTAAATGTACAACTTACAGTTATAACAACAACCGTCCCGGCAAGGGATTAACTACAAACCACACTATCTCGGCGCTCAACTATAACCAATCTCAATTCAACTTGTAACATCTCTTTTATCATCACTTCTAACTCATAATTAACCGGCACAAAACTAAACTAAGTCTTTGCTCAATACCACGGCTTTTCTCATTATTTCAACCATAGCATTATTCAACAAGTATCAATTTAAGACTCTCGGTCATGCTCGACACCAACTTATAGATACTCGTCAACATGCCTATACGACGTACTCCACAAGAAAAAAAGTAGCAAATATGACTCAACTCATAATCCATCAAGCTAAGGTTAGACCAAACACTTACCTCAAACTTCCAAGGCCAATTCAATCCTCAATGACCGCCTTTCCTTTCGAATTCGGCTCCAAATCAATCAAATCTACACATAAACGGCTTCATAACATCAATACATGCTAAATAAATCGAACTCAACGCCTAATTATAGCTTTTTGGGGCCTCAGAAGCACATAATGGATAAGAAAACTAGTGATGACCCTTTGGTTCGTCACAATTGTACATCATTTTCTCATTCTCAGTTTGTATTTGCCGATATGGGATTAATTAACTAAGGAAGAAAGATTCTAGCCAAATTTCCATTATTAAATATGTCTAAATAAGACTTTTTAGTGCTAAATTTACTATCTTCTAGGGCGATGTATGGAAATGTTTATATCCTTGATGGTTTTGGAAGTTGGAGTGATCAAGATAGTTCACACCACGAATAGATAGCAAATCTTTACTTCATGACGATCCTAGAAAACGAGATGAACAAATCCTCAAGATGCTGGATAGATGAGGACACGTCAGATGACGAAGGCAAAGACGAAGATGAAAATTGTTTCATGGCACAAGGTGAAACAAGTGAGGTAAGATCTTATAACTGTGAAACTTGCAATGAATTGTAGGATACTCTTGATTTAACATTGAAAGAGTCTCAAAAATGATGAATGTTCTTAAGAGACTAAATAAAGAGGTTAAATTCTAGAAACTCAAACATGAAGTATGTGAAATTGAAAAAGAAGTACTTCAAGAAGAGTTTGATGAATTGCAAATGCAACTTAATGGCATGCGCAAATCCACCAGTCACAGTTTTGTCAAGTCAAACCAGGCGACTTACAAGTCAACTGGAAAAGAACCAGCCAGAACAAAGTCCACTAGTACTAACATTAATGAAAACCTAAAGGTAGGTCAGAAGCTACGTGTCACTACCCTAACAAAAGTGGACACAAATATTCTTTTTGTCGCTTTCGTAAAGCACAGATGTTAGGATGGGTTTGGAAACCAAAAAAATAAACTAAATCTAGCAATACTAAACTTCCAGGACCCAACCAAGTATGGGTACCTAAAATAAATTAATCGCTATGTTTTGCAGGAATACCACAAAATAAGCCATAATGAAAAATGGTATCTAGAAAGTGCGTGTTCCAATCACATGACAAGCGACAAATACATGGTCAAAGAAGTTACAAAAATTTATGGAGGACACGTTAATTTTGGGGACAACTCAAAAGGTAAAATAATTGGTAGTGGAACAATTCCCTTCAATAACAATTGTGATATCACTTAAGTGTATCTCGTCGATAGACTCAACTACAATCTCCTGAACATAAGTCAACTATGCGACTCAGGATATGAGGTATATTTAAAAAAAAAAATAGGTTGTGCAATTGAAGACGAATCAGGTAAAATAGTCCTTCCTGGTAAAAGGTATGGAAATGTTTATATCCTTGATGGTTTTGAAAAGATAGATGGTCATATTTGCTTATCAACCATGTTTGATGATCCATGGTCATGGCATAGAAAACTTGGTCATGCTAGCATGCATTTGATAGAAAACTTGTCCAAAAATGAGTTAGTCGTTGCCCTACCCGAACTGAATTTTTCTAAGACTCGTATCTGTGATGCATGCAAAATTTGTAAGCAGATCAAAAACTCTTTTAAAAATAAAGATATTGTATCTACTTCTAAACCTTTTAAATTGCTTCATATGGACTTATTTGGCCTACTATCTAGTATAGGAGGAAAAAGATATATTTTTGTTATTGTTGATGATTATTCACGTTTCACTTGGGTAATTTTCTTATCTCATAAGGATGAAACATTAAGAAATTCTGAGGTTTTCTACGAAAAGATTGAAAGAGAAAAGAGATATCTAATCTCAACAATTCAGAGTGATCATGGAGGAGAATTTTAAAGCAGGGCATTTGAAGATTTATGTAATGATTAGGGATACACTTATAACGTCTTTGAATCACGATCGCCATAGCATAATCGGGTTGTGGAAAGAAAAAATGGAACCCTTCAAGATATGGCAAGAACTATGTTACTTGATCATTCACTTGCAAATTACTTCTAGGCAGAAGGTTTAAGTACATCATATCACATTCTCAACCGATGTCTCATAAGGCCCATTATGAAGAAGACTCCCTGTGAATTATGGAAAGGTAAACGTCCAAATATCAGTTACTTTCATCCTTTTAGAAAAAAGTGTTTTATTCACAATAACGGTAAGGACAACCTTGGAAAATTCGATCCAACAAGTGATGAAAGTATTTTTTCTAGGTTATTCATCAAATAGTAAATCCTTTAGAGTTTATAATAAATGCACATTATGTGTGGAAGAATCTGTACATGTTATATTCGATGAAAATAATCCCTTCGTCAAGAAAGGAATTACTGCAGGTGATGAAGATCAAGCTCAAGAAAGTCAGGAGACAAGCAAATCTCAAGAGTCAACTGATATATCTTCTACAATATAGTCAACCAATGAAATTAGTAGCAGTGTACCAGATCATCCAGCTGAGTCGAATTAAAACATCGTACGTCCAAATGAATGGAGAAACGAGCCCGAATATCCTCAAAAATTCATCATTAGGAATCCAAATGAAGGAACGAAAACCAGGGTAGCCCTCAAAAAGAAAGAAAATGAGCATTAATCTCTCAAGTTGAACCAAAGAAGATAGAGGAAGCTCTAAAACATTCAAGTTGCGGTCAAGCAATATAGGAAGAGTTAGATCAGTTTTGTAAAAATCAGGCGTGGAATATAATACTCAAACCTAAAAATGTTTTTGTAATCAGAACAAAGTGGGTCTTAGTATTTTTGTAGCCATCACAAAGAAAGAGGAGAGTATTTTCATTCACTTCAGATATTATGACTTGTACGCGTGGTCAGAATTGAATTTCAGAAAATTCAGAGTTGATTTGGAAATAAAATTCTCAATTCAGAAGTTTTAAGTTGAAAGAATTGACTAAGGTTTGATTTTTGAGTAAACGACCTCGAAAGTGGGATTTGAAAGTTCCAACTGGTTCGTATGGTGATTTCAAACTTGGACCTATGCCTGGATTAGGTTTTGGATGACCTGGGAGCGTTACGGCGCCTACTGAGAAAGTTAGCATTTTGGAAGAATTTCATTAATTTGAATTAAAGTGCATTTCAATGTTATCGATATCCGTTTGAGATTCCGAGTCTCGGAATAGCTTCGTATGGTGACTCTAATAATGGAACGCATCCAAAAGTGGATTCGGAAGTCTGTAGGTCATTTTGGAGTCGTTTGACAAAAGTTATAAATTTGAAGGGTTTTGAGAGGTTTTACCGGGAGTGAACTTTTGATATCGGAGTTGGATTCTGATTCTGAAAGTTGGAAATAGGTCTGTAATGTCGAATGTGACTTTAGTGCAAAATTTCATGTCAATCAAACGTGATTTTGATAGGTTGCAATTTGAAGTTTTGTACATAAAGTTATGACCATTATACTAGAGGGTGTCTGGAAGAGCCGGGCATTTGTTCTTTGCAATCGCGAAGGGCAATTTTTTGGCTGAGAAATGTTGTGCTTTGCGATCGCCAAGCATTTTCCGTGATCGCGAAGAGTAAATACCCAAGCAAAAGCTATATTCGAAGTTTCAGCCACTTTCAACATATTTGGAGCTATGAAGCTCGGGTTTGAAACTATATTTTAGGCTATTTTCAGCATATGGATAGGGTAAATGTTCTATATCCAAATGTAATTATACTTCATGATTCTATGGTTATATTCATCATTTATTGCGGATTTAAATAGAAGAAATCAAGATTCTTGCAAAACTTTTCAAGAACAAAAATTCAAGATTTGGACGTCAAGTTGTTATCAGAATTTGATAAAATTTGTATGATTGAACTCGTATCGAAATGAGTTGTCGAATTGTGTAAGTTTCATCGGATTTCGAGACATGGACCCCACTGCCAACTTTTTGAGTGGAGTTGATAATTTTCATAATTTGTTAAATTTCAAGCGTTGAAGTATATTTTTAATTAATTTACACCTAGTTTGACTAGTTCCATATTCAATGTCACCAAGTTGGGATTTTAGAGCGAAATTCTGATTGGAAAGTGGCATTTAAGACAAGGTAAGTCTCATTTCTAACCTTGTAAGAGAGAATTTAACCCATATGTGAAATAAGTAAATATGTGCTTATATTTATGGGGCTACGTCCGCACGAGGTGACGAGAATCTGTGCGTAGCTACTATTATGCTTAAGTCCGGGCAGTCTAGGATCCAAAAACATGCTTTACTTGTCGTACTTGTAATTTTATTGACAATTTAAAAGGCTTAAGTCATATCGAACTTGGTAAAAGAATTTCTAAAAGACTAAAAATCACTTTCTTGATTGTTAAAAGCGAAGTTATCATTTTGTTGGGTAATTATTTTTCTTATGAAGTCTTGATTGAATGTTTAAATGTGTGTATCTATGTGTGACCGCATCACATGTATGATTCGCGAGCGGGTAATAAATGCATCTGCGGTTTGCGCCATTCAATCCTCTGGCAGTGGAAATTTAAATATTATGTTGGATCGAGCCGTACGACCTCGGTATGATTTGCGTATGACTTGCTTGATTGTTTTTGGAATTATTTATAATTGATGTATCCTCATTGTCACACCTCTTTTTGTCACACAACCCTATTACGATTTTGAGTTAGAAGGTTTTTTCCAATTAAAGTAATTTGAAAAAGGACTATTTATTAATTAAAGTCGCCACTTGGAATTGAGTTTTGGTGTTCCAAGTCACCTTTTATTAGAATCGCTTTTCAAAAGGAATGTTTGACTCTTTATGGTCTACGAAAACAGAAGACTGACTAAGGAATTCTGTTGACTGAGGGGAAGGTGTATGGCACCCCTCGAGTCCCGTGGTTCTAGCACGGTCGCTTCTATTGATTAATGTAAGGCTTAAATCAATTTTTAGCTATTCTTTTATTTTATTGATATGGCTTATTTATTACCGATTCACTTAATTTATTATATTTTTTATTAATTATTTTGTCCAAGATGCAATATGTACACAAGGTACTTCCTTGAAATTAAATATTAAGCCAAGGTACGGAATGTACACATAGCTATAACATAATTATTTTAAATTAAAAAGGTATCACGATGCGGAATGCGCATATGATCCTTTTATTATTTAAGCGTATCAATCCAAGGTTCGGGTATGAACACATGAGCTAGTATTTTAAAGTGCATCTAAAATTTTCTAGCATTTTTAGAGTATTCTATTTATTTTTCTATTTTATTATTGTTATTTTTAACTGTTGTAATAAATTTTAAGGTTTTAAAGTAAAAAATAACTAAGAAATAACCATTGGCCTAGAAGATATAACCGAATTAACGAAGCTTTCTATTGATGCGTTATAATTTAAAGAAACCTACATAATATTAGATTTATCATTATCAGGAGACCTTTATACAAAAAAATATATGCAAATTCCAGTCATATTTATCAATAGAACTTAATATAAAATAATAATCTTAATTAACTATCATATTATTCTGTGTGACTAACTTTTCGTAATTTGATATACACATCTATATGCACATGAATTTAATTTAACTATTTAAAAACTAAAATTTCAGCAACTTAAATAATAAACTAACACGTGTTCCAACAAAATTGTGAATCACGTTATTTTATACCAAAATATAAACAAAACTTCTAAGAAAAATAAACAAAACTATAACGAAGTAAAAAAACATTTTTAGGCACTCCTCCTAATTCATAAGTTAGTATGAAAGCTGCTCACCCGTATTAAATATTAAGTACAAAGAAAGATATATATATATATATATATATATATATATATATATATATATATATATATATGCTTCTTTTCGTTGCCTTTTTCCTTTCTTTCTCTCTGTTTTTCAACGTTTCCTTTCTTTCTTTGTCTTTCTTTTTTCAACGTTTTTTCCTTTCTTCTTCCTTTCCTTTTTGTTCGTTCCTTTTCACTCTTTTCTTTTTGTTCGTTCCCTTTTTTTTTTGTTTTATGTTTTGTTCCCCTTTTATAAAAGGAATATGGATGGTATGTAAAAGAGTTAGAATTGAAGTTGAAATAGGAGAAGGAGATTGAGAAGATCATGATTGAATCTGTTAAGATCTATCCCTTTTGAATCCTTTTTGAGAAGATCAAATGGTGATAGGTGCAAAATAGTCAGGTGTTGATGTTGAAAAAAAAAGATCTTCAGAAAATAAGTCAGAATCTCCCGGCAATTTGTACGATCATCGACATGGTCCTAACAAGTGCAATAAATGCAAGGTCAAGTCGCCCAAAAAGTCAAGGCCACAAACTGACCATCATTTTAAAATCTAACGAATCTTTCTTTGTTTAGAACAGGAACAAATTCGTCTAGTAAAACAGTTCGTGGAAAGACGAACACCACCAAGTGAAGTTCTCAAATCCATGATTCCCTTCCAATATGCACGTAAGCATGTTATTTTAGTTTTATTATAGGGGATCGACACCCTATCTTCAAAAAAAGGGCACTACATCCCCTAGTTGCATTATTTTCTACATAGGGTACAATATCCCCTAGTAGCATTTCAGAGTGCCAGGAGCCTCATTTTATTACCAACACAGGGTACTACATCCCCTGGCTGTATTATTTTCTACATAGGGTACGACATCCCCTAGTAGCATTTCAAAGTGCCACGAGCCTCATTTTATGGCCAATACAGGGTACTACATCCCCTGGCTGCATTATTTTCTGCATAGGGTACGACATCCCCTAGTAGCATTTCAAAGTGCCACGAGCCTCATTTTATGGCAAACACAGGGTACTACATCCCCTAGCTGCATTATTTTCTACATAGGGTACGACATCCCCTGGTAGCATTTCAGAGTGCCACGAACCTCATTTTATTGCCAACAAAGGGTACTACATCCCATGGCTGCATTATTTTCTACATAGGGTACGACATCCCCTAGTAGCATTTCAGAGTGCCACGAGCCTCATTTTATTGCCAACACAGGGTATTACATCCCCTGCTGCATTATTTTCTACATAGGGTTTGACATCCCCTAGTAGCATTTCAGAGTGCCACGAGCCTCATTTTATTGCCAACACAGGGTACTACATCCCCTGGCTGCATTATTTTCTAATTAGGGCACGACATCCCCTAGTTGCATGTTACAGTGCCACGAGCCTCATCTTATTGCCAACACATGGTACTACATCCCTTGGTCGAATTACTTTTTTGCTACATAGGGTACGACATCCCCTAGTAGATGCCACGGGCCTCATCTTATATCCAACACATGGTACTACATCCTCTGGTTGCCTCCTTCCTGTTAACACAGGGTATAATATTCCCTATTATTAAAAAACTCTTTTTTAATTCTTTATTCTGCAATAGTAATGATAGTTTAATATGTTTTCAATAACTCACAAAAATTTCCTAGTGCAAACTGGAGCAGGAAAACTTTGTTCGTTTTGTTTGTTTGTGTTAGCTAGTAGGTTTTTCAGCAAAGCACGGATTTCATGTGCAAAAAATAAGATTTCATTTCTTTCCAGAGAAAGTGGAACGTTTGATCTCAATACCAGCCGCAACCAGCTTTGGCATAACTCATGCTGAGACATATGGTCAAGATCTTTCTTCCCATCGTCGGATCAAGAAACAAGCATGAAAGAATATTTCATAGTCTGTTGCATCGAGAGCATCAAGTTTCAATCCAAAGTCACTGGGAGAAGCAAATTAAGAATCAAGACAGGACTCCAGATGGCATTTAGATAGGATTTTTGTAACTCTTAGATTTCAAAAGTATGTAATCTTCTTTTCATTTTGATGTAATAGTGGAAACCGCAGATCGGAACCTCAACGGAACCTCAGTGGACTCACCACCTAAGTATGCTCCATCACTCTTCTTTCTACTTGAACTACACGTGACCTGATTCCCTTATAACTCGGGATATATATGCTGCCTAAAACCAAGGCTCGGTCGCACCTTCTCTTCTATCTTGTTTTCCTTTTCAAATAGTAGTGAGGTAAAAAATCAGTCACCTTGTTCATTTTTCTTTGCCTGAAACTCTTCATGTTTCCAAGCAAAGAGGGACATGCTGTGAACACCTAATTTTTGACCACACCCAAATTCTATACTAGTTTAGTGAAAATATTTCTTTTACGATTGATCTTAATATTTTTAAAACTTTTATCTTACTCTTTGTAGATTTTATTTTAGAAAAGATATACTCACTATATATTCACATTCCTAGAGTATAAGTTTTACTCCTAGTTTTAAATAAAAGAAAAATCTAAAAAAAATCTAATTAGAATTTAAATGTAAGCTATATCATTTTTCTTAGTATAATTTAAACGACAATGTAAATATTTAATTTTCTTATGTATATAATATTTAAGTATAAGGTAGCTAACTAATATTTTTAACTATGCATTTGACTTTCTAATTTCTTCATTAATAAATAATGAGTAAAAGTTATTAAACAAAAAAAATAACTAACGAAAAAAAGAGGAAAAAAAAAGGCAAAGCAAATAATAATAATAATAATAATAACAACAACAAGAAGTAATAATATAATTAAAAGGGATAAATCTTAAAAGATTCAAACAAAAACTATCCTAACCACTTACCATGATCTTCTTAACCTCCTTCCCCACTTTAATTCTAACTCTAACTCTTTTACATACCATTCACATTCCTTTTATAAATGGGGAACAAAATATAAAACAAAGAAAAAGGAGGAAAAAGGAACGAGAAAAAAAAAGAGGGGAAAGGAGAGAAAAGGGAGAAAAACGTTGAAAAGCAAAAAAAGAGAAAAGAGAGAGAAAACGTAAAGAAGAAGCAGAGAAAAGAAACGGAAGAAAAATTAGAAAGAAAGAAAGAACGAAAAAAAGATTATAAAAAAAAAAGAAAAAGAAAGGATCAATAAAGAAAGAGAAGAGAACGGAAGAAGAGAGCAAAATTGCGAGGAATTGGATAAGATAGAGGATTAGCAAAAAAAGAGAAATGAACATTGTTCATAGAGTACGAATTCAGTGAAACATATAGTTTAGTCGAGTTCTTTTGATCGAAGCCGAAGAGGTTTTGAGTTCGCGGATCCGAAAGTTAACAATTTTCAACTTTAAAAATCAGTAGATTATATCTATTGTGAAATCTTCGCAAAAGGTAATATTGAATCTCTTTGTTAGTTCAATAATAATATCATGATTTATGTATGAATGTGTGACATATTTGTATTAATTTTCTTAAAAGTTTGCTGAATACAAATGTATTTGCTTGCTTGGTATCTGATTTACCATCATCTATCTCTATAATTTAGTATATATAGTATTCTTAAAATATATCTCTAATCTTGGTTGATTTAAACCATCTTCGAAATTCAGTCAATAAATCCGTCATGAATAAATTTAGGCTTGATAACTTGGTTTAATTAATCCTTAAAATCATCTTTTATTAATTTTGCCTATTCACTCTTGTAAATAGGTCATAAATTACGATAATATTTTTTACAAGATTGTGATTGGTTTTTCTCTAAAAAAACAACAAAACAAAAAGGTATTGTTCTTCTTTGGTATTTACGTTTACAAATTGTTTGATTGCTTAGCCATAAAAGCTGAAAATTATCAAGTGCTGATTTTGTAGGAATATTTTACTTTGGAAAAAATTAAATAAATCTCTTAAGTAGAACACATTCTCCATGTCTTAATTTCACAGTAAGTTAAGTTACAGTGAAATTGTTCATTGTATACAACCTCACATTTATTTTATTAGTTAAATTTTTTAATATGATGTTAATTACTCAAAGCAGTGTAAGGATATAGATTATTATATTTTTACTATTGAAGTACAAGTTAGAATTTTCAGGAGTTATAATTTTCATTTATAAATTAAATTTGATTGTCTGTTAGCATAAACATATTTTTTTTTGTAAATAAATATGATGTTGAAGCTAGGCTATTAATTATATTTCTTTCCTATTCTCGTTGAATGCGGGGTCATGGGATAATGTAGTTAATTGGGGCCAAATATATTTCAATGCCTATTACTAGAAAATAATTGTAAGAGGGTTTAAAATGATTCATGAAATAATTCAAGACTAGTTCCAATAATAAAAGCATATATTTGTATATTTCGAATCTAAAAGAAACAAAATAATTGATATATTGTAAAATATGCTATTAGCCCATGTGTTCATACCCGAACCTTGGACTGATATGCTTAAATAATAAAAGGATTATATGCGCATTTCGCGTCTTGATACCTTTTTAATTTAAAATAATTATGTTATAACCATGTGTACATTCCGTACCTTGGCTTAATATTTAATTTCAACGAAGTACCTTGTGTGCGCACCTTGGTCAAAATAATTAATAAAATATAATAAATTAAGTGAAGCAGTAATAAATAAGCCATAATCAATAAACTACAAGAATAGCTAAAAATTAATTTAAGCTTTACATTAATCAATGGAAGCAACCGTGCTAGAACCACGGGACTCGAGGGGTGCCTTACACCTTCCCCTCGCTCAACATAATTTCTTACTCAGTCTCCAAGTGGTGACTCTAAATAATAAATAATCCCTTTTCAAAAGGTCACTTCAATTGGAAAAACTCTTTTAACTCAACCTCGTAATAAGGTTGTGTGACAAAAAAGAGGTGTGACTCTTTTAAAAAGAATTTTGTTCAAAAAGATTAATCAATCTTCAAGTAAGCAACGATGGCGCGAGGCTTACCTTCTTCTAAAAGATGAGCTTCTCTATATATACACAAAGACTTTCTTTCCTTCTACCAATGAGGGATAAAGTGCATAAGTGAAATGAACTCATTCAAAATTTCATTTTCCTCCATTTATTTTCCCACCATTTTTCCATTCACACCTCTTTTGTTATTAATAAATAATAACAAACCCAACATGAGTGGCTTATTTTAATTAAACTTCTAGTTCTATACATGATTCTTTGTTGAAAAATCGCATATTATTTTATGAAAATGGTTGCAGTAGTAATTGTTGGTGAACTTACATGTAACTGTTGAAAAATAAGATGAAAAAATAAATAAAATGATATCCAGACTGAGGCGCGAATATCTCGTTCACTTTAAGGGACATAAGAGCAGAAACTAGAACTCATTTTTTTATAAAAGATTGAGAGGGAAATTTGGAAATATACATCGGGAATTTTATAACTGGCAATTAGCAACCAAAGTTGGTCGCTAATTTCGTGTTTCTTTGACCAATCAAGTCTGACCAGTCAGGTCAATATTTTAACCATATTATCGACCAAAAAGTGACCGACCAACCTTGGTCACTATTGTATTTAGAATAATTATTTAATTATTTCTCCAATTTAGCGATCAATTTTGGTCGCTTTTCTTGATAGACCAATTTTGATCAGCGTCCCGAAAGAGAGGTCTTTCTTTATAGTTATGAAATTGCTTTGATTGAAAAGCAAAGCCGATGATGCCATAAGTGAGGTAAGCCCTTTTCAAGAGATAATCGACCTCATTTTGCAAAAAGACGATAGTCTGATGTTATATAAATATGATTATTATGGAACATGCATCGAAATCCTGACTCAATTTGTTGGATCTGATCTCATTTCCTTGGGTCATCTTATCTTATCCTTCAAACCTCTTAACACCACAACTAATAATTCTAATGTAAATTATAGTTATTGGGTGTACCTGAACCATCTGTTCCGAAATTATAATTATTGACTATTTCACTGCTTTTGCCGAGTGATGAAACTTTTCCATCACCGATGTAAGATTTTGCACAACATGTGGTGTTTCCCCTGCCGTCGCACCTTGGCTTACCTGCTGATTGGTAGCATTAACTTGATCTATCTGTTGGTTAGTAGGTTAACTCAAGACATAACTTTTTTGATAATTAAATTCAACAAACGTAACTCACTGATAATTTATTGGAATTGAAGCGAAATTGACAAAGATTTTTGAAGAGAAAATAAACGATTGTTAGGGGCAAAATTTCACATTAGAACAACTGAGCTCCTAACTTTCAATTTTATAGCTCATATATCAATTTACAACCAATTAGTTCAAAAATAATATGTTAATATTCAACATCCAATTCCAATAGTTTCTTAAAATTACTATTATAAAATTCCTCAAGCTTTAAGATAATTTTCAAATTAACAACTATGACTCAAATATTAGTTCAACAAACCAAATACATTTGGGTGGTTAAAATTAGAATTTTTACAAACTTAAATATGTGGGTTCAAATTCCGAATTTGAATTTATGAGAAATTTGGAGCGTGTGCTACTTAGACTTGTTAGAGATAGTATAAGGAAGTTGTATATAAAATTTGAAGTTATTTAATAGAAATTTGGACTGGTTTTGAACAACAATTGTACCTAAAAATCGCAGAAGAAGTTCGTCTACGGACGCTTGTGTAAAGGTATATAAAAGTGTAAAATAGTGTATAGGTGCGTTTCTACACTCATATACACTGTTCTACAAGATTATACATTGTCATACAAAAAACTGACTTCGTCTTTTTTTCTTGCGTTTTTTCTGAAATTTAACTCAAATCTTGCTCAAATTGTCACGCCCCAAAAGCGAGGGGCGCGACCGGCGCCCGACTGGGCAGCCCCAGTCAAGCGGACCTGGGTGCCTTTCCGATCCCACGTGTTACCCCGTAATTTCATAACTCATTAATCAAAGGAATTAGCCCTTTATAATTAAAACATCATTTTACAAACATACATGGTTACTTAAAGAGGTTTACAACTTACATCGCCCAACATACAAAATGCATATTTACATAAGTTTGCAACCTACGTTTACTGTCTACGGAGCCTCTAAGGATATAAAAGGATGATATAATAGTTGTCGGTAACAAGGTTCCGGCTGTACCTTACACCAAAATCAGAACAAGACTCCAAAATAATAAGTGGCATGAACCACGCAGGGCCCAAGAGAGGAAAAGGGCTCACCAATGCAGCAGACGGAAGGTGAAGGAGAGCTACGTCCAGTGGACTGGGGTACCTGCTATGGATCCACCTACAATCATAACATGAATGTAGCGCCCCCGGCAAAAGGGACGTCAGTACATTTGAATTGTGCTGGTATGTATGAACAAACTTTGCCCTAAGTAAACTCAAACCATACACAAGTAGCAAGTAGTAATGGAATCAACAATCAAATACACATAAAAGGAAACAATCAAGCTCAACAGCGTTACAAACTCTCCATTTCCCCTTCAACATTTTCAAATCAATGATTTCACAACTTTTTCATATTTTCATTTCAGTAGTAATTTCAATCACTTTCTATCCTTATTACCCCGGACACCCTTATTACCTCTGCCACCCTTATCACCACAACCCACACCTTATTACTTTGTGTTGTACCATGCAATCCGATTCCACCAAAACAATCACAATTCACAAAAAATACAACAATAACAACAATTTACAAGGAACAACAACACCAATTCTCAAGGACAACCACAACAATTCACAAGGGATTTCCATACTATCAATACCTCTTCCACCATATTCAACAGTTCATATGCAATTTAGGTCACCATCATAATTTCCCACAACAAGCCAAACATGTTATTACCTCAGTTGTTTTGATTGCATCAATTACAATTTATTTCCATCATTTGTTTCTCGACTCTTACCACATCACACATTCACAACCACACATTCGGTTCATTGCCAATTACTTACACCATTATATCGGGAGACTTAACAACAAACACTCAAATCATGCCAACCACAAGAATCTTACAAATAATCTACGTAGATATCACATACCAAATAATCGTACACCAAACAAGGTGATTTTACAAAGGTCAAAGTTAGTCATACATACCTAGAGTCGAATTCCATTTTAACTTCTACTTTCAATTCACCAAATAGTTTAGCAACGTCGATCTAGTACACAAGTTAACAAATACATCTTAGGATTGAAGTTCATACCTACAACCCAAACTTATTTATGTTATCAACTCCTCTTTTACAATCATTTACTCCTACCCAAATCATCTTACAAAATTTAGGCTTAACAAAGGCATGCATGTATATTTTAAACCATTATTTTCGAAAATCAATGCATGAGACTCCCCCCTTAGTTTGCACCTAAAAATCAATGAAAAGGGGTTAGGAATTTTATCTGCAAGAATTGGGGTGAAGATAATTACTTTGAAATTCCCCAGCCCGGATAGTTTTAAAGAATCAAATTGATGGAGATGACTTTCTCTCTCAAGAATTCTTTCTCCTCTCTCTCTAATTTGATCAGAAATTATGTTATAAATAAGGGGTTGGGGTGTTTAGAAAGGGGTCAGGTTTAAAATTTATAAAAAATAGGATCCCGAGTCGGATTTGCGGTCGTGCTTTGCGATCGCATAGTGGGAATGCGATCTGCATAATGCACCACAAAAGTGCTTCAGAACTCTGGACATTTTGTTTGGGTTTGCGACGAAAATGCAGTCCGCATACCCGATTTGCGGTCGCATAATGTACTATATTTTTTACCTTAAATTTGACTAACACACTGATTCTTAAAAATGCGACCCGCATATCAGTTATGCGGTCGCATAACGCACCGTATTTTGACCTCAATTTTTACCAAATCACTGACTCAGTCTGCGGCAGAAATGCGGTCCACATACTTGGTTTGCGACCCATTCCGGACCGCATAATAGTATTTTTTTTTTGGAAACTTTATTTTTTGATTTTTAAATGTTAAACTAGTACAAAGGGTCCGAATTGCATTTTACACATCCCTAACACATATTCGGGACTTGACCCTACGAGCTACTAGGTTTTGAGGACAAATTTTTATGGGGCCTTACACAAATCTACTCCAAATCACTTTAAATTTAAATTTTGAACTCCTTTTGATATTTTCAATTAATTGGAACAACACCCAATCCAAACAACTAATAAATTCAAAAAATCCATTTTGAAAAATGAAGTTTTCTACTCTTCAATTTTCTTACATTGTAACCCGGTGACACAGGAGTAGAAGCAGAAAATACGCGGCCCCTTGAAGCATATGTAGAAGATGTGAGAAGAAGAGAGAGTGAAAGCAATGGTTGTGAGAACGCAATTTAACTCCATAGTTTAAAAGCAATGATTGTACGCACACAAATTTTGAATTTACTAGTATTTTCAAAATATGTATAATGTGGGCTAGGTCGAGTAAAACTTAAAAACATAAACCATTGTTTGTTATGGTATGAAATCATGTGCATTTTCTTGCCATTTTTTCCACTGTTGTTTAACCTAAAATTGGTCTAATAGGTCAAATTAAATAAATTTATAGTTTAAGGCACCAACAATCGATTTAACACACTTTCCCAACTATTATCAACACAAAATACTGGAAATAACGAATAAGGTAACAAAATAATAAAGTAAAATGGAAGGGAATTCTTATGGACCAAAATAACTCCTCTTCCTATCTCTTTAAGCTCCACTTGCTGGAAATACAATGCTATGATTAGAGTGATTCTAACACTAATTGTGACGGTATCAAATTTACCAGCACTGATTAACCTTCAACTTCAACTGATATCGGACTTTAACTTCTCTATAATCCTATACTGTTCTTGACACTGTCAAGATCCAATTAGTCCAAGTGAAAAGTTTGTTTTTACCAATATATCTCCCCCGATTCCACATTTTGGCGCATTTATTATTTGAAGAGTTGAAGCCTCAAAGTTCTTCTTTAATTTACCATATTTCTCTTAAATAATTTTGTAATATATTGAATTATTAACTATTTTGAGTTTCATATATATATATATATATAAAAGTTTGTGAAGTATGTGTTCGAATTCACATAGAAAATTACCAAGTATTTTGATGATTCATATTTGGTGTCATGCCAAACCAAGTGAAATGGAGGGATTATGAAATTTTCCTTTAATTAGGAACCCTGACTTTTCATAAGTCTCTTCTGGTAGAACCATGAGGAATAACCTTTTGCTGACGAACTAAGCTGGAATTTGAACTTGTCTTTCTTACAATGTGAACAAAGCCCTATGTATGTCCACTATTTCCCAATTTAGAGTATCGAAGTATTATTCAACAACCCCTTTTAATTATTCTACGCTCACCAACTCGGAGTTTTGGTAATATTTGAATGTTGAACCCTCAGCTGAATGACGAATATTGATGGCTACCTCATAAATATTCTGATGAACGCTACCTTTTGACTTTGTCTCTTGCAAAGTTCAATGGCCATCTCTAATATTTCCCATCAATGTTATTGTATGGGTCTGAATTTGTCCGATCCCGGGTTACAACTAGCACGACAGGCAGTCGCAAATCCACGAGTATAAAGATATGATCCAGAGGCGAAAGTGGAAACAACCTAGCGTCGTCATCAGATTAGTTATAGTAGTTATTCCTTAAGTCGTCACCCCCATGGATGGCGAAAACCTCTTAGTATATATCTTTGTTATCTTTTCGCTACAACAATCCTAGAAATTATCTCCGGCTACGATTTAACCCTTCATCTTTTGATTGATTTGCATATAAAGAGTTAAAACTCTTTTGAGTCAAACAATTTGGCACAATCTGTGGCGAAATCAACGATCACTGTTCTTCAATACCCCATAAAAACCAACAATGGCAGAGATTGAAGATGATAGCAGATGTCTCAAACAACCTCTTAAGCTCTCTCAGCGAAGCCAGTAGGGAAGACACCGAAAATACAACACCAAAAGCTACACCGAAGGGGGAAATCTCACCATCTCCACACGAGGATCTGAGGATCTTACGTGAAAGAGGAGCTTCCACGTCCACGGTGAGAGAAACGCCTCCAAAAATCGAAAAGTTGCTAGAGGAATGGTTGACAAGTGCTCTGAATAACATGCTCGAAAAATCCCCTCAAGGAAATGTCAAAGGCCTACCGACTGCAGAAATCACAGCCACCATCGACAAATCAGGCGCTGCACGAACTGGCAATACCTGTTGTCATCGATGCAAATGACGATGCACTCGCTACCATCCTAAAGAAAATGGAACAACTGGAAAACAAGAACAAAGTACTTCGGGATCAGTTGAAAGAGCACTAGGAAATGGTCGATAAAATACCTCGCGCCCCTAAACTACTACCAAGACGCAATGTCGGCCAATTTGTCGAACAACCATACAGCGAGGGGGATGCTCCTCACCCCATCCCAAAAACCTTCAAAATGCCTCCATATTTGAGAATATACGATGGAACTATGGATCCAGAGGATCAATTTATCCATTATGTCACCACGGTGAAGGGTAATGACATGTCTAAAGAACAAGTGTCATCCATGTTGTTAAAAAAGTTCGGTAAAACTTTGACAGGAGGACTGACGTGGTATTCCCAGCTACCAGCACGATCGATATCAACATTTGAGAAAATGGTGGATAAATTCGCTAAACGCTCATGCTGGAGCGAAAAAGGCCGAAGCTAGGGTCAACAATATCTTTCCCATCAAGCAAACGGTGGGCGAGGGACTTTGAGACTTCCTGGACCGATTCAACAGAGTAAGGATAGGGCTGCCAAATGTGTAAGAAAGAATAGTAGTTGCAGCCTTCCAAAATGGGTTAAATAGAACAGGTCAAAGGCAACCAAGAAATTACTCAACAGACTCATGAAGTATCCCCCCACCACGTGGAAGGATATTCACAATGCCTACTGCACTGAGGTAAGAGCGGACGAAGATGATCTTAACGGCCCAACACAGCGGCTAACGTCAGTTCAGACTGAGGCAAGAAGGGACCTACGTAACGATAGTCGAAGGGATCAACCCTCGTGTTTCAATCGCGAAAGACATCAGCCTTATGTCAGAGCATCTAATCCGCCTCCTACAAGGCATCCAGATGTCGTGCTGCGACACATCACACCCCTTTGAAACAAAAGAGGTATCAATATTTGTTATCTGCTCATAACTTTTATGTTTCCCCTTCAGAGATAGTGTACGCGCTAGAGAAGCTGGGCACGAAGGTGCAGTGGCCACAAAAAATGAAATCGGACCCAAGCACGAGAAGGTCGAATGTCCTCTGTGAATTCCATCAAGAAATAGGACACAAGACCGAAGATTGCATAGGTTTGCGACAGGAGGTGGTCAGGATGTTGAATCAAAGGGTACCTAAAAGAACTGCTCAGAAATAAAGGGAGGGCCAATTTTTCAAAAGGACGTGACTCATCTCAAGGACCTCCAAAGCCACCATCACCGACATGTACCATACAGATGATTATCGGTGGAGGGGATGACTCAGTAATCAACCATGTGAAGTTCACCACCATGCAGAAGCTCAAACGGATGGTCACCCACGAACGGTATGATAACATTGAAGACCGTATCATCTTCAAAAATTCAGATGTCAACGGTTTGTCTTTCCCTCATTATGATGCTTTGGTTATAACGTTACGCATCGCTGATACAGATGTAAAAAGAATAATGATAGACGATGGAAGCGGCGCATGTGTTATCCACCCGAGAGTTCTCATACAAATGAGGCTTGAGTATAAAATAATACCCCGTTGCATAACACTAACGAGTTTTAACAATGCAGTAGAGCGGATATCTGGGGAAATACCGCTGCCAGTTCTCACTGTGGGAGTCACGCTGGAAACCACATTCAACGTTATGGACCAGGAAATAACCTATAATGCCATCAAAGGACGCCCATGGATACAAGCCATGCGAGCCGTCCCCCTCAAGTTTCTACCAAGTGACCAAATTTCCCACCCCATGGGGGATATTCAGCATTCGAGGCAAACCACGCACTACCCATGTAAGGCCCCGGAAAATTTCGCTAAGCAACCTAGGATCTCGTGGTGCCACGTAGGCTTATTATAATATTTTTATATGCTATTAACATGGCGTACATCAATTGAATTTGGTAAAAAGGTGTATAATTCTTATGGTAAGTAATTTGGGGTCCAAGGAAAGGCCTAAGTCTAAGAAAAATTGGAAAAGTTCTTAATATGCTAAAATTCTGAATGAGCTTGCACTAGACGATACTTTGAACGAGCATATCTAAATATGTATAAGATTTTATGTGATGAAATCCTATCAAATGGAAGGTGTTTGAGTCTAGTTTCCGACGCTTCAAACCGTTTGTCATTTGTACATTCCTACGCAAAGTTATGATCAAATTACCAAAGGCTGGAAAATGCGATCCTATGTATAATCTGCGACCGCAAATCCTATCGCATTTCTGACTTTGCGGTCGCATTCCTATCGCAAAGTGGTCCAGTGTAGCCCAGTTTTGGGAACCGATTTTGCGGTGCATTATGCAGCCAACATTCTTATTTTGCGGTCCACTTTGCTGTAGCAAACCCGACATCGGAGGGTTAATTTCCCTATTTTTATAACCCGACCCCATTTTAATATATGGTCTTTGGAGATTCATCTGGGGTCATTCTCTAGTGATTTTAGAGAGCGGTGAGAGAATTTTAGAGAGAGAATGAGGAACCCAACATTTAAATCATCCAAATCCTGCATCAATCTTCAAGAATCAAAGAACCCAATCATAAATTCATCATCTAAGATGAAAGATTCAATACCCTAGGTTTCAATTTCGAGTTTAGGGTATAAGATGGGTATTGAGATATTATTATTGGGTGGAATACTATTATGTATACATGCATGTACAAGCTAGGTTTGTGGAAAGATTGTTTAACATAAATAAGTAAAGATTTGGTTGGGGAATGAAGGAAAACCTCGAAAAAGAGATTTGAAATTTAGATGCTCAACTAGTATTTGATAAAATGCTCAAATGAGCTGAAACGATGAATAGCTTTCTAATTTGTGTTCAATTTTGTTATTTCTCATAGTAAATTGGAATTGCTAGAATTTTTGGAATGTTGTAGTAACTTAAGAAAAGCCTAATCGAGGTATGTATGACTAACTTTGACTTTGTAAAGTCACTTTGTTTGGTGTACAAATATTTGGTATGTGATATCTACATGGATTATTTGTGAAATTCTTGTGATTGGTATGATTTTAGTGTTCGTGGTTAAGTCTCTCGATGTAATGGTGTAAGTAATTGGCAATAAACCAAATGAGTGATTGTGAATGTGTTATATGGTAAGAGATGAGAAACAAATGATGGAAGGAAATCATAAATGATGAAATTGGAACAACTGTGGTAATAACATATATGGCTTATTGTGGGAAATTATCGTGGTGACATAAAAAGCATATGAGTTGTTGAATATGATGGAAATAATATTGATGATTACGGAAATTCTTTGTGAATTGTTGTTGTTGTTCCTTGAGAATTGTTGTTGTTGTTCTTTGAGGATTGATGTTGTTCTTTGTGAATTGTTGTTGATGTTATGTTGTTGGTGAATTGTTATTGTTCAGTGGGATCGGGTTGCGCACCGCAACACAAAATAATAAGGTGTGGGATTGGTTGTGGTGATAAGGGTGGCCGAGATAATAAGGATGGAAAGTGATCGAAATCATTACTGAAATGAAAATATGAGAAAAATTGTGAAATCATTAATGTGATAATGTTGAAGGGGACAAAGGAGAGATTGTAAAATTGTTTGGCTTTGGTTGTTCCTTTCATGTGCATTTGATCGTTGATTCTATTAATATTTGTTACTTGTGCATTGCTTGGAATAGGAGAGATTATGAAACTTGTTTGGATTTGGTTGTTCCTTTCATGTGCACTTTGATCATTGATTCTACTAATATTGGTTACTTGTGCATTGCTTGGAAAAGAGAGATTGTGAAACCTGAAATGAAAATATTGAAAATTTATGAAATCACTAATGTGATGAGATGATGTTGAAAAGGGAAAAGGAGAGATTATGAACCTTGTTTGGCTTTGGGTTTTTCGTTCATGAGGATTTGATAGTTGATTCTATACTGTTGGTTACTTGTATATTGTTTTATTTTCCTTGGGGTAAGGTTTGTTCATACATACCAGTACATTCAAACGTACTAACGTCCTTTTTGCCGGGGGCGCTACATTCGTGTTATGATTGTAGGTGGTTCTGTAGTTGGTACTCCAATCTACCGACATTAGCACTCCTTCACTTCCCGTCAGCTGAATTGGTGAGCCCCCTTTCCTCTCAGGGCCCGACGTGGCTCATGCCGCCTTTCTTCTAGAGTTTTATTTTGGTTTTTGTGTAAGGTATAGTCGGAGCCTTGTTGCCGGCATTTCTATATCATTCTCCTGTTGTATTTAGAGGCTCCATAGACAGGTTGTGGGTTGTGTCGGGTATTGGAATTTAAATAGGAATATTGATGTTTGGAAATGATGTATAAAACTTGTAATACGTTTAAAATGGCGAATGAAGTTTCTAATAAAAATGAAATGGAAATCGATAATGATATGTTTATAGAATTTGATTAATGAAATCTATCTCCTATTTATTCATGAGTTAGTTTGGGTAGAATGAGACCTAACAAGCTTGCTTGGTCGAGTTTACTCGATTGAGCGCCAGTCGCGCTCTTGTGATTTTAGGGTGTGACAAACTTGGTATCAGAGCCTAAGGTTTTAAAGTGTCCTAGGATGTCTCGGAGCCGTGTCTAGTAGAATCCTTCTTATCGGTGTGTTGTCGACCACATCCATAAGTTGGAGGCAATTCAAACATTTAGGAATTTCACCCTTCTTTGATACTCCAATTGTGCTATAGAGCTCAAGTTAGGGAGCCAGTTTCCTCTCTAAGTCTTGTTCTCAAGATTGATAACTTTGATACCATAATCCACGAATTTGAAGCATGTAAGGAGGGATTGATCCACCATTGAATCCGAGTGGATTGCCTAAGGACTTGTTAGGAGAATGTATTGAGTTGTGGATGGATTGGTAAAACATATCGCTAAGATGGGAGTGTCCTTGTCCCTATTGATGTCTCTGCATCATCACATCATGTAGTATATCAGTATGTTACCTACGTAGGTTAAGGATGTGGAGTCGAGGGGTATTGATTAAGCTGTTGCCCTATCAACCTAACATCATTAAGGAAGTCAAATGAAAATTTCTACTCATTGTATATGTACATCCATATTGAAGAGTCCTCATAAACATGGTCAAAACAAGATGTTGAATAACAAAACATTGCGTGTATCGACTCTTTGAATGAGACACACTATTCGTGAATCCACTCTATTATGAATTCTCTTATTTACAATCTTGTGAAATTAAGTTCTATAATTATGCCCTTGAGTTGAGTTATAACTCTACGATTGATACTTCCCACTTGATTTTCCTAAATTCTCACAAAGGGACTATATCCTATGAATTTCTTACAGAATTATTTTATTTAAATGGACAAAATCTATTCGCTTTTGGGCAGGGGTAAGGCTCGTCTACATATTACCCTCCCCAGACCCCACCTGGTGGGAGTATACTGGGTAGTTGTTGTTGTTGTTGTTGTAAAATCTATTCGCTTGTGCCTATATATGCACCATCGTAAAGTTTACCTATGTGGTGTCAAGTTCCATGCAAAGCATCCTAGCATTGTGATCCTTCTTGAGTCACTCTTTTACTTAGTTGTGTATATGGCTTATATGGTTTGAACAGTCAATCTACTCTTTTGCAAATATCATCATGAAACCCTCTCACTGCCTAGTAACATAAGGGCATGAGTTCATGTCAATAGAAATGGTCACCGTGTGCATAATGTCTCTCTGAAAATTGAGATCCTTAAATCCACGTCATAGGAAGATCATGGATCACTATAACTTCCGTGTCCACTTGGGACATCCAACAGTAAGTAGCTCACTTTTCCCTAGTATTGTGGTTTCTCGTGGCATGGTCATATATTGCAGTTGGGAGTTAATATAGCAGACATGTCCAGCTCATAATAGATGTTCACTTTCTCTTTACACCTTCATAGCATGTGTTCATTGTGTTCTTTAGTTAGTGACTTCATTGTGCTAGTTTCCCCACACTTGTTCGATAACCATGAGAGAACATATCCTTCTATGAGTCATTGTAACACTTTTTGTCTCGTAAGGACCCTTACTAGGCTCTCCGTCAAGACCAAGCACACCTTTGGGGGTTATTATAGCACAACACAACGTTTCTCATATTCTTCTATATATCATTAGCATCTGGGTAGCTCTCAAGTTGAAATCTATGAAGAACTTATTATGAACATCTGTAAACCCTCCATGATTATTCTATACTATCTCATTGGGTTCTCATAACACTTCAAGTTCATCGAGGGTTGATAGCATGTCGCAATTACCGAAATTGAATGATCTCTTTCCGATAATTGATTATCTACACTTGTGCTAGTCCAGCAATCTGCTTATCAGTTTAAGTCTTGCCTTTTGGTTTTGGGTTGGCCAAGGAGAAATACACCTAGTAACACATTCATATGTCAAAGCCTTTCTCTCAGTCAAGTCTTATAGCATCTCCCAATATGTCTTGTAATAGCTGGTTGCGTAAAAGTTGTAGTGCTTCATTATAAAGTTGAGTGCTAAACATAATTGGATTATTTTGAATTCTAGAGCTAGACATCACGTGACTTCATACATAGGTCTTCTTTAAAAAATGTAGCTTCTCATAATCGCTTTATATTACAACACTTCCTAGTGGATACAATGTAAAGGTTACTTCCATAGGGCTCTTTCAGTTTCTTTTCATTTGTCTTGCATGCTCTGTTGTTTACCCGTAATCTTCAATGTGATATTATCTCAATGTCTTTACTAGTCATCCAACTATACTATTCGATTCAATTCACCTCATTTTTATACTCTACAAGTACCTTTTTCTAACAGGAAAGTAGGTAAATCCCCCTTTACTATGGACTTCTAATATCTTCGACTTAGATTAAGCTTGTTGGTTCCAAATGGTGCTCATTAGTTTTGCTACACTACTATCTATTTCATCTAATAACTCTCATTGTAAAATTCATTTATGTTTCATGGCATCAAAGAGTAAGTCTTATAGCATTAAGGCCGGAGACATATTCCTTTTGTTAGAGTAAATAAATATTACTGGTATTCTTTGTAGATACTCTTCTAACAACCATTTACCTGCTCTGCTTATCCATAACCCGGGTTACTTCTCCTCGATAAATGCATTAAGACGTCTCATTCTTTCGAACTTATCCATTTGGGCACTTTGAGGTCTTGTTTTGTACCAACTCATAACATTTTAAGTATTTTCTCGCCATTGTTATGGATCTTCTAGGGCTGTGAGGGCTTGTCTCATGGGTTTCAAAAGTAATGATTTTCCTTTAAGCTCAGGCTGAAATTGCCCTGATTTCAAACCAAAGTGCGTCCCCTTTTTCCAAAGTCTTAAATAGGTCTGATTGGATGGGTGTTATGTGGCATTTTTCTCACTCGATTTCTAAAATAATTGACTATATCATTTTCATGTGAGGGGATTTTTGCTACCCTTGGTATTACACCTCCTTGGGTGGATAGAATGTTATTTGTCTTTCTGCCCGGAGCATCATGTAAACCATTAGAATGCCTCTAACCAGTACATGATTTCATCCCAATATTTAAATGTTCGAGCTATGTGGTTTTACTCGTGAAAACGGTGAGATTAGATGCCTTCATATTTTTGCACATATCATGAGCATATTGATTTGGAATACAAGTTGTCATACCTTTGGTTCTCTCATATAGGGTCAATTGTCACGGGTTAAGCTGTTTGAGTTATGATAATATCATAAGTGTTTTAACTTCATTTTATCCTCATGGGCTTACGGTATAGATTCCTTGTGTCAGCTAACGTCATGAATGTCCACTTCATGTATTTTGAACCCAATATCGCATTCAAGGTACTAGAGCATGAACTGATTTTCCCTTCACTCTAGGAAACGACTTTGTCATGTACTTGAATATTCCTCTTTGATGATTACTATTGCCAATGTACTACTTACCCATATGCCTCATTTGTTTAATAATTGATGTCGTCACAGTGATTAACCATGTCAGCATTGTTAGTTGTAACTTTCGTGTCCCTTAGCATGTTACCTCATAAAGTACTCTACTCAGCGCATTAGTGGATTCCTAAATAACTCCAGCCTGATCTTGAACTCTATTGTTCCTCATTGTATTAGGTCCATTGGGTATTTTAAGTTAAGATGATTCAAAGATGAAGCTTCACAGTGTGATCACATATATATTTGATAGATAATTTCATGGTCAGTTTATGATAGCACATCTTAGAGTAATTATTGAAGGTCATCAAGGGTTAGTATGAGTGTTCGCCATAGATTTAGAGTTTGGAGGGTGAGCAGGCTATTCTCAATAATTTTCCCCTGGAAATGTTATGTGAGTTGATAATAAAGGTTGCATAATTGTGTTCCACATTAGGCCGCACTAGGAGTATGAAGTGCCCTCATAGTTGTTCGCCATCTATTTTGTAGATTCACATGTCTATGTCTAAGAAAGTAGGTGGAGATCAATTGTGTATCATTCTGGTGGAAATTAATGAAGGTGAAGTTAGTGGATAGTTATCTTATGCGAGATATCTACTTGTTATCTTTGTTAAGTAAGCTTAGGGATCGAAATTGCTCTGGTGAATGTGGTATGGTAAAGCATGTAGATATAAAAGGTCATTGAAGGCCGATAGTGTTGTGGATAGAAATTGGTTTTGGATTTGAAAGGTACCTTATACGCATTATGATTTAAAAATGTGCAGTCCATGCCCGAGTATCATCGTGATAAAGTAGTGTTTGTAATGCAGAGGTTCTTGTCATTGATATATACATTATGGTGCTTTGTCAAGTTGTGGGTGTGTTTTTATGATGGTTTTGGTGGTTCTCTGGCAGGTGGATAGGCCTATTTACAAAGGAGACTCTGTGAAAATTTCTAAAAAATATAGAAGTTAGTCAAAATTTAGGGTTTTGAGGTAGGTGGGAAAAGAGATCTATTATATTAAGCGTTTAAGTCGGACTTTACTCCTCATTCAAGGACGAATGATCCTACGGGGGATGTAAGTACCCGAAAAATTTTGCTAAGTAACCTAGGATCTCGTGGTGCCACGTAGGCTTATTATAATATTTTTCTGTGCTATTAACCCGATGTACATTAATTGAATTTGGTAAATAGGTGTATAAGTCTTATGGTAAGTTATTTGGGGTCCAAGGAAACGCCTAAGTCTAAGAAAAATTGGAAAGTTTCTTAATAGGCTAAAATTCCAAATGAGCTTGCACTAGAACATACTTAAACGAGCATATCTATATGATGAATAGCCTATCAAATGAAATATATTTGAGTCTAGTTTCCAAATCTTCAAACCATTCGTCATTTGGACATTCCTACGCAAAGTTATGATCAAATTACCAAAGGCTGGAAAATGCGATCCTATGTCAAAATCTACGACCGCAAATCCTATCGCATTCCTATCGCAAACTGGGCCAGTGTAGCCCAGTTTTGGGAACCGATCTTTCGGTGCATTATGTGGCGAACATTCTCATTTTGTGGTCCGCTTTGCTATAGCAAAGCCAACATCGGAGGGTTAACTTTTCTGTTTTTATAACCCAACCCCATTTTAATATATGGTCTTTGGGGATTCATTGGGATCATTCTCCACTAATGTTAGAGAGAGGTGAGAGAATTTTAGAGAGAGAAGGAGGAACCCAACATTTAAATCATCCAAATCTTGCATCATCTTCAAGAATCAAAGAAACTCAATCACAAGTTCTTCATCTAAGAGGTAAGATTCTATACCCTAGGTTTCAATTTCGAGTTTGGGGGTATAAGATGGGGTCGTGAGATATTATTATTGGGTGTAATACTATTATGTATACATGCATGTACAAGCTAGGTTTGTGGAAAGATTGTTTAACATAAATAAGTGAAGATTTGGTTGGGGAATGAAGGAAAACCTTGAAAAAGAGATTTGAAATTTAGATGCTCAAGTAGTATTTGATAAAATGCTCAAATAAGCTGAAATGATGAATACGTTTCTAATTTGTGTTCAATTTTGTTATGTCTCATAGTAGATTGGAGTTGCTAGAATTTTCAGAACGTTGTAGTAACTTAAGGAAAGCCTAATCGAGGTATGTATGGCTAACTTTAACCTTTGTAAAGTCACTTTGTTTGGTGTATGAATATTTGGTATGTGATATCTACGTGGATTATTTGTGAAATTCTTGTGATTGGTATGATTTGAGTGTTCGTGGTTGAGTCTCCCGATATAATGGTGTAAGTAATTGGCAACAAACCAAATATGTGATGTTGAATGTGTTATATGGTAAGAGCTGAGAAACAAATGATGGAAGGAAATCATAAATGATGCAATTGGAACCACTGTGGTAATAACATATATGGCTTATCGTGGGCAATTATCGTTGTGTCATAAAAAGCATATGAGTTGTTGAATATGATGGAAATAGTATTGATGATTATGGAAATTCTTTGTGAATTGTTGTTGTTGTTCCTTGAGAATTGTTGTTGTTGTTCTTTGAGGATTGTTCTTGTTCTTTGTGAATATTTGTTGGTTTTATTGTTGTGTTGTTTATGAATTTTTATTGTTCGGTGGAATCGGGTGCGCGCCACAACATAAAGTAATAAGGTGTGGGTTATGGCGATAAGGGTGGCCGAGGTATAAGGGTGGAAAGTTATCAAAATCACTACTGAAATGAAAATATGAGAAAAATTTTGAAATCATTGAGTAATAATGTTGAAGGGGACAAAAGAGAGATTGTAAACTTGTTTGGCTTCTTAACTTGGTTGTTCCTTTCATGTGCATTTGATTGTTGATTCTATTAATATTGGTAACTTGTGCATTGCTTGGAAAAGGAGAGGTTGTGAAACTTGTTTGGCTTTGTCCTTTCATGTGCACTTTGATCATTGATTCTACTACTATTGGTTACCTGTGCATTGCTTGGAAAAAGTGAGATTGTGAAACTTGAAATGAAAATATTGAAAAATTGTGAAATCACTAATGTGATGAGATGATGTTGAAAGGGGAAAAGGAGAGATTGTGAACCTTATTTGGCTTTGGTTGTTCCCTTCATGAGGATTTGATTGTTGATTCTATATAGTTGGTTACTTGTATATTGTTTTCTTTTCCTTAGGGTAAGGTTTGTTCATACATACCAGCACAATTCAAATGTACTGACGTCCCTTTTGCCGGGGGCACTACATTCGTGTTATGATTGTAGGTGGTTTCATAGCAGGTACTCCAGTCCACTGACGGTAGCACTCCTACACTTTCCATCAGCTGAACTGGTGAGCCTCTTTCCTCTCGGGGCCTGGCGTGGCTCATGCCGCCTTTCTTCTAGAGTCTTATTTTGGTTTTTTTGTAAGGTATAGTCGAAGCCTTGTTGCCGGCATTTCTATGTCATTCTCCATCTATATTTAGAGGCTCTTTAGATAGGTTCTTGGTTGTATCAGGTATTGGAATTTAAAATAGGAATGTGGATGTTTGGCAATGATGTATTAAACTTGTAATACCTTTAAAATGGTGAATGAAGTTTCTAATGAAAATGAAATGGAAATCGTTAATGATATGGTTATAGAATTTGATTAATGGAATCCATCTCCTATTTATTCATGAGTTAGTTTGGGCAGAGTAAGACCTAATAGGCTTGCTTGGTCGAATTTACTCGGTTGAGCGCCAGTCGCGCTTCTCGGATTTTAGGGCGTGATAGCCGCCTTGTCAAGCTAACAGAGTGAATAGCCGCCTTGTCAAGGTTCATTTCACGGTCCTCAACAGATGCCACAAATTCTTTAACGTACTGAGAAAAGATCACGCGCTGCAATGGAATGAAGAATGCATCGACGCCCTGAGGAAACTAAAAGCATACTTGTCATCACCACCACTACTCGTCAAAGCTGATCCAGGTAAATGTCTACTCGTATACTTGGTCGTATCAGAAGTTGTTGTCAGTGCAGTCCTGGTCCGCGAGAACAAAGGTACGTAATATCCTATTTACTATATCAGAAAGACCATGATAGATGCCGAGACGAGGTATCCTCACCTTGAAAAACTAGTTCTGGCACTAGTCACAGCTTCACGCAAGATCAGACCATATTTTCAATGTCACCCCATGAAAGTAATAACAACATATCCCTTAAAAGGCATTCTATATAAACCCGAGCTCTCAGGCAGACTAGCTAAATGGGCAATAGAGCTCAGCGAGCATGACATAACTTACCACCCGCGAACTGCCATTAAGTCGCAGGTGCTCGCTGATTTCATCTCCAACTTCAGCACGGAAATATTTCCAGAGGCAGAGCAAGAAGCGCTTCGTGCCTCCGCATATACCGACCTTTGGACTCTCTACACTGATGGTGCTTCGAATGCCTTAGGATAGGGATTGGGACTCGTCCTCGAAGTCCCTACTGGTGAAGTAATTTTCCAGTCCATGCGATGACCCAAAATGACTAGCAACGAAGCCGAGTATGAGGCTGTGATTGTCGGTCTAAAGTCAGCCCTCAAATACGGCGCCCGACGACTCGCCCTCCTTTGCGACTCTCAACTCTTCGTAAATCAAGTCACCCGGACTTTCCAAATCAAAGAGCAGAAGTATCAGTCGGAGATCCATAAATTACTGCTAAAGTTTGACGAATGCCACTTTGGTCAGATCCCTAGGGCACAAAACATCGAAGCAGATGGCCTCGCCAAATTAGCTGCGGCCACCAAGAATATCAAAAAGGAAAATATGGTCACCCTCCTTCATTCAGCCATAGACCATCTAGAGGTATTCTCTCTGAACTTAACTTGGGAATGGCGTAACCGCCTTGTGTCCTATTTATAGGATGGAACACTCCCACATGACAAAAAAGAAGCCAAGAAACTCCGAGTGCAGGCTGGTCGATACAACCTGATAGATCGTGACCTCTACAAGAGAACATTTGGCAGCCCCTTAGCCAAATGTCTCGGACCTCACCAAACAAGGCAAGTACTAAAGGAGGTGCACGAGGGTCAATGCGGTGCCTACACAGGGAATCACACCCTCGTTCGATGTCTTATTTGCTTCGGCTACTAATGGCCTACTATGAAAAAAGAAGTTGCAGACTATGTCTGAAGATGCGAGCAATACCAAAAATACGCCCATATTATACATCAAGCAGGAGAATTCCTCCATTTAGTCACCTCGTTGTGGCCTTTCAAAAAGTGGGGGATGGATATAGCGACCCCCTATCAACCGGATGAGGAAAAGTACATTTTCTTTTGGTTTAATTCTAACTATTTCTCTAAGTGGGTGGAAGCAGGTGCGTATGCCTAAATACGCGAACAGGAGGTCATCACCTTTATATGGAAAAACATTATATATATATATGTGTGTTTGTGTGTGTGTGTATGTGTTTGTGTGTGTGTGCTTAAATTGGTTTCAATTATAAATTCAATTAATTAAGCTAGCAAATGGAATTCAAATATTACATGATAGAATCCTAAGTCTACCCGGACATAAACATGCTTGAGCTACGTACGGACTCTCGTAACTTCGTGCGTACGTAGCACTCACAACTAGTTGCACATAATATCACATCACCTGAGGGGTAGTTTCTCTCTTACACGGTTAGACAGGAGACTTACCTTGCTCTGAAGTTCCATAACCGGCTCCAGTGCCACTCTAACTCTATAACTCAAATCTAAAGGATCCGAATCTAGTAAACCAATGTGCAAATCAATCAAATCATACTCCAAATGCATATAACTTATATAGTAATTCCCAATTTCGTTCAAAAAATCAACAAAGTCAACCCTCAGGTCTACGTGTCTGGATTCCGATAATTCTTGAAGATAATCATCACCAATAATACCACGAACTCAAATATATAATTTATTCCTAATTCCATATCCAATTTCGTTGTAGAAATTCAAAAATACCAAATTCTAGGATTTCTTCGTTGTAAAAGTTCAAAAATACCAAATTCTAGGTTTTCTTCAAAATCTCATAATTTCTACAAATTTCATGTTTAAATCCTTGTAGTATCCATGTAATTAACTAACATCATGTGGGAATTACTTACCTTGACATAGAAGAAGAAAGTTTTCCCTCAAAAAGCTCCCAAAAATGGCTCACCCAAGTGAAAATGGGAGAGAAATGAACCAAATCCCGCATAAAAATCAAGTCTTGCGACCACCTGATCGCATTCACGATGCCCAGCTGCCCCTGCCCTTCGCGACCTCCATGTTGCGTTCGCGTAGGTTGCCTCAGCTCTTCTACGTGTTCGCGACCTCTGTGTCGCGTTCTCAATGAGCAATCCTAGCGGCCCACAAAAATCCTTCTTCGCGAACGCGTATGACTCTTTGCGTTCGCGAAGAACAAAACCAGATATCAGCACCAGCAAAACAAGGAGAACTGGTCTGAAACCATATCGAATCATACCCAAGGCCCTCGGGACCTCATCCAATCATATCAACCAGTCTTAAAACATAACACAAACCTGCTCAAGACCTCAAATCACACCAGACAACGTCAAAGCTACAAATCAACAATCGAAACCTGCCTCTCAACTTTCAAAAATTCAAACTTCGACAGACGCGTCTAATTCAAACTTAAGTATTCTGGAATGACGCCAAACTTTAAGCACAAGTTATAAATCACAAGACGAACTGATTCCAAGGCTCGAAATCTCAAATGGAGATCGGTAAAATCAAAATCCACTTCTAACCAAACTTATAAAATTCTAAAACTTTCAAAATGCCGACATTCCAAAAATAAGTGCCGAAATGCTCCCGGACTGCCCGATACTTACCCTGGACATACGCCCAAGTCTGAAATCATCATACGATCCTATTGGAACCTTTGAATCCCGATTCTAAGTTCATTTACTCAAAAGTCAAACCTTAGTCAACTCTTCCAACTTAAAGCTTCTGAATTGAGAATTTTCTTTCCAAATTAATTTTAACCTTCCCAAAATTCAATTCCGACCACACACATACAAGTCTAAAACATGAAATAAAGTTACTCACAACCTCAAACCACCGAACAATGCGCTAGAATTTAAAATAACCGGTCGAATCATTACAAATTTATCTTCGATTCTTTGTTATTTAATTCAGCTTTTCTATTTAATTTCAGAATGGATAAGTTATTTCACTAAAATTTGTTTTCTGAAGGATAAACAACTCATTGATGTGCACAACAATTTATAAAGTACTATATACAAACGCGGATCTAGAATTTTTATTATGTGGGTTATTTCTAAAGAATGAAGCAAAAAAAATATTTTAAGTGGGATTTGATCCCTATTCCTCTTAGTAAATAGCTCAACCTTTAATCAAGTACATTATTCAATCTTTTGAAATATAAATACTAATAGTTAATATTATATAAATTTTAAAAAATATATATAAAATATCTAATTTTAAGGAGAGATCATGGTTCACTTGTCCCATAATCTCCCCCATGATTATATATACTTATTGCTGTCGTACTCGTCCTAGTCACAGTTTCAGAAGCGATGATATCGGAGCATGATGCAAACAATAGAAATTATTTTTCGTAAAATGTGATTTACGTTATTATCTCTCACATTTCTTAGTGTTTGGTGTCTTATTATTGGTAAATACCTTAATGCAAATACTATAATGCTGAGATGGATACGTGGAGGTAGCATTTCCATGACCATTTTAAGTATTAAAGAAATCCTTAGATATTGATTAAAATTAAACAAGTAAAATCGAAAAAAGAGTCGGGATAATATTGGAAAAATATTAACTTATTTTCATCAAGTTAATTTCTCCCATTTTGTATTGCTTTAATTATCCATTTAGGAAAATTGTTTCTATCAAATATTTGACATATCTTATCAGAGAAATATTTAACAAAACCATTTTCCATTAAAAAAACACAACCTTTTAGTAAATCTGTTGCTCAAATTGTTACCTAATAAAATGATTTGAGAGATCATTATATATTTCTAATTAGCAGTTGGGAGAAAATTAAAGTAATCGATCATAAGAATGTGAGAAGGTTCGGGTTAATGTGCCACTTCAATCCAAGTCTTACTTCGTCAGTTATAACCTTAGGCCAATTGCCAAGCCGCCAAGCAGGAGTGTAATTTTCATTATTGAACACGTTTGTATTTACTGTGCCATATTAACAATAATAATAACTACTAGTATAGTACTATAAAGTAAGCTTTGGGGAGAATAATATGTAGACGAGCCTTACTTCTATCCGAAAGGACAGAGAACTTGTTTCCATCGATCCCTCGGTGAAGGAAAGGAAAAAGAAAACAAAGACGATTAGTGTGCCATATTGACCCTAACAAAAGGCAACATTTCAAAAGCGCGTGGCACAGTTGCATGAAATATGACGATAACAAATAACATACACATTGCCAAATAATTAAGACGCAACTAAACCCAAACATTTTAGCAACAATTGTATTAGTTTATTATATACTTATAACGGATTATATTGTTTGTTAATTCATTTTAGCAGTGGTGGACTGGTCTCTGTCTTTCCCTCTTTCACAAATCCTTCTTTAATAAACTGAAACAATTCAACAAGCTAAGACGATAAGGCAGAGATGAAGACGGCGGCGCCATGGACAATAAGCGGAAGAAGAGGATTTGGTTTAAGCTTATACTCCTCCACCGTCATCCTCATGTTTAGTCTTCTACTAGTGGAGACAGCTGTAGCTCAAAGAAACACAACCAATGTTGCCACCACTAATCCTCCTGAAGGTTAGCTGCGGCTCCCACTCCCCTGTTTTTCTTATTTATTTTCTTAATTTACAATCCACAGATTCAAAATCCACCGATAATCTTCTATTTGGTCCAGTAAGTTAGGATATAAAATCATCTCTTGACATATGCCAATCTGAATTTTGTAAGAGGTTGAAATTACAGAAATTCTACTCCTCGCTCATCCACGTCAACGGAGGGGGAGCTATGATATTAAGTACGGAAATAATCTCTAAAGTACTTAATTAGATCTTGTTTTTGTATTAAAAACTTCGTTACAACAATTAGATTTTTGGACTTCAATTAGATTGAAGAGTATAAAGTCGATCGAGAACGTCACACCGTAGCTAGATCAAGCATCTAGTCGTCTTTAGACTTTTCAGAAGAGAACAACATATTATATTGTGTGATATGCCAATTGGAGTTGGTCGTAGTAAGTTGTTTGTGTTAGGTGAAGCTTGGTAATATAGACTGGTGTTGCAGTCGTGAAATGCCAAAATTTACCCCTCTTTGTATTTGCATATATATAAAATACATATTGTTATATATTCATACGAAATTAAATAATTTATTTTTTAAAAGAGAGCTATTTAAAGTAATAAAGTTTTTAACATATGTCTTGTCGTGCATATCAGTTGGAAGAAGTTTTGTTTTCTCTTGATGCTGTGACCTGCTGGAAGCGGCGAGGACAGCGAAATTTAGCAGTATTTGTGAATTATTATTGTACGGGGTAATTAAGTAATTAATAGGGATGAGATTGGATGGATAACGACAACTGTGTTCGCTGGCCTCCGTTTCCGTAAAGCTGGTCATCTTCCTAGAAAATCTAAAACTATACTTTTGTTATAACTTTTTTTTTTTGGTTATAATCATTTATCTTGAATTTACTTGTAGCTTTTCTAGTAGAATTTTTTTTTTCATTCCCATACCTCAAGCTCAAGATATCACACCACAACCTTGTGGTTATTTTTGTTATACATAATATTATTTCACTAATATTATTATTTTCTATTAATTTTCACAATTCTTTTAAAAAAAATTAAATTCATTTAATCATTTACTAAATCTTAATTTCTCAAATCACTGCAGAGATTCACACGATTCACTTCCCATCATTTGCTAAATCTTAAGTTTTAAATTTTGTTTCTTTAACAAACTGGCTTTTTAAACTAAATGTTGATTTTTTCTTTTACTATTACCAATATATTTTTTAGTAAAATTAAAAAGTATTTCTATACATTCTGTCTAGTTTACACACTGTCATATATTAAGAGTAATATTTTAAGCTAATACATACTAGTACTTCTCCCTTTCAAATGCCATGTTTTATTTGATTTCAGATGGTAATTAAGAGTGAATGTCTAGTGTATATATTTTATGCTCCCTCTATCAATATATGGAAAAAAATTTATATTTTTTTTAAATATTTTGAATTGTTAATTATTGTGAGTTATCATACTTTTTACGTAGTTTTTAAATATATAAATTTTATTGCAAAAAGCTTAAATATTAATGTTCGAATTCATAGTCAACATTAAAAAGTTTAACTTTTGATTTCGAACTATGACCATACATTGGGACAAACGGAGTTACTCTTTTTTGGTTTCCAACCTGTTCTCCATACTCCCAATGCACCTCGGCTAAATACAAATAAATGCAGGTCCATATCAGTGTAGTCAGGAATTACGTCAAGGGTGTTCAAACTTTAAACAAGTCAACAATATTTTTTTTTTTTGTCAGTAAATGATGTACCAAAACTTTTAGATCAAACTGCCCAACATTTAGCTAAACAAAAAAAAATTAATAGAACTATAATTTTATTAATCAAAATTAAAATAACAAAAAGACAACAATAGAAATCTTACTAATAAAAGTAAGCATAAAACCAAAGGAAAGAGAGAGTCGAGAGGGTTTGTAGTTTGTCGGGAGTTTTTGTTGAACTAATTATAGAGCTTGATTTTTAGGTTATAAAATTTATTTAAGAAATAACTTTTAGTTAAAATTTTACATTACTTGTTTATTTTTACACAAATTTTAAGTTTAAAGAGTTATTTTATTAGAATTGTTTTAGATTGAAAAAGAATCAAATAGACCACACATGGTGGACTTCATTTAGTTTTGGCAGACTTTGAACCCATGAACAACACATCACTTTAAACACCCTTAGCCACTAGACTGCCTTACTTAACTATACATGTTAAAGGTTTTCAAAATATAATATATAACTATTTAAAATAGTATTTAACTTATATATGCAGTATATTTTTATGTGAAGAGTGTGCGCTTGACCCCCTGGTCCATACGTAGGATTCGAACTCCATACCTATGGTAAAGGAGACGCGTGTATTATACACATGCAGTGTCCACATCTGATATATTTTTGTATCATAATACTAAGAAAAAAGATGCATTTGAATCAGTATCTCGTCTGATTTTGCATTATATACATATCATATGATGTGTATAGGAAGTTCCTCTTGAGACAATAGATACTATTTGAAAACTTTAAAGATGAGGACATTCAATTGAAATGGAAGTAGTAGTTCGTATTGTATGAACTTTCTTATGTGGGATCTTTTCACCAATTTTAAATTTGTATTGGTACTGTAATTAAGCACCATAAGGAGCCTTTTCCTCACAGTTGTCTTGGCATTAATAGATTTCTCATAGTTGTGAGTACATGCTGATACTGCAGCCCGTGCTTTGAACTCCATCTTCCAAAAATGGGGAATTTCCGCGACAAATCAGTGGAACATTAGTGGTGAGTTATGCAGCGGAGCGGCCATTGATTCCACTGAAATCCAAGATTTTAATCCCGCCATCAAATGCGACTGTTCCGACAACAACCGCACTCTTTGTCATATCACTGGCTTGTAAGTCACTCGTTTGCCCCACTCAATCTTAATCCTAGTTTTAGCCTATGCCTTTTTGACATTCCTTAGTTCTTTTTGGTCCGCATGATTCACTTTAATGACATTTGTCTAAGAAATGAATCTAAGATTCAAAGGTAATAACTGCTTCTTTTAATATATGTAGCTTAGATGCCTGAGCAAATACTAGTTACATGTTGCATCCGTCTCTACGTTGTATTTGAATTTATTTTAATATTAACCTCAAAGAATCTTAGACTAAGATGTGGAATTTAAACTTAATGATGATGCTGCTTCTTCATATTCATCTGTAATTTACTTCCAATGTGCATTCAGGAAATTATTGCAATAGGATGTAGTGTTTGAGATATTTACTTGCCATGTAACTCTCACAGCTTCTCTTTTCAATTATTCTGTACAGGAGAGTTTATGCAATGGACGTCGTGAGTGAAATACCAGATGAATTATGGAGCCTTACCTTCCTCAATGATCTGTACTTGCTTCCCCTTAAGTGTAGTTTTATCCTATACCGTTCATGTTTTTTCTCCCAACTACTGATATTTTAGTTATAAATTGCAGGAATGTTGCCCAAAATTTCTTAACAGGCACACTGTCCCCATCCATTGCCAATCTGACTCGCATGCAATGGCTGTAAGTCTACTCTAATTCAGTTATTTATACTCTATCCTGATAATTTTTGGAATTATTTTAAATGTTTGTTGTCTCCAGAAGCATTGGCATTAATGCTTTGTCAGGGGAGCTTCCGAAGGAACTTGGGTTGTTGACTGAATTAAAATCATTGTATGTTCTCATTACGTTCTTTGGACCCTTGGTTTTCATGATATATCATTGATGTATGAAGAGCATCTTCATCATTTCTTCTGCATTTATTCACCTACAAGGATGTAATTTCCCTGTGCTGCAGTGGTTTTGGCACAAACAATTTCTCTGGACCTCTGCCTTCAGAGCTTGGAAACTTAACAAAAATGACACAAATGTAAGTTATGATGCATTGTTTTGCATCTTAAAACTGCTATCATGTCAAATCCTAATATTTAGAGTTTTGCATTTTACATGGGAAATATTTTATCTGTTTATGAGTATCATACTGAATCTGGAGTATATTGCATTGTTTTAATTTATACATCAAAGGCAAGGCCCTGAAATTGTATTAGTAGAAGCATGAAGTTGTTAACGATCGCTTGCTGTATTTTTCATGCTAGTGGAGGACTATAGGAGTTAAATCTTTCTCCTATTCTGTATAAAGTAATCATTCCTTCTCTCAAGAGTATGATAAGCTATTTTATGTTGTTAATATTTGTGGCATATCGCATGAGTTACAAAAGATGCAGAATACAACAGGGCGAAGAAATAATACTCTCGTTATTTGTACGTTAGTATTCATCATCCTTGCACCTCTTTTTTTTACTTCTCATTACCATTCCAGATGTTTGAAGCCTTAAAATTTCAATTTGAACTTGCAACATACAGAAACAAAAAGGAAAGATAGTATAACTTGAAATATATAGCACACAGTTGAGACATAGCAGATGCCAAGCATAAAACATAACAAAGACATGAGAGTTTCCATCAAACATAGGATCAGTGGCGTGCTGGATTTGTCTCCAACAGGTCTCATGTCTCACACAGTATCTAATATCGATATGATAACTGTTAGAATATGTAATAGTAGAACCCTAATCCAATATGTATTAGGAGTAGCCTAATCCAATGTTTATTAGGAGTAGGATACGTTATGTGTGTATATATAGGGCTCATTGTATCATGTTTAATCTCAGTTATATTTTTCTCCCGTGCTTTCTCACATGGTATCAGAGCCAGGCCCATCCCAATTATTGTTACCGATGTTGGGCCCCCATTTATGTTGTCCACGCTCCAGAGATCTGGGCGTGAGGGGGGTGTTGAGTTGTCCCACATCGGAGGGATTTGAAGTCTTTGGTCTCCTTATATGGCTTGGACAATCCTCACCTCATAAGCTAGCTTTTGGGGTTGAGTTAGGCCCAAGATCCATTCTTATCATGGTATCAGAGCTTTGGTGAGATAATTATCGTTGTGCGTCATTCCAACGACATCCGGGAAGAAATAACTCAGTCACCGTGCAATTTTCCGGTGACCTAAGTGAATAATTGCGTCAAAGTCACTAATTATCATTGTGTTGTGCAAAAACAAACACCACCACAAGGCTCGGAATATAATTCCGACCAACCCCAGAAAATATGACCGAAAAATAACCCCCCACGCGCCGCCACGCGCTCGCCGGACTTCTGCCGCCGCCGGCGAGTTTATCCCACGCGGCGGCGCGTGAGAGACTTTGCGGTCAGAATTTCAAAAAGTTCCTTTAGGACAGTCTGATCGCCCTCAAATTCCGAGCCTACCCATATTTTTACTTTTCAATTCCGACCACTTTGAAGTTTTTCCGGCATATACAGTGATTTTTCCGGCTACTACAGTAATTTTCCGGCAAGAACAGTATTTCCTTCATCTGTTTCAGCAAGTTTTCAACGATGTCTTTGGGACTCGATGCTTTCGGGTCTAGAAACCCGGGTTCGATGTTAACTATATATGTAACAAGCTCGGTACATATGATTTATATGCACCAGCTTGAGGGGGAGTGTTAGAATATGTAATAGTAGAACCCTAATCCAATTTGTATTAGGAGTAGCCTAATCCAATGTTTATTAGGAGTAGGATAGGTTATGTGTGTATATATATAGGGCTCATTGTATCATGTTTAATCTCAGTTATATTTTTCTCCCGTACTTTCTCACACCATCACATCTACAGTGAGTATATTATAGTTGGTAAGATTTGATTTCCTTTATTATTGTACAGTCCTATAGTTGGTAGGATTTGGTTTCTCTCTGTACTCTATATATACCTTTGTAAGCAATACGAGAAGCCTCAAACCAATGAACTTCTCCCAAAACTCTCTACATGGTATCAGAGCCAGGCCCATCCCAATTATTGTTACCGATGTTGGGCCCCCATTTATGTTGTCCACGCTCCAGAGATCTGGGCGTGAGGGAGGTGTTGAGTTGTCCCAACATCGGAGGGATTTGAGGTCTTTGGTCTCCTTATATGGCTTGGGCAATCCTCACCTCATAAGCTAGCTTTTGGGGTTGAGTTAGGCCCAAGATCCATTCTTATCAATAACCACTTAGAAAAAGCACCATATGTGGACAATGAAAAGTAAAATTTTAGGTTTAAAGTTCATTTTCTCCTGAATAGGTCCTTCTTTGATTGACGAGATCTCTGATGTTCATTGTTTTATGAGAAGTATGAAACTAACTTTTCTGATAACATGAATATGTTGCATCTTTTGTAATTTTAGTTATTTGTTGTCCTTTATGTAGCTTTGTTTTCTTCCCCTGAAAAGAATGTTGTTTCCTTGCGTAGTTATTTCGATAGTGCTGGTGTTAGTGGTCCAATTCCATTGACGTTTGCAAAACTGCAGAACTTGGATACAGTGTAAGAGCTTTCTATCGCATGCTCCTTCTCTCCCAATATTTACTTGGACAAATTTGTCTTTTAAGAAATCCCACAGGAAAATTAACTATTCCGTCTTTCAGGTGGGCTGCAGATAATGATCTTACAGGAAGGATTCCTGATTTCATTGGAAGTTGGTCAAAGCTTACTACACTGTGAGATCACAGTTACTTGCACTATGTCCAATTAGCGTCATACTTTTTCCGTTGCAGCATTGCTATAATGCTCACTACTGCCTCTCTTCTGTAGCATAATATGCTATTGGTTTTTCTAATGCCACAGGAGGTTCCAAGGAAATTCTTTCGAGGGCCCAATACCTGCTTCCTTTTCCAACTTAACCTCTTTGACTGACCTGTGAGTCTTAACGACTGTCTTATATTCAGTTCATGGTTTAATATCCGTTTTTCTACATTTAGCATAATATGATATTTCCTTTTCTGCATAACTAACAGGAGAATAAGTGATCTATCCAATGGGAGCTCTTCACTTGACTTTCTAAGGAATATGAAGTCTCTAAGCAAGCTGTAAGGAACATGACATAGCACTAAATGCTACAAAGCTTGATATTGTGTTTCTTTTCCTTTTTCTCTTTGTGTTTTCAGAATCGACAGTCTAACCAACTAAATCTGGTATTTCCAGGGTTTTACGAAATAACAATATTTCAGGTTCCATCCCAGCCAATATTGGAGAATATCAGAGCTTGTCATTACTGTAAGTTCTGAGCATGATAATGTTCTTAAGAACATTTTAAGCCCTCACAAGTGTGAATTGAACTCTGATTATTTCACTTATATGGCCATGGCATGATATACTTTTAACAAGCATCACGCTACTATATTCAACTCGAATTTCAGTGGAAGACATTGAACTCTTTTTGACCATTTACTACTCCTTTGGTCTAACTTTTATGTATCTTTTTCTCAGGGATTTGAGCTTCAACAATTTGAGTGGGCGTATTCCAGATGCAGTTTTCAATCTGAGTTCGCTGACTCACTTGTAATAGATGATCTAATGTTTGCTTATTTTTTATACCACCTTACGATGTTCTCACGTGGTAACTCCCGTTTAATCATCAGGTTTCTTGGTGATAACAAGCTAACAGGCCTTCTGCCAGCTCAGAAGAGCGGCCCCCTCCAGACTATGTGAGTAACTCTTGTTTTTATATAATTTCAGTGTCAACTTTCCCCTTTTTCTTTTGGAATGAATATGCTGAACTTTCAAACGTTCTTTCAATCTTATTAAGCAAAATGAAGGACTATTTCCCTTATTTTATTTCAGCATATTCCTTATTGAGACTTTGAAGCCTTATTGGGGTGACTCAGTCTGCGATAAAAGCATACTAAAGTTTAATAATTATTTCTTGAATGAGATGAATGCTTGAAATTTTCAATATTTTAGCTGCAGAAATATCTGATATGCTTAGTAGTTGTTGCCTAACATCTTCCATCTTTCATGTGTAGAGATTTATCATACAATGGGTTGTCTGGAAGCCTCCCTTCTTGGATCAATGAGCAAAATCTGCAATTGTATGTATGAGAAAGCTGAAATTCATATAATGCTCACATATTCCCTTTTCCTCCTATCTTTGGATATCATTATCCTAACGCCGAGACCTTTGTGGAACTCAACTTGCAGAAATTTAGTTGGCAACAACTTTACAATGGAACAATTAGACAGCAGGTAATTAGTGCATTTCAGTTAGATTTTATTATTGAGCCTGCGTGAACGCGGGATGCTTTGTGTACCGGCTCCCAGGTCCCACTAATGGCTACCAAGTTCATTCATTATTTGTATTAACCTTTCCTTGTCTGAATTCTAAGATAAATCATGTTTGTATACATTGTTGCCATTATAGTTGCATGTGTATTTGAAGAACTTAAATGGATGGATACCACTTTTTCTTTCAGTTCTCTGCCTTCCGGGTTAGATTGTCTTCAACGAAACTTCCCTTGCAATCGAGGATCTCCGAGATGTAAGTTCTTTATTCAATTCGTTGACAAATATCCTACTCCAGTTTTCTGGTTATGCTAGCATGAATAAGTCTGAAAATCTCTGTCCTGCATTTTTTGTCTATAAACCACAATGCAAGAATTGTCAATATCCATTTAGCTGAATTCGTCCGTTTAAGGTAATATATTCAAGGTTGGGAATAGTACTGTTGTCTCTAAAAAATGATTATGCTTCCCCAAAATCCTCTCTGTTCTTATGAAACCTACTTCACGAGAAAGGGGAAGGTGAAGTAGGACGTGTTACTCTACTCTACTGCTAGTGTTCTGATATAAAGCTATTTCTCTGGTTTCTTGTCTTCTCATGCATGTGATTTTCATTATTCACAGGGTCCAGCTTTGCAATTAAATGTGGTGGACCTCCAATTACATCAAGTGATCGGATATCGTATGAGATGGAGAACCAGACTATGGGTCCAGCAACATATTTCATGACCAGGACAGGGAGGTGGGCTGTAAGTAATGTTGGTCTGCCTTCTGACAGTCCAGATCAGGACTTCACAAGCTTCTCCTCATCTCAGTTTACAAACACCTTGGACTCGGAGCTCTTCCAAACTGCACGAATTTCTGCAGGATCACTTAGATACTATGGCTTGGGTCTTGAGAATGGTAATTACACTGTAAACCTCCAATTTGCTGAGTCACAAATCTTAAATCCCCCAACTTGGCGTAGTCTTGGGAGGCGTGTATTTGACGTATATGTACAGGTATGCACTATTTTCTTTTATATTTATATCTATTTTTTAGATAACCATCAGCTTGACCGATTTACAATTGGGAGGGGAAAAGGAATTATCATCACTAAAATAATCATGAGTAGTTGCTTGATGTTATCTTCTCAATCAGTAGGCTGCTTTCATTCTCTATTGTATTGAGCTATCAAAACTCAAGATTATGATGCTCCAATGCTAATCAGGTTTTGTTTCTTACTTCCGCTGCTAAACACCTAAGGTTTCAGTTCTAACCATGTCCTTCTCCTCTATAGTTCTCAACTATGTATTTAAGGCTATAGAGAAACCTTTATTTGCCTTAAAGACATATTGTTCATAAATAAAGCAATATTGGAATGATTTGGGTCCGAAACGAGCAACACTTTGATTTTGAGGATTCATATGGCCGACCGCAACCTTGAGGAACAGTAGATTAATTGAATGATGTGGATATAATTGTCATCTAATTTACCATCCTTCCAAAAGCAAATCTCCACTTTATTTCACTGCTTTGAGCTATTTAATGCTGCTCACAAAAAATGCATGTTTAGTAGAAAGAAATTTTTCTTGCCTTCCTTTCCTACCTTCAAATCATAATTGACTAAATAATTTTATGGTTATCTTTTTCCAGGGAATTCGGGAGTTGAAAGATTTTGACATACGGAAGGAGGCTGATGGAAGATCCCTTAGAGCTGTTCAAAAGCAATTTAAAGTTCAGGTTTCTGAAAATCATCTAGAGATACATCTCTTCTGGGCTGGAAAAGGGACTTGCTGTGTACCTAGACAAGGCACATATGGACCTTCTATATCAGCAATTAGTGCAACCCCAGGTATCCATGAATTACAGACATTCAGATTCTGAAAAGTAGGCACTCAAAAACTGTATTGAGACTCCTAAGCTTTTGTACAGATTTTATTCCCACTGTTAGCAATCAGCCTCCTACTGCAAAAAAGAATAGGACCGGTCTGATTGTGGGCATTCTTGTTGGTGTTGGAGTCATAAGCTTGATTTCTGTATTTGCTGTTTATTACCTAATTCAGAAAAGAAAACGGCAACAGGCTCTTGAGGATGAAGGTAAGAAACAAAAGCTGATCTTGAATGGTTCTTCTGTTTTATGACTTTTAAGTGATTCATCTTTCGTTAGTTCTAACTGGAAGCTGTCGTAAGACCAGATCCTACAGGAAAGTTGGTTTAGCAACACTTCCATTCAAGATTCTTTTTTGTAAAAGGTTTCTGGACATGTTTGTGGTTCATTTCTTGTTTTCACACTTTGGTTTAGACAAAAGTTAAGAGTAATAAGCATGAATTGCGAGCAAGAGGAATAAGAGGAGTCAGCACAGGCATTCCTTCAGTTTATTCAGCTTATGAAATAGTGTATATGTCTAGTGAGTGAGCTCCACAAATTGATTCATTTGACTTATTTAATGACATGTTTCCCTTCAAATCCGCAGAGTTCCTGGGGATAGATGCTAGACCCTATACATTCAGCTATTCAGAACTTCGAGCCGCAACTGCTGACTTCAATCCTTCTAATAAGCTTGGAGAGGGAGGTTTTGGACCAGTTTACAAGGTAATCAATTCGTTCGTGTGAAGTCCTGAAGTAAATAGTGTTTCCTTTTTTGCTCTGTCTGTTGCACCTGTAGCTCACAGGTTTCCCAAATAGGCCGTATTCTTTTCAACCCCTTTCTCTCGACAAGAGGGGTTGCTCTGATGGTAAGCAACCCCCACTTCCAACCGAGAGGTTGTGAGTTCGAGTCTCCCCAAGAGCAAGGTGGGAAGTTCTTGGAGGGAAGGATGCGGGGGTCTATTTGGAAACAGCCTCTCTACCCCAGGGTAGAGGTAAGGTCTGCGTACATACTACCTCCCAAGATCCCACTATGTGGGATTATACTGGGTTGTTGTTGTTGTTGAGTTTTCTCTCAACTGATTTCAGTACTTCCATTTGTAGACATTTCAGTACTTCCATTTGTAGACATTGTGGCCTAACATAACTTTATATTCCAAAAACGCATGAAATATGTATAAAACAGCAAATTAATAATCGGCATCTTTGCTGTCAAGAAACGTTTTGTGGCTAAATACTTGTGCATTCTTGTTTGCTTTACTTTTGTTATGAATTACGGAAAACACGAAATAATTATTGAAATTGTCTGAACGTTGAACCAACTCTTACGTTTCATAGGGTACACTTGAGGATGGGAGGGTTGTCGCCGTTAAACAACTGTCTGTGGCATCACATCAAGGGAAGAGTCAGTTTGTGGCAGAGATTGCCACTATATCAGCTGTACAGCACCGTAATCTTGTGAAACTCTATGGTTGCTGCATCGAGGGAGATAAACGGTCACTTGTTTATGAGTATCTTGAAAACAAGAGTCTTGATCAAGCACTATTTGGTACAAATGATTACAATATCTTAGAAATTCTGACTTCCCTCATATAAGAGAAGAGAAGCAATTTTTTAACTTCACTGATATTGAGATTTTGGCTTCAATTGGGCAGAGAGTGGATCTTTATATCTTGACTGGCCAATACGCTTCCAGATATGCTTGGGAGTGGCAAAGGGTCTGGCGTATCTTCATGAGGAATCTCGGGTTCGTGTTGTCCATCGAGATGTCAAGGCCAGTAATATTCTGCTTGATTCAGACCTAAACCCAAAAATTTCAGATTTCGGGTTGGCAAAACTTTATGATGACAAAAAGACTCATATAAACACTCGTGTTGCAGGCACAATGTAAGATCCTCAAAATTGAGGATGTGTCATATTGTTTCACTCCTTACCTATAGTTTTGTTTCATGAATCTAGTGCATATTTTCTTGTAGAGGGTATCTTGCACCAGAATATGCGATGCGCGGACATCTGACAGAGAAGGCTGATGTGTTTGGCTTCGGAGTTGTAGCTCTAGAGATTGTCAGCGGTAGACCTAACTCTGACTCGAGCTTGGAAGAAGCGAGGATCTACCTTCTTGAGTGGGTAAAGTCCCTCCTTCTTTGCTTGTAGTGAGTTATAAGAACAATGAAACATATGCATTTATCCTAGGTTTCTGCTACAATTGGGATGCAACTTCTAGCTTGTCAGGCATTTAGTTCGATGGAAAGAAAGGAAGATTTACCATACTTGGATTAACCAAATGGAAGAAATTTTATCCTCTCCATTCATACTTCTTTTTCTCTATTATTTCTAAAAAGTTAGACTTATCGCATTGTCCTGGGATTCCTATACGCACCATTTAGTTCTAACCATATTCAACTGCTTTGCTTCTAGGCTTGGCAGCTTCACGAGAACAACCGTGAAACTGAACTGGTGGATGCAAATTTATCTGAATTTGATGAAAACGAAGTGAGAAAAGTAATAGGGATAGCTCTACTATGCACTCAAACTGCCCCAGCACTGCGACCCTCAATGTCCCGTGTAATAGCAATGCTTACAGGAGATGCTGAGGTTGCGACTGTAACTTCCAGACCTGGATACTTGACTGACTGGAAGTTTACTGATACAACGACCTTCATGAGTGATCATCATTCTTCTCAAATGCCCAATTCATCAGTGAGTACGAGTACAGCCGCTGATACAAATTATTCGCCATCAGGTGCTGACAGACCGATGCTCCATGACATTATCGGAGAGGGTAGATGAAATTTTTTGTTTCTCGGTCACAGATCCATGAAATTTTGTCCCTTATATTTTCTTTGAAGATTTTACGTATCTGTATATTCTTTCTGCATGTATTTTACATTGACTGTTTGTGTACAGATAGATTTTCATCGAAGTAAGGAATATTAACCCTATCGTTTGAAAGGGGAATGATTCTTCAAGGACTCAAAAACTGCAATGAGTAGAAGATCTTTACTGACAAATTTATGGCCGTGGCGGAGCCATAAATTTCTTCAAGAGTGTTCAAACTAGGAATAAGTAAAAATATTCCGACAAAGAATGTTTAATATGTGTTATGTACCTCTAAAACCTACGATTATATATATATACGTAATGTAAATTTCCGACACAGGATGGTCAAATTAAGGGTGCAAACGGGCCGGTTCAAAATCGGGACTGGACCGGGACCGCGATCCTGGCGGGCTGGTCCTGGCGGTCCCGGTCCTACCGGTCTATTAAGCCCGTCACGGGCCGGTTTTCAGAGTCGAACCGTCAGGCCGGGGACCGCCTGGCGGGCCTGGGCCGGTCCCGGCGGGCCCAACGGTTATTTTTTAAAAAAACTTTTTTTTTTGAAAAATCAGTAACGGCTATTTTCAAAAATAGCCGTTTGGAACTTTGTAAAATAGCCATTTGGCCCCCAAACTTTATATAATTACACTTTTTCCTATTTCTCAACTATAAATACCCCTCATTCTTTCATTTTTATTCACCAATTCATCAATATCTCTCAATCTCTCTCAAGCTCTCTTTCAATCTTTCTACTACAATTGCTTAATTTATTGTTGAAAATTCGTGAAAAATTGTGAAGTTGTTGAATTGAAGTTTTCAAGTGTTCAACGATTTTCAATTTTCAAGAAGTTGTTCGGCAATCCGGTAAACTCGTTTCAACTCTTACGTGTTAATAATATATTTTTGTGTTGTTTAGTTTGCATAATTCTAATTAGTATGGCATTTTCTTTGAAAAAAATGTTCGGTAAAGGAAAAGGTAAAACCGGTGAAAGTAGTGCCATAATACTACCCTTCCCCCGGCTCCCCGACCTACAAAAGATAAGCAAGTTGAAAGTAGTCGCCAACCTAGACGTGTGGGAATAATGGCAATTTTTATGGATAATGCTTCTAGTAACACTAGTGCAATAGGCATGCTAACACAAATCCTTAATCCTGCATTTAGTAATATTTTCCATGTTAGGTGTATTTTTCATATTTATCATTTAATTGTTGGTGATGGTATGTGAATATTAAACATAGAAATTGAAAACGTGAGAGTGGCTCTTAATTGGCTATTTTATTCAAACCGTAGAACTAGACTTAGGGAGTATTTTGAAAAATGTGATGAATATGGCCTTAGAGAAAGAAGGGTTCTAAACCTTGCCCGACTAGGTGGAATTGTATGTACGAAAGTTTAGTAGTTGCGTATGAATATAGAAACCCAATTAATACTACGTTTAATTCTCGGGTAGGTGGTGAGGATGATGATGAAATGCTTACTACCCAAGATTGGACTAATGTTAAAATTCTTTTACATTTTTTAGAACATTTTCAAGTTGCTACAAATGCATTTTCTGGGCAATATTATCCTACTATTTCAAACTGTTTAGTTTATATTGCTGCACTAGCTGATTTGTTTGTTGAATTTAGCGAGGGTGGGGATATTTATGAACTTGCTATAAATGAAATGAAACAAAAGTTTAAAAAATATTTTTTCCCTATCCCTCATATTCTTGGTGTAGCTGCAATGTTAAATCCAACAATGAAATTAGGAGGTCCTCATTTTTGGTATTCTAATATTTATAAAGCTTTAGATCTTTCAGAAGAGGAAATTGCTACACTTGCTGATGTAAAAGCAGCAATTAAAATTAATGCTCGGCTGTTTATAATGCTTATAAACAAGTGTTAGAGCATGCTAGGCCAAATATTCCTACCCCTACTTCGTCTAGCTCACAATCGTCTAAAAGAGCTGCGGGCTTAGCAACTCTTAAATCTTGGACGGAGTTCCGGAGTTCCCAAGGTGATAATTTTGATGAAATTTCACATCTAAATGAGCTTGAAGTTTGCTTGTCACAGGGACTAGAAAAGGAGAATCCAGACGGCTCTTTCGATCTTTTGGAATGGTAGAAGTCAAGGGAAAAACATTTACCCGTTCTTGCAAGGATGGCTCAGGATGTTTTATCAATTCAAGCTTCAACTGTTGCATTGGAGAGAGCTTTCAGTCAAGCAAGACTACAAATTGGTGATCATAGAGCGGCGATGAGGGAGAGCTTGGAAAAATCGGTGCTTTTTAGAGATTGGATCCGCACGGAAAGAAGAAACTTTGGCATTGCAGAATCCCAACCGGCGATAGATGAAGTGTTGAAACACGTTCTCACAAAGCACTAAACTAAACGTGTGTTCATATTTGTAGGTTTTGATAAATGACAAATGATGCGCAATTGACATATGACGAGGTCCAAGCACAAGCGCGCAATTGATACATAACGAGAATCAAGCACAAGACAAACAAAGATCAAGATTAAGCAAAGAAATAAAGTTATACATGAGTTGTTCTTTAATTGTGATCTTGATCCGACAATTGACTCAAGGCTTGGCTTCTCTCGTAAAATCATTTTTATCAAATCATGCATATTTAATTTAAAGCAAAATAATTTTAAATCATGCATATTTATTTTAACCAAAATAATTTTTGAACATGCCTCTAAAATCTGGACAAAGATAATCGATTATGTACTTATGATAATTGATTATGTTAAGGCAGCTGCAAGACAATCGATTGTGTACCTTATGATAATCGATTGTGTTGAGGCAGGGTCCATCAGATTTTTCAAAGTTGCAAGACAATTGATTGTGTACCTTATGATAATCGATTGTGTTGAGGCCGTGTCCATCAGATTTTTAAAAGCTACAAAATAATCGATTGTGCACCTTATGACAATCGATTGTGTTGAGGCAGTGTCTATTTGATTTTTCAAGACTGTAATATAATCGATTATACATATAGCATAATCGATTATGTAAATGACCGTTGCCAAAATATTTTCAAACTCTATCTGGTATCGATTGTATGATTCTGATAATCGATTATCCTAAGTAAAATCTGAATATGATTTTTTGAACGTTGCCAAGTAATCGATTATATAATTTTGATAATCGATTGTTTTAAGTAAAATCTGAAAAAGATTTTTTGAACGTTGCCAAGTAATCGATTATATGATTTTGATAATCGATTGTTTTAAGTAAAATCTAAAAAAGATTTTTTGAACGTTGCCAGATAATCGATTATACGATTTAGATAATCGATTATTATGCGTAAAATCTGGGAATGATTTTTGGACGATTGGAAAACAATCGATTATGCAATTTAGACAATCGATTGTTTTAGCACAAAATCAGCAATTCTTAATTGGCAATTAGGCAACGGTTGTGCATGTTTTCAACACTATAAATACATCTTAAAATCAGTCTTTTAAGAACACAACTGATCATATTATTGCTAAAGCTTGCATACTCTCTTATTCATCATTTTCTATTCATTAATAAGTTTTTGAGAGCCAAATTCTTGACGAAAGTTGTTGCGTTCTTGAGCGTATTTATTTTACTCATATCTACTCTTGAGGAGAGTCTTGTTTTGAGTGCAAAGTGTTTTTATACACTTGAAGGGAAGTGTTAATCCCTTGTATTGTAAGAAGGAACGTTGTGATTCCTTTGGTTGAAGTCTTGAAGTGTGGTATCTTCGAGCAAAGGTTGTTGAGGCTTGTGTGACTCAAGTTCTCAGTTTGTAACGGTTTGTTAAGCACCCGTAAGCTTAACGAAGTTAGTGGAAATCTCGAGAGAGTCTCTCGGGGACTGGACTAGCCACGGGTTGTGGTGAACCAGGATAACATCGGTGCGTTCGTTCCTTATTATTTACTTATCGCACTTATTTCATTCTTGCAATTTTTAAATTTCGCAAGTTTACGCTGTTTTTTATTATAACGCTATTCACCACCCCTCTAGCGTTAAGCGTATATTCTAGCAATTGCTATCAGAGCCCAACTCTCTGAAAAACTTAACCGTTTGAGAGAAACAATCCATGGCTTCTACTCGTGATTCTTTTGCAGGAATAGGTGAAGGACAATGTTCCACCCGACCACCACTATTCGATGGCACAAACTATACGTACTGGAAGGAGAGGATGAGAATATTCATTCAATCGAATAATTTTCATCTGTGGAAGGTTATAATGAAGGGAGAACAAATTCCAACCAAAAAGGTTGAAATGAATGGGTTCCAAAATCCGAAGATGAATACGATGCGGATGATATCCGAAAAGTGCAGAACAACGCTAAAGCCATCAACTTATTGTATTGTGCTATAAACGCTGATGATTACAGAAAAATATCATGTTGCACAACGGCGAAGCAAATGTGGGATAAGCTGGAAATCACGTACGAAGGTACGGACCAGGTAAGAGAGGCTAAAGTTGATTTTCTAACCCATGCATATGAACTGTTTCACATGAAGGAAGGCGAAAGGGTAGATGACATGTTCGAACGATTTTCAAAAATCGTTAATGACTTACATGCTCTTAAGAAGACCTTCACGGATAAGGAACTTGTCCGAAAAATTCTCCGAAGTCTCACTCCGGAATGGCGCTCCAAGGCCGACGCGATTCAAGAGTCTATTGGCATTTCAAATGTCACCATCGACGGATTAAGAGGTAATCTTAAAACTTATGAATCTACTATACTTAACCCTCTTGTTAATGATCAAAGGAAACAAAGAACCGCCCTCAAGGCAAGCACAAGTCAACCTCAAAATGATGAGGATGGAGATAACGAGTTCGGACTCGTTATTAAGAGATTTCAAAAGTTCATGCGAAAAGAATATGAACGAAAAGGCAAACAACAAGGAGATCAAGTAAAGTGCTATGGATGTGGAGAAATCGGGCACATTAAATCAAATTGCCCAAATGTCAAAAAGGAGAAGAAACCCTTCAAGAAATAACGAGCATACATATCTTGGGGAGGCGACTCCAGAGACGAGTCAAGTGAGGAAGAAGAAGACGAAACCGCAAATCTTTGTCTTATGGCACACGAAGACAATCAAGAAGTGGTATGTCAAATTTCTTCCAAAAACTTCTATTCTCTTGAGGAAATGCAAAATGCCTTTGATGAGTTGTATAGTGAATTCATTAAAGCTTCCAAAACTGTTAAAAACACTAAGGAAAATGCTTCTTTGAAAGAAAAAGATTTTGAAAGACAACTCTCTTTGAAAGAAAAAGATTTGGAAAAATTGATTTTGGAAAATGAGAAGTTGAAAGAAGAAAACAATTTTTTCGGCAAGAGAAGAGCCGACAAACCCGAGAGCTCTAGTAAAAATTGTATTTCTTGCATGCATCTAAAAATTGAGGTAGAAAGACTTAAGGACACCCTAGATAAGTTCAATTCTTCTCATAAAAATTTGAATGAAGTTCTTGTTAATTTGAAATCGACCAAACATGGGATAGGTTTTAAAAACGAGCCTAAAGAAAAAGTTGAAGCCAAACCCCAACCACCTAAGGCTCAACCTAGGATAAATAAAACAAATGTTCATCCTAGAGATAACAATCCTAGAATCAACATGCATGCTAGACCAAACACTAGAAGAAACTTTGAACATTTTAGGACACCTAGAAATGGCTTCAACCTAGAATTAACTATTCTAGAAATGATGCATATCCTAGACCAAACACTAGAAGAAACTTTGAACTTTTCAGGACACCTAGAAATGGCTTTCAACCTAGAAATAACTATTCTAGAAATGCTGCATATCCTAGAACAAATAGTAGGAGAAATGATTTTCATGAAATGCGCAATAGTCATATTGTCGAAAATAGAGTAAACAAATTTCGTCCGTCCAACTACTATCAACCTAGACGAATGCATAATCCTAATATCATTTGTCATTATTGCAATCAAATTGGACATATTGCTCCTGCTTGTTTCACTAGACATAGACACCTAACTGCATGTCAAGCACAACAGCATGTTACACCTAACTCTCAAGGACCCAAAACAGCTTGGGTACCAAAGACTCATTAATTTGTCTTGTAGGTATGTTTGAAGGGATCAAGTGTACTTTGGTACCTTGATAGTGGATGCTCCAAACACATGACCAGAGACGAATCCAAGTTCCTTCAACTAGAACACAAGGAAGGAGGAAGCGTTATTTTTGGAGATAACAACAAAGGAAAAATTATCGGCATTGGATCGGTCGGTAAGGATGAACCTTCTTCCATTAAGCATATTTTGCTAGTTAAAGGTCTAAAACATAATCTCTTGAGCATAAGTCAATTATGTGACAAGGGAAATATTGTTTTATTTGATTCGGATGAATGCTTAGTTTTTCGCCGTAGCGATTTTAAAATTATTCTTCATGGTTTTAGAATGGATAACATCTATATGGTTGATCTCGAAAATTCTTCATCTGACTATGCGAATTGTCTTATGAGCAAAGAAGATGATATGTGGTTATGGCATCGTAGATTAGCTCACATCAACATGCATCTTTTAAACAAATTAGTTTCACAAAATTTCGTTATTGGTCTTCCAAATTTGAAATTTGAAAAAGACACTATCTGTGATTCTTGTCAAAAAGGGAAGCAAACAAAAGCATCTTTTAAATCGAAAAATATTGTTTCAACTACAGACCTTTGTAACTTCTCCACATGGATCTCTTTGGACCATCTCGCATTGAAAGTCTTGGTAGAAATCGTTATGCTTTTGTTATTGTTGATGATTATTCTAGATTTATATGAACACTATTTCTTGCTCACAAAAGTGAGGCTTTGCATAATTTTAAATGCTTTCTTAAACGTGTTCAAAATGAAAAGGACACAACCGTCACTTCAATAAGAAGTGATCATGGGGGAGAGTTCGATCACAATCTCTTCGCGGACTTTTGTGACGAACTCGGTATCGAGCACACCTTCTCTGCTCCACGTACACCACAACAAAATGGAGTGGTGGAAAGGAAAAATAGGTGTCTCGAAGAGATGGCTAGAACCATGCTCGATGAGGCTAAGATTCCCAAACATTTTTGGGTGGATGCCGTGAGTACCGCATGCTACCTTTTAAACAGAGTAGTCATAAGGCCAATACTCATGAAAACTCCCTATGAACTCTACAAGGGAAGGAAACCAAATATCTCCCATCTTAGAGTATTCGGCTGTAAATGTTTTATTCATAACAATGGAAAAGACAATTTGGGAAAATTTGATGCAAAATCCGATGAAGGAATTATTATTGGTTACTCTTCACGTAGCAAAGCATATAGAGTATTCAATAATAGAACCGAAACTGTGGAGGAATCCCCTCATATTGTGTTTTCCGAAAATAATGCTCGCTTGGCGAGAAAGGATTCTGGTTTTGATCTTGCAGGTATTTTAAACTCAATAAGTCCTCAAGACAAAGTACAAGAGGAAAATCCTAAGGAAATTCAAGATGAAATCTTGGAACAATTATCGGAGGAAGCGCCACAACTGGAAAAAGAAACGAAACTGCCTAACGCATGGAGGACAATCAAAGACCATCCTCTCGAACAGGTAATTGGCGACATTGAACAACAGGTAAGTACTCGAAACACTCTTAAGAACACCTTAGGACACACTTCTTAAGAGATCACGTTCTCAATTGGCCGACATCCTCACAAGGCCGTTAGAGAAAGAGTCCATTTCCGAATTCGTAGTGAACTCGGAATGCTTGACTCAAAATTGATCTAAGTCATGTATTGCACCTTTTTCCACAATTACTAACTTGAGCGTCGGAGACGTCTAACTCTCTTTTGCAGGTATCGCCCCAAAGGCAGGGGGAATTATAAGGCAATGGTGTAGAATAATCGATTTTTTAGTCAACAATCGATTATCATGCTTACTGTGTCGGAAAATCGATTAGCAAGTATCACTAATCGATTATTTACGTTTTTACATTTATTATGCCGGAAAAACAACATATTGTTTAACCATTTTTGCTTTGCAGGTTTTTGATGTTAATTGTGACAATAATTGATTTTTTTTAACTGTATAACCGATTTCCGTCTCGGCTATTCATTACTGCACTTCCTAATATAATCGATTATCTCAAAGGTATAATCGATTATTTCCCAAGTCAGAAAATCACTATGCACACTGTGTCAGAATAATCGATTACCATAATTCAACAATCGATTATCCTCTGTCAGTAAATTCAAATCTTTGTTACCGTTTGGCTCCTGCAATCGATTTTTTTTGTCATTTCCGAGTACAAGTCAAAAACTCCATAATAATCGATTATTTCGATTCCATAATCGATTGTGTAACGGTCAGTGCAAATTTTTTTCATTTCTGACTCTTTGAAATCTCTAAAATTGCAGCTTTTCCCAGTAAATGCTCTCTTATTTTCCACTCTATAAATAGGATCATCTTCCTCACTTCACAATCAATCTAAGCTTCAAAAAGTCTCTTTAATACATAATCGATTATCAAGTATCACTAATCGATTATGTTGACATTATTTGTTTTATTATTCCTTTTATGAAATTGCAATTCTAGTTAATCAATAAACAAGTTATTTGCTTATTCTTTTTTTGCTAATGTCAAAAGGGGGAAGAATAAGGGCTATGCACTTAATATTTATTGGCATTAATTGAGGGGGAATTCATATGTTGAAGGGGAATTAATTGCATATCTATTTACTTGTCTTATTGCATATCTATTTACTTGTCTTGGATCGTCATTATGAATTATCTAATATGCATATCCCGATTAAGGTTTGCCATTATCAAAAATGGGGAATTTGTTGAAACACGTTCTCACAAGGCACTAAACTAAACGTGTGCTCATATTTGTAGGTTTTGATAAATGACAAATGATGCGCAATTGACATATGACGAGGTCCAAGCACAAGCGCACAATTGATACATAACGAGAATCAAGCACAAGACAAACAAAGATCAAGATTAAGCAAAGAAATAAAGTTATACATGAGTCGTTCTTTAATTGTGATCTTGATCCGACAATTGACTCAAGACTTGGCTTCTCTCGTAAAATCATTTTTATCAAATCATGCATATTTAATTTAAAGCAAAATGATTTTAAATCATGCATATTTATTTTAACCAAAATAATTTTAAACATGCCTCTAAAATCTGGACAAAGATAATCGATTATGTACTTATGATAATCGATTATGTTAAGGCAGCTGCAAGACAATCGATTATGTACCTTATGATAATCGATTGTGTTAAGGCAGTGTCCATCAGATTTTTCAAAGCTGCAAGACAATCGATTGTGTACCTTATGATAATCGATTGTGTTGAGGCAGTGTCCATCAGATTTTTCAAAGCTACAAAATAATCGATTGTGCACCTTATGACAATCGATTGTGTTGAGGCAGTGTCTATTTGATTTTTCAATACTGTAATATAATCGATTATACATATAGCATAACCGATTATGTAAATGACCGTTGCCAAAATATTTTCAAACTCTGTCTGGTAATCGATTGTATGATTCTGATAATCGATTATCCTAAGTAAAATCTGAATATGATTTTTTGAACGTTGCCAAGTAATCGATTATATGATTTTGATAATCGATTGTTTTAAGTAAAATCTGAAAAAGATTTTTTGAACGTTGCCAAGTAATCGATTATATGATTTTGATAATCGATTGTTTTAAGTAAAATCTGAAAAAGATTTTTTGAACGTTGCCAGATAATCGATTATACGATTTAGATAATCGATTATTATGCGTAAAATCTGGGAATGATTTTTGGACGATTGGAAAACAATCGATTATGCAATTTAGACAATCGATTGTTTTAGCACAAAATCAGCAATTCTTAATTGGCAATTAGGCAACGGTTGTGCATGTTTTCAACACTATAAATACATCTTAAAATCAGTCTTTTAAGAACACAACTGATCATATTATTGCTAAAGCTTGCATACTCTCTTATTCATCATTTTCTATTCATTACATAAGTTTTTGAGAGCCAAATTCTTGACGAAAGTTGTTGCGTTCTTGAGCGTATTTATTTTACTCATATCTACTCTTGAGGAGAGTCTTGTTTTGAGTGCAAAGTGTTTTTATACACTTGAATGGAAGTGTTAATCCCTTGTATTGTAAGAAGGAACGTTGTGATTCCTTTGGTTGAAGTCTTGAAGTGTGGTATCTTCGATCAAAGGTTGTTGAGGCTTGTGTGACTCAAGTTCTCAGTTTGTAACGGTTTGTTAAGCACCCGTAAGCTTAACGAAGTTAGTGGAAATCTCGAGAGAGTCTCTCGGGGACTGGACTAGCCACGGGTTGTGGTGAACCAGGATAACATCGGTGCGTTCGTTCCTTATTATTTACTTATCGCACTTATTTCATTCCTGCAATTTTTAAATTCCGCAAGTTTACGCTATTTTTTATTATAACGCTATTCACCCCCCCTCTAGCGTTAAGCGTATATTCTAACATGAAGCATATGAAGAAATGATAGCAGAACTTTCTGAGGATTTGGCTTCGCCCGGAAGTGGTGATGAACAAGCTTTATTTCCACCACCACCAATACAACCTCCTCCCAACCTTGACGGATTTATGCGATTTGTTAGAGATACAATGTAGATTATGATGTAACTTGTATTGGCACATCTTCTTTTAGTTTTTTTTCCTTTTAATGGTGGTATTAGTACCTTGTTGTGCTCATTCAATTAGGGGAAGGAAGACTAAGAAAGATATGCCATTTTGGTCAATAAAAATGCTCTTTATCATATCCTTGAATATCTTTTTTCTCAATATTTCTTTGTCTTTACTTCGATATCAATCCTTGAATATATATATAACATACATCAGAGATATAATATATATACAATATATACTAATTAGTACAACACAATATACTAATTACTACAACACAATTTATACATTATATACAATATATAATAATTACTACAACACAATATATACATAATATATATCAATATATACATAATATACAATATATACTAATTATTACAACACACTATATACATAATATACAATATATACTAATTACTACAACACAATATATACATAATATATATCAATATATACATATTATACAATATATACTAATTACTACAACACAATATATACATAATATACAATATATACTAATTATTACAATACAATATACAATGAAATATATATTATATATACTATACTAATAACTTAGTATACCATATAAAATATATTCTACACTATACTAATAACTACTATAAACGATATTGCCTTAAAAAAAAAAACCAGGCCCGTTAGGCCCGCCAGGCCCAGGACCACTGTGGGCTTAGGCCCGTCACGGGCCGGTCTCAACCACCAAGATCGCCAGGCTCGGGACCACCAGGCCCGGCACACGAAGCCCGGGACTGCGAAGCCGGCCCGTTAGGCCCGTTTAGGCCTGGGCCCGGGCCAGAAGGCACCCTTAGGTCAAATGACCGCCCTGAGCAAAGTGTGGCTTCGCCAATGGGAAGAGGGCGAGGTGATGGTGGTGTTGAGAAATATTAGTACCGGCATATGAGCGAAGCCAGAAAATTCAATAATATACATAATATAATTTTTTTGCGAACGGGCCACCTTGGGCCAAAGTAGCTTCGCTCCTACATCCGATGGATGAAAAAACAGAGTAGTTCCTTGCAAAAAAGCGAAAGTAGTTGCAGGGGCATTCTAAAAACAACTGCACTTGCAGTGTTCCTTAACCCGGAACTGCAAATTGGCAGAAACAATCAAGCAGGGGGAAATAGAAAATACTTACTAATGCACAGTTCTACGGTTGTATTTATCCACTATTAACACACCGAAAACATTTATTGCCAAATAAGATTCTGTTAACTGGAATCATACAAAAAGAATACCCCATATAACCAAAAAGCAGAACACTGTATTCTGCAACTTCCCTTCACCTCCCATTAATCAATTTTCTTCTACTACTACATGATTAGAAGCCAAAAGCTTCAGACATTTCAGTTTACAACTTCACAAAAAAGAAGGGTATAAATGTTCTATAGCATAAAAGAGAATATGCAGCCAATCTAGTAATGTCACGACCCCGTGAGTTTCAACCACACAAAATGAACCTAGTTAGGGCGAGTACGAGGCAAGAAACAGAGAAGAAAAATAGAGACACAAAGTCTCTAGCAGACCATTTTTTAACAACCTTAGTTTCAACCCTCAAACTCTTCGCCCTCCTAAGAGCATCAACCTCTTTCAACAAATCAAACTCCACCCCTTTTCTCTTCAATTCCTCCACACACCTCGCCAATAGTTTTCCGTCCTCTTTCTCTCTCTCTCTCCAACAGTTTCTCTAAGTGACTCTCCGTATCCGTGTTGCACCTAACGGCCCAAATGATACCCAGAGAACAGAGCAGAGAACACAGAGCAAGAACGGTGGCAGAGCACAGTTTTAGAAGCCCATTTCGAGGAGGCACTGAATAAAAGCATAAGTGAAATGGAGTGAAAGAGAAAAAAGATGCAGTAGAGCTGGGTGATTTCGTTGCGGACCGAATCGATTTGGGTTTCTTTGGCGGCGATTCTGTTGAGGATGAGTTCTTCTTCTTTAAGCCATTGTTTAAGTAACAACTTGTGAGTTGGAGTTTCTGCGATTTGGTGAAGTGGGTGTAAAGGCTTCGATTCCATTATTGAAGTGTTGTTGCTATTCTGATCGGCCATTGAGATTGAGAGATTGTGACAAATTGCTTTTGGGTCAGGGGAGAATGAAGGGTGGAGAGCGGAAAAACAATAAAGGCGAGGCTCCTTTTTAACAGTCCTCTCGGTTTTGAAATATTGTAACGGTCGACTTGGTGGAGTTTGTCAAATGACTCTATTTCTAGATCTACGACTCCTAGCCGGATCCGGATTCGTTCGATTTAGAAGGAATATTTTATAGTATAGAGGTCCTAGAATTATTTTTACAAAGGTATTTACTAGTTTATTTTTCGATTCTTTTCTTTTCTTTTGAGGTTTTGGAAGACCACACTATAAGAAATATTGCGTGCAACTTTCCATAGAAGTTCAAGATGCTAAAGCTAGTTTATTAGACACAAAAATACTTACTCGCATCCCATGTTTGCACTAAATTGCACTTACTAGTATAGTTAAGTGATAAATTAATATGGTGTTATATATTAATGTAACGATCGGTCATTTTGAGTTCTAGCATTCATTTTATGATTTGAGACTTTTTATAGGTTCATCATTTGATGATTTATGGCTTGCGATATGGTTGGGTCAGGTCTTGAGAGGTTTGGAAAGGAATTGAAACACTTAGTTCCTAACTAGAAGCCTTAAGCCAAGAGAGTTGACAAAAGTTAATATTTTGGATAACCAGACTCACAATTATGATTTGAAAGTTTCTATAGGTATGTAAAATAATATTGAATTTGTACGTGTGTTTGGATTAGGAGTCGGGGCGCTCGGGTTCGATTCAGCACTATTGCATGAAAATTGGAGTTTAAAGTTTATAAAATTGACTTGAAAGTTGACTTTGCATTTTAACGCTTATATTAATGTTTTGAGCCTTTAGAAAAGTTCATATAGGGTATTTGGACTTGTTGGGATGATTAGACGGTTCGGGTAAGTTTCATACGCATTTGGATAAGCCCCCTAAACGACAAATCGAAATCGAAAAATCGAAACCTTATTGAAACGATAACGATAAGTATATGTATAAATCGATAATCGATAAGTAATTATTAATAAGGTTCAAAATCGAATCGATAAATCGAATGCACACCCCTACACGCAGGAACGGAATAACTTCAAGTTTTCCATAAAAAAATCCTCAAATTGTAGCAAAGAGTTGAGGAAAATTAAATCTTTACGATTGCAGAACGAATGTTAACACATTAGTAAAATAACTAAAATCCAATACAAATTGATCAAACTCTGTCGTTTTTTTTCAAGAACAAACTTTAATTTTCGGCGAATCTTCCGTCAAGGAAAAACCCTGAATCTCACTATTCCCACGCTGCTGTCGATCAGAGGCTTCATCTCCTTTGGATTCAATTTCGGTTGCAGAAATTACTAATACTATTTGGGGACCTGTGGCCATCTTGTGACTAATGGCAGCTGATGTGGGTGAGAGGAATTTTGAGATTGAGCATCGTGTGGGGAAGAGAATGGCATGCATCAAAGTAGAGAAAGAAAGAAAGTAGTGTAACTCAATAGCGTATTTAGTGGCTTAGGAGCAGGAGTAACCAAAATCAAATATTTTATTGTAAATATTAAAAGGTATTTATAAAATATCATTTTTTAAATAGTATTTATTTAAAATAAAGAAGATGTTAATTTTTGCTATATGCGGGCAAAATTCCTAATATAAAATAGTGTGAAAGTATTTTGTCTAAAATATCAACCAAATAAACACGTTGCATCAAATTGATATATTTTAAAATAGAAATGAAAGGAATAGAAGTGAATAAATTTGATCCCTTGAAAAACTAATACTATGTGGTAATATGAAAATGAGTTAATTGTTGGTAGGACTTTTGGAGGGGTGAGTGTACTCCATCTATTTTAAGTATTTTATAAAAGTTTGAAAAAGCATTTTATATGACTATTTCAATTTGAGAAGTCAAATTTTTCTTTCTCAAATTACAGTTCTTATACATTGTAAATCATTAAAAATGTAAATTAATAATATTTGAATTAATTTTAAAATATGTAAATCCTGTTTGTAAAATATTAATACCTGAGGCCCTGAAATAGTAGTATACAGACTTTGACTCTAGTAAACAGAATAAACTTTTTTTCTCTTCCAATTAGGGACAAAAGAGGAAGCATTCGGAAGAGGGGTGGACCCGTAAATTTGCTCCCGCTCAGACGCGCAATGCCGCTTGCCCGCTGACCGCTATTTGCCCCGAGTATCGCTTATTTATTCGAAATCATTTCTACAAATTTTCAAATTCAAGTCACTGTTACCTGTTTTATCCGATTCAATTTCTTGCTCATATATCGAATTAGTCTGCTATATATACAAACAAACATGGCATCATCAGGTACCATGAACAAGATCGAGAGAGCACACCAGATGTACAGAGAAGGCAAATACGCGGAAGCCCTGGGGTTTTATACAGACGCGCTTTCTTTGGCCAAGACCAAGTCCCAAAAGATCGCTCTCCACAGCAATCGCGCAGCTTGTTTCCTCAAACTTCACGATTTCAAAAAGGTCAGATCTTTCATCGATAATTACAAAGTAGAAATATGTTGAATTCGATATAAAAAAACTTGAAATCTCAAATCTTGTTATTCCTACTTTGGAAACTGATGCTTTCAGCTTTCAAATGGGAACTTCTTGCTGGTATGGTTCGTGATAGTTTTTCAAATGGGAAATTGCTTGAAGATTAGCCTTTTACTGAATTCAGCATGACTATAAAGTTTTTCCTTTTCAGTAATAACATAGTGCAAATGAAGCAAAAAGGATTTTCTCTTTTAAGTTAATGTTGACCCTACTTGTAGGGCTTTAAGTTCCAATTCAATAGATCATCTTTTTCGATTTACCCGGTTTTTATACCAGACTAATGATAGCATGACATGTGTCTTCTGCATACTCTTTGATCACTTAATTATGGTTAAGTAATGTGCATCACCTTTTTATTACTCAATCATGGTAAAGTACATCAGTTTGGTTGAAACACCGTGTGCGGATAAGTTTTTACCCTGGCTGTGTACGTAAATTGTAGCTGTGGACTTTTGTCTATCCATTGTGTTCGTGATACCAGAATACTGCCAACAGTTTCTGAATACGTTGTTTATTAATTACGAAAGTCGAAAATAGCATATTGGTTTTCCTATTAGAAATATCCAAGCAAGCTTGGACGTTTTCTTTTTATTTAGGTTTTCCCTAGATAAGAATGTAATACCATACTGAAATATCAAGGATATAAGTTAGCTGAAGAAGAGAAGATCGGTCAGTCTCCCTTTCGGTGAACTGTTAAACTGATGATGGTACTAACAATGAGGGCCAGTATTCGAACAGCGTTGACCATGTTTTCTACCAGATAGATATGGCCTGCTTTCTGTGCAATATTTTTATTGAAAAGTTGGCACTATTTCTGTAGTTTGTGTTGTTGAAGTATACTCTATTTTCTGCTTGGTGCTATTAGAAAGATAAAATACGGGGGATTAGCATTATCTCTCTCTCTTCAGCACTTGTTTTAATCCTATTGTTGGGTGTTGCCTTGTGCTGCAGGCAGCGGATGAATGTACATTGGTGCTTGAACTAGATCAAAAACACACAGGTGCGCTGATGTTGCGCGCTCAAACATTAGTCACCCTCAAGGAGTACCATTCAGCACTTTTTGATGTCAATAGGCTGATTGAATTGAATCCATCATCAGAAATGTATCAAAATCTTCATGCCCGTTTGAAGACACAACTGGTAGTCATTTTGCTTTTTTGTTGCGTTTCCTTCTTATATTTGTTTTAACATTTTTACCAGCTCCCATCTATCTCTCTGCATACGGCTTAACTGTATATTAGCCTGTGTGTTTTCAACAATGTATTCTTTTTTTCATTTACTTTAACAAAATGTCATAATTAAAGCATTCGTCCTTGCTATTTTTAGGGTAATCAACCACTAAATTACACAGAGTTGGGGCATAAGTTAGTCAAACAAATGAATGGACTCTCATTATATCCTGGTTTTCATACAGCTATTCGTAAATTGAGTCACCATAGAGTCTAGTTTAAGTGCTCATATAGAGTAATGGTTTCATGATTCTTTGTTCGGGGCCAAAAGAGTACAAGATTGTTTTCCTTGCCATCTGTCCCTTTTTACAGATTGTAATTTGAGACGTTTCTTCTTTCGTTCAAGGAAAGTCACTTGCTCCAATACCTGAAGCTGAAGTAGAGCTTGAAGAAGATGAGAATGAAGATGAGGAAGAACAATTTACTAATAAAGAAACCAATGAAGGTGATGTAGGGAAAGACGACAGTGATGTCATGGAAGCAACCACAGGAGAAGCTGAGTCTGGAACTGTCGAACTGACAACTGAAGTTGGTGATGTTGAGACAGCTGAAAAATCATCTGAACAACAGTCCACTAGCTGGGAAGCAATCCCACAGCCAAAGGGACATTCACGGCTAGACTATTCTAGATGGGACAGGGTGGAAGATGAGTCTAGCGAAGATGACGATGACGAGGAGGAGGATTCTCAGCCGCAGTTTAGATTCCGTGTCAAGACTATTGGTGTGCGAGCTGTTAAGTAAAATGAAAAAATATTTAATGCAAGTCGCATAAATTGGGTGACAGCATTTTTTATTGTTTCATACGAAGAGAGCTGAAAGTCTATTCAGATTAGAATGATGGTAACTTGTTTCATTCAGCATCATGTGTGGAAGTCTCTGGTTGGCTCTATTCCTCGAGCCACTAATTGAAGCTCCAGGTCATGTTGATAGTTGCTTTTCCTGTGGGCACAGAAACAATGTACATCTTATATGAAGTGACTGAGCAACAGAAAATGGGATAATTGCTGGCCAGAGTGGGATTCGTGTTACTTCTGGCAGTGTTACTTCGACTCTATCGTGCTATTTTGATTGGTTACCTATGTCTGAAGACTGGTGTCCATGCTGCTGGCTGTACAGTTTCCTTTGGTGGCGCGAATGTAGATTTACATCTTTGGATGCATGATTTTACTGAATGAATGAATTGTAAGATCGCCATAATGCTCTCTTTCCTATTTCATGGCTACCGATAGGTCAAATTCAGCAATAGGAAGAGGAACATACCTTTTCTTTTATTTTTTATTTCTTGGGGGTTATGTTGTATCTTTTTATTTGTATTTTTAATGAATCATGATTTATAATGTTCCCGTTAAATTACTAATAATATCTGCAGACAGCTTTGGGTACTAAGCTCTGTCCATTTTACCTCTTTAGTTCAGAGTATACTTGTCAAGAATTAGGGTGTAAGGTTGACGGTAGTCATTAGTCTCTTAGTATTATCAGTAGTACTAGTATTATATTAATATTACGTGTTGTGCCATTTGTTCCTATTATATTGTTGTTGTTACTATTTGTTACTTTATTTTTACTTTTCTTGAACCGAGAGTCTATCGAAAATAACCTCTTTATCTTTGCGTACACACTACCTTCCCAGACCCTACATGTGGTATTTTACGCTGGTTTTTTTTTGTTTTTGTTGGTGTTCAGAATATACCTGAAATTGAAACACCGACCATTCTCCTTCACTCAGGAATTTAATCTTTTAGCCTTTTTTTGCGATATAGATGGATGGAAGAGTTAAATTCTAAGCGCATCATGCTATATTTTAGATGAACGGAGTTTGTTACCCTTCTCTAGAAAGCTATAAATAGATTGACTAAGACTAAAAGTACTGACAAAGAGAAGAAAAGAAATCACGTTGAAGTGGCAGCATGAGTTGAGTTGACACGCATTCTACTGTTTTTTAACAAAATCTAAATGCAAGTATTTCGGAGTATGTGCTAAGTTTATGATTTGATTCAATTTTATCTCTAATTCAAATTATGTAAATGGAACTAAGTGTAGATTTGAAGATTGGGGTTGATTGCAATTTTACCCTATTTCTTTAGGTATAAAGTTCAAATCCCCCCAAAATTTTTTTTCCCCCCAGTTCAAGGGCACTCTATTTCCAGAAAGAACATTAAAAAATTATGTGTTCGGGAATTTAGGCTAGAGCTACACGAGTTATTATTGGTCATTTTATGTGATATTATTTTTATCTGCTTCAAATAATAAAAAAACATTTACTTAAAAAAAGTTTAGTATGAGAAAAAGGCATAGATATGAAAAGGTCTTTCAGCTCCGGTCTGGGGCCTGGGCCCAACACAGACCCAAAGAGAAAAGGACACCCAAATCTTTGGAGGGAAATCCAATAAAATTTCAAACCCAGGCAAATCAGGTCCCTTTTAGAAGCAAAATGAAAACAAAAGAAAAAGAAAGTAAAAGAGAAAAAACAAAGAGAGAGCATCGTGGAGCAAACGTCGTATGCATAGCCGACGAATATTTTCTCCATTCCAAATCCTTGGAGAGGATTTCTCTTCAATTTCAGAAATTTAGGGTTTGGAATTCGGAATATGTCGGAGAATAGCAGCCGGAGTGGCGGGCCGGACTTTCACCTCCCCGATGAAATACTTTCGGTCATTCCGACAGACCCGTATGACCAATTGGATGTAGCTCGGAAGATCACCTCTATGGCAATCGCTTCTCGCGTTACAAATCTGGAGTCTGAGATGGGTAGGCTCCGACAAAAGCTTCACGACAAGGATCGCGTGATCCTCGACCTCGAAGACAAGGTCTCTCAGCTCGAGCAGGCCTGCCACGCGGCCGAATTGCGATTGAACATCACTCTCCACGATAATGTATTAAACAAAATCTATTCTTTAATTCCCTTAGCTTTTGCTTTTCATTTCCATTTAACTGGAATTAATATTTTTTGATATACTTTTCTGGGAATAAAAAAGGTGAAACTTTCCAAAGAGAGGGATTCTCTGGCTTTGACTGCAAAGAAGCTTGGTCGCGACTTAGCAAAGGTTATAGTGTTTCTTTTGTTTCTTATTGGAATTCTCCTGGTTAATTGTTTAAATGTTATCTTGTGCTTTTTGTTTATCTATATTATGCTTTAGAAGAATCCTTTTACTTGATTTCTGCTAAAATTGTTATATTATACTTGATAACTACTGCAAGCGACTGTGATAAGTGTTTCCCTAATAAGTCATACATATTATTCTTAGTTGGAGCATGTTTGCTCCCTAATTTCTGCTCTGTAATTGCTTTTCTGCTTTATATGCTTTTCGTTCCTTCACAGTGCTTTGCTCCTGGTATTGCGGTAGTGTTCCTATCTTCCCTTTAAGGATTGAATTATAACAACAACAACAACAACTACCCAGTATACTCCCACCAGGTGGGGTTTGGGGAGGGTAATATGTAGACAAGCCTTACCCCTACCCGAAAGGGCAGAGAAGCTGTTTCCAATCGACCCCCGGCTCAGCTCATAAGATAAAGACAAAAACAAAAATAAAAATAATAACAATAAAGCATTAGTAACTCCAACAGAAATAGCGTAAGTAGCTTAAATATTTATCTAAACATACGAAACATAAATACAATCGCATGCAGTAATATCACACAGTAACTACCATAACTAACAGCCATAGGGGGACATACGCTAAAACACAAATCATCTATGGGTAACCCTGCTGACCCACTCCCAACCCCGGATGAGGTGTACGAAAAACTCTAGGAGCCCCTATCCTACAACCCTGATTCTAGACCTCCAGACTTTCCTATCAAGGGTCATGTCCTTGGAAACCTGCATTCTAGTCATGTCCTGCCTAATCACCTCTCCCCAATGCTTCTTAGGCCTCCCTCTTCCTCGCCGACCGCCAACAATCTCCGGCCGCTCGCAGCTCCTCACCGGGGCATCGGGACTTCTTCTCCGCACATGCCCGAACCACCCCAGCCTCGCTTCTCGCATCTTCTCATCCACCGGGGCCACCCCACCTTCTCTCGAATAACTTTATTCTTAATCTTATCTAGCCTGGTGTGTCCGCATATCCACCTAAGCATCCTCATCTCCGCAACCTTCATTCTCTGAATATGCGAGTTCTTTACGGGCCAGCACTCCGCCCCATACAACATCGCAGGTTTAACCACGGCTCTATAGAATTTCCCCTTGAGTTTGTGTGGAACTTTCTTGTCATACAGGACTCCTGATGCAAGCCTTCACTTTGACCACCCCGCTCCTATACGATGAGTGACGTCCCCGTCAATCTCTCCGTCCCCCTGAATCACAGACCCAAGATATCGGACACTGTCCCTCTTGGCGATGGCCTGAGAACCAATCATCACGTCCCTGCCTACTTCGCTCGGCTCGGCGCTAAACTTGCAGTCCAAGTACTCTGTCTTAGATCTGCTTATTTTGAAACCTTTAGACTCGAGAGTCTGTCTCCATACCTCTAACCTTTCATTAACACCGACCCTCGTCTCATCTATCAATACTATGTCATCAGCAAATAGCATACACCAAGGCACATCCCCTTGAATATGTCGGGTTAGAGCATCTATCACTAAGGCAAACAAGAGGGGGCTCAGCGCCGATCCTTGATGGAGCCTCATGACCACTGGAAAATGGTCTAATTCGCCGCCCACCGTCCTAACCCTAGTCTTAGCTCCATTGTACATGTCCTTGATTACTCTGATGTAGGCTTCCGGCACGCTCTTCGCCTCCAAGCACCTCCATATCACCTCCCTTGGGACCTTGTCATACGCCTTCTCCAAGTCGATAAGCACCATGTGTAGGTCCTTTTTCTTATCCCTGAATTGCTCCGCCATCCGCCTGACAAGGTGGATAGCCTCTGTAGTGGAGCGGCCCGGCATGAAACCGAACTGGTTCCCAGATATAGATGTCACCTCCCTCACCCGCGCCTTAGTCACCCTCTCCCAAACCTTCATCGTGTGACTTATTAATTTGATACCCCTATAGTTGTTGCAGCACTGGATGTCCCCTTTGTTCTTGTACAAGGGCACCACTGTACTCCACCTAAACTCATCTGGCATCCTTTTGGTCCTGAAGATCGCATTGAACAACCTGGAGAGCCACTCCCCTCCTGACTTACCCATGCACTTCCAGAACTCCATCGGGATATCGTCAGGCCCGGTCGCTCGACCCCTACTCATCCTACGCAAAGCCCCCATGACCTCCTCCACCCTAATGCGCCTGTAGTACCCAAGGTCTCTATGTTGCTCTGAATGCCCCAGCTCTCCTAGCTTTACGACCCCCCTCCTCGTTAAGTAAGTCCTGAAAGTACGCCTGCCACCTCTGTTTGATTTGAGATTCCCCCATCAGAACTCTACCATCCTCGCCCTTGATACACCTAACTTGGTCTAGATCACGTGCCTTCCTTTCCCTTGCTTTAGCTAACCGGAATAACTTCTTCCGCCTCTCTCCCCTAGTTCCTCGTACATGCGACTGAACGCCGCGTCTTTAGCTTCCGTGACTGCCATCTTTGCTTCTTGCCTCGCCACCTTGTAGATCACCCTGTTCGCTCTCCGTTCTTCCTCGCTTGTGCTCCCTGCCAACCTAGCGAACGCCGCCTTCTTCACCTCCACTTTTCCTTTGACTACATCGTTCCACCACCAATCACCCTGATGTCTGCCTGAATATCCCTTGGCTACCCCGATCACGTCCCGTGCTACCCCCCTAACCAAGTTCGCCGTCACTGTCCACATAGCGTCCGCTTCCCCAGAACTTCTCCAAGCTCCGCCCTCAACTAACCTCCTTTCCAACTCCTGTGCTTTCTCCTTAGTCAAAGCACCCCATCTAATCCGCGGTTGTCCCCGAGCGCCCATCCTCTTCCTCTTCACCCAGGGACCGACATCCATCACTAGGAGCCTATGAAGAGTTGAAAGAGACTCTCCCGGAATAACCTTGCAGTCCTTGCACATACCCCTATCGCTCCTTCTGATGAGGATGTAATCAATCTGAGTCCTCGCCGCCGTACTCTTGAAGGTGATTAAGGATTGAATTATGTATGTGGAAATTCTTGAGCACTATTTATCTGTATTTGACAAGAGGGGTTGCTCTGATGGTAAGCAACCCCCACTTCCAACCGAGAGGTTGTGAGTTCGAGTCTCCGCAAGAGCAAGGTGGTAAGTTCTTGGAGGGAAGGATGCCAGGGGTCTATTTGGAAACAGCCTCTCTACCCAAGGGTAGGGGTAAGGTCTGCGTACACACTACCCTCCCCAGACCCCACTAAGTGGGATTATACTGGGTTGTTATTGTTGTTGTTGTTGTTGTTGTTGTTGTTGTTGTTGTTGTATTTATCTGTTATTTCCATTGCAGCTGCATAAACTTACTTTTCTTTCTTTCAACAGTTGGAGACCTTTAAAAGGCAATTGGTGCAGTCTTTGAGTGATGATGGCTCATCTGTAAGATTACATAATCTTCTAGTTTTTGGGAATTTCTTTATATTATTGAGAGGTTAACAAGAATTTGCAAAAGAAATTTTGGTTATAACCTTTTTTATAAGGTAAATAAAATTTTAAAATGTTCGGGCACAAAAACGCTCATATACTAGAAGTAAACCAAAAATTAGGAATCCTACAGAAATTATTAGGGGTATAGTCTTTAAAATTCCTAAACAGGAATGAGTGTTATTTCCAATTGACATGTAGGACTGTGCAAAAACTTGAGGCACAATCTTTTCCTTTTAGAACATCTGTTTCCCTTGAAGGATTATGCTCTCTTCTTTATTGACTATGTCGATCCTTTTTCTATCTTGGCAGCCAGCTGAAACTGTTGATATTGGTACTTATGATCAATCTGTTCACAAGTCATATCCTGTAATAGGTAACTTTAGCATTGCCTTTATTAATTTGTCCTTGATTTTGTTTGCTTTTCATGTTCAAGATATTATCGGAGTTGCTTCTTCAAGCTCGGAGACCTGATGTTTTGAATTTAATCTTGATAATTCTATTTGCAGAGGAGGTGAATGGCTACACAATGCATCATTCTTTCAGTGGGTCTATGGATGGCAGAGGCAGTTACAATGATGGTGTTTGACTCTACGCTCTTTTTACAAGATAATTTTAGAATGTAGCAAAAGCTGTTTAATTTCTATTCATATTTTTATTTTTGTATCCAGCCTCAAAGCAAGCTGTGCAAAGATTTTCCATCCCTTACATAACACCACGGCTTACTCCAACTGACACACCAAAAACAACTTCTGCTTGTGTATCCCCCAGAAAATTTTATGCTGCTGTATCTCCTCAGAGGACGTCTGGCAGCAGCACTCCAACAAACCCTCAATTTCAAGGTCGAGCTTCAGTGTCATCGTTCTATCCTTCGAGTCAACAGTCCTCAGCAGCTAACTCTCCTCCAAGGGCACGCACAAAACCAGGTGCGTGAGCTCTGCTAATGTTACTGCTTCAGCTCTGCACTTCTGTCGTCACACATACAAGGGAACTTTTCTTTGCATGAGATGCAAACGGGTGTTGCAACCAATGTTTTCATTACATTCACAAGTTCAATCACATTTAAGAATGATTCTATACACACGTGACAACATATTCGGCTGCCTTTTTATTTAGCTAATATGTATTCATTCGAATAAATAATTGTGGTACTGATAAGTGTATGTGTGAATTGTCAGCTCAAACTCCTCGAATTGATGGGAAGGAGTTCTTCCGTCAAGCCAGGTATCTATTTTTCGTTTTTAAATGTTGTTCTGTTTGAATTTATTGAGTAAAAGATCTTTCACCTTATGATCTGCATATTGTTGATTCAGGAGTCGTCTGTCTTATGAGCAGTTCAGTGCATTTCTAGCTAACTTAAAGGAATTAAATGCTCAAAAGCAATCTCGCGAGGTGAATAATATAATCTTAGTTATGGTAGAATATCCCGTATTACCTTGTAGCCTTGTAGTTTTGTTCAATATCTAAATGCTTTTCTGCTTTTCCTTTTGGTCCATTATAATATTCCAGGAAACTTTGAAAAAAGCAGAAGAGATTTTCGGTACAGATAGCAAAGATCTCTATCTATCATTCCAAGGGATGCTTAACCGTGGTGTTCGTTGAAAGTACGGAAAATCCGGGGTATATATGATTTCCCATATTATGGTAGCTCAAACATTTAACAGAAGTCTTAGCTGTGTCTAAAGTTGACCAACCGATGGGCATGTGGAACTCGTGGAGCTGTGCTCCAACTTGAGGTACAGATCGTCAATCATCAACTTAGAAATCTTTCGAGCTTTAAACCTTCTGGAAGTGCAAAGAATTTGGATTGTTGTAGATTATGCTAGACTATGAGCCAATGCTCTCAAGTTTAACTTTTCACTAGCTCATGGGTGCATGCTGTAAATTATTCCCGTTTTTGTTTTTGTCCTCCACTTAAGTTTTTCATTTTAGATTTTTACCATCGCTTGTGAGAGGATTGAGTGGTGCCAGCAGATGGTTGAATCAATTTTGAGGTGGGTTTCCTTGCGTTGATCCTCTTTCTTTCATTTGCACATGGATAGAAGAAACGTATCTGCAGTATTGACACAACTGATATCATGCGGGCATTAATATGTAAATTGAAGGGTACTATTGATTTTTTAGCATCCAGAACTAGCAGTGAAAATTCTGATGTTGTAGTTGTATATCTACTCATAATTTAATTCAACACTGTCTGTTTTGAAGTATGTATTGAATTGCAGGAATGTATGGTCATATCTCTGAACCTTGTATCGTACATTGCTATTTGTTAAATTTGTTTTTTCTCCTCTTGTTCAACAACAAGGAATATGACTCCCCCCTCCCAATTGAAGTTAAAAGATAATACAATCCCAAGCGCAAGAGCTGGTGAATCTAAATAGTTTTAAGTTCATATGTCCTGGGAATTGAGTATTCCTGACTGGGATACTTCTTGTATCAGATCTTCTACTTTGTCAATACTATTTGGATTGTATTGGTGTTGAATGAAAAAGGTAGCATTTGCATGTGGACTGTTAAAGCAGTTGATCCTTACTTTTGACAAGATAGGCATGCCTTGATAATAGCGTGCAAAGAATTGGATACATGTTCATCAAAGTCTGGACAAATAGACGAATCAAAGGATCTCACATTCTCAAGATTGCTTAGCTTGGGAAAACAAAAGCTAGTGCTCTGTTAAACAAGAATAGCGCGGTACGATATTTGTTGATCGTCTCCATCAAAAGAAAGGTGGCACTCTTTTAGGATCGCTGTTAAATCAATGGACTAAACTTTATTAAAGCAGAAAAAGTGACCCAAAATCTGCAGCTATCTTATTCTCATTTAACAAGATTTCTTTCTTTTTCTTGTTCAAAGAAAGAAAGGAATAAAAACATGTATTCCATCAAGCAGCAGCGAGTTTTTCGACGAGATCAATAGTAGCTGTAAAGAGAAAGGCTAGAAGGAACAAGAACTAGTCAAAGAGTCAAATCAAAAGGGATCAAATCCTTGTGCTAGATCATATGGCACTTGTTTGTGGTACATATGTATACATGATTAATGAATAGTAAAATGTTTACATCAGAATGGATTTACTTACAAAGCATATATATGGCTAGGCAATTTGGAGCATAAGTACTGGCCCCAACTTCCAACTTGTTCTTGAGAGTGTCTTCTTTTCCAAAGGATAGCAAGCCCTGAAATCCTAGCACCTGATACTTGGCGCTTTTCACTTTTGGTATCGGAATTTTTTACTGCATGCTTTTTGCGGCAAATAGCCTGTAATGAAAGATTATATTTCTCCTCTATTGCCGTTTTATTTTGTTTTCTCTTTTTTAGTATTCAGAACAGATTCTTATTTCCATTTGATTCTTTTCTAAAATTACATACACGTGTTATTGTTTCCACCTTTAACTATTGAGTATTACACCCTTACATTGTGACAATTGTTTCCTTACGCTGGTAATCCACATCTAATGACTTAAAATTTGTGATCCAATTCGTTTTAGGAATGTTCATGTGTAGATTTTTTTTTTTAAAAATAAAAAAATTTCCCAGTGTTGTATTAACTAGCAAAAATAGAGTTTAATGGTACAACATAAGGGTAGAGAAAGCCCTTCAAAAAGATTGAGGTATAGCCGATTATAAATAGTTCGCCATTACAAAACTAGCTAACAAAAAAATTGGCCTTGTCATATCTGTTCCTTATGGAAGGAACATGATCTTTGTCCGGTCAAAAAGGGCCTTTTGCCTGACAAGGCAGGTGTTGATAAGAGTAGAAGTAAGATGGCTGTTGAGTGTTAACTGTCATTTTAGCCAAGCAGTTTGCTAATCTGGATATTGAAGGTGTTGATAGCCTCTCTGATCTTGTTCATGTGTAGAGTTAGCAAAAAGAGATATACTTAATTATATATCCTAATTCAGAATCACCCATGCTTGCATCAGGTTAGATTATATATCTCTTGAAGAGCGATCCTTTCCTAAACAATGCATGAACACGATATACTCCGTGCACCGAAATACTTTTTAATTTGATAGCACATATATAGACATGCGTGACTTAAGTCTAGTTCCATGCAGCTTAGTTTTATGGTTTGGTTAACGTGAACGAATGCTCCTATGCATGTAAAAAGAGGAAATGAACACCAAAGTGAATTAAGATATACAGTATTGAATGACATCCAAAATCAAAAGATGGGCATATATAAAAGAACTTTGTGCATGATAGGTATATATTGTACGTTGAAAAATCTTGGGCTAGACCCATGTGTTAGATTCTAAGGCTATACAATAGGTCAGATCTTCACTAGTTAGAAGCAAATTAGTGCTAAACTTTTCAACAGCATCAGAATAGTAACCACATGAGGCCCTCTCTTTTGGTCTTCACCTTTCTGTTGTTTGAGTTGCCTCAAGGATTCCTTTTCAAGACTTAAGTAGGAGTATATATTTTTCTGTTTGATCACTTTCACTAACACATTCTCCGATGCAACTCGCTTGCATTGCTTTGTTTTATCTTTTTTTCTATATTGACCACTGTTTTGCCTGCACTATTAACAAATTGATACCTTAATGGAATTTTTATGCAGCTTATATATGTTGCTTAACCCAAACCTTTTAATGTGACGCTTCTAAAATTATACCTATATCCAGGGGCGGATCAACATTGTTTATTATATATGGATACATGTGAGCCCAGTAGCTTCTACTATGATCTAATATATGTATTAGGAAATCTACATAAACGTCAAATCTTGGACCTATATTAAGAATAGTAAAGGGTTTGATATGCCCTTCTACTATTAAACATTGTTTAAAAATATCCTTTGTTACATTTTTTGGCCGCTTAAGTCCCTACTGTTATACTATCATACGAATATACCCCTAATTTTAACAGAGTGTCACGTGACGGCTCAGGACCAGAAGGACTCACCCTCTATTTTAATAACTGGATACAATTAAAACTAACCCCTAATTTTTTACGCATGCATTACCGGACCCAATTTGCTCAACTTTGGGGTTTTTTCTTAAAAAAAACTCAAAAGAACATCTCTGTACATCTCCAACTTTCCTTGAATCCCTAGTCCTTTAGATGGATTATCCCACAATAATAAATGGATGAGATTTGGAACAACAACCAAAAGCAACTTCCATTCGGTTCAAATTCGGGTTTATTTGTATATCCAAAGCTTTGAAGCTTGTTCTTTCATGGGGCTTAAAAAAAATTTCCTAATCTTTTTTTGTTATCACCAATAACTTCTTTTACTCGAATCAGATGTATGCCTCACGTCTCCTTTGAAAAATATTGTCACAAATTTATAATTCCAAAGCAAATTGGTTTTCAAAAAGTTTTAACAGTTATATTCAAAAATTGTAAAGAATAGAGAATAGTTATGCTCTTTGATCTTTCTTTATTTTTATGGAACTTTTCAAAATTCTTGATTGAAAAAATATAGAATCTCACAAACCTAATTTCTAACCATGAAATATATTTTTTCATTTTAATTGGAGTGAGAAATAATTAAATTGAAGAAAATTTCTTTTCTTTGAAAAACAAGGAAAATAAAAATGTTCTAGAGCATGAAATTACTTCTTTTTTCTGATTGTTGAATCGATCAAGTGGTGAAACATGGAGCTTAATGGTAAAATTGGTATGAAAAAGATATAAATGGCAGTATTACGGCAATTTGTCGTGAATTGTGGACTGAATTTGATGCACATGGGGCGGGTAATGGGCAAAAAATTAGGTGTGGATTTTAAATGGATCCGACTATTAGAACACAGGGTTGATCCTTTTGTTCCTGAACTGCCACGTGGCACTTTATTAAAATTAGGGATATATTTGCGTGATAGTATAACGGTAGAGACTTAAACAATCAAATAATATAACGAAGGACACTTTTAAACAATTGTTGATAGTAGATGAACATGTCAGACCCTTTACCGTATTTAAAAAAATATATATTGATATGTAATAAGAAATCTATGGAGATATATATTAAAAAATCTACAAAATTATTTGTACGGCATAAATACTTGACGAAGAACCTATTATTACGAGATTGCTACATATTGGAAAACTAATTCAAAGATGTAGAAGGAAATCTTAGTTATTTAGGATTTGCTTTATTTAATATATGTCTAAATAGGATTTGCAGTTAGAATAAATATAAGAATATGCTTTCATGTTTCTAGTTAAAATATGTTTCATACTGGTATTGATAACTTATTTTATGTGAAGAAACGCAGAGATTTGTGATAGTTGTATAAAGCTTTCAGAGATATTAATAATAAAATATTTTCCTTCAAATTAGTATAAGAGCTTCCTATGATCTTGAGAGAGAATCAAGTAGCTTCCGTTGCTGGGGGCCGGTGCTAACCAATGTGTGCCGCCTTTCTGGGTCAAAAAATATATTGGCAAAATCATAGATATTTATTGACAAAATTAGGTTATTTAATGAAAAGTTTCATGAAAGATTCAAGAAAAAAAAAAAAGTTTAAAAAGGTGCAATATGACACAATATGAGGAAACTCTTCTCTAAAAGTTGGAGAGGTTTAAAAAAAGTTGGAAGTTGATTATGTGTTTCAACGAAATTAGGTATTGGTGACAAAGCGCATCAACGTGAGTTGGAGATAGGGGCTTCAACGAAATTGGGTGTTGGTGAAAAAGTGCACCAATAGTTGGTGACAAAGTGCATCAACATGAGTTGAAGACATGGGCTTCAACAAAATTGGGTGTTGGTAACAAAGAGCATCAACGGGAGTTGAAGACATGTACTTCAACAAAATCAGGTGTTGGTGCATCAACGTGAGTTGGAGACAGATGCTTCAACAAAATTGAGTGTTGGTGACAAAGTGCATCAACGTGAATTGGAGACAGGTGCTTCAACAAAAGTGAGAGATGGAGAGAAGTGCTCCAACATAACTGCACAACGGACAAGTCAGACATATACAACTTTGAATTACAGGAGAATATTGAAAAACTAATTCAAAGTTGTAATAGGAAATCTTAGTTATTTAGGATTTGCTTTATTTAATTTATGTCTAAATAGGATTTGCAGTCAGAATATAGGAATACACTTTCATGTTTCTAGTTGAAATAGACTTCATACTATTATAGATAGAGATACTGATAGCTTATTTTATGTTTGAAGAGTGTAAAGATTTGTAAGAAAGATTGTAGAAACAGAGATTTATAATAAAATATTTTTCTTCATACGGATACCTATAAACTTTAAATCTTAAATCCCTAATTAATCCCTCCCTGCCTACATGCTTCAAACATGAAGAAAATTTACTATTCATGAAACACTCTCTCTCTATTTTCTGTTTTAATTATTTTTCCTTTAAAGATTGGACACTAAATTTATTCACCTTTTTTTTGTGAAATAAGCAACTGATTTCGAAGTGACTCTTATGATTTCCCATGCTATCAACGGCACATCTCCATTAATTTAAGGCCTTTGTACTGTTCTAATAAAGTTTCCGTTAAGAATTCTGTGTATTTTTTGCGCTCTATATTCGCTAATAAATAGCATAAAATTGGAGAGAAAATGGAAAATTTCGTCGAGTAGAGAAGAATCTTCTTCTTTTCTCCCTTTGGTAAAAGGCTACCCCACCAATGTTAGTTACCTGTAATTTTTTGGCCCATAAAGGATAACTATAGTGCTTCAAATTAACTTAATTCTATTTGTAATAATGACTCTTCATAAGTAATACAACGGAGTATTAGGTATTTCAATTCAAACTAGATCACAGAATTAGAACGGAAGAAGTATATTGAACCTCCCCACCATATATAATTGAACGCATGACTTAGAATCATGGCATGAATATTTTAATTAGAAGCCATATTAGAAAGCAATTTAAATGACAATTTGTAGGTTAGTAATGACTAGACCAGTAGATTATAGAATGTGAATGAACTTATTCTAAAATTTGGGCAAGGAAGCAACTGAGAAAGTATTTCGCTCTTTGTGGAGAATGTTTATTTCGCTTTCAAAGACTTAATGTGTATTACACAACAAATCATAGAATATAAATGGAAAAAAATTTATTATCATAACTCAATACTCAAATGTCAAGCTCAATGGTACTTATATATTACGGAAAAGGGTCAGAACTGCCCCTAACGTATTGAGGCAGGTTAAAAATGCCCTCTATTAACCTATTTTGAAAAAAATACCCCTACCGTTAAAATTCTGGCATATTTGTGCCCCTAACGTATTGACTCTAGTTTAAAAATGCCCCTACCGTTAACCTATTTTGAAAAAAATGCCCCCACCGCTTTAAATATAAGTACAGTAAGTTGTTAGACTTAGGGGCACAAATATGCCACATTTTTAACGGTAGGGCATTTTCTTCAAAATAGGTTAACGGAGGGCATTTTTAACCTAGAATGAATACGTTAGGGGCAGTTCTGACCCTTTTCCCTATATATATATATTATCAGGAACAAACAAAATAAAACTGGAAATGGGGAAAAAAAGGAAAAGGTAAGAGACATGAACATAGAGAATACAGCTAGAGCAAGTTGCGTAAAAGCTTTAGTAGCTATAAATAGTTAAGGGCACAAAATCCATATCGACAAACCAAGCCAAAACTGACTGACATTCACTAAATAAAAGGCTTATTATTAGCATACAAAATTTCTTGAATGGCTTTCACTCCTCAATACTATAGCCACCTCTTTTCCAATGAATTCAACTCTTCTTTCCCTGCAGGAGAAGGCGTTAACGCCTCATCACTACTTTATGATAATAATATTGAGGCGCAGTTACTCAACATTAATTCACTGCCGGATCATTATGTCCCTCCATCGATTTCAAATAATTCAATGATGATGCCATGGTTCCCTGAACGACTTGGCGTAGTTTCAGACATGACGGTGCCGGCTCTACTACCGGCGCCGGCTTCCTCTTCCGATACGTTTTCCAGCGAGTATTCTTTAAATGGTTCTACTCATCAAGTTTATGTAGCCGACCAGCATGAGGCTTGTGAATCTTGTTGGGACGAAACTACTGGTTTGGATCATCACTCCAGGTTTTGGTCCCGTTGTCCTGTCGCTACCTCCAATAATTGGGTACATTTTCGGACGTCGTCGTTTGCTTCCTGTATTTTATTTTGTTGAACTACTGTGTGATCAACTCATTATCCAAAAACTTAAGCTAGAAAGCATATTTTTATTTACTTAATTATGTTTTCAAGCCCTAAGCTTCATTTTTTTATGAGATATCACATGTGAATTTATTTAATTGAACGGCAGATTCTCACTCTGTAGGAAAACTTGCATGTAAATTGTGTGAATGCGAACGTCCAACTCATCTAAAAGTTTAAGCTATTAAAGCAAGCATAACTTTACCTACTTGATCATAGTCCTTGAACATATTTCTCATAGATCACACACAAATTTACCTAGCTAGTCTAATATTTTATGCATGGAAAGTTAACAAAACAAAGAAAATACTTTAAGTTTCAGCTAAGAGACTCAGACAGATTTATAAATTGTTGTTGTCAGGGGCCTCAAAGGGAGACAAGCCCAAAAGTCAAAGAAACGCCAGCAATGAAGATCGGAAGGTATTCAGAAGAGGAGAGGAAGGACAGGATTCTCCGATATCTTAAGAAAAGAAATCAAAGGAACTTCAACAAAACCATTAAGGTTTCTACATCTCTTTCTTTTTATATATGCATGTGTTAATTAATCAGGTGTTTATATAAAGTTTTATATATGATTAATTCAATCTACTACTACTTTTTCTGAACATTAATTACGTTAAATCCCGGCATGCAGTATGCTTGTCGCAAAACCCTAGCCGACAAACGTGTTCGAGTTCGTGGAAGATTTGCCAAGAATAATGAAGTATGCGATGATGAGAAAGGGATTAATGATAATTACCATGGATCCAAGGATGTACGCTATGATAATCCGTTTCAGGTTAGTTTACATTTTTTATTTATGAGAAGTACTTTCATTATTAGTCCGCTTTAAAAAGAATAACGCATTTCTCTATTTAAAATGATTCAACTTATTGTTTATTGTTTTTGCAGATGAAACATCCTGATCAGTATGAAGAGAATTGGTTAGAAGAGGCTATCACAAATCTTATGTATATACCTTATATAGGTAGCTCCTATGATCATGGAGGAATGTCAGTCGAACGTTTCATGAGCTGATGTTCAGCCATTTATGTATTAAGGAGTATTATTTATGAGAAGTATCATTTCCATCTAGAAGTTAAGGTCCACTTCTTTATTATAAACAGTTCATCCCCCTCAAAACGAATGATGGCACAAAACATATATAATACTGGTCTCTCTTTTTGACATAGTGAAAATATTGTACCAATTGGCTACACTTACTTGGAAATGTGATCGTAGAATTAAAAAATATATTTCATGGTTTTGATAGTGTTCACTCTATAAAGGGTCTTTAACAGGGAGTGATTTACTCTATGCATGTGTTGATTTGGGATGCAGGAGGTAAGTGCTCGATGGAATAGTGTAGGTGTATAGTGTACATAAATAAGTTCAAACACCACTGTTAGAAAAAAATATAATTTTTTTTATAAATAAAGGGACTCAAATTGGCCATCTTAAAGTTCAATATAGCTCTAAAATTAAGCACGTCATTAACATCTGAAATCTTCGTATATCCTAATTAAGCAGCACTAATTAAAAGGTTGCTGGCTTTATATTATATATACTTCAGTTATATGCCTGATGCGTCCATGTGATCCAAATAGTAGATTAATTATAACAAAATGTAGTAAGAAAAAAAGAAAAGCATATATAGGTAGAATCTAATTAAAATTAAAGTTTCAGGCTTTGATTACCTTAAAGAATCAAAACTTTTTTTCAACGTTAGCATCAATGCTCTTATCCAGCGATTATTGGTAGTCATTGATGTGTTGCCTAGTTACTTTTGTAAGGTACCGTTATAGCATCTTGTGGTACTTACAAAGAAAGACCATCATCATTATAACGTTGAAGGGAATTTTATACTCTAGCTTGCTTTCTTTGAAAAAGATGGACAGGCTTGATAAAGAGAAGAAAAGAATAAGGGAAGAGAAAACTTGGACAATAAGGAATAATTTTAATTTCTTTCTACATATTAAGTACAAATAATATGAATATATATATATATATATATATATATATATATATATATATATATATATATATATATATATATATATATAAATATATATATATATATATATCTAAGAGCTGATATGGTGTTTTGTTCTTTATTCTTCTGGACTAGGGTTTAGATTGGGAAGCATTTTTACCAGATGAACGTGCATGCAACAAAGAACAAGTTGTTTCATGATGTTTAGTACAGCCACGCAGGGGGAATTTAGGGGGCGGAAGGGTAATTATCCGAACTTCCTTCGTCGAAAAATTACATTGTATATGTAAAACAAAATTTATTTTTTTACCTCTATATATTATATTTGGAATTCCTTTATCATATGACAAAACCATAACTTAGTGATAAAGAAGGTTCAAAACCTTTGAAATGGTAGTGGTTCTATTCCCGCTGGTTCAAGCAGTAATTCCGCTTCCGTCACTATAGCCACGGCTGGAACACTTGGAATTCACAACAATGAAATACTACGTGTGATTTACTTATATACATCACTAAGTAAATTTATTTTTTCCACTAACAATAAGGTAACTTAAGATATATTTGCAAGTAACCTTCCCTCAAATTGTCTTATTGAGTAATGAGAAGCGGGCTAGTCCCCGAAAATGTCCCGCTCGTATAGGGAAATTCTTTTTTTCTTTTTTGATTTTTAGATTCTAAATTCTTCCTTTTTTTCTCTCCCATGAATTATATTTTGAGAGAAATGATGTGCTGCTGCAGGCCAATATACTGGCAAAAGAGTCAAGCTATCGCTTAGTAGTTAGAACTAAAGGATCCTTAGTTCCCCGAGACTAAAGTGAGTTCTTTTTTTGGGGGGAGGGGAAGGGGGGGGGGGGCTAAAAATGAATATTTGTTGTGTGAAATATTTACTAGTATATAAGAAAACAGTTATTTTTTGAGGCAAAATATATAGTTTACCTATTGACCTTGTATTCAAATTCTCTTACACATATGTTAAACATAGAAATAGTATTATGCACCAAAACTTTTAAAAGTGTGTTAATTACATACCTCTTTTGCCATGTGTCACACACATGTATTACACATAAAAGGAGCTAGTGGGGGGGGGGAGGGTTTCTTCAATTTTTTTTCTTTTTAGATTTATGACACGTGTCAGATGCTGATTAGGTCGTGTAATAACAATCTTTAAGTAGATATGGTCAAATACTGAAATTGTATGTAATTGACATACCTTTAAAAGTTTTAGTACGTAATATTATTTCTGTCTTTGACAAATATATTAAAGAAATTTGGAGATAAGATTGATGAGTAAAGTATGTATTTTACTTTTTTTTTTTGGAGGCAAAGAGTTAAAAAACAACCACAGAATTGACTGGTAATTTTATGTTTCTTTCTGGCCTTTGGTTATTATCAGCTTTTTAGTCTTTGTGCGTCAAACGAAAATGAATAAATCAATCCGATAAGAATTTGTTCTTTAACTGTAGATGTTGAGTCCATTTTATCTTGATTTTACATTTGAGAACTTGAAAATGAAACATGCCTAATACAATAGGATGTTCAAATAGCGTATTTATGTTAATAAATTTATTAAATATGTATATATAAAAAATTTAATATTAACACGCTTAAAATTATTAATCTAAAATCATCCATAAAATTAAAATTCTAAATCTAACCTCTTGTGCTATTGACATTTGATTGAACTAAAAAGAAAATATAGGTATAGAGATTGGGATCACAAGCAGGCGTTCTTCCAATCGTAAGAAAGCACTAAAAATGAAGTGACCCCAATATCAACATTAATATCAATAGTGTCCCAATCAGCGTAGAGCTCTTCAAGTCTTCAAACCCCACTCATTTAATTTCCCCCACACCCCGGAAAATGAAATTGAAGGAACAAAAGTTGGAGCACTGATTTTAGTAATCTTTTGATTCATCATTCACAGCCAAATATGGTCATTTTGAAGGGATGTTATTTACCGTAAAACGATACAATTAAATTTATACGTAATTTTTAAATAAATAAATTAATTCGATCATGAAATAATAAGATAATTGAAGAAATGTATAATATTTAGCCTTAATATGAAGACGAAATGATAGGAATAAGGATTTCGATAGTGAAGCCTTCGGGCGTAACAGTAATAGGAATAGTAATAAAAACAAAAAATAAGAAGAGATTGTAGTATTAGTTTGCCAGAAAATCCCCTCTCTCCCCCTCCCCTTTGCAATGATAATAGAGCTCACTATTTATAGCCATGTCTAGAAAATAAGATCCTAGGATCGTGCTCTTCTCTAATATCAATTATGAAGGCCATCGATGAAGATGTAACAGCGAACATAAATGACAAATTTTTTGTAATGGGCAAAGTATTTAATACCATCGAATATTCTCCATTAATATCACTGGCGGAAGGTATTTGTTGCTTCATTAGGAGTCTCACTCCCACGATCCCAGACGGGATAATTGTCTCCTCGATTCCACGTGTCATTCTTTTAAGGGTTCACTTATCATAACATATTTGCGGATACGTAATTAATGAGTACACTTAAATAAGTAACCAACACAACTCTATCTGGGATCAGAAAAAACAAATAAACTCTCAGTGTCCTTTGAAGGAAAGGGAGGGTTAAGTAGTTTCTCAATGGGATCAAACAATGACCAGCTACAGTAACACTGCTAGCTAGTAAATCTAGTTCTGAAAATCTTTGAATACTCCACTCCATGATCATTATATGTGTATATATATATATATATACTTTTTCATGAACTGTGACTAAAAATGGGTAATGCTATTTGCATGGAAATCAACATCAGACATTGACAAATGAGAAAGATGTAGCTAGAGAGGATCAGTATATATATCCCCCTAAGATTTGTCGGTGATAACAGCCATGTATAATTTTGACCCACAAAGACAATATGTATGAAGCTGCAACTCTGCCACATCTTCATATATAATCTCCATGCTTTTGGTAATTTGGTTTCTTGGATCGGCCATTTCTACAATTTGAACAATCAGTTGACCCTGTGCTGTGTGTTTGTTTACCTGATATGATATGGAGTATGCCGAAATGGGAACGTGGGGACTGTTCGTGAAAAGTTTCTCCTTATTATGACACCTTTGACATTTTTATGTGGAGTAGTAATTTCTGTAGTACTACTTTTCTGGCCATATAGAGTTTTGCTCTCATCCTAGCCAAGGCTTAATTCAGCCATACTTTTCAGACTTCTTCATTAGTTGTGTAGTTTCTAAATGACCCAAAAGTCAATGCCATAAAACTGATGACCCGAGTAAACTATTGATATTGTTTTTCCTTAAACAAGTTCAAATTGGTTAGGTCAAGTTCATCTTTTATATGTCAGTATACTAGATATTAAAAACCCGAAGTGCTTTAGCTTCATACTCCCCCTTTTTTATCCTGTGCCTTAGTCTGTTAATTTGACCAACCTTATGAGAAGTCTCTTTTTAAAAAATATATTATAAATAGTGCTTATGTTTTTTTTAAAGTGATTATTTTAGAGAGTTACAGGTGTTTGGCGGAAAAAAAAAAATACTACTTTTGATTGGTAGTAAAAGCTACTAAGTATTTTTCAGTTGCTGAAAAAAATAATTTCTTCCTAAAAGTGCCTTTTAAAATCGTGGCCTAGCATGAATTGTTGTTCTAAAATTAGCAAAAAAAATTTCTAAATTGATTAGCCAAACATAAACTACTTTTCTCCAAAAAAAGAATTTTTTCGAGAAACACTTTTAATAATAAAATATTTTTTAAATGAGTAATTCTAAAGCTTTGCCAAATAGGTAATTTGACTAGGCACAAAATTAAAAAATGTAAAGAAGAATTGTAAATCTTATGATCTTAAACAAAATATACCATATAACATACCAAAAGTACCATTTGAATCTTGTGCTCTCTTTACTAAAGAATAACAAATTTGCGACCGTCAAATCAGTCAAAAAATTATATTTTTTCCACGGATTTCTGACTGAAAAGTGTCACTTGAAAAACACATGGTCGCAATATATTTGCGATAGAATCAGTTGAAAATTTAAAACGGATTCAATCGCAAACTCAAAAATATGGGGACATTTGAATTTAAGCCGTTTGCAACCGAATCAGTCGCTGAAAAGTAGTAAAAAGATAAATAAAAATTTAAAGTTTCGATTGATTCCATAAAAAATTAAATAATAAAATTAATTTTTAATTAATTATTCCGATTGAAACAATTGTAAATATTGAGTGGTAATTAATTAAAGATTTCACAAATTCTCCATTTGCAACTGATTCAGTTGCAAATCTTAATTATTTTTTTTTAGAAAACCTCAATTTGCGATTGATTCAGTCACAAATCTGGGTAACTTCTGGTGAAATATGCGGCCTATTGAGTCGCAAATCTGGACATTTTTAGCAGAATTATGCTATATTTTTAATTACACCACCTGCCAGATAAAATAACCAACCAAACACCTAACAACTAACCAAACATCTAATATAACAATCTAAATCCAATATTTACTACAAAACGAACAATAATATTTATAACAATTCAACCAACTAGTCAAACAACCAACTATCAAACTATAACGACTAGACCGGTCGTTTTGAGAGCTAGAGCCCTGATCCCTTATATTAGCTGCTTCCCCACATCTATTTATGATATTGTGACTTTTTGGGAGGTTTCGTTTTATTTTTTTTGAAGTATTTTGGGACACTTAGACACTAAATGGAAGCTTAAGTTTTAGAATTTGGATCGTAATTGGAACAGTGTGAAGATGGCTCTGTAATGGAATTCTGTTGATTTCATTAGCTCCATTGGGTAATTTTAGGCTTAGAGGCTTGTCCAGATTGGCTTTTGAGGTCCATAGCTCATTTATGCTTGAAATGGCGAAAGTCGAATTTTTGAAGTTTTGGGCCGGTAGTGAATTTTCGATATCAGGGTTGGAATACGATTTTGAAAGTCGAAGTAAGTCCGTAATGTTGAATATGACTTTTGTGAAAAAGTTGAGGTAAATCAGACGTGATTTGATAGGTTTCGACATCGGTTATGGAAATATAAAGTTTTAAGTTTTTAAAGTTTGGATTGGAGGGTGATTCGTGATTTTAGCATTGTTTGATGTGATTTGAGGGCTTGAATAAGTTTGTATGGTATTTTAGGATTGGTTGGTATGTTTGGTTGAGTTCCCGAGGGCCTCGGGTGAGTTTCGGATGGTTAACGGATCAATTTGGACCTTGGAACGATAGCAGATTTTCTGGTATTTTTGTTGCAAAAATTTTTTCTTCGCATTCGCGAAGGGTAGTTTGCATTTGCGAAGGTATGGCTAGTGGAAGCATCGCAAAAGTTAGGAGTTGAACGCGTTTTCAAGGAGGAAAGATGGACCAACTGGACCCCAAGGATTTCTTCTACGCGTTCGCGTAAAGGACAACACATTCGCGAAGGGTATGGCAGGCGAAGCTACGTGTTCGCGAGAGGGTACTCTCGTTCGCAACAGAGAAAATTTGAGCAGTGGAATTTTTTGCTTCGCGATGCGAGGCTTTGACTGTGTTTGCTAAAAGGGCATGCATCAGAAGAATTTAAAGTTCAAAACGAGGGTTTTGATCTTATATCACAAAATTTGATTGAGAGCTCGGTAGAAGGCAAAATTTGGAGAGATTTTTGGAGGAAGATATTGGGTAATGATTCCTAACTCCTTTATGATTATATCCCACTAATGTATGCTTGATTCCATCATTTAATATCGGATTTGGGTGGAATATTGGAAAAATTGAAAAAGTTCTTGGGCCGAATTTTGGGATTTTGATCGAGATTTTGGTATCGAATTTGATTGAATTTGGTAAGTTTAGACTCGTGAATGACTGGGTGTTCACAATTTTTTACTTTTACCCGATTCCGAGACGTAGGCTCGGGGAGGCTTTTTGAGCATTTTTCCATTTTCTTGCCTTACATCGGATTTCATTAGCTCGATTAGTTGCTTGTAGCTATATTTACATTATGCAGTTTGATTTGGCTAGATTTGGGCCATCTGGAGATGGATATTCGTAAAAAGAGTATTGTTACAGATTGATTTGAGCTTGGTTCGAGGTAACTGGCTTGCCTAACCTTGTGTGGAGGAACTCCCCTTAGGATTTGGTACCGTTTGATATATGAGTGTTGCGTACCTGAGGTGATGAGTACGTACACAGGCTATTTGTTGTAAAACTCCATTTTCACTAATTCCTAATGTATTTTCTCCTTGTTTGAACTACACCAGCATATGTACTATCGTGTTTAGATTAGGAAAGTATGCCTATGTGTTTTTAACTACCTATTTGAACTCTATGCATCAAGTTTAGTGAAATTACTTATTTACTTTGATTTGAACTTAGTCTAAACTTTAGGATTTGTTGCTATGATTGTTGTTTATTTTGGTTGAGCTGCATATTTACTTTGGGACTACGGAACGGTATTCCAAGAGATCCCCCTGTACTGCATATTTACTTTGGGTATATGAAACGGTATTCCGAGAGATCCCCCTAGCACTGTATATTTACTTTGGGAGTACAAAATGGTATTTCGGGGGATTGATAACTAGGGATTTTGACGCATTTTATTCTCCTTCTTGCTCATGCTTTGATTAGAAATTCATAAAAAATATTCTCAAAAGGCTCATAAGTTGTGCTTGATTGCAGGTTTGATCAACAAAGTGACAAGATGTCAAAGAACAACTCAAAAAGAGTAAAACTTGCACAAGTTCCAAAAAACAAGACAAGCTTAGGCAAAATAGGCCAGTGCGACCGTACACCACTTTGTGGTCCGTACTGGGAGATTTAGAGAGCAGTATTCCAGGCTAAGAGGTAGTAGGGCCACACTAGGTTTTGTGCGGTCCACAGCGAAGGCAATGCAACTGCACTACCATTTTTGTACGGTCTGCAGAGCTGAGATTCAGAAAAGTTTCAAGATGAAGTTTTGAAGCCTTTGCGGTCCGCGGTCAATTTTGTGCAGACTGCACTAGAAGTCACCACAGCTCGAGTCCGTTCTGTGCGGTCCGCGGAGCTTGAGTTCAGAAAGCTGGATTTTGAAGCCAAGAGTCCTAGTGTGGCCGCAATCCATTTTGTGCGGTCCGCACTAACCCCATAGGGGGGTTTTTGTCCAGATTTTTCAGCCTAGGATAAATAGCTTCTTTTTCCATTTTTAGGGTATCATATAGTTTTTAGAAGCAGCTGCGCTCGTGGGAACGACTTTTGTAGACATTTTGGGAAATTTTATCTACTTTGCAACATTGAACCTTTACTTTATCTTAGTAATTAATCAATATGAGTTTGTCTTCATCTATTTCTTATTTTTCTTCTTTGAAAATGAGTAGTTAGACCCATTAGCTAGGGTTGTGGCTCAACCATATTGTGGGTAATTGGGGCGTATTCAAGAGATTGATAGCCCCAATTAAAGGGTTAAACCTTGGCAGAGTAATACCTGACTTGAACCTTAGTTGTTTGTACAAATTTGCATACCCAATTGGTCTTGAGAGAGTCAATTGGGCAAAATCACTTGAACCACCGAAAGGTGTAGAGTGCATAAATTAGTGCAATGATTATATCATACTCCCCAAATATGTAAAATATGTCTTAGACTCAAGTACCCGTCAATTGACCACCTAGACGGAAGTCACTACCCTAGTGCCTTTTAAACGTACCTGAACAACTCATAACATTATAACTCTTAGCGTAATTTAGGTGCAATTACCATTTGTAGTTTGATAATAGTAGAATTAATAAAAAAACCCCAATAATGATAGAAGTGTAATTAAGAACACATACGCAACCCTAAACTAGATAGATACTAGATTCCATTTCTAGCTCTCAATAGATTCGATCCCGAGAAAAATCGGGTAAAAGATATTGCGACCCTTTCTTGCTACTTATTAGTAGTGTGGAGTTGGCAGTGATCAATTTTTGGCGCCGTTGCCGGGGAGCTAATAGTTTTGGCTATCTCTTTAGTTAGTTTTGTGTGTTGTTCTTCTTTCCTTCTTTGTTACTAAATTTTTGTGTGTCAATTATTCAGGTACAAAATGGCTTAAAATGCTAATGACCTCTTGGAAACGTGCTTGCGAGGGAGGAGGTTGATGATATTGGAGAGGATAAGATGCCTCTTGTACCTCCTGGACCACGACGAGGCTGCCAGGCCAATGCTAATGAAAATTTTCTAGACCCTCCTCCACCACCTCCAAGAGCGGTTCCTCAGGTGCTCCCAAACCAAGGCTATGCAAGTGCATCTTTCCCACCCCGAATTCGGGGGGGGGGGGGAGGGCAATTTTCAAATCACTAGTGTGATGCTGACATTGTTGGAGCAGCGTGGATACTTCACAGGTGCTGCCACTCAAAATGCTTACAAACATCTCAAAGGGTTTGTGGATACGTGTTGGGGGAGAAAGCAAACCAATGTGTTTGAAGATGCACTCCGGTTCAGACTCTTCCCATTTTCATTTAGAGGGAAGGCTTTAGATAGACTTGAGCGACTTCCCATCCATTCAATCACTACTTGGGATGAGTTGGTGGGCAAGTCATAGCATAGTTCTTTTCACCGGGACATATGGCGGCTTTGCGGGATGAGATCTTGGCTTTCAAGTAGGAACCCACCGAACCTTTGCATGAAATTTCGGAGAGATATACAACTATGGTGAAGGAATGACCCAACAATGACATGATGGAGAATATATTGCAACCAACTTTTTACTGGGGAATCAATATTACAAATAAATGTGTAGTAAATTAACTTTCTAGGGCTAATTTTATGAAATTGACGTATGACGAAGCTTGTGCCGTTCTTGATGAGATGGAGGATACATTCTGCGTATGAGGTGACCCCACGGTCTTTCATTTGCACAAGGAATTACATGATCATGGAAAAGCGATAGCGGAGTTGACAACTACCATGAACCAACTAGCCAAGGCACAGTTGCAACAAGTACAAAATCCTCGCCAAGTGAATGCTATGGAGGGTGTTAACATGCTAGTGAACCAAAGAAGACGAAGAGGTCAACAAAACCACGGGAATTCAGAGCAATTTGAAAAGGATGGTAGTGGATTTCAAGATGATGGCTATGATGAGCAAAATGAAGAGGTACAATATGTGAATAATTTTCAAGGCCATAGAGGCGATTCTTCAAACCAACAACAATAATGGAGGTCCCAAGGTAATTGGGGAAATCAACAACAAGGGAACAACAATTGGAACAATAAACAACAAGGGAAGAACAATTGGTGAAACAATAACCAACATTCAAATTGGGGGTAATCAAAACAACAATCGGAGCAATCAAGGAAATTGGGAGAACAAAAACAATCAAGGTGGATGGAACAAAAACCAGGGAATCAAGGGCAAGGTTTTCAAAGGCTCCCATATCATTAACCGAGCAATCCACCACCTTTTCCTTCCCATGGACCTAGTTCTTCTAGCAATGATATGGTTAGAATTGAAATAATGTTCGAACAAATGATAAAGAAGAATGCGGTTTCGAATGCTTAATTGTATTTTCAGAATAATTCCATTCAAAATTTGGAGGTGCAACTAGTTCAAATCTCTCAATCCTTGAATACACCCTAAGGGTGCTCTACCAAATGATACGACAGTGAACCCGAAGCGCGGGAATAATTATGTTATGGCGATGACCACTAGGAGTGGACGAGGCAGTGATGTGAATGCCTCCAAACAAAAGCAAGTTTTGGGTGATAAAGTTGAGTTGCAAGAAGATGAAGTTCCTTCGGTGGTTCAGAATGTGGTTGATAAAAATGTAAATGAAGAAGTGAGGATTGATATTCAAGACGCCGAGGTAGAAACACAAAATGACGTGAAATCGTCTAGGGAATACGTAATTGACATGCTGGAGCCGGTCGTGCAAAAATTCAAGGAACCCTTGCCTAGACCACCTCCACCGTATCCTCAAAGGCTAGCCAAGCAGAAAAGTGATAATCAGTTAAAAGTTCATTGACATGATGAAGAGCTTATCTTGTTCCTTTGGTGGAGGCTTGGAAGCAAATTCCTGGCTATGCTTAGTTCATGAAATATTTGGTGACCAAGAAAACATCCATGGACTGTGAAACTATCAAGATGACCCACCAAGTTAGTGCTATAATACATTCAATGGCTCCAAAATTGGAGGATCCCGGTTCTTTGACCATCCCTTGCACTATTGATAGTGCAAACTTTGCTAAGGCTTTATATGATCTAGGGGCAAGTACCAACTTAATGCCCTACTCAGTTTTCAAGACTTTAGGTATTGGGCCTCCACATCCAACTTCCATGAGATTGTAAATGGCGGATAGATCAATGAAACGACCTTTGGGTATTGTTGATGATGTGCTTGTCCGGGTGGACAAATTTATATTGCTAGTGGATTTTGTGATATTGGATTGCAAAGTGGAATATGAAGTCCCGATCATATTGGGGAGACCTTTCCTTGCCACGGGGAAGGCTCTAGTTGATGTGGAAGCAGGGGAACTCACTTTTCGGGTGGGTGATGAAAAGGTAGTATTTCACATGTGCAAGTCAATAAAGCAGCCCAATTGTACCGAAGTATGCTCATTTGTGGATCTAGTCACAACTGTGATAATTGAGGATACAAGTGCTATGATTAATGTGGAGGACGCGTTGGAGGCCGTGTTGTTGATTCTTGATGTCAATGATGATGAGGGCTGAGTGGAGTGCGTGAACGCTTTGCATGGAATGGGTTCTTACTCTTATAAGCCTAAGAAGCTATCCTTGGACCTTGAAAATAGAAAGACTCCTCCAACAAAGCCTTCAATTGAGGAACCTCCGGTGTTGGAGTTGAAGCCATTTCCTCCGCACCTCAGGTATGAATTCCTAGGCCCTAGCTCTACTTTACCAGTTATTCTTTTCTCGTGTCTTACTAACATGCAGGTAGATGCCACTTTGGCGGTGCTCAAAAAGAGGAAGTAGGTAATTGGATGGACTTTGGCCGACATTCGAGGAATAATCCCCGCATTTTGCATGCACAAGATTGTTTTGGAGGATGATGCAAAACCCTCCTTGGAACATCAAAGGAGGTTGAATGAAGCAATGCAAGAAGTGGTGAAGAATGAATTGATAAAGTGTTTAGATGTCCGGGTTTTGTACCCTATTTTCGGTAGCTCATGGACTTATCCGGTATAATGCATGCTGAACAAGGGTGGTATGACTGTGGTGACAAATGAAAACAATGAAGTTATTTCCACTCAAACAGTTACTAAATGAAGGGTATGCATGGACTGCCGGAAGCTGAACAAGGTGACCCGCCAGGATCAATTCCCATTGCCATTCCTTGAGCAAATGCTTGATCACCTTATGGGGTGTGCCTTTTATTGATTTTTGGATGGATATTCGGGATATAGTCAAATCTTAATCGCTTCGGAGGATCAAGAGAAGACCACATTTACTTATCCATATGGCACCTTTGCTTTCTCTCAAATGCTGTTCGGGTTGAGTAATGCCCTGGTGACATTCCAACGATGCATGATGGCTATTTTCACCGTTATGGTGAAAGACATTTTGGATGTCTTTATGGATGACTTTAGTGTGGTTTTTGGTTCATTTGAAGAGTGTTTGGGAAATCTAGATAGATTTTTGGCCCGTTGTGAAGACACAAATCTCGTACTCAATTGGGAAAAATGCTACGTCATGGTTGAGAAGGGCATAGTGTTGGGCCACAAAATTCAAAGCATAGGATTGAAGTTTTCAAAGCCAAAATAGAGGTGATTCCAAGTCTTACTCCCCCCACTTCTGTCAAGGGGTGAGGAGTTTTCTTGGGCACGCGAGGTTTTACTGGAGGTTTATAAAAGATTTTTCAAAGGCGGTAAACCCTTTGTGCAAGCTACTAGAAAAGGATGCCAAGTTTATGTTCGATGAGGGATGTATACAAGAAAGCTTCTCAAGCTTAAGTTGACCACTACCCCTATCATTACAGCACCAAATTAGAGCTTGCCTTTCGAGATCATGTACGACGTAATTGACATTGCGGTTGGGGTTTTTTAGGTAAAAAAGTTAACAAAATATTTCATTCGGTGTACTACACAAGCAAGACCATGAATGAGGCTCAAAGAAACTACATATTATCGAGAAAGAGTTGTTGGCCATATTGTTTGCAATGGAAAATTTTCGGGAGTATCTTATGGGGCCAAGGTCATAGTGCACATCGATCATGCCGCCCTTAGGTACTTGATGACAAAGAAGGACTCCAAGGAAAGGTTGATGCGATGTGTGTTACTTCTTCAAGAGTTTGATCTACAAATAATGGACCAGAAGGGTAGTGAAAACCAAGTTGTGGACCATTTGTCCCGCTAGGAGGAGGAAGGAAGGCCATGTGATGGCCTAGAGATCAATGATGCATTTTCAATGAGCAACTACTTTCCTTGTCTATGAGTGAAATGCATGGTTTGTTGATGTTGCTAATTACCTTGTGACCGGAATAATCCCGTGTGAGCTCTCTTCTAACCATAGGAAAAAGCTCAAGTAGGATAGTTTGGATTTCTATTAGGATGTGCCGTACTTGTTCAAGATTTGCATGTATGGTGTGATCCAAAGTTGTGTCCCGGAGGAAGAGGAATTGAGTATTTTGGAGGCTTGTCATTCCTCTCCCTATGGTGGCTATCACGGTGGAGCGAGGACCGCTTCCAAAGTATTTAGTTGTGGATTCGATTGGCCAACTTTGTACAAAGATGCTGGTGTTCTTGTGAAGAGGTGTGATGAGTGCCAAAGAGCGGGTGGAATTTCGAAGAAAGATAAGATGCCTCTCAATACCATCCTCGAGGTTGATATTTCTGATGTATGAGGCATTGATTATATGGGCCCATTTAATTGCTCGTGTGGGAACACATACATTCTTGTGACTGTGGATTATGTTTCAAAGAGGGTTTAAGCCATATCTTTGTCCAAGAATGAGGCCCGGATTGTTGTTGCATTTCTCAAGAAAAGCATCTTTACAAGGTTTTGTACTCCTAGAGCCATCATAAGTGATGGGGGGTCTCATATAGAGCTTTTGACACTTTTCTTTCAAAGTATGGTGTCAATCACAAAGTTTCTACCCCCTATCATCCTCAAGCGAGTGGACAAGTTAAAGTCTCTAACCAGGAAATCAAAAGCATATTGTCAAAGACAGTCAATGCAAATAGGACCAATTGGTTAAAGAACTTCGATGACGCTCTATGGGCTTATAGGACTGCTTACAAGACTCTGATTGGTATGTCTCCATATCAGTTGGTGTTTGGGAAAGCTTTCCATGTACTGGTTGAGTTAGAGTACAAGGCCATGTGGGCTTTGAGGAAGTTGAACCTTGAGTGGGATGTAGCTGCTAATTTTCGAGTGGAGCAACTCAATGAGCTTGACGAATTTAGATTCCATCTCTACTGTAGTTCGTCCCTGTATAAGGATAAAATGAAATACCTCCACGATAAGTATACTCGGGGCAAAGAATTCAAAGTGGGAGATTTGGTGCTTTATTCAACTCTCGGCTAAGGTTGTTCCTGGGAAAGCTGAAGTTAAAATGGAGCGGACCGTTTGAAGTAATGTGTGTGACCCCATTTGGTGCTATTGATTAAAAGAACAATAATGGTGAGGTTTTTAGAGTAAATGGGCACTGGGTCAAGCATTATCTTGGGAAAATTGATGACAGACACGTGGTGGTACTTCTTCATTTCAAATGATGTGATGGTAACCTAAGTCGTGCCGCTACGCTAAATCAGGTGCTTCTAGGGAGGCAACCCATATGTTTGTCTTCTTGTTTTCTTTGATTTTCTTTGTAGTATAGGATTGATTTTTGGGATAACTGGTTGTGAGATGTTACAGGGTTGTGTTGATGCAATGCAAGACATAGTGAAAAAAATACACAGGTCTCTGAAGTTCTTTGTACGGCTGCACTACATTTTGCGCGGACCGCACTGGTGAGGGTTAAATGCAGCCTCTCTGAAGTTTGCCAGTGTGGCCGCACTGTATTTTGTGCGGTCTGCACTGGACCTCTTTGGCCGCAGTCCATTTTGTGCGGACCACAGAGCGTTTCCTTCTCAAGCTTGAACAAAACAACCCGGTGCAGACCATGGTTCATTTTGTATGGCCCGAACTGGTAGGTGAGAATGGGCCCCAGGGCTTTTCTATAAATAGTCCTTGAGGTCCTCCTTTTACGCTTTTCGGTCTCTTCATTATCAAGCATCCAGAAAGCACTGTTCATCATCGTAATTGCTCATAACTAATTGCTTGGACTTATTTCAATTCATTCATCTCATAACTGGTATTGTAGATTTTTTGTTATTTACATTTTGTTCTTTTGTTTTTCTTGTCCTTCTTTTTCTTACTACCGTATATTTCCTCATTGTTTAGGTTAGGTGAGTTAGGTTTTTTGTTCCTGCATATTTAGTTGATTTAATGATCTGGTAATGATCTAGGGACACTACTTAGGTGATCAATTAGACTTAAAATAAAAACTTATTGAACCTTAAGTGAGTGCCATCTCTAGGAACTCAATGCGGACGGCAGTCAATTCTGTGCGGTCCACGCTGCCGTTGTGCGGTATGCAGTGCAATTTTGTATGGACCGCACTGATGCACCTCCTGGAAGCTGAACTTTGGGCTGTGCGGCCACACTACATTTTGTGCGGTCCGCACTGGTCCCTGTGCGGTTGCGCTACCGTTTCGTGCGATCCGCGCTGGCAAAATATAGAGGGTGGGTATTTTGAACCCCACGCCTATGCGGGCTGCATGGCCATTTTGTGTGATCCGTGCTGACCCATGTGCGGCCGCACTACATTTTATGTAGTCCGCACTAGGTTGTTTTTTGCAACATGTCTGCAATAATTTGACTCTATTATGCAACACTGTTTTATCTGAGACTACTAATACTAACAAGTCAATTAAATTGTAATTGCAGACCATGGTAAAACAACGAGGAAAATGATCTAAACAATCTAGTAGAGGTGAATCTTCCCGGGGAGGGAAGGAAAAATGATAAAACTTACTCCCTAGGCTAGGCAAAACATCAAAAATATGTGGAAGCAATCAAAGCAGCTGGCAGAGCTTGTGATCAGTCGGCGAGTGAGTACGAGCCTTCCTAGGAGATTCCCTCAAAATCAATACCAACACATGTCTCTGACTAGCCGAAGAGACATAGATTGAGAGAGACTCCTCCACCGTCACCCACTGCCCGAGCTCCAACACATGTAAATTCTAAGTCGTCTGAGGGCTCAGAGTAGGTAGTGGGGAATACTCCACCTCCCCCTAAAGGTAGGTGAGAAGGAAGTAGAGGGAGATGAGGAGGTAGCTGAAGGAGGTGAGTCTCAGGTGGGAGGCATTGCCAGAACTAGAAAGCTAGAAGTTTGGCAGGATAGATTCGTGAGTGAGGTGGCGTACCACAAATTTAGGGAGTGGTGGACGGTGGGAATGTTGATTTCGGAGAGGATTTTCACTGATAGATACCTTCTATCCCACAACCCCAACGTGCAGAGACAATTTTGGAGTAGAGTGGGCTGGGAGAACTTCCTTGATGAGTGTGTGGACGCCTACGGACACTTGGTCAAGGAATTTTATTGCAATGTAGCCCACATAAAAAAGGGCTCAAAAGTGACCAATGATCAGACTGTAAAAGTGTTGTTTGATGGGAAGTCGATAAATGAGTACCTTGGCTTCAATGGGAGGACGAGGCCCTGTACATGGCAAACATATAAATGGGCGAGGAGGTTCCTCTATAGTTAGCACAGTACCTGGCAATCTCAGGTACCACCCGACTGTCTGATTGCTGGAGTTCGTATTCTGAGATGGAGTTTGAATTTTGAGGCACATGGGTGGGAGACTTTTGTTTGCAGCCAGTTAAAACCTACCACTCATGACAACACCCTACCTCTCCACATGGCTGTGTTAGTGGATTTTATCATGGCAGGGTACCCCATCAACATGGGGAATATGATATCCAAAATCATTACTGTAGTGGGTGTGGAGCATGGCCGGAACTATCCTTTCCCTAGCACCCTCACTATGTACTTCTAGGATCTGAAAGTGGACAAAAGGCCCTATGAGATCAAGGTCAAATAGAAAGCCCTGTTTTCCTGGTAAAATATGCAGGGGGATGACAACCCCAAAAGCAAGAAGTTCAAAGGTACTGCTACTGCTTCAACTGGCCAGTCTGAAGAACTAGTTGTGGTAGTGGCCCCTGCTGAGCCTACCTCCACTTCTACAGTAATCCCTGCCTGTCCTTCCACATCCATAGTGATTCTTGCCGGTCCATCCATATTAATAGGCCCGGAGATCCCATCTTCCCGGGCCCATCCTATTGCTGCTCACCGACTGAGTCAGACATTTCTTAGCATAAACAACTGGATGCAAACTGCCTCCAATTTGTCCACCTTGACCCCTGCTGTAGAGGATCAGTCGGCACCTCCAGCTCCACAGGTTCCACAGTCGATCGAAGATGCTCTAAAGGAGATACTTGACAACCAGAAGAAGATCCTCAACACTCAGGTAGCGCTCTCCGAGGAAGTTATTTCACAGAGTAAGGCTCTCAAGGAGCTTTCCGGGGAGCAGAAGAAGCTAAGGAAGACATGGGCCTCTAATGAGTCCGTGAAGGAGCTGAGAGCAGATGTAGACAAACTGATGGCAGATCACCTGCCTTTAGATTTATTACTCCAAGGTCCAACACGAGCAATTCATCCAGAGTCGGAGCAGTCGTAGAGGCCTCTCAAGAGGAAGAGGATGACCCCTCGAGCTTATGATACAGTCATTTAGCAAGCTGACCCACAGGAGACCTCTTCCAGTCAGCCACATGATGCACTACCTACAGAGCCTGTCCAGGTCTAGGCCTAGGTCCCAATAATAGAGCAGCAGGCCACATAGGACCAGTCTGAGGTCCCTGAGCATAAAGAGGACCTAGGGACCACACATGAGCCTATGGAAACAGACGGGCCATAGAGAGTCTTCCATATCCTTTTTTCCTCTTATCATTTTCGTGCTTTATTTAGGTTAGTTGGCATTAGGGACAATGCCAACTTTCATTTGAGGGGGTAGGCCCTACTTGTTATTCATTCGGATGGTTGTATATATTTAACATTTTTTATGCTTTCTTGATTTTTCATCGTTGGTCTGTATATAATTATGATATTTCTTTACATTTATCACATTTTTATTTCATTTTGGTGTATATAAAGTTATATCACATTATGGATATTTATCCTGTCCATTTTATATTCAAATCCCCTCTTGTATATATTCATTCTATTTTCCGCAATTTTTTTCATTTTTATCTTCTTATTTGTGATTCATAGCTTCTTGTTTTTAAAATTTGCAATAAGCCTTTGGTTTTCTTAATGCCACAGTTCTTTCCAAAGGTGGAGTGTTGTGTGGACCGGGTGGATCTTCCCAATAATAGATGGAGTGACAACCTTCTTAAGGGTTTGAGTCAAGTTTTCTTTTTGATTTTTAATAGTTAGTAGTTAAGGGTTCCTCAAGCAAAGTTTCACTTGGGCCTAGCACATTTGCCTTTGATCTCATGATCAAAAACAAATTGTTGTGTTTAGGATGGTGAAAGTTGTGACCTTGAGACTCTTGTGTTCACCGATAATCATCAAGTGGTTTTTCGGGGTCATTGTGTGCTCAAACTGTATCTAAGGTTGTTGTGGGCCCCGGATTCTAGGTCTTTAGTAATCCCTTAACTTGTGTGGTGAGTAATTGAATTTCAAGCCCAAGTCCCGAGCCATTAGTCTAGAACTTGCCCTGAATGTTTGTTGATGCAAAATCATAATGAATTTTGACTTGAGACATGATTATTTTCTCTCCTCGATCCAAATGATAGTTTGAACAATTCCATAGCCTACCAATGATAAGATCCCTAGTTAACCCTTTTGAGCCTTAGAACTTTTTCTTTCAAGAACCATGATACAAGCCTATACCCGTTCTAAAAGATACCCTCTCTTGGCACCCAATCTTTCCTTTATCACATGGAAAAAGTATAAGTTTGGGGGAAGAGACAAGGATTGCAACAAAGTGGTAAAAAGTAACAAAAAATGAAGAAAAAGAAAGGCAATGAAAAAGAATGAAAATAAAAAAGACAAAAAGAAAGTCAAAATTAAGACAAGCTCAGGCAAAACAGGCCCAGTGCATCTGTACACCACTTTGACGTTCCGCACTGGGAGATTTACAGAGCAGGATTCCAAGTGAAGAGGCAGTGCGACCGGTCCACACCGAAGGCAATGCAGCCGCACTACCATTTTTGTTCTGTCTGCAGAGCTGAGATTCAGAGAAGTTGCAAGATGAAGTTTTGAAGCCTGTGCGATCCGTGGTCAAATTTGTGCGGACCGCACTAGAGGTCACCGCAACTACAGTTCGTTCTGTGCGGTCCGTGGAGCTTGAATTCAAAGAGCTAGATTTTTAAGCCAAGAGTCCTAGTGCGGCCCATTCCATTTTGTGCGGTCCGCACTAACCCCATAGGGGAATTTTTGTCCAGATTTTTCAGCCTAGTATAAATAGCTTCTTTTTCCAATTTTTGGGTATTATATAGTTTTTAGAAGCAGCTGCGCTCCTGGGAACGACTCTTGTAGCCATTTTGGGCAATTTTATCTACTTTGCAACATTGAACCTTTATTGTTATCTTAGTAATTAACCAATACGAGTTTATCTTCATCTATTTCTTGTTTTTCTTCTTTGAAAATGAGTAGGTAGACCCATTAGCTAGGGCTGTGGCTCAACCCTAGTGTGGGTAATTGATGAGTCTTGTATCAGGTCCGAATTGATTATTGGTGTTTTATATTTGGGTCAATTTCATAGTTATTTATTGAATTAGTGGTTGCAAACTTTGGTTTGAGTTTAGTTGACTAGGGTTCTTCTTGAGAAAGAGAGCCGAAGCCTCTGAAATTGATCCAACAAGTAACTAGGGCGCATTCAAGAGATTGATAGCCCCAATTAAAGGGTTAAAACTTGAGAGAGTAATACCCAATTTGAACCTTAGTTGTTTTTACAAATTTGCATACCCAATTGGTCTTGAGAGAGTCAATTGGGTCTCTTGAACCACCAAGAGGTGTAGAGTGGGTAAATTAGTGCAACGGTTATATCATACTCCCAAAATATGTCAAATATGCCTTTGACTCAAGTACCAATCAATTGACCACATAGGAGTAAGTCACTACCCTAGTGCCTTTTAAACCTATTTGAACAACTCGTAGCATTATAACTTTTAGCATAATTTAGTTGCAATCACCATTTGTAGTTTGATAATAGTTGAATTAATCAAAATCCCCAAAAATTATCAGATGTGTAATTAAGAATACATACGTAACCCTAAACTAGACAGATACTCGATTCTAATTCTATTTCTCTGTGGATTCAATCCTGACCTAAAATCGGGTAAAAGCTATTGTGACCCTCTCTTGCTACTTATTAGTAGTGTGGAGTGATAATGTTGCTCGATATCTTTGAACTTTTCACTGGCGTATCCGCATATTTTCCTTTGGCAATCTTTTTCTTCAAGTAGAACATCACTCCAATATTTATTGCAAGCATCAGTTTGCAATATCTTTTTACCGTCTGAAGGGATATAGAGGGACTTGATATTTTTAGAAATCTCCTTTATTTTCTTGAGTGCATCATCTTGCTTCTTTGCCCATAATGGAGCATTTTTCTTGAGCATCTCTGTGAGTGGAGAAATATATGTAGATATATTCGGGATAAAATCTCTCACGTAATTTACTATACCCAAGAATTATTGGATCTGCTTTGTTGTGAGGTTGGTATCCGGAAATTTGAGTAATTCTTGACATATATGTGGTCCTGGACTGTATTCACCTTGGACAAAATGCATTCCAAGAAATTCAATCTCCTTTTGAGCAAGAACCATCCTTTTTGCTGAGAGTATGATTCTGTATTGTGTTACCAGTGCCTCAAATTGGCGAAACAAGTTGATATGTTCCTCTAATATATAACTAAATAATAGGATGTCATCAATGTAAACTAAGGAGGAATAGAGGATGGGTTGGAATATTTTTATCATGGCTTTTTGGAACAAGGAAGGTGGAGTTTTCAACCCGAAGGGCATGACTTTCCATTGGAAATGATGATCGGGGATGCAAAATCCCGTTTTGGGTCTTTCTTTCAGGGTGGATTTCCAATTGCCAAAATCCAGACTTCAAATCAAACTTAGAAAAATATTTGGCCTTGGCTAAGTGGTAGAAAAAAGTTAGTTTATTTTGGATAGGAATTTATCATCTTGGAGGAAATGGTTAAGAGGTTGGTAGTTGATGACTAACCTGAGTTTTTCTCTTGTCTGCTCAGCTCTTTTGTTGACATAAAATGCTTCGCATGCCCATTGCGAATCAGGTGGCTATATCAGATCAAATTCCAAAAGTTCTTCATATTCTTTCTTTGCAAGCTGAATATGATCTGGATTCATCCTCGAATGACTGGCTTTTGTCGGATTGGTATTTTCATTCTTCTTGAAAGGGAGTTTGATAAAAAATTCTTCATTTTTCCATAGCGGACATTTCCCTTACTTCATGAAATTCTTTTGTGATTTGGCACATGAGTGTTCAATGAGATTTTTCTCAATCTCATTGATTTGTTCGTCATTGGTGATTTGGAATAGCTTATGAATCTCAAAATAATGTCTGAACTGCTTTTTAAAAGCTATCCCTTTGGATTTGGTCTCCAAGTAGTCTGTAAATGTCGAGTCCAATAATAAGATCCTTTCCTGGTACATCAGATCCTAGCAGCTTCGTTCTGTACTTCAATCCTTGGAAGAACTCAATTGTGACCGGGTGCTTTATGATGACAGTTGTGGTCGAGATTGCATTTGATTGAGTGTTGAAATCCTTAAAATGCGGCATCCATTGATCTTTCGGGAGAACAACAGGATTTATGAGTGAGGAAGTAGTTCAGGTATCGATAAAAGCAACAACTCGAGTTGGTTTATCCCATTTGGATGAATAAAGTTTGAGTTCTAATTGAGGAACAACAGTGAGAGCATTTATCTTCTCCCCAAATTCAATCACCAGTTCTGACATTTGGTAGTGATCACTGCCTTGATCTTCATAGATATCAAGAGAGAATAACGTTTATTCGTTAGGTTCATCATCCACATAGAATATGGATTCAAGGTCCTCCTCCTTTCCGAGATGTATGCCAGTATAGTCTTCAATCTCTTCAATGAGTTTGACAGATCTTCTTGATTATGGATAATTTTTAGTAAAATGTCCAATCTTGTGGCAAATAAAACACCTATTTTTCTTGTGAAAATTTCCTGGCCTTCTCTGTTTGTTATATTTTGTGTGTCTCTTGGACCTCAATTTTTCATCTGGAATTCTTGGCCATTTGAACCTCCTGAATTCTTTGCTTCGCCTGGATGTATGGCGAGAACATCCTGATCCGGTGATTAGATCAGATCTGCAGCATGCTTTGTCAGACGCTTGATTGTGTTGGATAATTTGCTTTAGGGCAGAGCGCTTTGTACAAATATAATCTAATGCGATGAAAATAGCTTGCCTTATGTAAGCAATTTGTGGATTTTTATGGGCTGAAACTTTTCTTCAATGATGGTCATGGTTTGGCTTGCCAGCAACTTTGGAAGGGAAGAGACAAAGGCTTGCTTTAGGTTGATGTCTCCACCGATTTCGAAGCATATCTTTGCTGTTTTTTGAAAATGTCTATCATTGCTTTCAAATGACACACACTTCATCTCGAAGAGTTGTCTTCCCATTTTCTCCTTTCTTTGGCCAGTATCTCCACAGAAAACTTCATGTAGGATCCTGATGTTGAAGGCAAAATCTTGGGAAGTAAGAAAAGTATTTTGTCCTGAATTCCAAGTAAGTTCCACCAGTCTCTGAGAATTCCTGAGAACCGTGAAGTGAATTCTGAAAGGATAATATACTTTTCTCATTTCACCAAATTTTTGGTCACCATCCAAGTATAGAAGTCTTGGATCCTTTGATACCATTTTGAAACCTTGACATCATCTAAGGTGAAAGTGTAGAAACCAGTTCCAATTGGTTTTGATGCCATGGGCTCATATCTTCTTTCTGGGAATTGTGTTAGAAAATACGCTTAACGCTAGAGGGGGGGTGAATAGCGTTATAATAAAATTTAGCGTAATCTTGCGGAAATTAAAATTTGCAGGAAATAAATAAGTGCGTTAAATAAACAAAAAGGAAAGAACGCACCGATATATTCTGGTTCACCACAACAAGTGGCTAGTCCAGTCCCCGAGAGACTCTCTCGAGATTTTCCACTAACTTGTTAAGCTTACGGGTGCTCAACAAACCTTTACAACTTAAGGACACAAGCCTTAACACCTTTGCTCGGAGATACAACACTCCAAGACTTCAACCAAGGAAACACAAGTTCCTTACAACAAGAGAATCACAATTCTCTTACAAGTGTATAAAACACTAAACACTCAAACAAAATACTCCTTAATGAGTAGATATGAGTAAAAGAAGTAAGCTCTAGATCACAACAACTTTGGACAAGAATATGGCTCTCAAAAGCTTTATGAAATTGAATATAAAATGATAAACAAAAGTATGCAAGCTTATAGCAATGTAATGATCAGTTGTAGTATGTTGTTGTGTTTAAAACACTGAAATGAAGCTGTATTTATAGTTGAAAAACTTGGCATTACCGTTGCCTAATTGCCAATTAAGAGTTGCTGATTTTACTCACTGACAATCGATTGTCAAACCCCAACAATCGATTGTCTGCCAGTCAGATCAAAATTCAATCCCAGATTTTACGCTTGATAATCGATTACTTACAATCCATAATCGATTACTGGCAACGTTCAAAAAATCCTTTTCCAGATTTTACCACAAACAATCCATTGTCCAGAATCAACAATCGATTACTCAGCAACGTTCAAAAAATCTTTTCCGGATTTTAATCAAAACAATCGATTATACAAAATCAATAATCGATTACCCAATAACGTTCAAAAAATCGTTTCCGGATTTCAATCAAAACAATCGATTATACAGAATCAATAATTGATTACCTGACGGTATTTGAAAACTTTACGACAAAGGTCAGCTTCACAATCGATTGCACAAAGTCAACAATCGATTACTTATCAGTTTTTGAAAAACATTTTAGACACTGTCTCTTTGACAATCGATTGTCCAATGTAACAATCGATTATTTAATAAATTTGAAAATCACTGGAAGACACTGTCTCAACATAATCGATTACCATTAGTTCATAATCGATTATTCTGAGTTTTGAAAAACTTTGATGGACACTGCCTCAGTCTCAATCGATTGTCATTAGTTCACAATCGATTGTCATGCAGGTTTGAAAAACCTGATGCTCACTGTCTTACTCACAGTCGATTGTCATTAGTTCACAATCGATTGTCATGCAGTCTTGGCTTAAAACAATCGATTATCATAAGTACATAATCGATTATCTTAGTCCAAAATTTTAAGGCATGTCTAAAAATTATTTTGACTACTGTAAATATGCATGATTTCGGAAAATAGTTTTATGAGAGAAGCCATGTTACGAGTCAAGTTGTCGGATCAAGATCACAATTAAGAATGACTCAATTAAACTATAAAACTTTGTCTTGAGCTTGAATCTCGTTGTATATCAGTTGTGCGCTTGTTTCTTGAACTTCGTCATATATCAATTTTCGCTTCGTTTGTCATTCATCAAAACCTATACTAAAAAGAACACACGTTTTAGTATATTGCATTGAGAACGTGTTTCCAACAATTTCCCCCTTTTTGATAATGGCAAACATTAAGTGGGATATGCAAGACAAGCAATTTTTAATGACGATTCAAGACAAGTATATACATGCAACAAGTATGCAATTTGTTCCCCCTCAATTTGAGAATTCCCCCTCAATTTAAGCTTATAACTTGAGAGTGCATCATACCCGTTATGTTCCCTCTTTTGCCATTAACAAAAATAATAATAAGATGCCAAAGATGAAATAAACCTTGTTTATTTATTGGAAAGAAGGTGTGATTATTTAAAGAGAGTATAATTCAAATGATAGCATTACAATCGATTATTGATACGAGATAATCGATTATTAGATGAGGGAAACAGATTTTTCTAAAGAAGACTCGATTCTTGCGCGTCATGCTTTATAATTCCCCCTACTTTTAGGGCGATACCTGCAAAAAAGAATTAGACGTCTCCGACGCTCAAGTTAGAAATCATGTAAAAAAAATGCAATGCATGACTTAGATCAACGTGGAGTCAAGGATCCCGAGTTCACTGCGAATTCAGAAGAGGGACTCTTTCTCTAAAGGCTTTGTAAAGATGTCTGCCAATTGGTTTTTGGTTTCAACAAATTCAATTTCGACATCGCCTTTGAGAACGTGATCTCTAATAAAATGATGTCTAATTTCAATGTGTTTCGTTCGCGAATGAAGAACGGGGTTCTTCGTCAAGCATATGGCACTAGTATTATCACATCTAAGAGGGATATGATTAAGACTTAGGCCATAGTCCAAGAGTTGTTGTTTCATCCATAGGATTTGAGCGCAACAACTCCCCGCGGCTACATATTCAGCCTCGGTTGTGGACAACGCAACACTTACTTGTTTCTTGCTAAACCAAGAAACGAGAGAGCTACCGAGCAAATGGCAAGTGCCACTAGTGCTCTTGCGGTCCAATTTGCATCCAGCAAAATCGGAATCGGAATAGCCAACAAGTTGGCATGAAGAGCCTTTGGGGTACCATAGACCCACATTTGTAGTACCAACAAGATACCTTAAAATCCGTTTTACCGCAGTAAGGTGAGACTCCTTGGGACACGATTGATAACGAGCGCATAAGCACACGCTAAACATGATGTCCGGACGACTAGCAGTAAGATAAAGAAGAGAGCCAATCATACCTCGATACTTTTTGGTGTCGACTTCCTTACCTTTCTCATCTTTGTCTAGATGAACGGATGTGCTCATGGGAGTTTCCATTTCTTTTGCATTGTTCATCTCAAATCGTTTCAGCAATTCTTTGCAATATTTGGTTTGACAAATGAATGTACCTTCTTTCATTTGCTTTACTTGTAATCCCAAAAAGAATGTTAACTCACCCATCATAGACATCTCAAATTTGCTTGTCATTAAATCGGAAAATTCCTTGCATAAAACATTGTTAGTAGCACCAAATATAATATCATCTACATAAATTTGAACTAACAAAATATCATTGTTTTTATGCTTAACAAAGAGAGTTGTGTCAACTTTCCCCCTAATGAAATCATTTTCCAAAAGAAACTTACTCAATCTTTCATACCAAGCTCGGGGAGCTTGTTTTAAACCATAAAGAGCCTTTTTGAGTTTGAAAACATGATCGGGAGATTTAAAATCTTCAAAACCAGGGGGTTGTTCAACATAAACTTCTTCTTGAATAAAACCGTTTAGAAAAGCACTTTTCACATCTATTTGATATAAATTGAAATTCATAGAAGAGGCAAATGCAAGCAATAAGCGAATAGCTTCTAATCTAGCTACGGGAGCATATGTTTCCTCATAGTCAATACCCTCTTCTTGATTATAGCCTTTTGCTACAAGCCTAGCTTTGCTTCTAGTGATTATACCATTTTCATCTAGTTTATTGCGAAAAACCCATTTCGTACCAATTATGGTATGACCTTCGGGTCTTGGCACCAAATCCCAAACGTCATTGCGTTCGAATTGGTTAAGCTCCTCTTGCATTGCCAAGGTCCAAAATTCATCCCCAATTGCTTCTAAGATGGTTTTGGGTTCAATTTGAGAAACAAAAGCAGTATGTTCTAAGGTATTTTTGAGAGAGTTTCGGGTACTTACCTTGTCTCCAACGTTGCCAATTGCCTGTTCAAGAGGGTGATCTTTGATCGTCCTCCACTCATTTGGCATTTTTGTTTCTTTTTCCAATTGTGGCGCTTCTTCCGTCGGTTGTTCCTCAGTTTCATCTTTATTTTCCTTGGGTGGTTCCTCTTGTATTTTGTCTTTCAAGCTATCTAAGATACCTGCAAGATCAAAACCGGAATCCTTTCTCGCCAAGCGAGCATTATTTTCGGAAAATACAACATGAGGGGATTCCTCCACTATTTGGGTTCTTTTATTAAAGACCCTATATGCTTTACTACGTGAGGAATATCCAATGAAAATACCTTCATCCGACTTAGCATCAAATTTACCCAATTGGTCTTTGCCATTGTTATGAACAAAACATTTGCAACCAAAAACTCTAAAATAGGAAATATTTGGTTTTCTACCCTTATAAAATTCATAGGGGGTTTTCATGAGTATCGGCCGAATTACTACTCTATTTAGAACATAGTAAGCGGTACTCACGGCGTCCGCCCAAAAATGTTTGGGTATCTTAGCTTCGTCGAGCATGGTTCTAGCCATCTCTTCGAGACACCTATTTTTCCTTTCCACCACCCCATTTTGTTGTGGTGTATGTGGAGCGGAAAAGGTATGCTCGATTCCGAGTTCGTCACAAAAGTCCGCAAAGAGATTGTGATCAAACTCTCCCCCATGATCACTTCTAATTGAAGTGACGGTTGTTTCTTTCTCATTTTGAACACGCTTAAGAAAATATTTAAAATTTTGAAAAGCATAACTTTTATTGGCAAGAAATAAAGTCCAAGTAAATCTCGAGTAATCATCAACAATCACAAAAGCATATTTATTTCTTCCTAGACTTTCAATGCGAGAGGGACCAAATAAATCCATACGAAGCAATTGCAATGGTCTAGAAGTTGAAACAATGTTTTTAGATTTGAAAGATGATTTTGTTTGCTTCCCCTTTTGACACGAGTCACAAATAGAGTCATTTTCAAATTTTAAATTGGGAAAACAGAAATCAATTTGTTCAAAAGATGCATATTGATATGTGCTACTCTACGATGCCATAGCCAAGTATCATCCTCTTTACTCATTAGACAATCAACATAATCGGGTGAGGAATTAGAAAGATCAACCATATAAATATTATCCACTCTAAAACCACGGAGGATAATTTTGAAATCACTACGTCTGAACACTAAGCATTCATCCGAATCAAATAAAGCAAGATTTCCCTTGTCACACAATTGGCTTATGCTCAAGAGATTATGCTTTAATCCTTTAACAAGTAATATATGCTTAATAGAGGAATTTTCATCCTTACCGACCGAGCCGATGCCGATGATCTTTCCTTTATTGTTATCACCGAAGATAACACTTCCTCCTTCTTTGTGCTCTAATTGAAGGAATTTGGATTCATCTCCCGTCATATGCTTGGAGCATCCACTATCAAGGTACCATAGTACACTTGATCCCTTCAAGCACACCTACAAAACAAATTAATGTTCTTTAGGTACCCATGCCATCTTGGGTCCTGGGGGGTTAGGCATATTATAATGATGCGATTGAGTAATATGTCTATGACGTGTAAAGCATGCAGGAGAAATATGACCAGTACGTCTACAATAATGACAAGTCACATTTGGGTTATGCATCCTTCTAGGTTCATAGTAACTAGACGGATGAAAATTTCTTACTATATTTTGAACACTATGACTATTTCGCATTTCATGAGAGTTATTTCTCCTACTATGAGCTATAGGATGGGCAGCCTTTCTAGAGTGATTGTTTCTCGGTTGAGGGCCATTGCTAGGTCTTCTAAGGGGTTCAAAATTTGGCCTAAAGTATGCATCATTTCTAGGGTGACTATTTCTAGGTGGTAAGTCATTCCTAGGTCTTCTAAAATGTTCAGCATTTTGTCTAGCGTGCATATTGGCTCTAGAGTTGTTGTTTCTAGGATAAGCATTTCTATTGTTAATCCTAGGTTGAGCTTTAGGTTGTTGGGGTTTAGCTTCAACCTTTTCTTCATTTTTAAAGCCTATTCCATGCTTGGTTGATTTCAAGTTAACAAGAACATCATTCATGTTTTTGTGCGAAGAATTAAATTATCTAATGTGCCTTTAAGCCTACTTACTTCATTCTTAAGATGCAAACAAGAAGTGCAATTTCTAGTAGAGCTTTCGGGCTTATCGGAACTTCTTTTTCCAAAAAACTTGTTTTCCTCTTTCAGCTTCTCATTTTCTAAAACCAGTTTTTCTAAATCCTTTTCTTTTAAAGAAAGCTGTTTTTGAAAATCTTTTTCTTTTAGAGAAGCATTTTCTTTTACGCTTTTGACTGTTTTTGAAGCTTTAATAAATTCAGTATATAATTCATCAAAAGCAGTTCGCATTTCATCAAGAGTAAAGAAGTTTTGAGACGAAATTTGACATACCTCGTCTTTGTTATCTTCTGGTGCCATGAGGCAAAGATTTGCTGCTTCGTCTTCTTCTCCTTCGCTTGACTTATCTCCGGAGTCACCTCCCCAAGAAATATATGCGCGTTGCTTTTTAAAAGGTTTCTTTTCCTTTTTGAGGTTTGGGCAATTTGACTTGATGTGCCCGGTTTCTCCGCATTCGTAGCATTTTATTTCTCCTTGCTTTTTCCCTTTGCGTTCATACTCCTTGCGCATGAACTTTTGAAATCTTTTGATAACGAGTCCAAACTCGTTGTCTCCTTCCTCATCAATTTGCGGTTGACTTGTGCTCGCCTTTAGAGCTATTCTTTGCCTCCTTTGATCATCAACAAGAGGGTTAAGAATAGTAGATTCATAGGTCTTGAGATTACCTCTTAATACGTCAATTGTGACATTTGAGACGCCGATGGATTCTTGGATTGCGTCGGCCTTTGATCGCCATGCCGGAGTGAGACTTCTAAGGATCTTCCGTACAAGTTCTCTATCCGTGAATGTCTTTTTGAGGGCATGTAGATCATTTATGATTATTAAAAATCGTTCAAACATTTCGTCCACCTTTTCTCCTTCCTTCATGTGAAATAATTCATAAGCATGGTTAGGAAATCAATTTTTGCTTCCCTTACCTGATCCGTTCCTTCGTATGTAACTTCTAGCTTGTCCCACATCTCCTTTGCCGTTGTGCAACACGATATTTTCCTGTAATCGTCAGCATTAACAGCACAATATAATAAATTAATTGCATTAGCATTATTTTGAACCTTTCGGATGTCATCCGCGTCATACTCATCCTCGGAGTTGGGAACCCATTCATTTTCCACCTTCTTTGTTGGAATTTGGTTTCCCTTCATTATCACCTTCCAAAGGTAAAAGCTGTTGGACTGAACGAAGATCTTCATCCTCTCCTTCCAGTACGTGTAATTTGTACCATTGAATAGAGGTGGTCGTGTGGAGCACTGTCCTTCATCAATTCCTGCAAAAGAGTCACGAGTAGAAGCCATGGATGGTTCTCTCAAACTGTTAAGTCTTCAGAGAGTATGGCTCTGATACCAATTTTTAGAAAATACGCTTAACGCTAGGGGGGGGGGGTGAATAGCGTTATAATAAAATTTAGCGTAAACTTGCGGAAATTAAAAATTGCAGGAAATAAATAAGAGCGTTAAATAAACAAAAAGGAAAGAACGCACCGATATATTCTGGTCCAACAACACGTGGCTAGTCCAGTCCCCGAGAGACTCTCTCGAGATTTTCCACTAACTTGTTAAGCCTACGGGTGCTCAACAAACCTTTACAACTTAAGGACACAAGCCTTAACACCTTTGCTCGAAGATACAACACTCCAAGACTTCAACCAAGGAAACACAAGTTCCTTACAACAAGAGAATCACAATTCTCTTACAAGTGTATAAAACACTAAACACTCAAACAAAATACTCCTTAATGAGTAGATATGAGTAAAAGAAGTAAGCTCTCGATCACAACAACTTTGGACAAGAATATGGCTCTCAAAAGCTTTATGAAATTGAATATAAAATGATAAACAAAAGTATACAAGCTTATAGCAATATAATGATCAGTTGTAGTATGTTGTTGTGTTTAAAATACTGAAATGAAGCTGTATTTATAGTTGAAAAACTTGGCATTACCGTTGCCTAATTGCCAATTAAGAGTTGCTGATTTTACTCACTGACAATCAATTGTCAAACCCCAACAATCGATTGTCTGCCAGTCAGATCAAAATTCAATCCCAGATTTAACGCTTGATAATCGATTACTTACAATCCATAATCGATTACTGGCAACGTTCAAAAAATCCTTTTCCAGATTTTACCACAAACAATCGATTGTCCAGAATCAACAATCGATTACTCAGCAACGTTCAAAAAATCTTTTCCGGATTTTAATCAAAACAATCAATTATACAAAATCAATAATCGATTACCCAATAACGTTCAAAAAATCTTTTCCGGATTTCAATCAAAACAATCGATTATACAGAATCAATAATCGATTACCTGACGGTATTTGAAAACTTTACGACAACGGTCAGCTTCAAAATCGATTGCACAAAGTCAACAATCGATTACTTATCAGTTTTTGAAAAATATTTTAGACACTGTCTCTTTGACAATCGATTGTCCAATGTAACAATCGATTATTTAATATATTTGAAAATCACTGGAAGACACTGTCTCAACATAATCGATTACCATTAGTTCATAATCGATTATACTGAGTTTTGAAAAACTTTGGACACTGCCTCAGTCACAATCGATTGTCATTAGTTCACAATCGATTGTCATGCAGGTTTGAAAAACCTGATGCTCACTGTCTTACTCACAATCGATTGTCATTAGTTCACAATTGATTGTCATGCAGTCTTGGCTTAAAACAATCGATTATCATAAGTACATAATCGATTATCTTAGTCCAGATTTTTAAGGCTTGTCTAAAAATTATTTTGACTACTGTAAATATGCATGATTTCGGAAAATAGTTTTATGAGAGAAGCCATGTTACGAGTCAAGTTGTAGGATCAAGATCACAATTAAGAATGACTCAATTAAACTATAAAACTTTGTCTTGAGCTTGAATCTCGTTGTATATCAATTGTGCGCTTGTTTCTTGAACTTCGTCATATATCAATTTTCGCTTCGTTTGTCATTCATCAAAACCTATACAAAAGAACACACATTTTAGTATATTGCATTGAGAACGTGTTTCCAACAAATTGTTCATTTGTCATGCCTTCTTGTTCCTCATCTACATCAGATATTTCTGGGTCTTTTGGCTGGTATACAAATACTGGGGGATCATCTTCTTCGGAAGAGTATGTTGTGGATTCATTGCTTGATTGAGAGCTATCTTCCATTGTTTCATCTTCTTAAGAGTTTAGAGATTCCGACCATGGTATATCTTCTTTTGATATGTATCTTAGTTGGGAGACATAGAGGTATGGATCCTTCTGGTCAGAAATCATCAGATTTTCGAGGTTCGACCCTTTTTGAACTTTCTCCTTAGTCTTGCCTTTTTCTTGGTTTTTTTCTTTGCTGCAAGGGAATCCGTCCTTTCCCAAACCATTTTTGCGATATTAAAATAATTTTCTTCTTTTGATGGTTGGGTGAAAAAGATTGGATTTTGTAAGGTAGATGGAAAGGTAGAAAAGGTGTAGTCCAATTTAGGTGGGGGAATATGCTTGTGGAGGCATATGGAAAAAGGTAGGTTTTGAAGGAAAAACTAGGGTTTTTTGCGGATCAAAGTTCTCATTTCTCAAAAGTTGAATTTGTTTCTTGATGGAAATCATCTCCTATTGTTGTTGGAAAAATTGGAAAAGTGAAGTTCCTGGGAGACAAATTTCATATTGTAAATTTTCCAACCTTAGTTCCAAGGCTTTGATTAGTCTTTCATGCTGAGACGATGTCTGCTCCATCTTCTTCTCGATTGTTTCTACTTTGCTCATCATTTTGTTCTTTGTATGAGCCACGTTTTTAATGGTGTTGCCAATGCTGTTCAGCACTTTGCTTTGGAAGATGGAGTTTTCAGATTGCTTGTACATTTTTGCTTTGATGTCACTCGTTGGGGATTTTTATCCAGATAGTAGTACTATTATTTTCTTCGGGATTTTTGGAGCATAACTGATACCCTCTCTTTCAAAACATTGAAGTGGAGGAAAATTTTGGATGTGGCCGGAAATTGAAGGGCTCAACATGAATATTTGTGGGTGTGTGGACTTTTGGGTTGATAGAGTTTTAGGCGGCTTTTTGGATTCTGGGGTATGAGGAGATGTTGGTTTGGATTTGGGCGTAGTTTCACTATTCTCCCCACTTGGAGTGAATTTTTCTTGAAATTTTGGCAATTCTTGGGGTTTATAACTGACAAGAAATTCATATTTACCTGGACAACTTAATGAGCCTATTGAAGGATCTTTATTTTTATATTTGGCCCAAATTGTTTTTCCAGTGATTTTCCCCTTTTCTTGGATTTTCGTTTTGTTTTGTTGAGGCCGAACCTTTCCTAATGACGCTGGTGGCATTCATCATATTTTCCAATTGGATCTTCCAAACATTCTTGGCAGTCGCAATCAAGATCCCATGGGCAGTTTCCGGTGAAGGGACATTTGAACCATCAAACTCTTTTTCCTTCTTGTCAAAATGTTGACACCAATCATGTTCTTCCATGATGCTTTATATATTCTAAAAAAAACTCTCTGTCAGGTTCAGAGTATGTGTATGTTGTATCTTTGGGTTGAATCATTTGGAAAGAGAAGATGGTTTTATTGGGTTTCTTGAGATGGGTTGAATCATGCCCTATATATATATATATATATATATATATATATATATATATATATATATATATATATATATATATATATATATATATATATATATACATCCAATAAAGGCCCTGACCTTCCTCATCACTGATCGACCGAGGTTAGGCTTTATATATATATATATATATATACACACACACAACCAATAAAGGCCCTGACCTTCCTCATCACTGATCGACCGAGGTTAGGCTTTGCACTTATTGAGTACCGCTGTGGTATACTCATGCCCTTTCCTGCACATGTTTTTGTGTGCAGATCTAGGTTCTTTGGTTAACCATACTATTAGTGAAGCAAGCCGATTTCAGAGACTTTGAGGTATATCTGCCACGTCCGGAGACCAAAGAGTCCCATCCTATTCTCTCTTTTAGCTATAGCCTTTATGTTTTTCCTTTGATTAGACATTCTGAAGTTAGAACACTATGCAGTATCTACAACTTGTGATTTCAAGAGATTCCAGGTTATGGGAGTAGATTTAGTTTGTGAATGTGTATTTGTATATGTTGAGTGGCATCTTAATTGTTTTACTATGTTTTATCCGTAGTTTTTTCTAGTTTTATCGTTTGTTTCCTTTTTTCGCAATTTGTTAGGCTTACCTAGTCGTAGAGACTAGGTGCCGTCAGACAGTTCACGTAGGGCAAACTTGGGTCGTGAAAAGTTGGTATTAGTGTTCTAGGTTCATAGGAGTCACGAATCACAAACCAGTTTATTAGAGTCTCGTGGATTAGTACAGATACGTCTGTACTTATGTACGAGAGGTTATGTAATTATTAGGAAAATTCCACTTCATTTTGATTTACTAGTCGTGCGAGATTTTTGATAACAAAATTCTAAACTTATGTCTTCTATTCTCTCACAAATGGTGAGGACACGTGCTATTGGACATGACCAGGCGCCAATGCCCCCTGCTAGAGCTGTTAGAGGTTGGGGCCGAGGTAGACACCAAGGTGCGTATGTGGTACATCTAGAGCACCTGCGCGAGCTACCATCGAGGAGCCACTAGGAGCTCTAGCCAGAGCCCAAACACTTGATATAACTACTGTTACTATTATTCCAACTCTTCAGAGACCCTTGCCTAGTTCGTGAGCATGTACACTACTCTAGCTCAGGCATGGTTGATTCTCCTTGTTCTAGCCATATCTCCGGTAAGGGGAGGAGCACAGACTCTCGCCGCCCGCACTCTTGAGCAACGGGTTCAGGTTGATTAGATCGCAGAGGTTATACCGATACTTCCTGTGGCCCCAATGCAGCCCAAGGACAGGGCAACATCTTCAGAGGATGAGCAGCAAAGGATTGATAGGTTCAAGAAGTACAAGCCTCCTATATTAAGTGGTTTAGCATCAGAGGATGCCCTGAGATTTCTAGAGGAGTGCTACTGTATCCTTCGCACTATAAGTATATTAGGATTGAGTGGGGTTTCTTTACTACCTTCCAGCTTTGAGGAGTAGCCTATCAGCGGTGGCGTACTTTTGAGTTGGACAGTCTAGCTGAGGCAGCTTCCCTTACTTGGACTCAGTTTTCAGATATATTCTTGTGAGAGTTTGTCCCTTAGAGCCTTAGGGATGCATGGATAGCGCAGAGTTAGAGCATTTGTTCCAGGGCACTATAGCAGTTTCAGAGTATACTGTCCATTTCACTGACTTGGCTAGGCATTCACCAGCCTTGGTTTCTACAGTTCGTTAGTTTACTGAGGGGCTTATTCCCATCGTTAGGTCTAGTATGGATTAGGAGTTGGAGATGTATATCTCTTATTAGCAAGTGGTGAGCATTGCAAGGAGAGTAGAGAATATGCATGCTTGGGTTAAAGAGGAGAGGGATGTCAAGAGGTCTCGAGATTCAAGCCATTATTCCGGTGCCCGTGCTCCAGCTGCAGTTTGTCATGGTAGGGGTTATATGAGCCATCCCTTTCATTCAGCTCTTCTAGTAGCCAGTGGTATTCCAGCTCCTCATAGACTTTGGGAGACTTATTATGCACCTTCAGCATCTAGTACGGCTCCTGCACGGGGTGCTTTCAATGGTCAGTCCAATAGACCTGTCCCGAGCCATTCACAACCACCACATTTTCCAGAGCTTATTTTGACTATGGCTACACATGCCATATGGTGAGGGATTGCCTACTTAGGAGGGGTGCACCTACACAGACTTCTTAGCCACAGCGTGCTCTGCAGAGTTCCCAGGCTATGATCATTGCACCAGTTGCTACCCCACCTGCCCATCCAACTAGAGGTGGAGGTCGGGGAGGTAGAAGTCGCCCTAGAGAGGGAGGCCATGCCAGATATTATGCCCTTCCTGCATGTACCGAGGTTGTTGCCTCTGATTCTGTCATCACAGGTTTTGACCTGGTTTGTCATAGAGATGCATTGGTTCTATTTGATCCAAGTTCCACTTATTCATATGTGTCCTCTTATTATGCCCCGCATTTGGGCATATATGGCCATATCCCATTTCCCCTGTTTGTTTCTACTCATTTGGGAGATTTTCTTGTTGTGGATCGTGTTTATCGATCATGTTTGATTGTTTTTCGAGGTTTTGATACTAGAGCCAATTTATTATTGCTCAACATGGTAGATTTTGATGTTATCTTAGGCATGGGCTGATTGTCACTGCATTATGCTATTCTTTATTGTCACGCCAAAATTGCGACATTGGTTATGCCAGGTGTACCGTGTGTAGAGTAGAGGGGTAATTTAGATCACACTTCCAATACAGTTATTTCCTTTCTTATAGCTCAGCGAATGGTTGAGAAGGGGTGTGACACCTATCTAGCTTATGTGAGAGATATCGGTCTCGATACCCTTACAGTTGATTCAGTCCCAGTAGTACGAAGATTTCCCTGATGTGTTTCCATCTGACCTTCTGGGTATCCCACCCGAATGGGATATTGATTTTGGCATTGATTTGTTGCAGGGCACTAAACCCATTTCTATTCCTCCGTATCGTATGGCCTCTCCTGAGTTGAAGGAGTTGAAGGATCAGTGATAGGAATTGCTTGATAAGGGTTTTATTCTACCTAGTGTATCACCTTGGATGGTCTTGTCTTATCTGTAAAGAAAAAGAATGGTTCTATGGATATGTGCATCGATTATCGCCACTTGAACAAGGTTATAGTGAAGAACCGGTATCCTTTGCCTCGTATTGATGATCTGTTTGACCAGTTATAGTATGCACGCATGTTTTCTAAGACTGACTTAAGTTCATGTTACCATCAGTTAAAAATTTGGAAGCCAGATATCTCGAAGACTACTTTCAGGACTCGTTACGGTCATTGCAAGTTCCTTGTTATGTCAATTAGGTTAACTAATGCCCCGACTACCTTCATGCATTTGATGCACAGTATGTTCTAGCCATATCTTGACTCGTTCATCATTGTCTTTATTGATGATATTCTGGTATACTCCTGGATTCGGGAAGATCATAAGCAGCAGCTGAGGACAGTGCTTCAGACTTTGAGATAAAAGAAATTATATGCAAAGTTCTCGAAATGTGAGTTTTGGTTGGATTTCGTGACATTCTTGGTTCATGTGGTATCAAGTGAAAGGATCAAGGTGTATCTGAAGAAAGTAGAAGTAGTGCAGAGTTGACCATCCTCACCTATAGAGCTCCGTAATTTTCTTAGCTTGACAGGTTATTATTGTCAATTTGTTAAGGGATTTTCATCTATCGCAGCACCTATGACCAGGCAGACCTAGAAGGGGGTTCTCTTCCAGTGGACAGAAGAGTGAGAGGCAAGCTTCCAGAAGCTCAAGATAGCTTTGACTACAACCCTAGTTTTGATATTACCTACAGGTTCGGGGTCTTATACTATCTATTTGGATGCCTCGCGGATTAGCCTCGGATCAGTATTGATGCAGGACGGTAGGGTGATTGCCTATGCATCCAGACAGTTGAAGGTACTTAGAGAAGAATTATCATGTCCATGATCTCGAGTTGGCTACTATTTTTCACGCCTTGAAGATCTAGCGTCATTATTTTTACGGTGTCCCTTATGAGATTTATATGGATCACCAGACTTTGCAGCATCTGTTCAAGTAGAAGGACCTTAACTTGCGCCAGAGGAGGTGGTTAGAGTGTATCAGGACTATGATATCACTATCTTGTATCACCCAAGGAAGGCCAATTTGGTGGCCAATGCTTTGAGTCGCCAAGCGGTGAGTTTAGGGAGTTTGGCTTATCTACGAGCAACGAGAGGCCAATGGTGATGAATGTTCAGGCCTTAGCCAGCCAGTTTGTGAGATTGGATCTTTTGTAGCCCAGTCAGGTTCTAGCTTTTCTGATTTCTCGGTCTTCCTTATTTGATCGTATGTGCCGGTATGATGGCCCTCATTTGCTTGTCCTCAAGGACAAGGTTTTGAAGGTTATGCTAGACATGTGACTATTGGCGATGATAGGGTATTAAGGATGTAGGGTCGGATATGTGTACCCAATGTTGATAGGCTTCAGGAGTGATTCTTGATGAGGCCCATAGTTCGCGGTATTCCATCCATCCCCGTGCCGTGAAGATGTATGAAGAAAGATACAGTTAGGTTTTTAGCTTTGTGCTTCAATTGTCAGTAGGTAAAGTATGAGCTGGGTTGCTTCAGCAGATAGAGATTCTGTAGTGGAAGTGGGAGCAGATCACCATGGAATTTGTAGTTAGACTTCCACGGACTTTGAAGAAGTTCGATGCCATTTGGGTGATTGTGGATCTGCTGACCAAGTCCATGCACTTCACAATCCGAGCGCACTATTCAGATTTTTAAGAATATGCATGTGTGATGGAGTTTGGAGGGTTTTGGGATCAGTTCTTGACACCAGAAGAGTTTGCCTACAACAACAGTTATCAGTCCAACATTCACATGGAACCGTATTAGGCTTTATACAGTAGGTGGTGTAGATCCTCGATAGGCTGGTTTGAGCCGAGTGATGCCAGATTATTGGGCACAGACTTGGTTCAGGACTCTATGGAAAATGTTAAGGTGATTCAGGATAGACTTCGCATAGCCCAATCCACACAGAAGAGTTATGCAGACTGGAAGGTTTGTGACGTTTCCTACATGGTTGGAGAGCGGGTCTAGCTTCGGATTTCGCCTATGAAAGGCATTATGAGATTTGGAAAGAAAAGGTAAATTGAGTCCGAGGTTTATTAGTCCTTTTGAGGTATTGAGACATGTTGGAGGGTTGCTTATGAGCTTGCCTTACCTCCCAGCTTGGTAGGAGTTCATCTAGTATTTCATGTTCGATGCTCCGAAAGTATCACGATAATCCATCACATGTGTTGGATTTCAGTTCAGTCCAGTTGGACAAGGATCTATCTTATGTTAAGGAGCCAGTGGCGATATTGGACAGGCAGGTTCGAAAGCTTTGGTCAAAGAACATTGCATTAATAAAGGTTCAGTAGCGGGGTCAGCCGCTCGAGGAGGTGACATGGGAGACCGAGCAGGATATGTGTAGCCATTACCCTCATCTTTTCACCACTTTAAGTATGGCTCTATGCTCGTTCGAAAACAAATGAATGTTTTAAGAGGGGGGATGTAGCGACCTGGTCGGTCGTTTCAAGAATTAAAATTTTGATCCCCTATTAACTGCTTTCCCTATATTTGTTTATGCTATTATGAGTTGTCGGGAAGATTCATTGTGTGTTTCAGAGTGTTTTGGGACACTTAGTCCCTAAATGAAAGCTTAAGCTTTAGAATTTGGACCGTAGTTGGATCAGTGTGAAAAAGGCCTCGGAATGGAATTCCGCCGATTTCAGTAGCTCCGTTGAGTGGTTTCGGGATTGGGGGCGTGTTCAGATTGTGATTTGGAGGTCCGTTGCTTATTTAGGCTTGAAATGCTGAATGTTAAATTTTTGATGTTTTCGGATCGATAGTAAGATTTTGATATCAGGGTCGGAATTTTATTTCAGAAGTTCAAATATCTTCTTAGTGTTGAATGTGACTTGTGTGCAATATTTAGGGGTCAATCGGAGGAGGTTTGGTTGGCTTCGGAATCGGTTGTCGAATTTGCAAGTTTCAAGTTCATTAAGTTTGGATTGGAGGGTAATTTATGTTTTTACCATTTTTTGATGTTATTCGAGGGTTTGAATGAGTTCATATGGTATTTTAGGACTTGTTGGTATGTTTGGTTGAGGTCCTGGGGGCCTTGGGTTGATTTCGGATTGTTAACGGACCTTTAGACTTAAAAAGAAAATTGCAAAAATTGTAGAAGTCTCCAGTTCTGTTTTCCTTCTTTGCGTTTGCGAGTGGGGTCTCACGTTTGCAAAGAGAATCTGCGGAAGGTGGAGATTTAACGCTTCACGTTCGTGATGTTGGAGAGTGGCTATCACGTTTGCCACTAGGGCATCGCGTTCGTGATGAAGGAATTCTGGGCCAAGTGTACTTGTGCTTCGAAAACGCGAAGGGCCTTTCGCATTCGCGGAGAAGGAATTACCTGGGTAGATTATAAAGTTTCAAAATCAACGGTTAGCCATTTTTATCGAAGCTAGAGTTTGGGAGCTCAGATTTGAACGAGGTTTTAAGGATTTTCAGAGATATCAATTAAGTAATGATTCTACACTTTATTTTGGTTATATCCCACTAATCTTTCATTAGTTTTGTCATTTAATTTCGGATTTGGGGTGAAACATTGTGAGAAATAGAATAGAGTTCTTCATCTAAGATTTTGAGTTTTGATTCGGATTTGTTCATCGGATTTGGATAATTTTGGTACGACTGAACTCGTGAGTGAACGGGGGTTCATAGTCCGTAACTTTTACCCGATTTTGAGACGTGGGTCCGGGGAAGATTTTTGGGTGTTTTTCTATTTCCTTGCCTTAGCTTCGATTTCTTTTGCTAAATTAGTTGTTTGTAGTTGTATTTACATTATGATGTATATTTGATTAGATTTGGGCCACCCAGATTTGGATACTCATGGCAAGAGCATGATTTTAGATTAATTTTTGAGCCAGTTCGAGGTAAGTAGCTTGTCTAACCTTGTGTGGGGAAATCCCCTTAAGATTTTTGTACTTATGTTATATGAGTGATGTGTACGTGAGGTGATGAGTGCGTACACGTGCTAATTTTTAAAAAACCCTATTTTCATTTTGTAAATATCAATATTTTCTTGTAATTGAGCAATAATTATTCTTAATGCCTCTTGTTTAGCTTGGGGAAAACATGCGTGTGTGATTTAATTTTCTTACCTGCTTTAATTGCTTTCTTGTACTCTTTGCAGCATGTTAGAGTAGAATTTCCTGTTAAATTCTCGGATAGTACTGTAGATATTTTCTTGATATTGTTGTATTTATTTTGGGACTATGGGACGATATCCCGGGAGATCCCCCTGCATGTTTTTTTGGGACTACGGATCGATATTTTGGAATATCCCCCTGCATGTTTACTTTGGGAGTACGGATCGGTATTCAGGGAGATCCCCTTGCATAATTACATTTAGCATTATGGGACAGCACCCAGGAAATTCCCTTGTACTAGATATTTACTCTAGGACTATGGATTGATATTCCGAGAGTTTTCCATGCATAATTATGATTCGGACTACGGGAAAATATCCCAAGAGATCCTCAGTGTATTTACGTTTAGGACTATGGGACGATATCCTGGGATATCCCATGTTGTAATTTTTGTGTACTGAGTATATTCTATCTGTGATTCACTCTTTATCAACTGTTGGTGTTTTTAATTATACTATCGCACTTCTTACTGTCTTATATATATATATATATATATATATATATATATATATATATATATATATATATATATATATATATATATATATATATATATATGTACATGCATACATACATACATACATACTATAAGTGAGGCGATGCGATCTTCAAAGACTGCGAGGTATATCTGTCGCGTCTGCAGACCAAGGAGTCCCTCTCTATTCTCTCTTTTAGATATTTTCCTTATGTATTTTTCCTTTGATTAGACATTATGTAGTATCTACAGCTTACTAATTCATGAGATTCCGGGTTTTGGCAGTTGATTCAGTTTGTGAGTGTGTATTGTATGTGCTGAGCGACATTTTAAACGTTTTATTATTTTTTATCCGCAGTTTTTGAAAGATTCAACTTTCGTTTCCTTTTTTCCACAATTTGTTTTGCTTACCTAGTCGTAGAGACTAGGTGCCATCATGACAGTTCACGGAGGGCGAACTTGGTCATGACATAAAGATGTGACCTCGAAGTAGTTTTAGGTTACTTTATTTTGTTTTCTTGTAGACTCCCCTTGTGTAAATATTTATTGTAATCATCTTTTGGAAACACGAGGGGAACTTTTATAATGTCTTCGGTTTGTGTTGGATTTAACATTGTCTTTATTTATGGAAGGCTTCGTCTGAATGATTAGCCTGAGGATTGGTTTAGGGTTCGGAGTCTTATAAACCCTTAGATCTTTATCGATAGATATAATAATCTTTGAGCTAAGTTTAAGTCGATCCGATGCAAGCTCCGGATATTGTGAACCTTGAGTTTGGATCGAAGTGAGAGTGGAGTCTCGAACTATAAATTTTTGGCTCTTAAGCCTTTCGAAGTTGGACCTTGGGCTCTTATATATCGGCCTTTAGGCTCTTTAAAGATTAGACCTTAGGCTCTTATATATCGGCCCTTAGGCTCTTTAAGTTGGACCATTTCGTCCTTTAAAGTGGCTATGTAATTTTTCCCTCTTTTCAGCTAAAAGACTTAGTGAAAATTTTGTTATGCCTTAGAATTTGTTTGTTGTACCCATTGGGGTTTTTGAAAGTTCGACGAATAAGAACTTATCAATAGTTTGTTTGTGCCAAAATAATCGATTTCCTTTTGAGGTTTTTTCGAAGGCTGATGTAATCAAAGCCTTTAGATTATTCGAGGGCTTAATTTATCGAAGACGTTTCGCTTTTGCCAAGGGTAGCCTAAGTTAACCGATTTTTTCAAAGTGGTTGAAGGCCTTTAATTTATTGGTGGAAGTTGGACGTCTCCGAGCCGCATTATTTTGGCCATAACCTTTATACGAACGTAGTATTTAATATGGTCGTAGCCTTGGGGTATGTCAGTCTGACTTGTTTCCCCATAACTTTACGAACTTGTTCTCCCCGAGTATATTGGACTTGGCCTTTGTTTTGACAAGGTGCATCTTTGAGGTCTTATGAGTTTGAGTTTTCGATGACTCGGATGTACTAACTGTCGATGACAGTCCCCAAGTATTCGAGAGTGCTTTTATGCTTCGGCTCTTGAGCCATTTCCCGTTGGATTATAAGTGTAGTAGCAAATGCGACTATCGCATTTGAGAACCAGATGTCGCAAATGCGACATCGACGACTGGAGCCATGGGCTTTTTATTCCAAGATTTAGCTCATTTCTCTTATTTCCCACTTGGACTTAAGCGATTTGTGAGAGAATTTTGAGAAGGGTTCCATCATCATCAATAGGTAAGTGATTTCTTCCAGTTTTGAGTTAAATACAAGGTTTATATATGGATTTAGACATGAAAAATAAGAGAAAAACTTGGAATGTTGAAGGAAAACCTAGAAATTAGTGTTTTTGGATTTTAACCACGAATTTGGGCATGGAATTTGAAATAACTTAGACATTTGAGCTCGTGTGGTTATGGGTAAAGTTTATCTTCAAAATATTTTGAAATCTGGGCATGTGGGCCTGACGGTTATTTTTATCAACTTTTCGAATGGAGTTAAAAATTACTATCAATAGGATTATAATGAATATTTGACTATATATTTATGGAATTGCTCAATTATTAACTAGTTTTGGAGCGTTGGACATTGGTTTGAGTTATAGGAAAGGTTTGGGAGCCGATTATGGAATCCCGAAGTGAGGTAAGTCTCCATTCTAATCTTGTATGAGGGAATTAACCTCATAGGTGAAATAATTTGATATGTGTTCCTATTTACGGGGCTACATATGCACGAGGTAACGTGAGTCTCTATTTAGCTATTATTATGCTTAAGTCAGGGTAGGCTAGGACCGAAATCATGCTATACTTGCGATATTTGTAACCTTCTTGTTCATTTGATTGCTTATATCACATTGTAACTTGGTAAAGAAATTTTTAAAAGATAATTTTTTTTCTTGACCGTTAAATGAGATTTCGCATTTTCTTGAATAATTGCTTCTTAATTCTTGATTTGGTTGTTTGAATGTGTTTATCTTTTTTGGAGAAGGTCGAGCGCCTTGGCCGATTTAATAGATGCATCTATGGTTCCAGCCGTTCGACCATCGGCAATTTACAATTTATATTTGTATGTTGGATCGGGCCATATGACATTGACATGATTTGCGCATAATTGGATTGATTGCTTTACAATTTTCGATAAATGATATTGCCTCTTTGGTGTCCTGCCCCAAACAGAGGGACATGACCGGCACTCGACCAGGTAGCCCCAGTCAATCATACTTGGGTGCCTTTCCTATCTCACGTGTTACCCTATGTTTCTATTACTCATTAATCAAGTGAAATAGCCATTTGTAATTTGAACACATTCTTACGCGATTTATATAACTTACATGGTTACTTGCGTGGTTTACAACTTACACCGCCCAACATACAAAATACATATTTACACCAGTTCATAGCCCCCATTTCCTGTCTACAGAGCCTCTAAGGATACAAAGGGAGATACAATACTTGCCGGTAACAAGGCTCCGGCTATACCTTACACAAATATTAGAATAAAAATCCAGAAGAAAAGCGGCATGAGCCACACATGGCCCCAATAGGAAATGGGCTCACCAATTCATCTAACGGGAAGTGAAGGACTGCTACTGCCGGTGGACTGGAGTACCCTCAATAGATCCACCTACAATCATAACACAAATGTAGCGCCCTCGGCAAAGGAGACGTCAGTACATTTGAATTGTACTGGTATGTATGAACAAACTTTACCCCAAGTAAAATCAATCAATGCATAGATAAAAACAGTAAAAGAATTAATGAGAAAATGCACATGAAAGGAACAACCAAAGCCAAACAAGTTTCACAATCTCTCCTTTTCCTCTTTCAACATTATTTCATCACATCAATGATTTTCACAACTTTCACATGTTTTCATTTCAATAGTGATTTCGATCACTTCTCCACCCTTATAACCTCAGCCACCCTTATCACCACAACCCACACCGTATTACTTCATGTTGCAGCGCGCAACTCGATTCCACCGGACAATCACATTTCACACAACAAAAACGACAACAATTCTCAAAGAGTTTCATAAACATCAATACTATTTCCATCAAGTACAACAACCCGGATACAATTCAAGTCACAACAATAATTGCTCACGACAAGCCACACATGATATTACCACAATTGTTTTAGTTACATCAATTATGACTTCTTTTCATCATTTGAAACAATCACTTACCACACAAACACGTTTACACATACTCGATTTTTGCCATTTACTTACACCATCATATCGAAAACATAACCAACAACGTTCAAGGCATATTAATCACAAGGATTCACAAATAGTCCACATAAGCGACACATACCAATAACTCGTACACCAACAAGGTGGCCTTACTAAGGTTAAAGTTAGCCATACATACCTGGAGTCGAATTTCCCCTATTTACTTCTACTTTCAGCTCACCAACAGCCTAGTACCGGCAATCTAGTTCACAAGTTAACACATACATCTTAGAATTGAAGTTCACAATTACTACCCAAACTTATATAGGTTATCAACCCTTCCTTTTGCAAATATTTACTCCTACCCAATTCCTTTTACTAGGTTTTAGGTTTTGAAGAACATGCATACGTATTTCAACCTTTGTCAAGATTAATCAATGCATAAGAATCCCCATTTTTGTTTAAATCTGAAAATCAATGAAAAAAGGTTAGGGATTTTACCTGCAAGAACAGAGATGAAGGCAATTACTTGAAATTTTCCAGCCCCGGTGACTTTGAAGAATCAAATCAATGAATGCAAAACTTTCTCTCTCAAGAATTCTCTCTTCCTCTCTCTAATTTGTTCAAAAAATATGTTAAAATGAGGGGTTGGGGTTTTTTATTAAAGAAGAGGTCGGGTTTACAATTTAGGAAAATTAAAGCCCGAGTCAGATCTGCGGTTGCACTTTGCGATCACAAAGTGGAAATGCAGTCTGCAGATTGGACCGCAAATATATTCTAAAAAATTGGGCGAACTGTTTGGGTTTGCGACAAGAATGTGGTCCGCATTCACGTTCTGTGGTCGCATAATGCATCGCAAAACTGCCCTTCCTAAAATCCATAGGAAATTATGCGAGGATTATACGGTCCGCATATCAGATATGCGGTTTCATAATGGACCACATTTTGACCTCAATTTAAACCAAACCACTGATGCACTCTTCGGCAGAAATGCGGTCTGCGTACGTAATCAGCGACTGGATTCGGGACCACATAATAGCATTTTTCTGGAAAACTTTGATTCTTGATTTTTAAAGGCTAGATCAATACAATTTTACACATTCCTAACACCTATTCGAAACTTGGCACTACAAGTTACTAGATTTAGAGTACAAATTTTCATGGGGCCTTACATCCTCACCCACTTAAAATCATTCGTCCTTGAATAAAGATTTTGGAAATAAGTTGGTTTTGAAAACATGGTATGCAAACTTCCAAAAAAATTTGTTCACTAACTCCCATATTTGTAGAAAATTTCTCCAGAGTTTCCTTTGTAATTTGACTTATCTACCTATCAGAGAACCCCCGGAACATAGTTCAAGCACCAATGTACACTTCCTATTATCCGTACAACTGGTATGCAATTCATTACCTCAACTCCTGCACATATTTAATCACTTGTCACATTTGCACATAAATTATTCAATGAGTCCCATACAATTTAACCACTTCAATATACTATATGCATCTCAATTAATCATTACCAATCTACATTACCATTTATCGTTTACTTATCACACGAGCAACAAATTTTCTTTTACCAAAAGGGTTTGCACTTGATATAATCACCAAACGTACCAATTTTTTTTTGCACAACTTGAGGAGTTACAATAGTAAAGAATTTATGGGAAAATGGGGTATCTTTGCACTAATTTGAACACAAGATCAATTTGCCTAGAGATAGGAGTTTGCATGATTACTATTATACTTGTTCAAACAGATGGGGATACTTTTCTTTCATCTCACTTTCTGCTTCCCATGTGGCTTCTTCGACTCGTTGACTTCGCCATAATACATTGACTGAAGCAATTTCCTTATTTCTCAATTTATGGTCTTGCCTATCAAGAATAGCAACCAGAACTTCTTCATAAGATAACCCTTCATTAACCTTGATTGTCTCAACTTGCACAATGGTGGATGGGTCTCCAACCACTTTCTTCAACATAGACGCGTGGAACACCAGGTGCACTAATGACATTTCAGGGGGCAATTCCAGCCTTTAAGCCACATGTCCTATCCTTTGAGAGACCCTATATGGCTCGACATATCTAGGACTCAACTTTCCTTTCTTCCCAAACCGCATGACTCCCTTTATAGGAGATACACTCAAGAACACCCAATCATCTACTTGGAACTCCAATTATCTCGACGCACGTCCACATAGGATTTTGGCGACTCTGAGCAATTTTTATCCTTTCCTAAATGACATTAACTTTTTCCATTGCCTGGTGCACGAGATCTAGCCCTATCTATTCTGCTTCACCAACTTCAAACCACCCAATCGGAGACCTATACCTCCTTCCGTACAATGTTTCAAATGGGGCCATCTGAACACTAGCATAAAAGATGTTATTGTAAGAAAACTCTATAGGTGGAAAGTGATCATCCCAATGTCCTTTGAAATCCAAGACACAAGCGCGCAATATATCTTTAGGCATCTGTACAGTTCGCTCCGCTTGACCGTCAATCTGTAGATGGAAAATCGTACTGAGATTCACCTGATACCCAAACTTTGCTGAAATTTCTTCCAAAAATTTAGCTATGAATTGGGCACCTCGATCTGAGATAATAGAAAGTGGAGTGCCACGAAGTCTTACTATTTTCTTTATATACAACTAGTCATACTATTCCGCAGTGTTGGTGGACTTGACTGGCAAGAAATTAGCTGATTTCGAGAGTCAATCAACTATTACCCAAATTGAGTCAAACTTTTGCTGAGTGCGAGGTAACCCTATTACGAAATCCATGTTGATCATCTCCATTTTCACACGGGGATTTCCATGAGCTCAGTTAGCCCACCAGGCCACTGATGCTCAGCTTTTACTTGCTGACAATTGGGACATTTAGATATAAAGTCCGCCACACCCCTCTTCATACCATTTTATGAATAAATTTCCTTGAGATCATGATACATTTTCGTAGAACCTGGGTGCACAGAATACCTGGAATTATGAGCCTCTGCCATTACCCTCTCCCGAAGATTATCCACATCTAGGGCACATAGTCTACCTTGGAATCATAATACACCATCGCCGTCGAGTGAAAATGCCGAAGTCTTGTTATTCAAAACTGCCTCCTTCATTTGTGCCAATGCTGAATCAACAAGCTGCTTTTCCTTGACTTTCGCTACAAGTGAAGACGCTGCTCCATTATGAACCATAACATTCCCCTCATGTAAGGTCGAAATACGAACCCCTAGAATGACCAATTGATACACCTCCCGAGCCAAAGGCCTGTGATCCGCCTTCAAATGAGCCAAACTACCCATGGATTTATGACTGAGAGTGTCGGCCACCACATTCGCCTTTATTGGATGGTACAAAATGTTCATATCATAATCCTTGATCAATTCTAACCAGTGTCGTTGCCTTAAGTTCAACTCCGTCTACTTGAACAAATATTGGAGACTCTTGTGGTTTGAGAACACATCCACATGGACCCCATAAAGATAATGCCACCATAATTTCAAGGCAAACACAATTGCAGCAAGATCCAAATCATGCGTCAGATAATTCTTCTGGTGATTCTTGAGCTGCCTTGAAGAATACACTATAAACTTCCCATGTTTCATCAACACACACCCAAACCAACCCTGGAGGCATCGCAATAAACCACATATCTTTCTATGCCTTCTGGCAAGGTCAATATCGGTGTCGAGGTCAACCTTAACTTCAATTCCTGAAAAATTTTCTCACAAGTGTCTGACTATTGGAAGTTAATTGCTTTCTATGTCAAATGGGGAGGCGAGGGTAGATATTCCTTCTACAAACTTATGATAAAACCCTGCTAAACCCAAGAAGCTACGGGTCTCCGTCGGGGTTGTGGTAGACCAATATTTTACTGTTGCAATCTTATGGGAATCCTCCCGAATCCCTTCATAGGAAAAAACATGACCCAAAAAGGAAACAGACTCTAAAAGAAATTCACATTTAGAAAATTTAGCATACAACTTATGCTGATGAAAACTTTGTAGATCCGCCCTGAGGTGATAGCCATGATCCTCTCAGCTCCGCGAGTAAACAAGGATGTCATCAATTAATGCAATCACAAAGGAGTCTAGAAATGGCTTAAGACCCGATCCATAAGATCCATGAAAGCTTCCGGGGCGTTGGTTAGCCCAAAAGACATGACTAGGAATTCAAAGTTGCCATAGCGAGTTCTGAAAGCGGTCTTAGGAATATCCTGCTCTCTGATCTTTAATTGGTGATACCCGGACTGTAGATCAATTTTGGAGAAGAACCTTGTACCTTGCAATTGGTCGAATAAATCTTCTATCCGAGGCAAATGATATTTATTCTTGATGGTGACTTTGTTGAGCTGCCGATAATCAATACACATCCGGAGCGACCCATCCTTCTTCCTGACAAAAAGAACCGGAGCACCCCACGGAGACACACTCGGCCGTATGAACCCCTTTTCTAATAAATCCTTTAGTAGCTCCTTTAAATCTCTTAACTCTGCTGGCGCCATTCTGTATGGTGGAGATATTGGCTGCATATCTAGCAATACATCAATCCCGAAATCAATCTCCCTATCTAGCGGGATGCTTGGAAGCTCGTCCAGAAACACTTCAAGAAACTCATTCACAACCAGTACGTACTCTGGGGCAGACACTTCTGAAGTGATGTCCGCCACCCGGACCAAATGATAGATACACCCCTTTTTAATCATCTTTGAAGCCTTAAGGTAGGAAGTAAACCTACCTTTTGGCACCACACAATTCTCCTTCCACTTTATATCCGTCTCATTAGGGAACTCGAGCCTCGTGACTCTTGTTCGGCATTCATGTTTAGCAAAGCACGAATAAAGCCAGTCCATTCCCATAATCACATCAAAATCCACCATCCCAATCTCGATAAGATTGGCCGTGGCAACACGACCACATACCGCGAAAACACAATTCCTATAAACGTGCACGACTGTAATAGAATCACTAACCGGAGTCGATATGAAGAACGACTCATGAAGTTGTTCGGGTTCTATCCCAAAACCTGAAGCAATGAATGGGGTGACATAATATAAAGAGGACCCGGATCAATAAGAGCATAACAATCAATGGCCTGAACAAACGAGGTACCTGTAACAACATCTGGAGAAGCCTCTGCACTCTGGTGACAACTCAATGCATAAAACCAGCTGGGTCTACCTCTACCACGAGCCCCACCTCTAACTGCACCACGCCCTGTTGGAGCTGGAAGACGCACAGATGATGTGGGGGCTGAAGAACCAGATGATTGAGAAAATCCCCTACCAATGCCCTGACAGGGTGCATGATAGTCCCGCTGGATAAGACCTCTCACCCTGCATCAATAGCACATCGGGATATCCAAATAACAAGTCTCTGTATGAAATCTCCCAGACTTAGGGGCACAGAGCCCTACCCTACTATTGTAATTTCCCTCCTGAACGACCGAATTGATGGGGTCTCATACTGTCTCAACCTGATCTCAAGTGAATACTCTACTGATAACTGTGCACAGATGGCGGTGCACTCGCTGAAGACTGAGCATATGACTGGGATGGCCCTAGTGGCCCCCTCCCCTGAACTGGTCTCCCTGAGTGACCCACTCATTGGGCCCTGCTGCTACTCTCCCTTTCTGCCCGAATTTTCAACTTCCTAGCCTCTGTGGCTTGAGCGAATCCCACAATCTTTTCATGATTCATATCTGAGTGTAAGGCTGCTGTAGCAGCCTCATTTAAAGAATCAAATCAATGAATGCAAAACTTTTTCTCTCAAGAATTCTCTCTTCCTCTCTTTAGTTTATTTAGAAAATATGTTAAAATGAGAGGTTGGGGTGTTTTATTGAAGGGCCGAGTTTAAAATTTAGAAAAATTATAGCCCGAGTCCGAACTACGATTGTACTTTACAATAGCAGAGTGGAAATGCAGTCCGCAGATTGGACCGCAAAAATGTTCTCAAAAACTGGGCGAATTGTTTCGGTTTGCGACAGGAATGCGATCTGCATTCACGTTCTGTGGTGGCATAATGCATCGCAGAACTGCCCTTCACAAAACCCTTAGGAAGTTATGAGACGACTTATGCGGTATGCATATCAATTATGCGATCGCATAATGGACCGCATTTTAACCTCAATTTAAACCAAACCACTGACTCACTCTGCGGCATAAATGCGGTCCGCAACTTGATCTGCGACCCCATTCGGGACGGCATAATAGTATTTTTCTTGAAAACTTTGATTCTTGATTTCAAAAGGCTAGAGCAGTACAATTTTACAAATTCCTAACACATATTCGAAATGTGGCACTACAAGTTACTATATTTTTAGTACAAGTTTTCACGGGGACTTATATTTGGCCTGAGATAAATTGTAAAATGATGATAAATTAATTTTGAGATTTCTTAGCTATAAAAGAATTGCTTACTTACTTCATAATATTGAGCTTATGACTGTTCTATACAACCCATGTTTACATTATATCATTGACATTTTACTTATAGCCCATAGTAAGTGTCGGAATTGGACCCTCGTCACCACTTCTTCGAGGTTAGACTTCGCGTTATTTTTGTACTCACCTAAACCCATGCATTAACCATGCCATATATATATATATATATATATGTATACATATATATATATATACATATATATATATATATGTATATATGTATATACATATATATATATATATATATATATATATATATATATATATATATATATATATATATATATATATATATATATATATATATATATATATATATATATATATATATATATATATATATATATATATATATATGGCAGCATGCTTAATGCATGGGTTTAGGTGAGCTTCCATATTTTCGATCCGCAGCCAGCAGAGTCTCCTTAAGAGTATTTATTTTTTTCTTTCCTATCCAAATTTATATTCCGGACAAATGTTATATTTGATTCTATTTCCCAGTTGATGCTCATGCGCTTGTGACATTGGGTTTTGGGATGATTATAGGTTATTCAGTATGAGATTGTTAAAAACTTTATTATTTACTTTGAAATTTCTATCTTCTACTATTTGGTTGAAGGAAAACTATGACTTCAAAAATATTAAAATGAGGACCTAAATTAAGTATTTAGTGTTGGCTTGCCTGACAGCGATGTTCGATACTATCACAACCATTAATAGATTTTGGATCATAACAGTAAATTTGTTATTTTTTTTGTAATGTCTTAAACATGTCATGTTATTTCTATAAAGGTGACACTAGTCACTAATTATGACAAAATCATAATACTGGAATTAAAACGTACCAAAGATAAAATATTACTTAAAAAAGACATATTAAAAGGAAAACGAAACATATTAATTGAAATAAGAGGAAATATATAATATATTCAAGTTTAAGAAAGTAGTAAGCGTTTATCTTATTATTCAAAACTTTTGTATTCCCTAAAGGTCTTGACCTACCCCTATTTTGTAGAATATAAAATTTTTTATGCAGAAAAAATTATCAAAAAGATTTTATTTAAGAAATTTATTTCCTAACTACTCTATCAACAATGTTAGTGCATCTTAAAATATTTCACATTTGATTAATAGAATGAGTTTGCTTTCTTATGTGATTTTGGGCAATAATCTCACAAGTTAGTTTTTGAAATTCAAAGCTTTTATCTTGTTATTCTAACTCTTGAATTCCCTAAAAGTCTAGACCTGCCCGTATTTTGTAGAATATATTTTTTTTATGCAGAAAAAAAATTATCAAAAAGATTTTATCTAAGAAATTTATTTCCTAATTACTCTATCAACAGTGTTAGTGCATCTTAAAATATTTCACATTTGATTGATATAATGGGTTTGCTTTCTTATGTGATTTTGGGCAATAACCTCACAAATTAGTTTTTGGAATTGAATTATCTAGATTCAAACAAAATTTTCTTTGCAGTTAGTTAGGCAGAAAGTTGGCTGGTAAAAGGTGAGTTAAGACATTGATACAATATTTAGTGATGATCATGTGAAGTAAATAGCAAAGGGATCTGAAGAATGAAATGTTCCCTTATCTTCTCCATCTACACTATTTCACACCCTAACCACAACAATGGATCCGCCAATCCCAAACTAAATGCAAATTGACACAGCAGATAGTCACCCACAAACCAAATCCTTTTTACACTAACATCCAACTCAAACTTACCGACTTACATTTCCAGCACACAATCTGTCAACTCTACAGTTGACGTAACAGATGAAAGTACCAATGAAAATGAATCCGATGATTTTATACCTCTAACAGCTTAAGACAAAGCTCGCCTATACACTCCTTGGAAAAATTCAATTATTTTCATGGTCTTTGGTAGAACATTTTGACACCAGCTGCTCAAGGCAAAACTAATGAATACTTGGCAACTCATAGAGAAAATCCATCTCATTGATTTGGGCTGTAACTTCTTTCTTATCAAATTTCGCTACGAGGAAAATATGTATAAGGCTCTGCACGAAGTGCCTTGGTTCATTTTAAATCATTTTCTATCTGTTCATTGCTGGGAACCCAAGTTTATCACCTCAACTGCCCAGCTATCATATGCTGCTCTATGGGCAGGTTTACAAAACTGCCCACCGAGTTCTACGATTTTCAAATTCTGCAAAAAGTGGGGAACAAGATAGGCAAACTAATAAAATTTTATATTTGCACCACTTATACTACACGAGGTAGGTATGCCCGAATATGTATTGAGGTTCCATTGGAAAAACCTCTTAAAGCACATGTTCATCTGGGCACCCACAAACAAGTTCCACTCTATGAAGGACTCAACCTCCTCTATACTCGGTTCGGCAGATTTGGCCTTGCAAGTTGGTGTTGTCAACTTTCCCTATCACCACCCCTAAACTCGATACCACCTACACCTCTCAATACCTCCCATATACACCCTCCATCCCCCATTCCTTCGACAAAAGACTCCGAGTGGACAACTGTTAATTTTCCAAAACTAACCAATGCTAGACACAGCGAACCCCACCAACATAGCCATCCAGATAGATGAACAACTCAACCACAAACTGACTATACGAGCAAAGGCAAGGAAGTGGCCATACAACTCTCTAAGATACACTCAGGTATGCCTACAAATGCTAATTCAACAGTGACTACTAACATTTTTGCAAAACTAATGTCACGACCCAAATTCCCGAACCCGACTGTGATGGCGCCTCTTGTGAAGACAAGGCTAGCCAGAACAACGGAAATACATCTCTTAACAAATAATTAACATTAGCAAATCCAAAACACGTGTAGAACAACAATAAATGCAGAAACAACGATAATAGCAAGGGATACCATCCCGACACAACCCAAATTGGTGTCACAAGTCATGAGCTTCTACAGAGTTTGCTATAAGTCTACATATTATATGATCTGATACAGTAGTCTGAAGAAAACATAAATGAGGTAAGATAGGGGGGACAATGGGCTACAGACGTCAACAGCTACCTTTAAACTCCAAATCACTGCCTGGTCTGGAAGGGATCAGCGCTCAGGTGCAGACTTTGCTATGCCTGAATCTACACACATGGTGCAGGGAGTAATGTGAGTGCTCCGACCCTATGAGTAATAATAATAAACGACAACCGAAGGCATGACAAATACATAAATTCACAAGGCAATTCTATACCAGGAAGTAAATCACTTAAAGCAGTAAAAACGTAAAGAATCAAATGAAACCTCCTTTTAAAAACACGTAAATCAGGTAAAACAACAAGTAAATAGTGAGTAGTAATCTGCCCCTCGGGCCCAGTATCAATCGCTCAGCATAGTATCAGCCCCTCAGGCTCAGTATCAATCACTCAGCATAGTATCAACCCTTCGGGCTCAGTATCAATCACTAAACATATTATCAGCCCCTCAGGCTCAGTATCAGATCATATGGGTACCTGCGCTCACTGTGGGTGTGCAAACTCCGGATGGGTCCCTTACGGCTAAGCGTTATATCAACCTAAGACCTGAAAACCTTCTCACATCACTCATAAGGCCTGAAAGCCTCCTCACATCACTCATAAGGCCTGATAGCCTCCTCACATCACTCATAAGGCCTAAAAGCCTTCATACATCACTCATAAGTCCTGAAAGCTCCTCACATCACTCATAAGACCTGAAATATCAGCCTAGAAAACATCATAAGCCTCTTAGGCATCAATAAAATAGTAGTGCTCAGCCCAAACAACAGTGGAAATATCATTTAAGTCTCAAAATTCAATTAAAGTGGCTGAGATAGTAATACTGTATAATCAACAGGAATGAGTTCAAATAGTATATCAAATAGTGAGTAAGCACTGATAAAAATCCACGAAAGACTTACGTAGTCGGCATGAAGCCCAAAATATGGAAATAAGCCCAAATCATGTTGTTAACAAACACATCTCAGTTAAACACGCGGTAATATCAATCGGGACGGACCAAATCACAATCCCCAATAGTAAATAAATCTCGCGCTCGTCATAAAGCACGTGTTTCACCTCAATAAAGCACTACGAAGTGCAAATCCGGGATTTCAAACCCTCAGGATATCATTTACTATCATTACTCACCTTAAACCGGCCAATCTCTAGCTCGTTATGCCCTTGCCTTTCAAATCACCCTCCTCGCGCATCGAATTTAACCAAAATCACAACGAATACGTCACAATAGTCTAAGGGAACATAACCCAATCGAAAAGAATCGGCAAAAGTCGAAAATCACGGAATTTTGAAAAACCCGAGCCCCTGCCCCACTTCTCGAATTCCAAAATTTTTTACATCAACGGATTCCTTACTCGCCATGAGTCTATACATATCAAAAACATCCAAATCTGAGTTCAAATGACCCATCAAAATCGAATTTGATATTTCAAAACTCAAGCCCTAGTTCTTCCCCTTTTTAATACGTTTTCATGAATTTCTAGGTTAATTCTACTATTAAATCATGTTTTTAAGTCATAGAACTCACCTTCAATCAATCCCAGTCGATACTCTCTTCAATCTCCACCAAGATGCTCTCAAAATCGCCCAAAGCCAAGTGGGAAATAAGGGAAGTGGGCTATGTTCGAATTTAATAACTGCACACATCCCTCAGATGTCGCATTTGCAACACCTGGTTCGCAATTGCGACAATCACAAATGCAACAAAACCATCAAAATTTGCAAACGTGAGCCTCCATGCCAAGGTCTCAAATGCGACTAAGAGCTCGCAAATTCGATCAAGATTTGCGGGCCCTGACTAACGCCAAGCTCCTTCGCAAATGTGAATCTGTTGAAACACGTCCTCAGGTCGATATAACTAAACGTGTGTTCACCCTTGTAGGTTTTGATAAATGACAAACCAACGCGCATGGAATATCGACATATGCCAAAGATCAAGCACATGAGAAATAACGAGCAAGATCAAGAAAATCAACAAAGTTATAGTTGAGTCGTTTTATATTTATGCTCTTGATCCGACAATTGATTTAAGACTTGGCTTCTCTCGTAAAAACATTTTTAATCAAATCATGCATCGTTGTGTTAAAACAAAATGATTTGCATTTTAGTCAAAATGGTTTTTAAACATGTCTTTTAAATCTGGACCTATATAATTGATTATATGAACCATACAATCGATTATATTAAGACCGCCAAAACTGGATTTTTCAAAAACAACGAAACAATCGATTATATACTTTTAACAATCGATTATATTGAGACAGTGTGTCCCAGATTTTTAAAGACAGCTAAACAATCAATTATCCACTTCCAAGTAATCGATTATTTTAAAACAGTATGCACCAGATTTTTCTAAGTACAAAAATAATCGATTATGTCCTTACAGGTAATCGATTATGTTGAGGCAGTGTGCATCAGATTTTTCAAAGAAAGAAAATAATCGATTATGTGTTTTCAAGTAATCGATTATGTTAAGACCGTTGTCAACAATTTTTGAATCACCGAAAAACAATCGATTATATAGATTCTTATAATCGATTATATGAGCGTAAAATCGGTGATTGATTTTTTAACGTTACCAACTAATCGATTATTAAGTCAAACATAATCGATTATTTAGCGTGAAATCTGCATATCATTTTTGACTGATCTTAAATAATCGATTATATAGAATCGCATAATCGATTATATGAGCAAAATTTCAGCAATCACTAATTGGCAATTAAGCAACGGTCATAGTGATTGTGAACACTATAAATACACCTCAAAATCACTTTGTTTCTGCACAACAACTGATCATTATCATTGCTTAAAGCTTACACACTCTTGCTTATCATTTTATATTCATTTCATTACATTTGAGAGCCAAAATCCTTGTATAAGTTGTTGTGATCTTGAGCCTATTATTTTTACTCATACCCACTCTATTAAGAGAGTTTTGTTTTGAGTGCTTAGTGTTTGTAAACACTTGAAGGGAAGTTGAAATCCCTTGTTGTAAGAAGGAAAGGTCAATTCCTTGTTGTGAAGTCTTGAGGTGTGGTATCCTCGAGCGGATTGAAGTCTTGTAGAGGGTATATCTACGAGCACTTGTAACGGTTTGTTAGGCACCCGTAAGCTTAACAAAGTTAGTGAAAAACTCGAGAGAGTCTCTCGGGGACTGGACTAACCACACGTTGTGGTGAACCAGGATAAAATTGGTTTGTTCTCTCCTTGCTATTTTTATTTCCGCATTCACTTTATTCTTGCAAGATTAAATTCCGCAAATTTACATAGAATTTCATTTAAATGCTATTCACCCCCCTCTAGCGTTAAGCGTATATTCTAACAGTTGGTATCAGAGCCTAACTCTCTGTAAGACTTAACCGTTTGAGAGAATCTCTCCATGGCTTCTACTCGTAGTGCTTATGTAGGAATAGGTGAAGGTTCATGCACCACAAGGCCACCACTTTTTGATGGCACCAACTACACTTATTGGAAGGAGAGAATGAGGATTTTCATCCAATCCAACAACTTCCAATTGTGGAAAATTATCAAAAATGGAGAACAACAACCCACCAAAAAGGTTGGTGAAGAACTCGTCCCAAAATCGGAAGAGGAATATGACGCGGACGATATTAGAAAAGTGGAGAACAATGCAAAGGCAATCAATATAATGTATTGTGTAGTGAACCCCGACGACTATAGAAAAATATCATGCTGCACGACTTCCAAGCAAATGTGGGACAAACTAGAAATCACCTACGAAGGTACGGAACAGGTAAGGGAAGCTAAAATTGATTTCCTAACCCACGAATATGAATTATTTCGTATGAAGGAAAACGAGAAGATAGACGAGATGTTTGAACGATTTTCAAAAATCGTTAATGATCTCCACGCCCTCAAAAAGACGTTTACGGATAAGGAGCTTGTCCAGAAAATTCTACGAAGCCTCACTCCGGAATGGCGGTCCAAAGCCGATGCAATCCAAGAATCAATCGGCATCACAAACGTCACCATCGACGGATTGCGAGGTAATCTCAAAACTTACGAATCCACTATTCTTAACTCTCCTTTGGATGATCAAAGGAAAAGGAAGATTGCGCTCAAAGCATCAACAACTCAACCTCAACACAATGAGGAGTCAAGTGACGAAGATGTCGAGCTTGGACTAGTAATCAAGAGATTTCAAAAATTCATGCGGAAGGAGTACAAAGGAAAGCGTAAGGGAGGACAATTAAAATGCTATGGATGTGGAGAAGCCGGACACATCAAATCAAATTGTCCTAATAGCAAAGGCAAAAAGAAATCCACAAAGAAACAACGAGCCTACATCTCTTGGGGAGGTGACTCCGGGGATGAATCAAGCGATGGAGAAAAAGAGGAAACCGCCAACCTATGTCTCATGGCACATGAAGAAAACAAAGAAGAGGTATGTGAAAATTCTTCCAAGTAATTCTTTTCTCTTGATGAAATGCAAAATGCTTTTGATGAACTATATGGTGAATTTATAGGAGCTTCTAAAACCATAAAAGATTTAAAGAAACAATTATCTTCAAAAGAAAATAATTTTGAGAAATTGACTCTTGAAAATGAGAAGCTAAATGAACTAAAGAAACAATTATCTTTGAAAGAAAATGAGTTTGAAAAATTGACTCTTGAAAATGAGAAACTAAAACACGAAAATAAATTTTATGGAAAAAGAAGCTCCGATAAGCCGGAAAGTTCAAATAAAGATTGTATTTCTTGTAAAGCTTTAAAAGATGAGGTAGAAAGTCTTAAAGGTACCTTAAATAAGTTCAATTCCTCTCACAAAAACCTAAATAATGTTCTTGTTAATTTAAAGTCTACAAAACATGGTATAGGTTTTAAAAATGAGCCTAAAGAAAAAGTTGAGACCATCCCCCAACAACCTAGGGCTCAACCTAGGCAAAATAACATAAATGCTAGAAATAACAATCCTAGAACCAATATGCATCCTAGAAGAAATGTTGATCATTTTAGAACATCTCGAAATGGCTTTCAAAGATCGCAACCTAGACATACTCAACCTAGAAACAACTACCCTAGGACCACTACAAACACTAGAAGAAATTTTGAGCAATTTAGAGCACCTAGAAGAGACCTTCGAAATTTCAATGCTCCAAATAGAGTAAATGAATTTAAACCCTCTAATTACTATCAACCTAGAAGAATGCATAATCCAAATGTGATTTGCCACTATTGTAATCGAATCGGACATATAGCCCCTGCATGCTTCACTAGACATAGACATTTCACGGCTAGTCAATCACAACACTATTTTACACCTAACGCACAAGGACCCAAAATGGCTTGGGTACCAAAAACTCATTAATCTGTTTTGTAGGTGTGTTTGAAGGGGTCAAGTGTACTTTGGTACCTTGATAGTGGATGCTCAAAACATATGACCGGAGACGCATCCAAATTCCTTCAACTAACACCCAAGGAAGGAGGAAGTGTTGTTTTTGGAGACAATAACAAAGGAAAAATTATTGGCATCGGCTCGGTCGGTAAGGATGAATCTTCTTCCATTAAGCATATCTTGGTAGTTAAAGGTCTCAAACATAACCTCTTGAGCATAAGTCAATTATGTGACAAGGGAAATCTTGTATTGTTTGATTCCGAAGAATGCCTAGTTTTCCGTCGTAGTTATTTTAAAATTATTCTCCGTGGCATTAGAATTGATAACATTTATATGGTCGATCTTGAAAATTCGTCATCAAGCTATATGAATTGCCTTCTAAGTAAAGAAGATGGATGATATGTGGTTATGGCATCGTAGAGTAGCTCACGTAAACATGAATCTATTAAACAAATTAGTCTCACAAGATTTAGTGATGGGTCTTCCGAAGATAAAGTTTGAAAAAGACTCTACTTGCGATTCATGTCAAAAGGGAAAACAAACAAAAGCCTCGTTTAAATCCAAAAATATTGTATCTACCACTAGACCCTTACAACTCCTGCACATGGATCTCTTCGGTCCATCTAGAATTAAAAGTTAAGGTGGAAATCTTTATGCTTTCGTTATTATTGATGATTATTCTAGATTTACATGAACACTATTTCTCGCTCATAAAAGTAATGCATTTCAAGCTTTTAAAAGTTTTCTTAAACGTGTGCAAAATGAAAAGAATACAACCGTCACTTCCATAAGAAGTGATCATGGGGGAGAGTTCGATCATAATCTCTTCGCGGATTTTTGTGATGAACTCGGTATTGAACATACATTTTAGGCTCCACGTACACCACAACAAAATGGAGTGGTTGAACGTAAAAATCGATGTCTCGAAGAGATGGCTAGAACCATGCTCGATGAGGCCGATATTCCCAAATCTTTTTGGGCGGATGCCGTGAGTACCGCAAGCTATATTCTAAATAGAGCTATTATTAGACCGATACTCTTGAAAACCCCCTATGAACTCTACAAGGGAAGGAAGCCTAACCTATCCCATCATAGAGTCTTTGGTTGTAAATGCTTTATTCACAACAATGGAAAAGACAACCTAGGAAAATTTGATGCCAAATCGGATGAAGGAATTTTTCTTGGCTATTCATCACGTAGCAAAGCATATAGAGCTTTCAATCATAGAACCAAAACTGTTGAGGAATCTCCTCATATAGCATTTTGTTAAAATGATACTCGCTTGGCGAGAAAGGATTCTTGTGTTGATCTTGCAGATTGTTTAAACAAATTAAATCTTCAAGACAAAGTGCAAAAGGAAAATCCAAAGGAAACCCAAGACGAAACCTTGGAACAACCAACGGAGGAAGCACCATCACAAGAGGTAGATTCTGTAATGCCTAAGGCCTGGAGGACATCTAGAGATCATCCTCTCGATAAGGTAATTGGCGACATTGAACAAGGGGTAAGTACTCGTAACCTTCTTAAAGACACCGTAGGTCGTATGGCATTTGTTTCTCAAATTGAACCTACTACCATTTCCGAAGCAATTGGGGATGAACATTGGACCTTGGCAATGCAAGAGGAGCTTAACCAATTCAAACGTAATGATGTTTGGGAATTGGTGCCAAGACCCGATAATCATACCATAATTGGTACGAAATGGGTTTTTCATAATAAATTAGACGAAAATGGAATAATCACTAGAAACAAAGCTAGGCTAGTTGCTAAGGGTTATAACCAAGAAGAAGGAATAGATTATGAAGAAACATATGCACCCGTAGCACGCTTAGAAGCAATTCGTCTATTACTTGCCTTTTCTTCATCAATGAATTTTAAATTGTATCAAATGGATGTTAAGAGTGCCTTCCTTAACGGATTTATTCAAGAGGAAGTATATGTTGAGCAACCCCCCGGGTTCGAAGACTTTAAATCTCCGGATTATGTCTTCAAGCTCAAGAAAGCACTCTATGGTCTAAAACAAGCTCCACGAGCTTGGTATGAACGCTTGAGCAAATTCCTTTTGGAAAATGAATTTAATAGAGGAAAAGTCGATACTACGCTTTTTATCAAAAGGAAAGGCAATGATATTCTAATTGTTCAAATTTATGTTGATGATATTATTTTTGGTGCAACTAATGAGTCTTTATGCAAGGAGTTTTCAAAACTCATGACTAGCGAATTTGAGATGTCTATGATGGGCGAACTTAATTTCTTCTTGGGGTTACAAGTCAAACAAATGAAGGAAGGAATCTTCGTTTGTCAATCGAAATATTGCAAGGAATTACTAAATCGCTTTGAAATGAGCAACGCAAAGCGATGACTACCCCAATGAGTACATCCGACCATCTCGACAAGGATGAAAAAGGTAAGGAAGTCGACACCAAAAAGTACCGAGGTATGATCGGCTCTCTTCTTTATTTAACTGCTAGTAGACCGGACATCATGTTTAGCGTGTGCTTATGCGCTCGATATCAATCATGTCCTAAGGAGTCGCACCTAACTGCGGTAAAACGAATAATGAAATATCTCGTTGGAACCATAAATGTGGGACTATGGTATCCCAAAAGTTCTTCATGCCAACTTGTTGGCTACTCCGATTCCGATTTTGCAGGTTGCAAATTGGACCGCAAGAGCACTAGTGGCACTTGCCATTTGCTCGGTAGCTCTCTAGTTTCTTGGTTTAGCAAGAAACAGGTAAGTGTTGCATTGTCCACAACTGAGGCTGAATATGTAGCCGCGGGGAGTTGTTGCGCTCAAATCCTTTGGATGAAACAGCAACTCTTGGACTATGGCCTTAGTATCGATCATATCCCTCTTCGATGTGATAATACTAGCGCCATTAGCTTAACGAAGAACCCTGTTCTTCATTCAAGAACGAAACACATAGAAATTAGACATCATTTTATAAGAGATCACGTTCTCAAGGGCGATTTCAAAATTGAATTTGTTGAAACCAAATATCAACTAGCTGACATCTTCACAAAGCCCTTAGAGAAAGAGTCCTTTTTCCGTATTCGTAGTGAACTCGGAATTCTTGACTCCACGATGATCTAATTCATGCATTGCATTTTTTTTGAATAATTACTGACTTGAGCGTCGGAGGCGCCTAATTCTTTTTTGCAGGTATCGTCCCAAAGATAGGGGGAATTTTCAGTCACTGGTGAAATATAATCGATTATTCATACACTATAATCGATTATCTAACGTATCGATTTTGCAGGAATTTGGGCATCAGGCAAAATAATCGATTATTTGAAACTGGCTAATCGATTATTGAATATTAAGTTTTGCAGGTGTTAAGTAAACAATCGATTATTAAAAACTGGCTAATCGATTATTACATTACCGTCTCGTATGTTTTGTAGGTGTTTAGTAAATAATCGATTATGGGACACTAGCTAATCGATTAGTATGTTACCGTCTCGGATGTTCGCAACTCACTGGCTACCATATAATCAATTATTTCAAAATCAACAATCGATTATTTCCTGTGTCCGCAAAACTCTGAGCTCACTGTCAAGCAAAAATCGATTATTCCCAAATCCATAATGGATTATCTCCCAGATTCCGAAAAACGCTAAAGTCTCTGTCACGCAATAATCGATTCTCATATCTCCACAATCGATTATCCAACGGTCAGCTTTCAAATTTTTTACCCTTTTTTTACCGTTTGAGTCTTCAATTTTACAGCTTTTTTCACCTTAAATGCTATCCCATCCTCCACATTATAAATAGGGGTCTCCACTCTTCAAATTTTCTCACTTCATCTTCAATCTCTGCTTCAAACACCCTTCTCAAAGCTTCAAATCAGTTGCATCAGCTCTTAAATTTTCATAAAAATGACGAGTAGGCAGTCCAAACGTTCTCGTGCCGGCAAGAGTATTGCCTCCTCTTCCGCCGCACCTCCACCCGTTTTTCCTTATAAAGACGGTTCTTATTTGCGTTTTGATTCTCAATCCGAACTCGCTCGATTCTTGAAAAATTTGAAAGTCGAGAGATACTCCCACCTCGTTTTTCCACTACAAGATATCTCCGCAATAGCGCACCTCCCACAACAGAAAATATTCTTACTCAATGTCAACTTATTGACTTTTTATATCTTCAATACTCCTATATACACCAAGATTTAATTCGTGCTTTCTATTCTAATCTAAAGAAGGACGATGATGATGAACTTGTCTCTACAATAAATGGAGTTCAAATTTTTGTAAATGAGGAGAACTTGCAATTCCTTACTAAACTTCCCCGAAATGGTGAAGATATTTCTCTCTACACTAGAGATGACAGCGCATTATTTGACGAACAACTTTTTTTTTTCACCAAATTGGTATTGGTGACATTCCGGATAGTCGTCGCCCAACTATTACTCATATGCTCCCCGAATATCGCCTAATTTTTTATTTCATCACACGAGTCCTCAAACCTCGCAAGTTCAATCACACCACTCTATCAAAAGAGGACGCAAAAATCTTACATGCAATTATGACCGGGGCTCGCATAAATTGGTGCCGGTTCGTCATGACACATATGTATGACGCTATTGGAAACGGTAGACCACTCCCTTATGCCTTACTCATAATGGCTCTTCTTGAAGCCGCCGGCATCGACACCTCCGTCGGTCCTCAACAAAAAGCTACAAAGCATTGGGAGATTCACGAATCTTCGCTTCCCAATATTGGCGAACATCGTCCTCCTCCTCCTCCTCCTACACAATTACGACGTCCTCAAGCTCCCACTCTTCAAACCATTTCGGACCAACTTGCTTCCTTGTCCACCTCAGTGTATCGTATTGATCAAAACGTCACTCGTTTGACCACTGAGCTTCATGGGTACTTCGATCATGTCAACTATCCATATGCCCAAACTATACCTCAAGAAGGGGTTTCGGATGCCGAGACGGATGTCAATGAAGAATAAATTATTTTTCTTATTATGTGTCGTTTGATTAATCTATTGTCTATTTTCGTGCCTTCTTATGTATGCTTATTATCGTTTAATGAAAAGTTCATTATTTTTTGCTAATGTCAAAAGGGGGAAGAATAAGGGCTATGCATACTAATAATACTGGCATAAATTAAGGGGGAATTCATTCACTTGTCTTCAATTGTCGTTATCTAATATGCATATCCCGATATTGGTTTGCCATTATCAAAAAACGGGAAATTGTTGAAACACGTCCTCAAGTCGATATAACTAAACGTGTGTTCATCCTTGTAGGTTTTGATAAATGACAAACCAACGCGCATGGAATATCGACATATGCCAAAGATCAAGCACATGAGAAATAACGAGCAAGATCAAGAAAATCAACAAAGTTATAGTTGAGTCGTTTTATATTTATGCTCTTGATCCGACAATTGATTTAAGACTTGGCTTCTCTCGTAAAATTATTTTTAATCAAATCATGCATCGTTGTGTTAAAACAAAATGATTTGCATTTTAGTCAAAATGGTTTTTAAACATGTCTTTTAAATCTGGACCTATATAATCGATTATATGAACCATACAATCGATTATATTAAGACCGCCAAAACTGGATTTTTCAAAAACAACGAAACAATCGATTATATACTTTTAACAATCGATTATATTGAGACAGTGTGTCCCAGATTTTAAAAGACAGCTAAACAATCGATTATCCACTTCCAAGTAATCGATTATTTTAAAACAGTATGCACCAGATTTTTCTAAGTACAAAAATAATCGATTATGTCCTTACAGGTAATCGATTATGTTGAGGCAGTGTGCATCAGATTTTTCAAAGAAAGAAAATAATCGATTATGTGTTTTCAAGTAATCGATTATGTTAAGACCGTTGCCAACGATTTTTGAGTCACCGAAAAACAATCGATTATATAGATTCTTATAATCGATTATATGAGCGTAAAATCGGTGATTGATTTTTTAGCGTTACCAACTAATCGATTATTAAGTCAAACATAATCGATTATTTAGCGTGAAATCTGCATAACATTTTTGACTGATCTTAAATAATCGATTATATAGAATCGCATAATCGATTATATGAGCGAAATTTCAGCAATCACTAATTGGCAATTAAGCAACGGTCATAGTGATTTTGAACACTATAAATACACCTCAAAATCACTTGTTTCTGTACAACAACTGATCATTATTATTGCTTAAAGCTTACACACTCTTGCTTATCATTTTATATTCATTTCATTACATTTGAGAGCCAAAATCCTTGTATAAGTTGTTGTGATCTTGAGCCTATTATTTTACTCATACCCACTCTATTAAGAGAGTTTTGTTTTGAGTGCTTAGTGTTTGTAAACACTTGAAGGGAAGTTGAAATCCCTTGTTGTAAGAAGGAAAGGTCAATTCCTTGTTGTGAAGTCTTGAGGTGTGGTATCCTCGAGCGGATTGAAGTCTTGTAGAGGGTATATCTACGAGCACTCGTAACGGTTTGTTAGGCACCCGTAAGCTTAACAAAGTTAGTGGAAAACTTGAGAGAGTCTCTCGGGGACTGGACTAACCACACGTTGTGGTGAACCAGGATAAAATTGGTTTGTTCTCTCCTTGCTATTTTTATTTCCGCATTCACTTTATTCTTGCAAGATTAAATTCCGCAAATTTACATAGAATTTCATTTAAACGCTATTCACCCCCCTCTAGCGTTAAGCGTATATTCTAACAGAATCCTCACTCGCAAATGCGAGATCGCAAATGCGAGCCATTTCTCGCATTTGCGAGGCCTGAAACACCTTCCAAAAATACCAGAAAATATGGGGGTGCTCCAACTCCTCCCACACACCCGAAACTCACACGAGGCCCCGAGACTTCAACCAAAAGTGCCAACCCATCCTAAAATATCATTTGAATTTTCTCCAATCATCAAAACACCACAAACAACACCAAAAACATCAAATTACATCGGATTCAAGCCTAAGTTCTTCTAAAACATCCGAAACACGCATTTGATAAAAATAAACCAACGAAAACACCTTTGAATGACCTGAAATTTTGCCCACACATCCGGAATCACCAAACAAAGCTACAACAACTCTCGGAATTCCATTCCGACCCTCGGATAAAAATCTCACCTATCAACCAGAATTCGCCAAATTACTAACTTCTCCAATTCAACCTAATTCTATACTAGACCTCCAAAATCAATTTTTATCATGTTCCTAGGTCACAAATCATCCCTTGAAGCTAACTGAATCACCGTAAATCACATCCGAACCTTCTAACTCATAAGTCAAAATCCGTTTGACTTTTCCAAACCAAACATTTCTTAAAGATACTAAGTGTCTCATTTCCTACCAAAGCCGCTCCGAACCAACTCGATCACATATGATACGGATAATGAAGCATAAGAAAGCTGAAAATGGGGAAAACAAAGCGGTAACTCATGTGACGACGGGTCGGGTCGTCACAACTAATAAATCTAGACTCTACAGCGGATAATAGACATCAAGGGCCTGGGCCCATACAAAAACCATGCACTAAACCAATGAGCCCAAAGACAGTAGAAGCTGACCCAATGGACCCAAACCAACTAGCACCTAATAAAGATTATATTACCACTAATCAATCCGCAATTACTAATAATACAATTAAGTCCTCAAGTAAAACAAATCATGCACCGATAAATATTAACAATTACAATACTAACAATATTAAGGGCAAGGATAAACCTATACAAGACCGAATGGATACTCCAATCCCCACTCCCCTACCCCCACGTTAGCTAATACAGCTGGACTGCCAAGCTCCACTTCTACTCCTACATATGACACCTCGGCCACAAACACTGACAATATATACATAAAATCCACCAAATCTATATCTGTCCACTTACAATCTGTCTCACTGCATGCCACCCACAACCGGCCAATCCCTGCGTTACCTTCCTCTTCTAAAATACACTCTTCTCCACTTCCATTGTCAAATAATCATAACCCTCCATGTGATACGAAATTATCTACCCTAAACACTATGTCTAATACACCCACTGATTTAGTCATCACCCCTATCAAAACCAAACCAATACACAACATTAACACACTGCAACACCCCTTCCAGAACCCAATATAAACAACACTACTATCTCTGAACATCATGCAAAGAACTTGGTACATAACTTTCTCAGAAAACCACCAACTCAACAACCAACACTTCCACTTCCCACGTTTGATCATGAGCGGTCTATCTCATCCAAATCCAACCACTCCACTGATATAGACCTCCCAAACGCCACCATTTGAGTACCCTCTATACTTAGTGCTCGAGATGGGACTTCAGGGTTACTCCCTAATCTTCACGATGGAACTCAACAATCAAAAGATCATTCTCCTAGTTCAAAACCCTACCCATCTAGCGGAGATTGTTACAGAGAGAATGAGGCTAGGGATGGAAGCAGTAGCTCAAACTAAATTGTCCAACATCCATCCACCACTACTAGTGGATTAGACGAGGGCCTCACCATCAACCCAGTCCCCATGGTTACACCCCATAATTCTGTAAGGCCCCGGAAAATTTTGCTGAGTAATTTAAGATTTTGTAGTGTCACGTAGGCTTATTATTATAATTTTATATATTATTAACATGGTGGACATAAATTAGAATTGGTAAATATAATTATAAGATTATGGTAAGTGACATGAGGTCCAAAGAGAAGCCTAGGTGTATACCAAATGGGAAAATTGTTGAAATAGGAAAAAATTCCAAATGGATTCGCACAAGGCTCCACTTTAAACTAGAATATATAACTATGTATAAGGTTTTATGTGGTGAATACCATATCAAATGAATGCCTTTTGAGTCTAGTTTCCAACTCTTTCGACCATTCGTCATTTGAACATTCCTACGCAAAATTATGGTCAAATTACCAAAGGTTGGAAATTGATATCCTGAGTCAATTCTATGATCGCATTTTGGATCGCAGAATGCACTCTGCGGTCACATTTTGGCAGCAGAATGGTCCAGAGAAGCCCAGTTTTGGGCGTCAATTCTACGAATCATTCTGTGGGCCGCATGTCGATTCTATGATCCGTTCTGCTATAGCAGAATCGACATCGTGGGATATTTTTTTATTTTCTAAACCCGGTCCCCTATCGCTATATTTGACCCCATAACTCATTTTAAGCATTTTTATGAGTATTTTTAGAGTGAGAGAGAGGGGTTTTAGAGAGGTAAAGTTTCTCCCATCAAATATCTCCACAAAATCTTGTTAATTCCTTGAAGATAATCAAGTGAAAGCCCTAGTTCTTCATCTAAGAGGTAAGATTCTATGCCCAAGGTCTAATTTCGAGTTTAGAGTATAAGATGGGTTATTGAGGTGTGATTCTTGGGTATTTTAGTAATGTGTATGCATGCATGTACAACTTAGGTTTATGGAAAGATTGTTTAATATAGATTAGTAAAGATTGGGTTAGGGAATGAAGGAAATCTTAAAAAGGGGATTTGAAATTATGATGCTCAACTAAAGTTTGATAAAATGCTCAAACGAGCTAGTTTCATGAATATCTTTCTAATATGTGTTTAATTTTTTTATGTCTCATAGAAGATTGGAATTGCTAGAGTTTTTGGAGTGTTGTAGTAACTTAAGGAAAGCTCAATCGAGGTATGTATTTTTGATCCATGTGAAATCGCCCTATGCTAGTTGTGAAATTGTTGATAGTTGATATTCATGTGAGAACATCGTGAAGCTTCTGTGTTGTATCAATGTGTGGTAACATTTTGTGATGGATGTTTCGGAACTCGTAATTGGAACAACGGAAATTGAAATAATGTGGAATAGTGATAATGGAAACAATGTGGAACAATGGAAATTGGAATAATGTGGAACAATGGAAATGGAAATATTGTGGAACAATGTGTGTGATTAATAGTGAATAGCTGTTGTGATGATCTAAATTGCGTATTAATTTTGATGAACATGAGGAAATTGTTGTTTCTAGTTGTGGGATTTCAATACCCTTGTTGTGGAATTATTTTAACAATGTGCCATGGTTGATTCCTTGTACTTGTTGTTGTGCTGTTTGTTGTTGTTAATTGAAAATTGTCAGGTGGGGTCGGATTGGGCACTGCAACACGGTGAAGTAAGGTGTTGGTTGGGGTGATAAAGATGGCCGAGGTAATAAGGGTGGACGAGGCAATAAGGGTGGAAAATGTGATCCAATATCACTGTTGATATGAATATGAATCTTGAAATGATAAATGTGGAATTGTGAAAGGAGACAACAGGAGAGTATGTAATCTGTGGGGCACTGATTGCCCCTTTGTTTGACTACTTGAATCATTTGTTGTGGAATGTTTGGTTGTTTCTTCCTGGTTGTACTTGTACTATTGTTGTTCAGTTCTATACTTGTTTATGAAATTTGGCTTGAGTTTACTTGGGACAGAGTTTGATCATACATACAAGTACAATTCAAATGTACTGACATCCCTTTTGCCAGGGGCGCTACATTCGTGTTATTATCGGGTTGATCCATAAAAGGCACTCCAGTCCACCGACCGTAGCTCCTCATCACTTTCCGTCAGCTCATTTGGCGAGCCCATTTCCATTCGGGGCCCTATGTGGCTAACGCCACTTTTTGTTTTCTGATATTGTTTTGATGTTGTATAAGGTATAGCCGGAGCCTTGTTGTCGGTATTTCCATAATATTCTTCAATTGTATTTAGGGGCTCCGTAAACAGGTTGTGCATAGTGTCGGGCATGGTAATTTAAACGATAAATAATGATGTGTGGAAATGTTTTATAAAAATTGGAATACCTTTATTGTGGTGAATGAAGTTTCTAATAGAATTGGTTATTGTTATGTTTATAAAAATTAGATTAATGGAGTTCATATCCTATAAATGGCTTGGATATTAGGCAATGAGAATGAGGGGTAACACGTGGGATAGGAAAGGCACCCAGGTCCGTTTGGCTTAGGATACCCGGTCGAGTGCCGGTCATGTCCCTTGAATTTGGTGCGTGACAAACTTGGTATCTGAGCCTAAGGTTTTAAAGTGTACTAGGATGTCTCGGAACCGTGTCTAGTAGAGTCCTTCTTATCGGTGTGTTGTCGACCACATCTATAAGTTGGAGGCTATTTGGACATTTAAAGATTTCACCCTTCTTTGACAATCCAGATCGTGCGACATAGCTCAAGATAGGGAGTGGATTCCTCTCTAAGTCTTGTTCTCAAGATTGGTAATTTTAATGCCATAATCCGCAAATTTGAAGCTTGTAAGGAGGGATTGATCCCACCATTGAGTCCAAGTGGATTACCTAAGGACTTGTTAGAGGATTATGTTGAGCCGTGGAGGGATTGGTAGAACTTATTGTTAAGAGGCATACCCTTGTTCCTACTAATGTCACTGCACCACCAGATCATGTAGTATATTATCTATATGTACGGTTAAAATCCCGTCTTTAGGAATTAGGCTTCCATGGTGCCCACGTAAATGTTGTAGGTTCAAAATATAATTTATGCAGTACTTGTTGTGTTATGTTAAGCGAATTATTGCTGTGCAAATATATGTGGGAGGTACTTCTTCATGTGTTTAGTATATTATTCTTGGTAAATGAAGATATGTAAAGAATGTGAACTATGTGCTAAAGGCCTAGACTTCAAGTCAAGTTTAAATTGACATTTTGATGCCAAATATTATGAGAAAACTTGTTATGGTTGATTCCTCAAAATTGTTCTTATGTCTACCAAATGTATTTGATCGATTGTGCCTAGTTGTTGGTAATGTATAAAGATGTTTGGAAGTGAAATAAGTGACAGTGTAAATGTGGCAAAGCTGAATATTGGATTCTTGTTGGGATTGATACTTTACATGATGGTGTTGTGACCCTATGATTGTAAAAGATGCATTCCAATATGACCAATGTGCTATAGTTGATAACTTAAAATGGGTGCAAGGAATATGAATCATGTATTGAAATGTAAATGCCTTAAATTGAAATTAGAGCAGCATATATTAAATAAAGCTGTGTGAAATCCTCTGTGTATAGAAATGTTAAATTAAGTCAAATGATTTTGAGAAATAGAGTATGGACAATTTGTCGAGAACAAGAAATGAAATTGTACCTGGTGATACTTGTGACATGAGGGAATATGAAACATATTATGATGTTGGTGTGAAATATGCAGAAATGATGTGAAATGCGGGAAAGAAGAGGATGTGTTAAGAAATGTGGCCTAGTGCTTGTGATAATTGTGGCCCCAAGATCCGATGGACTAATATACGTAAAAATGGCCTGATTCTTTTACTTGATAACGTGTTGATCATTTAAAGTGTTTGATTCGTACTTGTGATTTCCTTATTATTATATGAAGCACATAGGTTTATAATTGATATGTGAACAGGGCTATGAAATGCAGCCTAGAGGTATGGGAATTATGTGAAAACTATGTGATCCATTCTATTTGGTAATGTGGTGATTGTTTAAACTTTTTTTTAGAACCTTATAACTTCATTGTCCTTGCATAAATTTGTTCTTAAAAAGTATCTAAATTACAAAACATTTCATGCACCATCATATAGTTTGTACATGTGGTGTCGAGTTCCATGCAAAGTATTCAAGATTTGTGATCCTTCTAGAGTCACTCTTTTACTCAGTTGTGTGTATGGCTTATATGGCTTAAACAACCAATCCACTCTCTTGTAAGTAACATCATGAAACCTTCTTACCATCAAGTAACATGAGAGCATGCGTCAACACATATCCTCCAAGTACCTATCAATTGAGATGGTCACTGTGTGCATAACATTTTTCTGAAAAATAGAGATCCTCACATTCCATTATAGGAAGATCTTGTGTCGCCATAATTTTCGTATCCACTTGAGATATCCCGTAGTAAGTAGCTCACTTGGTTTCTAGTATTATAGTTGCCCATGATGTGGAATTGTATTGCAGTTTGGAAGTTAGTATAGCATAAGCATTTCCAACTCATAACGAATGATTATTTTCTCTTTATGTCTCCACAATGTGTTACTTGTATTCCTTATTTAGTGAATTCGTTGTGCTAGTACCCAACACTTGTACGATAACCATGAGAGAACATGCCCCTATATGTGTCACTATGACACCTCCTTTTTTTCATCAAGTCAAAACCTATGGAGATCCCATTATGAAAATCTGCAAACCTTTATTGGTTATTGTGCACTGTCTTATTGAGTTTGGTTTTCTTCACACCCTCAACATCTGAAATCCTTGACTATGTCATTGTCATGTGCGGGGGGTTATACTACCCTTGGCATCTCGCCTTTTTGGCTGTATAAGAGTGTTCTATTCCTTATCTCCGGAGCATCGTGTTAACTATTAGAACCATCTAACCAATTCATGATTTTCTCCCAATATCAAAATTTCCTATCTATGGAGTTTCACTCGTGAAAAGTTGAGATTAGATGATTTCGAATTTTGCACATATCATGAACATGTTGATTTGAATGACAAATGGTCGTATTCTTAGTTCCCACATATATGATCAATTATCAGGAAGGTTTAAGCTGTTTGAAGATTGATAATATCATAAGTGTTCCACTTCTTTTCATCCTCGTGGGCTTGTGGCATAGATTTCGTGTGTCAGTTAACACTAAGAGTGTAATTCAACTTCATGTATTTTGAAACCGATATTACATTCAAGGTGCTAGAGTATTCTTATTCTGGATAGACGGATTTTCCCTACACTCTAGAAAATGAGTAGTTCATGTACTTGAGTATTCCTTTTTAATGACTCATATTTCCCATGTACTACTTACTCTTATGCCTCATTTGTGTATTAATTGAGGTAATCACAATGATAAACCATGTCAATATTTTTAGTAGTAACCTCTTGTGTCTGTTAGTATATGACCTCATAAAGTACTCTACTCAGCGCATTAATGGATTCCTAAATGACTCCAGCCTGATCTTGAACTCTGTTGTTTCTTATTGTATTAGATCCATTGGGTATGGTAAGTTCAGACAAGTCAAAGATAAAGCTTCATATTGTGATTATATATACATATATATTCGATAGGTAATTTTATGGTCAGTTTACGATATCGAATCTTAGAGTAACTATTAAAGGTCATCAAGGGTTTAGCGTGAGTGTCCCACTGAAAATGTTATGTGAGTTGATAATAAAGGTAACATGACTGTATTACACATTAGGTTGCAATAGGAGTATGATATCCTCGTAACTGTTTCTCATGTACTTTGTGTTTCCATATGTCATGTCTAAGAAGGTAATGAGTTGGTTTGAACGAACTATATGATCATGGTAATATGATGCATTACTAGAAAGAATCATGATGGCTTGACTTCATATGGACTTTTGATTGAAATGAAATTATATTCTTGTTGATGAACACCTTTGTGATTACACTAATGGCTGGTAAGGACTATTATGAACACATAATTGTTTGTTTACTATGAAATGATATTCTTGATGGTATGATGCTATGTGAGGGAATTGTGGGTTGATGTCGTTACCATGAATTGCAATATCCAGTGAAATGTAAATTGTACAGTGGAAGCTATTAAAAGGTAAATTCAATGGATAGTTATCTCATGCAAGATGTTTATTTGTCATCCTAGTTATGTATGTTTAGGAGTTGATATTATTTTTGATAAAGTGTCATGACAATGCTTGTAAGTCGATAATGTCATATGGAAAGCTGGATATGCCGTGGAAGGAAAATATTTTTGCTTGATTGAATACCAGTTAGTTTTGACTTGGAATGTACCATATAGGTATTTTGATATAAAAATGTGCAGTCCATGTTCCGGTATCCTTATGATAATGTAGTGCTTGCAATATTGGGATTAGGATTGTGGATATACACATTGTGGTGCTATGTATAGTTTTGGATGTGTTGTTGAGAGGAATTTAGTGATCCTCTGGCAGGTAGATAGGCCTAGTTACAAAGGAGACTCTGCCGAAATTTCTGAAACATTTTGGAGTTAGTCAAAAATTAGGAACTTGAGGTAGGTTATAAAAGAGATGTTTGATGTTAAAGTGTTTGGGGAAGACTCTACTCCTCATTCGAGGATGAATGATCCTAAGGGGGGGAGAATGTAAGGCCCCGAAAAATTTTGCTGAGTAATTTAAGATTTCGTAGTGTCACGCAGACTTGTTATAATATTTTTATATACTATTAACATGGTGGACATCAATTATAATTGGTAAATATGATTATAAGTCTTATGGTAAGTGATGTGAGGTCTAAAGGGAAGCCTAGGTGTATGCCAAATGGGAAAATTTTCGAAATAGGCCAAAATTTCAAATGGATTCGCACAAGGCTCCACTTTAAACTAGAATATATAACTATGTATAAGGTTTTATGTGGTGAATACCATATCCAATGAAAGCTTTTTGAGTCTAGTTTCAAACTCTTCCGACCGTTCATCATTTGGACATTCCTACACAAAGTTATGGCCAAATTACCAAAGGCTTGAAATTGATATCCTGAGTCAATTCTGCGATCGCATTTTGTATCGCAGAATGCACTTTGCGGTCGCATTTTGGCCGCAGAATGGTCCAGAGAAGCCCAGTTTTGGGCGTCGATTCTGCGAAGTATTCTGCGAACCGCATGTCGATTCTGCGGTCCGTTCTGCTATAGCAGAATCGACATCGTGGGATATTTTTTATATTTTCTAAACCCGACCCCAATCGTTATATTTGACCCCATAACTCATTTTAAGCATTTTCCTGAGTATTTTTAAAGTGAGAGAGAGGGGTTTTAGAGAGGGAAAGATTCTCCCATCAAATTTCTCCACAAAATCTTGTTAATTCCTTGAAGATAATAAAGTGAAAGCCCTAGTTCTTCATCTAAGAGGTAAGATTCTATGCCCTAGGTTCTTATTTTGAGTTTAGAGTATAAGATGGGTTATTGAGGTGTGATTCTTGGATATTTTATTATTGTGTATGCATGCATGTACAACTTAGGTTTATGGGAAGATTGTTTAACATAGATTAGTAAAGACTGGGTTAGGGAATGAAGGAAATCTTAAAAAGGGGATTTGAAATCTAGTGCTCAACTAGTGTTTGATAATATGCTCAAACGAGCTAGTTTCATGAATATCTTTCTAATATGTGTTTAATTTATTTATGTCTCATAGAAGCTTGGAATTGCTAGAGCTTTTGGTGTGTTGTAGTAACTTAAGGAAAGCTCAATCGAGGTATGTATTTGTGATCCATGTGAAATCGCCCTATGCTAGTTGTGAAATTGTTGATAGTTGATATTCATGTGAGAACATCGTGAAGCTTCTGTGTTGTACGAATGTGTGGTAACATTTTGTGATGTATGTTTCGGAACTCGTAATTGGAACAACGAAAATGGAAATAATGTGGAATAGTGGTAATGGAAACAATGTGGAACAATGGAAATTGGAATAATGTGGAACAATGGAAATGGAAATATTGTGGAACAATGTGTGTGATTAATTGTGAATAACTGTTGTGATGATCTAAATTGCGTATCAATTTGATGAACATGAGGAAATTGTTGTTGCTAATTGTGGGATTTCAATACCCTTGTTGTGGAATTATTTTAACAATGTGCCATGGTTGATTCCTTGTACTTGTTGTTGTGCTATTTGTTGTTTTGAATTTAAAACTGTCAGGCGGGGTCGGGTTGCACGCCGCAACACGCTGAAATAAGGTGTGGGTCGGGGTGATAAGGGTGGCCAAGGTAATAAGGTTGGACGAGGCAATAAGGGTGGAAAATGTGATCCAATATCACTATTGATATGAATATGAATCATGAAATGATAAATGTGGAATTGTGAAAGGAGACAGCAGGAGAGTTTTTAACCTGTGGGGCACTGATTTCCCCTTTGTTTGACTACTTGAATCATTTGTTGTGGAATGTTTGGTTGTTGCTTTTTAGTTGTACTTGTACTATTGTTGTTCAGTTCTATACTTGTTTATGAAATTTGGCTTAAGTTTACTTGAGACAGAGTTTGATCATACATACAAGTACAAATGTACTGACGTCCTATTTGCCGGGGCGCTATATTCATGTTATGATTGTAGGTGGATCCATTGTAGGCACTCCAGTCCACCGACCGTAGATCCTCATCACTTTCGGTCAGCTGATTCGGCGAGCCCCTTTCCATTCGGGGCCCTATGTGGCTCACGCCACTTTCTGTTTTTTCTGATCTTGTTTTGATGTTGTATAAGGTATAGTTGGAGCCTTATTGCCGGCATTTCCATAATATTCTTCAATCTTATTTAGAGGCTCCGTAGACAGGTTGTGCGTAGTATCGGTCATGATAATTTAAAAGATAAATATTGATGTGTGGCAATGTTTTATAAAAATTGGAATACCTTTATTGTGGTGAATGAAGTTTATAATAGAAATTGCTATTGTTATGTTTATATAAATTTGATTAATGGAGTTCATATCCTATAAATGGCTTGGATATTAGGCAATGAGAATGAGAGGTAACATGTGGGATAGGAAAGGCACCCAGGTCCGCTTGACAGAGGATACCTGGTCGAGTGCCGGTCATGTCCCTCGAATTTGGGGCGTGACAAAACTCCACCTCTTCACAACTTCCATCAAGTTCTGGGAGATCTCCCTTTCTACCCCCTAAATCACATGGACATGATCTATGCACCTTGGTTTCAACACATGAACACCTTCTCCCCACCAGAAATGATTTTATCACAACCCAGCATTCAGGAACCACTGTCACCTCTCTTCAGTCCATCAATGACTCCACCTCCATCGCCTAACGAACTAGGAGAGAGAAAATTAGCACAAATAAAGGAGGAAATGAGAGAAACACAAACAGAGTTTCTTTGGCTAAAGAGCTTCTACCTCTACAGCCTTAAAGAACAGTACACAAAAAAATTCAGACTGAAATACCAGCCATAACTAACAACATGCAGTGTAAACTTTAGGATAAGTCAAAACCAATAGGAGAGAAAATACTCGATGGTGATAATACCATCTCTAAGAATGACTCCTACGACACAGCAGATCTCTCCGGCACCACTGGGAGGGACAACTGATGTAGCTGATCAAGACGCACCTCACAACCCCGAACCTATTATGAATTTAACCGTTTGGAACTATAGAGGCTCAAATAATGTAGACTTTATACGACAGTTTTGATCACTGTTGGACAACTGCAAGCCAGTCTTAGTTGCACTACTGGAGACATGCATGCATGATCATACAAGCTAAAAATTATTTTAACTTCCCACATATGACACAAGTTGAGGAACAAGGAATGTCAGGTGGCATAGTTTTACTATAGAATGCAGATTTGGTACTTGTGGATGAATTAACCATGACTACATAAGAATTGCACTGCATGGTCCAAGTATTGCCTAACCCTACAAAATGGTTGCTTTCCTCCATTTATGCAAATAATATTGTTCATTCACATAGCTTACTATGGCATAACTTAAAATGTGTATATGATTCTTATAAGGGTCCTTGATTAGTTGGCGGGGATTTTAATGAGGTCATGAGACAAAATGAAAATTTTGGGGGTAATCATATTTATAACTCCAGGATGGATGCATTCGCTAAATGTCTAAATTATTGTAACTTATTTGACCTGGGGTTTAATGGTAGAAGTAGGTATGCTTGGGTAAAAAAATGTAGGAATAGGAATACTATTCTAGACAGAATGGATAGAATACTAGCTAATTTTGATTGGCTCCAAATTTACCTTGAAACAGTGGTACAACACCTACCACACACATATTCTGACCATTACCATGTTTTGGTCACACTTCAACAAAATAGGGTCTCTAGAAATAAAGTATTCCATTTTAAAAATATTTGAACTTTAAACCCTTCACTTATTAATATAATTCAACAATCATGGCAACATAGTTTCTCTTTAAAAGAAGCCATGGCATTTTTTAGGAAAAATATTACTTGTTGGAACAAGCATACTTTTGGAAAGATTTTTACCAAAAAAAGAAAGTTGTTGAAGAGAATTAAAGTTACACTAAACTCAATCCACTATCCTACAAACCATTTCCTACAGAACCTAGAAATACAGCTAACTTAAGAATTTAGTAATTTACTTAGACAAGAAGAAAATTTTTGGAAATTGAAATCTAGAATTTATTGGCTAAATGATAATGACGCAAAAATCAAAATTTTCCACTTGTCTACCTTACAAAAACATAGGCGTAATCGCATCAATGCTTCACAAGATAGTGTAGAGAATTAGACTTTTGATCAAACGGAAATACACAACTCCATAATCCACTACTACAATGACCTCTTCACCATACAACACTGCTTCGCTAAGCATATCATGAAAAATTCCCCAATAATCAATTCATTAAGTTGCGCTGATCAACAATATCTGGCTACACCAGTGCATCTACATGAAATCAAACACGCAGTCTTCTCGTTCCAACCATTTAAAGCACCTGGGCCGGTTGGCCTTCACCCATAATTCTTCAAATATATTGGCAACATGTGAGTCTATCATTTATTCAATGTTGCCATAATGCTTTCAAGGACAACAAATTCCCAGAATAAATTAACAAAAATTATCTGTGCTTAATTCCAAAAGTAAAAAACGTTGTAGTAATCACTCAATATCGACCTATAAGTTATGTAACACAACTTACAAAATTATTACAAAACTTATTGTTAAAATGCTCAAACCTCTGCTACATAAATTAATTGGACCCAAGAAATCCAGTTTTCAATAGGGGAAAAAGGCCTCAGATAATGCTATCACTGTGCAAGAAGTACTTCAACACTTAAAAAAACGGATGAATAGGTCAAAATTTGCTAAAAGTAGATTTGGAATTTTTTTGATAAGCTCGAATGGTCCTTCGTCCATAGTACACTATTATACTTTAACTTGCCAAAAAAACAAATATCTCTTATCATGTCTTGTGTGACACCTTCACCCATATCTATCCTGATAAACGGATCACCCACTCACTTCTTTCACCCCACTAGGGGAATACGTCAAGGAGATACCTTATCATCCTATATATTCATCATATGATTATAATATCTATCTAGGAATATATTCCAACATGTAGATTACCTACGATGGAAACCTATTCTACTCTCTAAAAATAGACCACAACTCTCACATCTCTTCTTCACCAACGACATTATATTACTCTCTACAGTACAAAATAAGAATTTCACCACCATTATTGATACACTCAACACCTTTACTAAGCTTTTCGGACAAATCCTAAACTTCAATAAATCAAGAATTTTCTTCTCCAATAATTGTAACCCTCAAAACAAATCCAATATCCTTGCAAGCTTTAATATGCGTGAAGGGCAATATTTTGGAAAATACTTAGGATTCCCAATGTTCCAAAAACGTCCTCAACATTCAAACTTCTAATATTTCTTAGATAACTTCAAGGCTCGCTTGGCAGGACGAAAATCAAATTTTCGTTCACTTCCGGGGAGAATAACTCTAATCAAAGCCACCCTCGCAAGCTTACCAACCCATATAATACAATGCATTACAATTCCTCAATTAGTTTTTAAATAAATATAATTATACATGCATAATTTCATTTGGGGTAGCACACAACAAAGTTCATTTGGTAAATTAGAAAATACTTACAATGCCCAAGAGCATAGGAGGCTTAGTAATGCAAAGGCTTCAATTAAAAAATGAGGCACCACTGGCCATCTTAGTATGGCGCCTTTTTCAATCTTCAAACTCCTTATGGTCTTCCACTCTTATTCATAAATACAAGGACAGTCGTACAACCAAAAACTCATCACACATTTGGATAACATTATGTTAGGATGGCAACACTGACAAGTTCGCTTTCAATGGAAAATAGGGACACATTCTAAAATAAACTTATGGCCACAACCATGGATTGCTCCTAATACCACTATTAAATCACTACTCCCTGGGCCTATACCTTTAGCTCATATAAACAAGAATATTAATATTTACACGAAGCATAATACTTGGAATTGGGCACAAATTACTTTTAATGTGACCAAAATTTTAAAATAAAATTAAATAGGGTTCATGTACCAATTTACAAACCAAGTGGACACCCTATCCTAGGGAATTACAAATTATGAAAAATTTACTGTTCACTCGATGTACTCATTTGCTACAAAAAGAATTATAAATGCAGGAATCCCAAATTGCTTATAATTGGTTATGAAAATACAAATACCTCATAGGATAAAAGCCTTCATATGTCTCATCATGCACAATAGAATACCAATAAAATATTATCCACATCATATAGGCATCACAATCGACGACCAATGCAAACTTCGCTAGAAGACACCGAAGACAATCAACCACATCTTTCCCCATTGTCAACATGTAGCTCATATCTTGAATGGATTAGGCCTAACCAACATTATCAATAATTTCAATCAATACCCACAACCCTCCTAATGGATACTTAAAACAATGAACACTAACTACAACAATATGTCTCACCTCATTAATAGGAAAACATTCCTCTCATATACCTTATGGGATATTTTGCTAAATCGTAACCTCAACAACTTCAATAATACAAGAAAAAACTTAACGCTTACTCATATTACAAATTATGCTCTTGAATTCACCTATCTCGTTGCAAGGGCAAAAAAACAAAACTTAGTACAATATATTAAATGGATACCTTCGAAACCAAACTTCTATAAATTAAACACGGATGGGGCAGTAGTTCCATTAACTCAGAAATCAGGAATATGTGGTGTAATACGTGACTCCAATGGTAATTGGATCGTAGGCTTTGCAGGAAATTTGGACAGTGCCAACATTGTCCAAGAAGAACTACAAGCACTCTTCTATGGACTAGAACTGGCAAGAGAATATCATTTGCTTCCACTGGAAATAAACATCGATGCAACAGAGGTAATCACGATGTTAAAACAAGATAACCCCCTCTATACCAACGTAGTTCATGACTGCAGGCACCTCTTGGACTAGCTGCATAGTCCTCCTATTATGCACACCTATAGAGAGGGAATGAAAACTAGGATTTTGATATATTTAATACTCCTTCATGCTTAATTTTTTATTAGAAATGTATACAAAATAGTCCTAAGAGGCTCACAAAGCTATGCTTGATTGAAGTTTTGATCAACAAGGTAATAAGATGCCAAAGATCAGCTAAAAAAGAGTCAACTTGTACGATTATCAAGACAAGACAAAGCTCGGGCAAAACAGGGCCAGTGCGGCCGCACACCATTCTGTGCGGTCCACACAAGTGAGGTTCAGAGAGGCTACTATTCAGGCAAAAAGGCAATACGGCAGCACGAGGTTTTGTGCGGTCCGTAATGGATCAATACGGTCGCACTTGATTTAATGCGGTCCATAGAAAGAAGGTTGAGAGAGTTGCCAGTGCCAAGTTTGATGCCTAATGCGGCCCGGTACTCCATTTCATGACTAGAAGAAACCGCGGCCCCATTCAATTCTGTGAGGTCCGAATTGCCCAAGTTCAGAGAGCCGTTTATTCAAGTTCAGAGCACTAATGCGGCCGCACGTGATTTTGTGCGGTCCGCACTAACCCCGTAGAGGTATTTTTGTCCAGATTTTTTAGCTTAGTATAAATAGCTTCTTTTCCCATTTTTAGGTAAGCAGATAGTTTGTACTGAAGGCTGCACATATGATTTCCTTTATTTTAGTTGTTTTAAGCAATTTTAGATTCATTTTAATATTGAATCTTCAAGTTTAATTTAGTAATTAATTCATGTGTGTTTTCTTCTCTAATCATGAGCAGCTAGACCCATAATCTAAGGTTATGGCTCAACCCTAGTGTGGGCAATTGATGGGTCTTGTGTTTTAGGGCTTGATTGACTTTGTGTGTTTGATATTTTGACTAATTTCATGTTTAATTACCGCATTAGTGGTTTCAAACACTAGTTTATGTGTAGTTGACTTTGGCTCTTCTTGTGAAAGAGAGCCTAAGTCTCTAAAATTGGTCCAACAAGGAATCGGGGCGTACTAAAGAGATTCATAGACCCGTTAAAAAGTTAAACATAGAGATAGTAATACACAACTTGAACCCTGATTACTTGTGCAAATTTGCATACCCAATTGGTCTTGAGAAAGTCAATTCGAGAAAAATCACTTGAACTAACGAGAGGTAGAGAATGAGTAGAATCGAGCAACAATTATATCGTACTCCCCAAATGTGACAATCTAGCTTTAGACTCAAGAATCCGTCAATTAAAGACCTAGGCGAAAATCACTACCCTAGTGCCTTTTAATCATTTGAACAATTTGTAGTAGTTTAACCTTAGCTTATTTTAGTTTATTTGAGCATTGTAGTTTTATAAAATTAGAATCATAATCAAAACAGAAAATGTGTAGAAGTGCAATTAAGAGCAAATACACAACTCCACTTTAGATAGGCACCCAGCTACAATATCTAGCACCCTATGGAAATCGATCCTGACCACAATCGCGTAAAAGCTGCTTCGACCTCTCTCGCTACTCAATAGTAGTGCAGGGTTGGCGTCGATCACTTTTTGGCGCCGTTTCTGGGGAGCTAACGGTTTTGGCTATCTATCTAAGTAGCTTTATGTATTGTTCTTCTTTCCTTCTTTGTTAATAATTTGTGTGTATCACAACTTTAGGTAAAAAATGACATTAATGCTAATGGTCCTCTTGGAGACGTGATTGCGGGGGAGGAGGTTGATGATAATAGAGAGGATGAGGTGCCTCTTGTACTTCCAGGACAACGAAGAGGCTGCCAGGCCAATGTTAATGAAAATGTTCCAAACCCTCCTCCTCCATATCCAAGAGCGATTCCTCGAGTGCTCCCAAACCAAGGCTATGCAAGTGCAATTGTCCCACCCCAGATTCGGGCGGGAAATTTCCAAATTACTAATATAATGGTGACATTTCTGGAGCAACTTGGGTATTTCAGGGCACTACTAATCAAAATGCTTACAAACATCTCAAAGGGTTCGTGGATACCTGTTGGGAGAGCAAGCAAACTAATGTGTCCGAGGATGCTCTTCTGTTGAGACTCTTCCAATTCTCACTTAGAGGGAAAGCATTGGATTGGCTTGAGTGACTTCCCAACCTTTCCGTCACTACTTGGGATGAGTTGGCAGACAAGTTTATTGCAAAGTTCTTCTTACCGAGGCATATGGCAGCTTTGTGGGATGAGATCTTAGCTTTCAAGAAGGAGCCCACCGAACCATTGTATAAGATTTGTGAGTGATATAGAACCATAGTGAAGGAAAGCCCCAACAATGATATGATAGAGAATATATTGCAACAGACTTTCTATCGAGGCATCAACACAAAAAATCAATGCATAGTGAATCAACTTGTTGGGGGTAATTTCATGAAACTGACATATGATAAAGCTTGTGCCATTCTTGACGAGATGGCTGACGCACCCTCTACTTGGCAAAGAAGAGCCAATGTGCCCTAAGGTGACCCTACAGTCACTCATTTGCACAAAGAATTACATGATCATGGGCATGCGATAACTGAGTAGACAACGACTATGAACCAACTAGCAAAGGCACAATTACAACAAGTTTAAAATCCTCACCAATTGAATGCCATGAAGGGTGTTAACATATTAGTGAACCAAAGAAGATAAAGAAGTCAACAGAAGCAAGAGAGTTCAGATCAATTTGACCATGATGTTAGTGGATTCTAGAATAAGGATATGATGGGAAGAATGAAGAGGTACAATATATGAATAATTTTCAAGGCCAAAGAGGAAATTCTTCCAACCAACAGCAACAATGGAGGGAAATTGGGGTAATCAATAGCAAGGCAACAACAATTGAAACAATCAACAACAAGGGAACAATAATTGGGGAAAGAATAATCAAAATCCACAATAGGACAATCAAAATAACAATCGGAGCAATCAAGGAAACTGAGGCAACAACAACAACCAGGGTGGATGAAACATTAACCGGGGAAATCAGGGGCAAGTCTTTCAAAAGCCCCCAATGTACCAACAACCGAGCATTCCACCACCCTTTCCATCCCAAGGTCCTAGTTATTCTAGAAATGATATGGGTAGAATTGAAATTATATTCGAAAAATGATGAAGAGGAATGTTGACTCCGACTTGTAATTGGCTTCTCACAACACTTCAATCAAGAATTTGGAGGTTCACCTAGGCCAAACCTCACAGTCTTTGAATACTCGCCCTAAGAGGGCTCTACCGAGTGATACGGTGGTTAAACCAAAGGATGGGAACAATCATGTTATTACGGTAACTACCAGGAGTGGATAAGGCAGTGATGTGAATGCCTCCAAACAAAAGCAAGTTTTTGGTGATGAAGTTGAGTTGCAAGAAGATAAAGTTCCTTTGGTGGTTGAGAATGTGGTTGGTGAAAATGTGAATGACGAAGTGAGGATTGATATTCAAGATGCCAAGATAGAAACACAAAATGACGTGAACTCATCTAGGGAACACGTAATAGATATAATGGAGATGGTTGTACCAAAAGCCAAGGCACCCTTGCCTAGGCCACCTCCACCTTATCCTAAAAGGCTAGCCAAACAGAAAAATGAGAATCAGTTCAAAAAGTTCATTAACATGATGAAGAGCTTATCCATCAATGTGCCTTTGGTGGAGGCTTTGGAGAAAATGCTTGGCTATGCCAAATTCATGAAAGATTTGGTGAAAAAGAAAAGATCCATGGATTATGAAACTATCAAGATGACCCACCAAATTAGTGATATAGTACATTCAATGGCTCTGAAGTTGGAGGATCCCGGTGCTTTCACTATCCCTTGCACTATCAGAAGTGCATGATTTGCTAAAGTTTTATGTGACTTAGGGGCAAGCATCAACTTGATTCCTTACTCAGTTGTTAAGACTTTGGGTATTGGGATACCGAGACCAACTTCCATGAGATTGCAAATGGCAGATAGATCACTGAAGCAACCATTGGGTATTGTTGATGATGTGCTTGTCCGGGTGGACAAATTTATCTTACTAGCTGATTTTGTGATCTTGGATTCTGAGGTAGATATAAAGTCTTGATCATATTAGGGAGACCTTTCCTTAATACGACGAAGGCTCTAGTTGATATGGAAGCATGGGAACTCACTTTTCGGGTGGGTGATGAAAAGGTAGTCTTTCGTGCGTGCAAGTCAACGAAGAACCCAATTTTACCGAAGTGTGCTCATTTGTGGATCTTGTCACGACTATGATAATTGATGATACTAGTGCAATGATCAATGTGGAATACCCTTTGGAGGCCTTATTGTTAAATCTTGATGTCAATGTTGGTGAGGGCCGAGTGCAGTGTGTGAATGATTTACATGGAATGGACTCTTATTTATGTGAGCCTAAACTCTCACTGGATCTTGAAAATAGAAAGACTCCTCCAGCAAGCCTTCATTGAGGAACCTCCACTGTTGGAGTTGAAGCCATTACCTCCACATCTCAGGTATGAATTCTTAATCCCCAGTTCAGCTTTACAGTTATTATTTCCTCTTATCTTACTAACATGTAGGTAGATGCCACATAGGCGGTGCTCAAAAAGTGGAAGAAGGCAATTGGATGGACTTTAGCTGATATTCAGGGACAAAGCCTCACATTATGTATGCACAAGATTATTCTTGAAGATGATGCAAAACCCTCATTGGAACATCAAAGGAGGTTAAACGAGGCAGTGCAAGAAGTTATGAAAAAGGAGGTGATGAAGTGGTTAGATGTTGGGGTTGTGTACCTTATCTCTTGCAGCTCGTGGACTTTGCCAGTGAAATGTGTGCCAAATAAGGGTGGCATGACCTCGGTGACCAATGATAATACTTAGCTAATTCCTACCTAGATAGTTACCGGATGGAGGGTGTGCATGGACTACCGCAAGCTAAACAAAGTGAACCGCAAGGATCACTTCCCATTGCCTTTCCTTAACAAGATGCTTGATCGTATTGTTGGGCGTGCCTTCTATTGCTTCTTGTATAGATATTTTGGGTACAATTAAATCTTGATTGTTCCGGAGGATCAGGAGAAGACCACTTTTACTTGTCCATATGACACCTTTTTTTTCTCGGATGCCTTTCGGGCTATGTAATCCATCAACGACTTTCCAATGGTGTATTATTGCCATTTTCACTGATATGGTGGAAGATATTTCGGAGGTGTTCATGGACGACTTTAGTGTGGTGGGTGATTCATTTGATGAGTCTAGTTAGAGTGTTGGCCTGTTGTGAAGACACCAATCTTGTGCTCAATTGGGAAAAATGCCACTTCATGGTTGAGGAGGGCATAGTGTTGGGTCATAAAATTTTAAAGCATGGCATAGAAGTTGAAAAGGACACAATTGAGGAGATTTCTAGGCTTCCTCCCCCAACTTCTGTCGGGGTTAGGAGTTTTCCTAGGCACGTGGGGTTCTACTGGAGATTTATAAAAGATTTTTTGAATGTAGTGAACCCTTTAAGCAAGCTACTAGAAAAGGATGCCAAGTTTGTGTTCGATGATGGATGTATGCAAGCCTTTAAACTTCTCAAGCTTAAGTTGACCACCACCCCAATCATTACCGCTCCCAATTGGAGTTTGCCTTTCGAGCTCATGTGCGACGCTAGTGACGTTGCTGTTGGGGCAGTTTTGGATCAAACAGTTAACAATATGTTTCATCCGGTGTATTACGCGACTAAGACAATGAATAAGGCTCAAACAAACTACATGGTAACTGAGAAAAAGTTGTTGGCTATAGTGTTGACAATGGAAAATTTTCGGTCGTATCTCATAGGAGCCAAGATCATAGTGCACACTGATCATGCTGCCTTTAGGTACTTGATGACAAAGAAAGACTCCAAAGCTAGGTTGATGCGGTGGGTCTTGTTTCTTAAAAGGGCTTGACTTAGAAATTGTGGACTGGAAAGGTAGTGAAAACTAAGTGGCGGACCAATTGCCCCGCTTGGAGGAGGAAGGAAGGTCCTGTGTTGGCTTAGAGATCAATGATGCATTTCCCGATAAGCAGCTACTTTCTGTGTCAATGAGTGATATGTCGTAGTTTGCGGATGCTGCTAGTTACCTTGTGACTGGCATCATCCCTTGTGATCTCTCTTCTAACCAAAGGAATAAGCTCAAATGGGATAGTTTGGATTTCTATTGGGATAAGCCATATTTTTTCAAGATTTGCATGGATGGTGTGATCCGAAGGTGTGTCCCGAAGGAAGAGTAATTGAGTATCTTAGGGGCTTGTCATTCCTCTCCCTATGGTGGCCATCATGGTGGGGTGAGGACTGCTTCCAAAGTTCTTAGTTGTGGGTTTTATTGGCCAACTTTGTACAAATATGCAAGTGATCTTGTGAAATGAAGTGACGAATGTAAAAGAGAAGGTGGAATTTCGATGAAAGATGAGATGACTCTCAATACCATTCTTGAGGTTGATATTTTTTATGCATGGGACATTGATTTTATAGGCCCGTTCATTAGCTCGTGTGGGAATACCTACATTCTAGTGGAGGTTGACTATGTTTTAAAATGGGTCGAAGTCCTGACTTTTCCCAACAATGAAGCTATGAGTATGGTTGCATTTGTCAACAGGAGCATTTTTACAAGGTTTGGCACTCCTCGTGCAATCATAAGTGATGGGGGTCACATTTTTGCAATAGAGCTTTTGATACCTTGCTTGCAAAGTATGGTGTCAACCACAAAGTGTCTACTCCTTATCATTAGGCGAGTGGCCAAGTTGAAGTCTCAAACAGGGAAACCAAGAGTATTCTATCTAATACGGTCAATGCAAATAAGACCGATTGGTCTAAGAAGTTGGATGATGCTCTATGGGCGTGTAGGGTTGTATACAAGACTCCGATTAGTTTATATATCTCCCTATCGGTTGGTGTTTGGGAAAGCTTGCCATTTACTGATTGATTTAGAGCACAAGGCCATGTGGTCTTTGAGGGTGTTGAACCTTGATTAGGATGTAGCTGTAAATCTTCGAGTGGAACAACTTAATGAACTTGACAAATTTAGATTTTATGCCTACTCTAGTTCATCCCTGTACAAGGATAAGATGAAGAACCTGCAAGACAACTATACTCATGGCAAGGCATTCAAGGCGGGGTATTTGGTGCTCTTATTCAACTCTCAAATACGTTTATTTCAGGGAAAGCTCAAGTCAAAATAGAGTGGTCCTTTCGAGATTGTGTGTGTGACCCGTTTTGTGCTCTTGATTTAAAGATCAAAAGTCGGGAAGTTTTTAGAGTGAATGGGCATAGGGTCAAGCACTACCTGGAAAAATTTGATGACAGCCACGTGGTGGCACTTCTTCATCTCAAATGATTTGATGGAAACTCACGTCGTGCCGTAACGTTAAATGAGGCGCTTCATGGGAGGCAACCCATGTGTTTTTTTTTCTTCTGCTTTTCATTGATTTTCATTGTAGGATAGGATTTATTTTTGGACTGACTGGGTGTGAGACGTTATAGGTTTGTGTTGATGCAGTGCAGGATATGGTGAAAAAATTGTTCAAGTCTCTAAAGTTATCAATGCGGACTGCCCAAAATTTTGTGCGGCCGCAAGGAACACAGTTGGGGGGGGGGGCACAAATTATTGCGGACCGCATTGATGAAGGATGACAATACCAGCTCTCTAAAGTTTGCCACTACAACCGCATTAAATTTTGTGCGGTCTGCGGTGGGCCACTGCGGCCGTATTACATTTTGTGCGGGTTGCAGTGGTTGCCTTCTCAAACTTTGCATTACACCTATTTGGTGCGGACCGCATTAGGTTGGTAAGCTGGGCCCCAGGACCTTTACTATTAATAGGGCTTGAGGCCTTCCTTTTACACTTTTCGATTTTTTAACTCCCATAACCCTAAACATCATTGTTCATCACTAATCTTGCACAAATTCATCTCCATTTCCTCGATTAATTATGAGTAACTCTTACATCTTGTAACTTTTACTTCTTTTAGATTGTTTGATTTGATTATTGTCTTTTAATTTTTGTTTTCGTAGCTTCTTTTTTTTCTTCCCATATTTCTTTTTGTTTGGTAGCTTAGGGTAGTTAATTTCTTGTTAAAGTTAGAATTAGGTAGTTAAAATCACTAGGAAAACAGTTAAGGACCTTTCTTAGGTGTGAAATTGGACTTACATCAAAATTACTTAAACCCTAAGTTAGTCAGTGCGGACCGCAGTGGATATTGTGCAGTCCTCGGTGCCCTTGTGCAATCTGCAATAACATTTCGTGCGGACCGTATTGCCGATAGTCTTGAAGACTGACCATTGAGGACCACGACGGCATTGCATTTTATGCAGTCCGCAGTGTCTCAATGCGGACCGCATTGCCATTTTGTGATGTCCGCGGAGCAATTGTTCAGAGAGTGGATAGTCTAAACCCCACCTCTGTGCGAACTGCATTGACATTTTGTGCGGTCCGCATTAGCCTCTGTGTGGCCACACTCCATTTTGCGCGATCCATATTGTGCAACATTTGCTACTGTTTGCAACTTTTTCTTTTCTGCAATTATGAACTTAATTGCTTCTATTTATACTAACAAGTCTACTTGATTTGTTTGCAGACAATGGTAAAACAAAAAGGCATGGGTTTTAAACAACCAGGCAGAGGAGAATCCTTTGGGGGAGGGAAACAGAAGATGATAATATTGACTCCCCAAGCCTGGAATAACATTAAAAACACAAGGACGCTCATTAAAGCTGCTGATAGAGCCATTGACCATTTTGGGAGTAAGTATGAGCCCACGCAGGATATATCTTCAGACTCGGTGCCAGAGTACATCCCTGACTAGTCGGTTAGGAACATGCTAAGATACACTTCTCCTCCTCCCCCCACTACCCAAGCTTTAGTAAATATATTGCCTGGGTCGTCTGAGGGCTCAGATAAAGGTAGTAGGGATGAATACTCCACCTCTCCCATAGCTTCATTATCCGGATAGGTGCAGTAGGAGAAGATGAGGATGTAGGAGGAGAAGAGGTAGTAGGAGAAGGGGTGAACCTCAGGTGGGAGGTGTTACTAGAACTAGAAAATTGAAGGTGTGGCAAAACCGGTTTGTGAGTGAGGTGGCTAACCATAAATTCAGGGAATGGTGGACAATGAGGAAACGGATCCCGGAGCAGAGTTTTATTGATATAGAGCTATTTCCTCACAACCCCAATGTGACGAGGCAGTTTAGGGAGAGAGTAGGTTGGGAGTACTTTTTGGGTGAATTTGTAGATATTAATGAGCACTTGGTCAAGGAATTCTACACCAATGATGCCTACATCAAAATAGGCACCAAAGTAATCAATGTGCAAAATTTGAATGTTTTGTTTGATGGAAAAACAATAAATGATTACATGGGCTTTGATAAGAAGGATGAGGCACTGTATTTAGCAAAGATGGAATTGGGCTAGGAGGTCCATCTTTGGTTGGCACAGTATTTGGCAATCCCAGGTACTACCCCCGATTGGTTGAATGCGAGAGTAAAGATTTTGAGGAGAAGTTTGAACATCGAGGCCAAGGGTGGGAAACATTTGTGTGCAGCAGATTGGACCCCACTACTCATGATAACTCCCTCCCTCTTCATCAGGCAGTATTAGTAGCATCAATCATGGTAGGGTACCCCATTAATGTCAGGAATGTAATGTGACAGGTGATTACATAGGTGGTTAGTGAAGGTGACAGAAACTACCCCTTCCCCATTTTCTTGACCATGTACTTCAGTGACCTCAAGGTTGAAAAGTAGCTATTTGATATCAAGGTAAAATCAAAGGCCCCATTCTCATGGCATAACATGCAGGGTGATAACAACCTGAAAGGCAAGAACTACAAGGGAACAACCACTGCTCCAACTGGCTAGTCTTAAGCGCCAGTTATGGTAGTGGCTCCTACTCAGCCTGCCTCCACCTCAGTAGACATTCCCCCTAGTCCATCCACTTTAACAGATCTAGATATAACTTATACTCGAGCCTACCTAGTGACTGCATACCGTCTGAGCCAGGATCTTCTTATCATCAACAACTGGATGTGGACAACTTCATCCAAGTTGTTTGTCCGCACATCTACAGTAGCAGCTCAATCGGCACCTCCACCTCCATAGGTCCCACAGTCTATTAAGGACGCCCTTAAGGATATTATGGACAACCAGAAGAAAATCCTTGACACACAGAAGGTTCTTACGGATGCTTTGGAGTCTCATGGAAAATCTCTCAAGGAGCTTGCTAGGGAGGCCAAGAAGATGAGAAAGACGCGGGCTTATAAGGAGTACGTAAAAGAGTTGAGGGTTGAGGTTGACAGGATAAAGGCAATGATCTACCTTTGGTTTGTTGCTACAAAACCCTATGCCAGCAGCTCACCCCAGCTAGAGTAGTCCCAGAAACCTCCCAAGAGGAAAATATGATTCCCCGAGCAGATGATGCAGTCATTCAGTTGGCAGACCCATCGGAGATTCCTCCAGTCAGCCACAGGATGCAACCTAGGAACCTGTCCAGGTCTAGGCCTAGGTCCCAATAGCAGAGCAACAGGCCATAAGGAACCAATTTGAGGTTCCCGAGCATATTGAGGACCCAAGGACCACTCAGGATCCCATGCAGACAAACTGGCCATAGGGAGTCTCTATATCCTTTTCCCTATTAGTTTTAGTGCTTATTTGGTTTAGTTAGCATTAAGGACAATTCTAGCTTTCATTTGAGGGGGTAGGCCCTATATTGCTTTGTTGGATGATTGTATATATTTGACAATTTTTACGCTTTCTTTATTTTTTCATCTTTGGTATATATATAATCTTAGCACTTCTTTATAGTTTTGGTACTTTTCACTTTGGGTCTGTATATAAAGTTATGTTATATTGTATATATTCATTTCCTCTATTATATATTCAATTAAATCCCCTCTTTTAAATATTCATTTTACTTTTCACATTTTTCTTTTTCGTATCTTCTTATTTATGTTCGTAGCTTCTTGTTTTGAATGTTTGCAATAAGCCTTTGGTTTTCTTAATGCCACGGTTCTTTCTAAAGGTGGAGTTGTGTGAACCGGGTGGCTCTTCCCAATGATGGACGGCGTGACAACCTTCTTAGTAGTTAGTGGTAAGGGTGCTTCAATAAAGGCTTCAGTTGCGCCTAGCACATTTGCCTTTGATCTCATGGTCAAAAAAATTGTTGTGTTTAGGATGGTGAAAGTCGTGACCTTGAGACTCTTCTGTTGACCAATAATCATCAAATGGTTTTTCGGGACAATTGTGTGCTCAAATCTTATCTAAGGTCGTTGTGGGACCCCGACTCTATGTCTTTAGTGATCCCATAACTTATGTGGTCAGAAATTGCATTGCAAGTCCAAATCCCGAGCCATTGGTCTAAATCTTACCCTGAATGTTTGTTAAGGCAAAATCCTGAGTGAATTTTGACTTGAGACACGACTATAGGATCTCCTTGATCCAAATGATAGCTTGAACACTTCCATAAACTACCAATGATAAGATCCCTAGTCAATCCTTTTGAGCCTTAGACCTTTTTCCTTCAAGAACCATGATACAAGCCTTTACCTGTTCTAAAAGATACCCTCTCTTGGCACCTGATCTTTCCTTAGCACATGGAAAAAGTATAAGTTTGGGGGAAGAGACGAGGATGGCAACAAAGTGATAAAAATGTACAAAATGAAGAAAAGGAAAGACAAGGAAAAATAAAATAAAAAAAGCAAAAAGAGAAAGCTCAATGAAGAATTGAATAAAAAGGGGTTCAAGAAAAGCAAAGAATGAAAGGTGTGGAATACTGAGAAAGGAGAAAAGATTTGAGATGTATAATAAGAGTGACAATGTGTCTCTCTAACCCCTTAGAAAGAATTGAAAAGACTCAAAAATTCAAGTGAATGTGTGCCAAAATGAAACAAAAGAAGTGCTTAAGGGAAGATGGAACCTACTTAGACCAAACATTGCCTATCCGGAACCAAAAGCCTTCACTATTTCTCCACAAAATCCCTATGTGATCTCTAGTTGAATGAAACTTACATGAGTGGTGACTCACATAAGGGGCAAGCATATGGTACTTAGAGCCGGACTTGTGACTTTTCCTTGAGAGAGATGAGTGATTTTCTATTAACCTCGTTCTGAGTGCTACTATTGTAAAGGTGAGGTTTGCTTAGGGAGAGGTGAAGATGTGAGTTTGGGTTCCACAATGACCAAAAAAATAGAAAGCGTTCTTTGATATGTTGAGTCAACTCTTGATGCTCTTGTGTCGCACTTAATCCATGGTATTTAAAAGAGTAAATGTTGTTAATGATTCATTTGTATTGAGGGAGTTGTTAGTCCCAATTTATGCTAGATGAAGTCACTTAGGATAGCTGAATTTTCTTGGACTTTATCTTAAGGGGTGGGTCTTATTTTATTTGCTTGAAGACAAGAAAAAGCTTAAGTAGGTGGGAGTTTAAAACTAGGGATTTTGATACATTTTATACTCCTTCATGCTTAAGTTTTGATTAGAAATGTGTTCAAAATAGCCCCAAAGGCTCAAGTGTTGTGCTTGATTGCAGGTTGAATCAATAAGGTTACAAGATGTCAAAGATTAGCTCAAAAGGAGTGAAACTTGCAGAAGTATCAAGACAAGACAAAGCTCAAGCAATACAGAGCCAGTGCGGCTGCACACCATTCTGGGCGGTCCGCATAAGTGACGTTCCGAGAGACTGCTATTCAGGCAAAAAGGCAATGCGGCTGCACGAGGTTTTGTTCGGTCCGCACTGGATCAATATGGCCGCACTCAATTTAGTGTGGTCCGAAGAAAGAAGGTTCAGAGAGTTTCCAGTTCCAAGTTTGAAGCCCAATGCGGTTCGTGCTTCATTTCATGAGGGTCGCACTAGAAGTCACCACGACTGCACTCAATTCTGTGCGGTCCGCATTGCCCAAGTTCCGAGAGCCGTTTATTCAAGTTCAGAGCGCTAGTGCGGCCGCATGTGATTTTATGCGGTTTGCACTAGCCTTGTAGGGGTATTTTTGTCCAGATTTTTTAGCTAAGTATAAATAGCTTCTTTTCTCATTTTATGTAAGCAGATAGTTTGTACTGAAGGTTGTGCTCGTGACTTCCTTTATTTTAGCTATTTTAAGTAATTTTAGCTTCATTTCAACATTGAATCTTCGAGTTTAATTTAGTAATTAATTAATATGAGTTTTTCTTCATCTATTTCTTTGTTTTCTTCTCTAATTATGTGCAACTAGACCCACAATCTAGGGTTGTGGCTCAACCCTAGTGTGGATAATTAATGGATCTCATGTTTTAGGGCTTGATTGACTATGGGTATTTGATATTTGGACTAATTTCATGATTAATTGTTGAACTAATGGTTGCAAAAACTAGTTTATGTTTAGTTGACTTTGGCTCTTCTAGAGAAAGAGAGCCTAAGTCTCTGAAATTGGTCCAACAAAGAATTGGGGCATACTCAAGAGATTGATAACCTCAATTAAAGGGTTAAACCTAGAGATAGTAATACCCAACTTGAACCCTGATTGCTTGTGCAAATTTTCATACCCAATTTATCTTGAGAAAGTCAATTCACACAAAATTACTCAAACTACCGAGAGGTAGAGAGTAAGTAGAATCGAGCAATAGTTATATTATACTCCCCAAATGTAACAATCTAGCTTTAGACTCAAGAATCCGTCAATTGACCACCTAGGCGAAAGTCACTATCCTAGTGCCTTTTAATCATTTGAACAATTCGCAATAGTTTAACCTTTGCTTATTTTAGTTTAATTGAGCATTGTAGTTTTATAAAATTAGAATCATAATCAAAATAAAAAATGTGTAGAAGTGCAATTAAGAGCAAATACACAACTTCACTTTAGATAGATACCCAGCTCTAATATCTAGCTCCCTGTGAAAATCGATCCCGATCTTAATCGGGTAAAAGTTGTTTCGACCTCTCTCGATACTCAATAGTAGTGCAGGGTTGACCTTGATCAGGGAACAAGGTGGTTGATGGCCTAGCAAAAACGGGGTGTAACATGGACTCAATTACCACTACCACCATTTTTGAACAACTACCAGATTTTGTCAACATCTTTTTTCAAGGGATCAAGCAGGGAACACTCGCTTAAGGAAGATAACAGAGACACATCAACTACAATGCTCCCTCTACCGATAATGCATTGGATAGCAGTGCTAGTTTTAGTAGGTGTAGCTTCTGTATTGATCAAACAAATTTAAACTGTAACCTAGATGTAACAGCATCACCTTCTTTGTAGCAACTTTAGTTATGTTTAGTACAATTATCTTTCCAACCAAAAAAGAATTAAATTGCAAAGGAAACATTTACATATATAGACTATGTAATCATATCAGTAGCTTATACCCATAACAAATATGAGTTATTTTTAAGTTCCCCTAGTGTGAAATTATCCTTTTTGGCAATTTTAGGAAATGGAACATAAGAATATGTTTTGATCTTAATATATCTTATGGACAATGAAATTCACCATATTTTAGTTTTGATCAAAAGAACCTCGAAAACTCAACTATGCTATTTAAACACGGCTCACAGGCGGTATAATGTTGATTTTTATTGGAAAATTTACCTAGTTATACTACAATATTTACCACATTTATTTAGGTTTATACTTACATATATACTAGTCTTAGGGTACACGCATATACCACATATCAATAAGCATAAAATTTTAAAACAATGGTTGTGTTATTTCAAAAGTATTTCTAGAATTTAATGTGAGTTAATGAATATAAAAATTACCATGACTATTGGGATAATTTATATTCAAATATAGTCTTTTTTTGAATGTGTATTTACATTTTGATACATAATTTTCATAGGAGGAATATTTGATTAAATAGTAATGGACATACTATTATATACTCCAATAGTCAAATATAAGTTTTCACAAAAAGGTCTTCTCAAATGTCTTTAGAAAGAATTATTTGAATAGAATACCAAAACCAAACTAATTATATGCCTTAGAGGTTTAACCCTTGTTCACATGAAGTCTTTCTTTTTTATTGAAAACTGGCATATTTATTCATTAGATACTAAGTAATAACAGTTGTTTGATCTATTGCATCATTAGACACCGATGATAGGCCTTGTCGCGATCCAATTTTCTCTCGGTTGAGTTTCGTAATGGCACATAATATTAAGGACTAAGTAAGCCGAATATTTACAGACTAACAACAATAACAAATAACTTCCAATATTCTTCTGGAATGAATCTTTATACAATGAACATATTCCTTGAACCTGGCAGTACAAGTCATAAGCTCTACAGAGTTAGCTACCAATTCTAAATATAAATATTTGGAAAAGAGTGAAGACAGTTGAATACAAGTAAGAAAATGACGCCGAAGCATGCGAACACAGCATCAACTTTACCTTGAGTTTCTTCAGCAATGATCGGCACAGCCACTAACGATCAATACCTGGATCTGCACAAAAAATATGCAAAAGAGTAGCATGAGAACACCACAGAGATGCCCAATAAGTATCAAAATTAACCTCGGTAGAGTAGTGACGAGGAACAGTCAAGACACCACTAGTCTAATAAACAGTACAAATATAAGCACAGGGATAACATAACATGATGTATATATAAAGACAACACGATATGGCTAACAATACAACAATCACAATAAGGGAAGAAATAACATCGGAAATATCATAATGACATAGAAGAGCAAACGAAAACACGAATCCAAATCCTAAATTACAAATACAGTTAAGGTAAGCAATAACTCAAAACCTACGACAGTATTTACATCAGGCCTTAGCCAACAAACTCCACGAATTACCGAACTTCGAACAAACTTACAGCTCACGGGTCCCAATACCTGAACCCTAACACTTGGCATCATGTGCTCCCACCATACCTCATGGCCATGCTGACAAATCACTTGCTAACTAGAGCCATATCTCAAATATATAACAAGTGAATGATGGTGTACATCTATACTCAGCAATATCAAGAGAACTTCACATCTGGAGGAGTGTTCAACTATGTGTATGCTTGTGCAAATGCTCTAAAATAGTTCCTACCAGTTGATAAGCATAAAGAAAAGAATAGACAGCATGTAAGATATTTCCTCATAGCTTCTACGAGATAAAGCTCATACAGGTAAGCGTACCACAACACAATATCAAACAACAAGAATGCCCCCAGGCCATCATAAATCCTTACAATCAATCCCTGACATATCACACCTTGTCTCGCCATGTGTGCAAGTAATAACATAATAAGTGCACGCCTTATTTCGGCACACGTGTATTATAATGTTCCCACCTTGTCTCGCCATATGCACAACCCACATATAAACATACATATATATATATATATATATATATATATATATATATATATCGTCTTGTCACGCCGCATGTGCAATGTAGCAATAGTAACAATAGCCCAGCAGAAACCTCGTGCAACCCCATAACAACAACTGCATGGCAGAGACCTCGTTCAACCTTATAACAACAGCCGCACAACAGAAACCACGTGCACCAACACAACCAACACAACAACATCAATGACAATAATACAAAATACAGTGAGTGAATCAACTCCAAAACTTTAAATCACAAAGTAACAGTAGAACGGGTCCACCAGGAATAACCATAGTAAAGAAATGAAAGTCACAAAGGGGAATAGTTCAGCAAAAAGGAAAACTAACATGTAGTAACGATGCCACAATATATAAGTCAATAACAAGGATATCAACACGAGTCCAGTAGTCCCAAATAAAGGCAAGTCAATGAAGATATAGGTTATCTAAACTCCTTTTAAGGTTGGAAACTTACGAGAATATACGACAATTCAATCAAGGAAAGATGGTCTTAGATTCACTTGAGACTAGAAAATTATAGGAGGGATGATAATTAATCTCAATAACACAGGTAGTTATGAAAAAGTAGAATGACAATAAGAGAGACGAAATTCTTCAGTTAAATCAAATAGGAAGACAATTAGGCAATAAGAGTGAATCGTGAACCAATTAATTTCAATTAAGCATGTAGAGACAAAACTAATATGTAAGCACTCAGTCATATCAAGAATAACTCCATACATAGTGAATATAAGAACCTAAAAACCATAAAAGGAAAACTCCCCACGAATAAGTCCGAGTGCGCACACGTCACCTCACGTACACGAAGAGTCAACACAGAAGATTCAAATCCTAAGGGAAAGTCCCGCACAGAAGGTTAAGCAGGATACTTACCTCAAAGACGATAGACCGTTTGTCATGACCTAAACTGGAGGGCCATGACTAGGACCCGACCATTCTTGCCGAGCACCAACATACATTTTATCTAAGCTTCTTTATTTTCTTTTAGGGCTGACGAGATCAATATAAATGGTAGACATGGATCATGGATAACCAACAATAAAATATGATGGCTTGAACTTGCATAACATGGGATGACCAGACAATCAAGAAACATTATATAAGTTACAAGATACCACCCTACTATAAAAGACTATACAACAAAAATCAGTCGACAAGGCATACCCAACTATACATGAGTCAACACCTGTCTATGAGCTAAATGAACATAAGTACTGCAATATTGCCGGAACAGGGCCTCGACATACCCATAATGTCTATAAAAAAATACATACCAAGACTACGACAAGTTTGAAGAATGGATCTCTCCAATCACCGCAGAAGTGGACAACCTACTGTGGTGGTGGAGTTGCGCCTACCTGTCTATTAGGACCTGTAGCACGACATGCATCATCCAAAAATAAAAGAACGTCAATACAAATAAAGTACAGAGTATGTAAGGTAGGAAACTATAAGTACGAACAGTAATGTAAGTAGGGATAGAAAATATACAGCTTGTAACATCTGGGTACCTCTGAGGGGTACTGACATGAAATGCATTATACATGTGTATATATACATAAACTTTTAAAACATACGCCTCTGTGGGCATCATTATCATCATATCATACCCGGCCATAATAGGCTCGGTAAAAATGTACCCCGCCAATTATATGGCTCGGTAGAATCGTACCTAGCCACGTAGAGCTCGGTAACACCTAACTGATCTGTGGCTGCACAATAGGTGTCGTACCCCGCCTACTATAGTGTGGCTTGGTAGAGTAGAATAGATACATATATATAATGCATTCTCGACTCATGGAATCATGTTCTAAACCTTTAGGAGTGATGTAAGGTCAGTATCCTCTGTATACGTTATTAGGATAACTCTTCACTACAAACCTTATATGAATCAGGAAGTACCAACAACATTGATAACATAAGAGTAAGAGAAGGAACATCCACATTAATCAATAAGAGGGGAAACAATGTAAGTACTGCTAGCATTTAAGAGTGGAGTATCTTTGGAAGCTCATTCATTACATTATGTACGATCGAAGTCGTGCAAAAGAAGAAATGGGATTGCTCATTCATTATATAATGATGGTTATTTTACAGGAGATAAACCTTTAAATGGCTCTTTAGCCGACCCGAAATTTCCTATTTTTGGGCTATCATTTAACCAAGTAGGTGACACACCTACTTGTCACCTAACAGCTTGTGCAATCTCGCAAAAATGCCTATATCTCTCTATTCTGATGTTGTATCAAAATAAAAATTAATGCGTTAGAAGTAGGCTCATAGATCTTCAATTTGGTGGGTAGATCATCCTATGATTCTAAGTAAATTCGAAGAAGAACTTAATAACATTTTACCTGATGTTTAAGTAAAATTATAAACCTAAGTTGCGATAACGTATGTCGACTTTTGTCTCATCGAGACTTATGATACAGATATTATATGATTCAAATACCTTAAAATACTACCTATTGAGTGTATTAAGCACCTCTAGGTTTACCCGAAAATACGGCTGTCAACATCATTCATTCGTTTAAATTCTAATACTTGTTAACCACCCTTATACACCTTTGTATAATTTACGACTAATAGGATTAATTCTTATCATCTTAAAGATAATCTCTTCATGGATTTACATCGACTACCTTATGGCATGAGATAACATACGTGAATATGGGTTGCAACACCCTCCCCCCCCCCCCCACCCGGAACATTCGTCCTCGAATGTAAGGGTCTATAGGGAGTCCAAATCATCGTTGATCCAACAGAAATATTTGGTCAATTTTTACCTATAAAATGGTCACTAGCAAAATTTACAAGTAGTTAAGCCCAACATATGGCTTTACATGGCTACACAAAGTGTTATGGATATTTACATTATTTTAATATCACCATTTTTTATGAGGAAGAGTATTCTAAAGTTATTACTTACCTCATAGAGCCGTTTCACCTTCTAATGTATCATGTGTTCCACCAGCATCCTTGTTACCTTCATTCTGGAATAGGTAAGGGTATTAATACTTAATTTCCTCTTTTGCTTCTCATGTCATTTCTTCCTTGTTCTTGTTCCTCCATAATACTTTGACGGAAGCTACATATTTTGTTCTCAACCTGTGGACTTATCGATCTAATATAGCCACTGGCACTTATTCATATGATAGATCCCCTGTACCTTGTAAATATTTGATAGGGATGATCCGAGAAGGGTCTCCAATACATTTATTCAACACTAATACATGGAATACTGGGTGGAAAAATTCCAATTCGGATGGCAATTCTAACTTGTAAGCAACTTGTCCAATTCGTTGAAGAATTTTATACGGCCCGATATACCGCAGTCTTTGCATACCTTTCTTCCTGAAACGCATAACACTCATTATCGGTGAGATCCTCACGAAAAACCAATCACCAACCTCGAACTCTAGATCATGACGTCGGACATCAGAATAATACTTTTGCAAACTTTATGCCATCCTCAATCGCCCCCGTATCACTGTCACCTTCTCAATGGTTTGGTAAATCAAATCTGGCCCAAATAATTCCGTTTCACCAACTTCAAACTCTATATCTCCTCCCATATAGTGCCTCATATGGGGTCATTTTAATACTGGAATGGTAGTTATTATTGTCGGTGAATTCTACGAGTGGAACATGGTCATCCCAATTCCCTTTGAAATCTAGAACAAATGCTCGTAGCATATCTTCAAGTGTTTGAATGGTACGTTCAGCCTGTCCATCAGTCTGATGAAATGCAATGCTGAGATTTACTTGTGTGCCTAAACCCTTCTGAAAAGACCTCCAAAAGTTAGCTGTAAATTGAGCTCCTCAGTCTGATATAACAGATATTGGCATACCATGAATCCTAACAATTTCCTTGATATAAAACTTCACATAATATTTAGCCGTGTAAGTTTTCTTAACTGGCAGAAAATGAGCACATTTTGTAAGTCGATCAACTATCACCCAAATGGAGTCAAACTTATGATAAGAGCGAGGTAGTCCAATAACGAAGTCCATATTAATCACCTCTTATTTCTAGGTCAAAATCTCTATATTCTGAAGCAGTCTCCTGGGCTTCTGATGTTTTATATTTACTAGTCGTTCAACTATCACCCCAAACCTATACTTGAGGCATCACAATATACCACATAACCTTCTGTTTCTTCTCGGAGAGTGATCATTGGCGCAGATGTTAATCGGTTCTTTAACTGCTAAAAACTTTGTTCACAAGCGTCAGACTATTGGAACTTAGTAGCTTTTTGTGTTAACTTAGTCAATGGTGTTGAAATAGAGGAAAACCCTTCTACAAATCACCTATAATATCTTTCTAGCCCCAGGAAGTTGCGGACTTTTGATGGTGTTATAGGTCTCGGCCGATTCTTTACTCCATCGATCTTCTGAGTGTTGACACTAATACCCTTGTCAAATATCACATGGCCTAGGAATGCAACTAAGTTCAGCCAGAATTCATATTCTGAGAGATTAGCATATAACTTATGATCCTGAAGCATCTGTAATACTATCCGCAAGTGGCCCGCATGTTCCACCTCCGAACGAGAATACACTAGAATGTCATCATTTAATACAATCACGAACACATCATGATAGGGCCGGAATACAGTATTCATGAGATCCATAAAAGCTGCTAGGGCATTTGTTAGCCCGAATGACATCACCAAGAACTCAAAGTGCCCATATCTTGTCTAGAAGGCCGTATTTGGAATATCTTTCTCCTTGACCCTCACCTGATGATACCCTGAACGTAAGTCAATATTGGAGAAATACTTGGCACCCTGGAGTTGGTCAAACAGGTCGTCAATCCTTGAAAGTGGATACTTGTTCTTTACAGTGTTCTTATTCATTATCGATAGTCGATACACATCTATAACGACCCGTCTTTCTTTCGCACGAACAGTATTGTGGCGCTCTAAGATCAAGTGCTAGGCCGAATGAAGTCCTTATCCTGCAAGTCCTTCAACTGTGCCTTTAACTCTTGCAACTTTGCTGGAGCCATTTTGTATGGAGGAATAGAGCTCGGTTGAGTGTCAGTGAACTTCTCGGTTGAGGAGGTGCCAAACTCCTCGAAGACTGGGGACGGCGCCGAACTCCTCGAAGATTGGGGCCTGATGCTACTCTGAAGTCATCAGAATACCCTGTAACTCTCGCCTTCTTATGCTGACCCTTATCCTGCTCCCTATCTCCCCTCTGCTGGCGCTTACGATCCTCTAGGGTTTGGGCATAAGCCTGAATACGAGAAATATCCATCCCTTCCACCAGGGAGGCTATCGTGCACTCATTTATCAGATGCGGTCCCAACCTGTTCATGAATAGATGCACCCTGTCACTCATCTCGGCCACTATATAGGGAGTATACCTTGCTAAATAATCAAACTACATATTGTACTCTTGCACAGTCATATTACCTTGTCTAAGGTTCAAGAACTTATCAGCTCTAGCTCACCGTATCTCAACTGGAAAGTAGTGACAAAGAAAGGTTTCAGTAAAATCCTTCCACACAGTTGGAGGAGCGTTCGTACCCAAGGATCTCTCCCAACTATCATCTAGAACCACTAAATCCCGTAGAAGATAAGAAACCAACTCTATTGCCTCTATATCACTAGTATGCATAACACAGAGTGTACGATGAACCTGATAAATAAAAGTTTGCGATTCCTTCTTGGGGTCTGATCCGGTAAACATTGGAGGGTCTAGATTAATAAAAAACTGATCAATAGAAGTCTGTGATTCCTCCTTGGGGTCTGATCTGGTAAACATTGGAGGGTCTATCACGAACTCTCGTACTAACCGATTTATCAACAACACCGGTATTCTGCCTATGAGCTTGAGCAGCTACCAAGCTAGTTACCAACTGCATTGCATTCTGCATATCCTGGTCTGTAGTGCCAGACGAAGGAACATATGGTGTTGGGTGCCTCTTAATTTCCTCTGGAGGAGACGGAGTAGATGAGGTATGAGACGGCATCTCACTTTGAGCCTCACTTTGGAATGCTCTGGCTTGGGGCACCTGACTAATACTCTCTCCCTCAGCTTTATCAAGCCGTCTACAAATTGTTTGCTTCCCAGTTGAAGGCATCGCTGAAATAAAAAAAAGTGAATATTAGAGATGCACACTTACGACTCAACTCTACGCACGATCTACATTCAAGAAGAAGGTAACAACCCTATATGTCATGTAGCATCCTAATTATAAATGTGGCGCGTTACACATCCATAATCATGACTCTACTAGATATGGTGCATAGACAACCCCTAGGACTTACTGGCTTTGATACCAAGTTTTTCATGACCTAAACTGGAGGGCCATGACTAGCACCCGACCATATTTTCCGAGCACCAACGCACATTTTATCTAACCTTCTTTATTATCTTTTAGGGCTGACAAGATCAATATAAATGGTAGACATGGATCATGGACAACCAATAATAAAATATGATGGCATGGACATACATAACATGGGATGACAAGACAATCAAGAAACTATATATAAGGTACGAGCTACCACGCTATCATAAAAGTCTATACAAAAAAAATCAATCGACAAGGCATACCCAACTATACATGAGTCGACACATTTCTATGAGCCTCTAAAGGAATATAACTGCTGCAATATTGCTGGAACAGGGCCACGACATACCCATAATGTCTATAATAAAAATGCATACTAAGACCACGGCAAGTACGAAGAACGGGATCTCGCCAATCACCACTGAACTGGACAACCTATTGTGGTGAGGGAGCAACGCGTACCTGTATATTAGGACCTGCAGCATGACATGCAGTGTCCACAAATAAAAGGATGTCAGTACGAATAAATTACTGATTATGTAAAGCAGGAAACCATAAGTACGAACAGTAATGTAAGAAGAGATAGAAAATATACAACCTATAACATCTGGGTACCTCTGAGGGTTACTGACATGAAATGCATGATACATGCATATATAAAATATAAAACACGCTCATCTGTAGGCATCATTATCATTACATCATACCCCGCCGTAATAGGCTCGGTAAAAATGTACCCGGCCATTATAAGGCTTGGTAGAATCGTACCTGATCAAGTTAAGATCGGTAAAACCCAATTGATCAGTGGTTTCACAATAGGTGTTGTACCCGCCGACTATAGCGCGGCTCGGGAGAATAAAATAGATACATATATATAATGCATGCTCGACTCATGGAATCACGTTCTAAACCTTTCAGAATGATGTAAGGTCAGTATCCTCTATATACGTTATTAGGACTAACTCTTCACTACGAATCTTATAAGAATCAAGAAGTACCAACAACGTTGATAACATAAGAACAAGAGAAGCAACATCCACATCAATCGTTCCATAAGAGGGAGAACAATGTAAGTACTGCTAGCTTTTAAGGGTAGAGTATCTCTGGAAGCTCGTTCATTCCATTATGTACGATCGGAGTCATGCAAAAGAAGGAAAGGGATTGCCTCACATACCTTATATATACTATCCAAACTATACGATTTTCACGACACTTTAGTCTATAATAAGAGAAAGAATACTAACGTTATCATTCAAGCGTCATAACTACTATGTATCGACCACAACCTATTTTACAATGAAACGGACAGCTCCTCCCCTATATATATGACTTCACACAATTCCAAACAATCACCAAGCAACCCAAACAATATCAATTATAATTATATTGAGCCTCCCAAAACAGTCTGCGCATAACCTAATCACTTCATACATACGAGGACCACATAGTCGTGTCTAACAACCTGAAAGTGTTACGAAGAACCACCAGCCCACAACCCTACATCGATATGGCATTTCTCCAGTACCTTCCTCCTCCAAAACTCCACAAAATAGTAGTAAAACATGAATCCAAACACTAACACAAAATAGTCTACAAAACAGTCCGCTACAAGTGAATAAATCGAAGTCACGGCTTCTAGTCACCGTCCCGTGAGTTCTTACATGTATAGAACGAATTACCTTGAAAGCAGAAAAAATGTATGAAAGAGAGCAGTAAACTTACCTTTCTTGTTGGATAGCTCAGCCTTTCCCTTGTTTCTTCATACTCTAGGTTTTACCCCCAATTAGAACTTGAAATAGAGGGAAAATCAATTAGGGTTTGTGGATAATTTTTTGGGAGGAAGTTTGCAGGGGTTTAGGTTTGGTTATTTGTGATATATAAGGAGTGTTATATTGCAGGAGATAACCCTTTAAATGGGATTTTTGGCCGACCCAAAATTTCCTACTTTAGGCTATCATTTAACCAAGTAGGTGACACACCTACTTGTCACTAGCAGCTTGTGCAGTCTCGCAAAAATGCATATATCTCTCTACTCTATTGTCGTATCGACAAAAGATTTAATGCATTGGAAACTAAACGCATAGATCTTTAACTTGGAGGGTAGATCATCCCATAATTCTAAGTAAGTTGAGAGAAAAGTTAGTAACATTTGACCTAATGTTTAAGTAAAATTATGAAGCTAAGTTGCCACAACTTTTATCAACTTTTGTCTCATAGCTAATTTGACTTCAACACTTATGATATAGATATTATATGATTCAAATAACTTAAGACACTACCTCTTGAGTTTATTAAGCACCTCTAGGTTTACCCGAAAATACGGCTGACAACATTCTTGATTCATTTAACTTCTAATACTTGTTAACCATCCTTATACACCTTTGTATCAATTAAGACCAATAGGATTAACTTCTTATCATCTCAAAGATAATCTCTTCATGGATTTACTTCGACTACCTTATGGTATGAGCTAACATACATGAATATAGGTTGTAACACCGATACTCTAAAATGCACTTCTGTGGTGGAAAGACCTCCAAACGGCTCAAATCCAACAAAAATAACCTCAAGGCACAAATAAAACACATAAGAAACTGTTCTGGATTATAAAGTCTCAATCTTTAACAACATCCAACAATTGGCCAAAAGTCGATCCCCGAGCCCGCACCTTGGAACCCAACAAATTTTACAAAATCTGGATACCCATTCCAATATGAGTTCAACCAAACAAAATTTATCAAATTCCGATAACATTTGGTCCTTTTCATGATTTTTCATTTTAGAATTTTTTTTTCAAAAACTAACATTTCCCTCAACCCTAAACACAAATTAAAGGATAAAACGAAAATAGATTCATGGAATGTGTTAGATTTTAGGTGAATAACACTTACCCAATCAGTTTGCTTGAAAAATCCCAAAAGAAGTTCCCAAATCCGAAGTTAAAAACTCAAAACATGAAGAAAATGGTCGACCCTCGATATAAAGGATTCTGCTAGGACTCCCGCATCTGCGGTCAAGAAACCGCATCTGCGGGACCCCATTTGCGAGAATGAGAACGCATCTGCAAATTTGGGCTTATTGTTCTAGGAACGCATATGTGACTATACAGCCGCACCAGCGGCGCTGCAGAAGCGAAAGGGAAACCGCAGAACCGTAAATTCTCTGCAGGTGCGATCCTGGACCGTAGAAGTGGCCATCGCACCTGCGTGCCAACATTCACAGAAGCATGCAAGCTCCCAGGCCTTCATTACTGTATAAGAGGCAAGGCTCATGCAGAAGAGGAGCCACACCTGGGCTCCAAGGTTGCAGGTGCGAAAACACCAGAACTAGACCTGTTCAAAACTATGCAAAACATATGAACCTCATCCAAAACGCACCTGAGGCCCCCGGTACCTCGTCTAAACACACTAACAAGTTCTATAACCTAAAACGGACTCACTCAAGGTCTTAAATCATATCAAACAATACCGAAAATATAAATCGCACCAAGAATCGAACTATGAACTTCCAAATATTTCAACTTTAAAAACTTGTGTTGAAACCATCAAATCAACTTGGAATGATGCCATTTTGCAGACAAGTCCAGAATGACATAACAAAGCTGCTCCAACTCTCGAAATTGCATTTTGACCCCGATATAACAAAGCTCAACTATGGATCAAACTTCTCTATTTTCCAAACTTCAACTTTTCCCGAAATACCTTATTACCCCACGGGCTTCCAAATCCTAATCCGGACGCACGCCTAAGACCCAAATCACAATAGGAAGCTATTGAAATAAATTTATTCCGAAGCCATTTACTCAAATGTCCGATTTTGGTCAAATTCTCACCGCAAGCTTCCAAAACTAGGATCCTTCTTCCAATTCGATTTAGAATCCTCCGGTAACTGAAGTCAACCATATACACAAGTCGATACACATAATGTGAAGTGTTCTAGGCCTAACACCTCTGAACAAAACTTAAATTCTTAAAACGACTAGCCAGGTCGTTACAGTCGTGCATGACACTAAGGTTACCAAGCTTAGCTAATTGTCTAGATACAGTCTTGACATAAACTTCACAGCTTTGTCCGCTGACATCCTAGTCTTGACGTAAGGTGGTGGGATGGCTAGACGACTAAGTTTATTTATATTTGGATGCCTTGATGCTTCCTTGGCCAAAAGACGTGCTACTTCATTCCCTTGGCAGAAGTTATATCTGATCACTTGCATGTCACACATAAAGTCTTTCATTATTTTAATATCATTAAATGAGATGAAACTGATGCAAATTAATAATAAAATCTTAAATTTAAAAATAGTATAAAGTGGTCGAAATTGAAAGTGCTTGAATGGAGTTAATAATAAAGACTTCACCAAAAGTAATGGAGAAATCAAAGCCCTAAAAAGCAGAAAAATAATTAAATCATCAATTCTAAATATTAGAAAAATATTTAAAGTATTTTTTCAAATATTTAAAAAATAATTAATGACTATTTTGTCATATGAACTTTAATTTTAAAGGACAAAAAAAGCGAACAACTTTTTATTAATGACCTTCGTACTTAAGGCATACATTTTGTGCGTATATCTTTATCAACAACTATATAATTATTTAACAATATAGAAATATTATAAATAACATATTTAAGTTATTAAATAAAAATATATATAAGTTCTTGAAATAATGAATATTTATATTGTTGATCTAGGCGAGAAGTAAAATAAATAAAAACTTTTTTCAAAAAAATATTAAATTATATTTAATTCTAAAATATAACTAACTAAAAGAGAAAAATAAATTCAAGATAAAATTAAATTGAAGGCGAGAAGTAAAATAAATAAAAATAAATTTCAAAAAACTAGTAAATTATATTCTTAAAATATAACGTAATTAAAAGAGAAAAAAACTTTTCAAGATAAAATTAAACTGTTTTAAACTCCAAAAATTCATAACATAAAAATTCGTATCTATTTTCTTCAAATAAACAAAGTTGCTGTAGTTGTTCAATTTTTGTCATGATCTTAAATCAACCCGATCGTAATGGCGCCTATGGCAACTAGGCCAGCCAATACAATTCCCAAATCAACCACTATTCTATAAGAGTCATTTTCAAGCCAATAATTAATACGAAGTCTCATAATATAAGTCTAAATAACCTGTGTGGAATAAATACACAGCCCCATATCGGGATGTCACAAGTCACGAGCAACTACAACTCTCTCTCAATAGAGTAAAATCTAAATAAGAATGGAAGACCATACTAGATAAAGCTAGGGAAGATATGAGGGAGAAGAACAGGGCTGTGAACGCCATGCAACTACCTTGTCGACTTCAAAATCTGGCTGATTGAACAATCACTGCTTGTAATCACGACCAGCAACTCCTGGATTTGCACACAAGTTGCAGAAATTAATGTGAGTACACCAACTCAGTAAGTAATAAAAGTACATGAAAGCTGGGCAGTAAGAAATAACATAATTTCACGTCATAACACTACAACAAATACAGTACATTGCTCAAAACTGTACAAAATCATTTATCTGGTAAACAAGCCCAATTTCAGTAAAACCTTTCCTTTTTAAAACATCTTTCAATAGATTCAAACGAGTGATGAATACAGTGAGTAAAAGGAGAAATGTAAATGGCCCTTCGGGCAATACATGAACCATAAACCGCCGATCGGGAATAAATATCAAATGAACCAGCCCCTCAAGCTACCTCACAGTCACTCGTAATTAGCCCCTCGGACTACAACATAAATCAACAACAGCCCCTCGGGAAAATATCACATCAGTCACACTGGGTACCGGTGATCATTGAGGGTGTGCAGACTCCGAAGAGACTCCTACAGCCCAAGTGCTATAACAAGCCATCTCACGTCATAAATCAATCAGGCCCTCGACCTCAAAATATCATGAATCAGTAACAACTTGTTGCAGCGTGCAACCCAATCCCATAATATCCTCACAACACATGCCCTCTGCCTCACTACGTCAGAAACCTCTCAAGCCACTCGGGCTAACACTAAACATGATGCTCAGCTCAAAATATCATTTAAAGTATCAAAATGGAGCAAAATATGGCTGATTTATGAAATTAGTAAAATACATCATGACCGAGTACAAATATTAAGTCAAAACGGTGAGGAAAAATAATAAAAATCCCCTAAGGTCCAAAACAGTTGCACGAGGCCCACAATATGTCATCCAGCCCAAAACACAGTAATACTTCCAAGAAAATAGTAATAAAATAGTTTTCAATCAAATACGTGACATAATAGTCGTACTGGACGGACCAAGTCACAATCCCCAATGGTGCATGACCCCACACTCGTTAACTGACGTGTGCGTCACCTCAAAGTAGCACAACGATGTGAAATATGTGAAATATCGCGAGCTATGGGCCTCCTCCAGAATCAACTCCCGAAGCCCATCTACATTGGACACGCATATCCAGCCCTGAATCCTCAATACCCCATCATCACCAATAGTCACATCTCTTGCATCATCGTGCTGAACTCGGTCCTTAAGGACAAGCAAATGAGGATCATCATGTTGGCACTCTCTGATGCGATCGAACAAAGAAGACCAAGAAACCAAATAAGCTAAGACCCGACTGGGGTCCAAAATATCCAAACTCACAAACCGATTGGCCAAGGCCTGAATATTAACCAGAAAATACCTCTCCCCAATAGGAATATACACCAAACTATGCATACTCACCATCTTCCTACTCGAAGCATCGGCCACCACAATGGCCTTTCCCGGGTGATACAAGATAGTGATATCATGATCTTTTAGTAGCTCCAACCATCTCTGTTTCCTCAAATTGAGATCCTTCTATTTAAACAAGTGCTAGAGGCTATGATGATCAGTAAACACCTCACAAGTTTCACCATACATGTAATGCCTCCAAATCTTCAACGCGTGAACAATGGAAGCCAACTCTATATCATGAACATGGTAGTTCTTCTCGTGGGGCTTCAACTATCGAGAAGCATAAGCAATCAGTCTACCCTCCTGCATCAACACACACCCAATATCAACTCTTGAAGCATCACAATGCACTATCTATGAACTTGAAGTTTATGGCAAAACTAACACTGGAGTTGTGTTCAAGGCAGTCATGAGCTTTTGAAAGCTCGCCTCACCCTTACCGACCACATGAATAGAGCACCCTGTTGAGTCAATTTGGTCAAGGGTGATGCAATATATGAAAATCCCTAAACCAACCGATTGTAATAACCCGCCTAACCAAGAAAGCTACGAATCTTTGTGGCTGAGTACGGTCTGGACCAACTCTAAACTGCCTCTATCTTCTTTGGATCAACCTGAATACCGTCACTGGACACTACGTGCCCCAAGAAAGCCAATGAACTGAGCCAAAACGCATACTTCGAGAACTTTGCATAATGTTTCTCCCTTAAATTCTCGGCGTGCTCCTCCTAATTACACGAGTATACAAAATATCATCAATGAAAATTAAGGCCGAAACACGTTGTTTATCAAATGCACGAACATTGCTGGGGCATTGGTCAGCCCAAAAGACATCACAAGGAACTTATAATAACCATATCGGGTCCTGAAAGCTGTCTTAAGAATATCCGAGTCCATAATCTTCAACTGGTGATAACTTGAATGGAGATCAATCTTGGAGAACACTCTCGCTCCATGAAGCTAGTCAAATAACAGCCAATACGAGGCAAAGCATACTTGTTCTTTACTGTGACCTTGTTCAACTGCCTGTAATTAATGCACATCTTTATCGTTCCATCCTTATTCTTCACAAATAGAACAAGCGCACCCCAAGGCGATACACTAGGCAGAATAAACCCCTTATCAAGGAGTTTCTGAAGCTGTTCCTTCAAGTCCACCAATTCCATACGGTATGATGGAATAGAAATGGTTTGAGTACCTGGCACAAAATTAATACCTCAATATCCCTGTCCGATGAATGCCCGGTAGGTCTGTAGGAAACACATCAAGAAAATTGCTCACTACAAAAACAGAATCAGTGTTAGGATTATCTACATTGACATCCCTCACAAAGGCAAAGTATGAAAGACAACCTTTCCCAACCATCAGATAGGCCTTCAAGAACGAAATTACCCTACTAGGGACAAAATTAGTCGAACCTCGCCACTCAATCCATGGCACACCTAGTATAGCCAATGTCACTATCTTAGCATGATGACCCAAAATAGCACGACACAGATATAACCAATCCATGCTCAATATTACATCAAAATCGACAATACAAAGCAACATAAGGTCCACTCGAGTCTCCGGACCCCTAATAGTCACCACACATGACCGATATATATGGTCTACAACAACAGTGTAGCCCAACAACAGTATCGCCCACAAGGGTAGATACACAAACAGATGAAATAAGAGACTCACGGGGCATATCCAAATAACAAGCAAAATACGATGGCACATATGAAAAAGTGGAACCAAGATCAAATAACAAAGAGGAATATCTGTGGCAAAATGAGACAATACTTGTAATCACAGCATCTCAAGAAATAGCATCGGGTCTAGCTGGGAGTGCATAGAAACGGGCCTGACCACCACCTGATCGACCTCCCACTCTGAAGCCACCCCTAGCTAACTGTCTTCTATCCCTAGCTGACTAGACCGGTAGTGAAGTAGCAAGTGTTAAAGCGGATGGTTGACTCTTCTGTTGAGATGAACCCCCAAGGTGACGAGGATACTTCCTCCATATATTCCCCAAATCTCCACACTCATAATAGCTCCTTGGTTGTGGAGACGGGGACTGAAGGGATCCACTAGAACCGGAATGACCTGTGGAATGACCTGGCATGGATGAACTGTGAACTGATGGAGATAGGACGAAATGTTGGCTGGTAGAGCACTAAGTGATAAATGGCCCTGAAGACAACTGTGAGAACCATGGCCTAATGATGCCCCACAATGTTTTGGGTGGACTAACTGAGCATGTCTGAATGGGCGGCCTCTGTCATGCTGAAACTGACGTCTCGAAGGAGCACCACCGAAACTGCCAGATCCTTGAGGACTCTTCGTCTCCCTCTCATCTCACTCCTGGCGACGAACTGACTCAATATCTCGAGCAATCAAAAGACGCATCTGACACTATCTCTCTCTCTCTCTCTGGTCATGATAATTTGAAGCAAATATGTGAGGCCATAAACGAAACTCTTGATCCTATATCTATATGTGGGAACCAAATAAACAAAATAAAGAGCTAATCTGAGAACCTCATCTCATACTGCATCACAGTCATATAACCTTGACGCAACTGCTCAAACTGCCTGCCTAGCTCTTCCCTACGAGACTTGGCACATACTTATCCAAAAAGAGAACGGAGAACTGCTGCCAGGTAAGGAGCGCTGCACGAAAAGGCTTACGCCTCTCATAAGCCTCCCACCAGGTGAAGGCAGCTCCAAAGAACTAAAATGTTGTAAATGCTACCCTGCTGGTCTTTAGAATACCCATTCTTTGAAGAATCCTCTAACACTTATCCAAGAAACCCTGGGCATCCTAGGACTCTGCACCCCTAAAAGTTGGAGGCTGAAGTCTACTAAACCTCTCCAATCGATGCTGCTCGTTGTTAGGCATAACTGGAACCACATAATCCTGGGATGGTGCAACCGGCTGGGCTGGATGTACCCCCGTTGTCTGAAGTCCCTACACAACCTACTCAAGTGTACGGGTATCTGGAGTCTGAGTACCTCCCCTAGCCTAAGAAGTAGTTGCGTCCACAGTAATTGAGGACGCCTGAGCTAGGCCAGTGCACACTGGTCGAATCTGGGCCAGGGCCTCCTGAAGGCCTGGTATCACAATAGGCACAGTCAGTGCTACCGGAGCGTCCACAACAGGGACCTGATCATGAACTGAGGCGGCGGGTGGATCTGTAGGTGCTACCTTAGTTTTCGTGCGGGCTACACCCCTGCCACTACCACATCCTCGACCGCGTCCTCAGCCTCTAGTGGCCCCAGCTTGTGGTACTGGTGGTCGTCCATCCTGACTGGTTGCATGTGTCCTCACCATTTATGAGAGAATAGAATAATAGAAGTTTAGTTATCATAATCAACAGATTCGCATGATTGGATTTCAAGAATGTAAAGTTTTTTCTAAACGTTCTGTAGCCTCCCGAGGATAAGTACAGATATCTCTGAATCAATATATGAGACTCTACTAAACATGTTCATGAATAGCGAGATCTACGTAACCTAGGCTCTGAGACCAACTTGTCACGACCCTAAAACCGACCTAGTCATGATGGCGCCAATCGTGAAACTAGGCCAGCCGACATAATTCCCAAATCAACCATTATTCTATAAGAGCCATTTTCAAGCCATTAATTAATAAGAAGTCTTATAATATAAGTCTAAATAACCAGTACAAAATAAATACACAGCCAGACATCGGGGTGCCATAAGTCACGATCAATTAAACTCTGTCTCAATACAATAAAGTCTAAATAAGACTGGAAGATTATGCTAGATAAAGCTAGGGAAGATATGAGGGAGAAGAACAGGGTTGTGAATGCCATGAAACTACCTTGTTGACTCCGAAATCCTGCTGAATAAACAATCATTACTCGAAATCGCGACCCACATGTCCTGTATATGCACACAAGGTGTAGGGAGTAATGTGAGTATATCAACTCAGTAAGTAATAAAAGTAAATGAAAGCCGAGTAGTAATAAATCACATAATTTCACGTCATAACACTACACCAAATACAATACATTGCTCAACACAGTACAGAAACCATTTATCTTGTAAACAAGCCCAATTTTTGAGTAAAACCTTTCCTTTATAAAATATTTTTCAATAGTTTCAAACGAGTGATGAAGAGAGTAAGTAAAAGGATAGAAACATATATGGCCCCTCAGGAAAAATATGAACCGTAAACCTCCCATCGGACAAAAATATCAACAAAACTAGCTCCTCGGGCTACCTCCCAATTACTCGTAATCAGCCCCTTGAGCAAATATCACATCACTCACACAAGGTACACGTGCTAACTAGGGGTGTGAAGACTCAGATGAGGCATGTACAGCCCAAGCGCTATAACAAGTCATCTCGTGGTATAAGTCAATCAGACCCTCATCCTCATAATATCATGAATAAGTAATAACCTACTATAGCGTGCAACCCAATCCAATAATATCCTCAACCTAACTTAGTCAGAAACCTCTCAAGCCACTCAGGCTAACAGTAAAACATGATGCTCCGCTTAAAAGATCATTTAAAGTTTCAAAATGGAGTAAAATACAGCTTAGTTATGAAATTAGTAAAATACTGCATGACTAAGTACAAATATTAAGTCAAAATAGTGAGGAAAAAAGGTAAAAAGCCCCTAAGGTCCAAAACTGTTTGCACAAGGCCCAAAATATGGCATCCAGCCCAAAACACAGTATTACTTCCCAAAACATCAAAAGTTTTCAATCGAATATACGACATAATAGTCGTACAGGACGGACCAAGTCACAATCTCCAGTGGTGAATGACCCCACGCTCGTCATCTAACGTGTGTGTCACCTCAAAGTAGCACAACAATGTGAAATTCGGGGTTTCATCATTACTTACAATCATTACATTCATCAAACCAATTCACACTCTATCTCACTATGCCTTTTCCTCTCGAATCAGCCTCCAATTGCTCCAAATCTAACCAAAATTAGTATGTTATCATCAACATATGCTAAGGGAACAAAGCCCACGGGAAAAATAATCAAATTACATTAAAATCCCAAAATTGGTCCAACCTGACCCCTGAGCCCACGTCTCGAAATCCGATAAAAATCACATCAATAGAATTCTTAATCCTTCCACGAGTCCATAAATACCAAGAACATCAAAATTGGACCTCAAATAGCCCATCGAATCCCTAATTCACACTCTCTAATTTCAAGCCCTAACTCCCCAATTTTATGTTTTAAATCCCACAAATTTCAAGTCTAATTAACTATAAATCACCATAGAATCGAGTATTGAGTTTAAAAATCTTACCCTCCAAGTGTTTCCCTTCGAATACCTCTTCAATCCATCTCAAAAAGCTTCAAAACTGCTCAATAATGGTGAAACATGACTAATAATCGTGATGATCCCTTTATAAACATTCTGCCTAGGTGATATTTTCCCAATTTGTGAACGCGGTCAAAGCCTCATGTTTACGAAGAGAAAAGATTCTAGTGATCAAAATCCTCTTTCACGAACACGAGCTCCATCTCGCGAACGCGAAGCTTCAGCTGCCCAAGTCATCGCGAAAGTGACACCTCCAATGCGAACGCGACGAACAAACTTCTGGGGGTCCAGCTGCTCCATGTTCCTCTGCACGAATGTGTCCAGCTCCTCGCATTTGCAGCCTTTCAGTGGCCATTCCTTCGCGAATGCGAAGAACAATTTTCTGCAACAAAATACTAGCAATCTGTAACTCTCCGAAACAAGAATTTGGTCCGTTAACCACCCGAAACTCACACGAGGCCCTCAGGACCTCAACCAAACATGCCAAAACATCCCATAACATCATTCAAACTTGTTTCAACCTTCGAAACGATCAAAACAACATCAAAATATCAAATTACCCCCGGATTACAGCCTAAGAATTCCAAAACTTTCAAATTCTGCATTTGATCAAAAAGTCTACCAAGCTTCGTCTGAATGACCTGATATTTTGCACACACATCCCAAATGACAACGGACCTACTCCAATATCTGAAATTCCATTCTGACCCCTATATTAGAATCTCCACTACCAACCGGAAAATGCCAAAATTTCAATTTCGCCAATTCAAGCCTAAATCTACTACATACCTCCAAAATACATTCCGATCACGCTCCTAAGTTCCAAATCACCTAAAAGCTATTCGAACAATCAGAATTGATATCTGAGAGATTTTTTCACATAATTAAACATTCGGTTGACTTTTCCAACTTAAGCTTACTCAAGAGAGACTAAGTGTCTCATTCCTTTCCAAAATCACTCCGAACCCGAACCAACCAACTCGATACCATATAAAACAGTTGAATAAGGCATAAAGAAGAAAAATGGGAGAAATGGAGTAGTAACTCATGAAACAACCGGTCGGGTCGTTATTATTTTTTCTGTTACTTTCTTTGAATCGTATTGGCTTCTAGTGAGATATTAAAGATTTGAGTTTCTAAATGTATTTCAATGTAAGTTAGTTAATATCTTTGGTCCTAAATTAGAAGTTTACGTTATACATGGAAGACATTTAGTTGATTTTAATGTCCTAATATTAGGGTTTTCTATGTAGTAATTTAATTATGGAAAGTTTTAATAAATACATTTTTATTTGATTTCAAAGATAAATGAAAATTTTATCTATTTTAAGTTAAGGGCAAAAAGGCGAATGATATTTTGATAAGGGCCTTCATGCTTTTATATATAGTGTGTGTGCGTGTGTATATATATGTGTGTGTATATATATATAATCATAAAAAAGAAGAAAATAGAAGAGTCCTTAAACTTAGCATCTCATTCTCTCTCCTTCAGCAACCCCCTCCTAAAAATTTGAGTTTCATCAATTTTTAAAAAGATTTAACATTTAGTTCTCTCTCCCTCATACTTATCATCCAAAATCAATACTTATGTCACAATGTAAACAAAAGTGGCAAAATTGTTTTCTATAAAATTGCATCAACAAATGTTCTCCGTCGAAATCCATTAAAAAGCTTCTAAACTTTAAATTCACTATTCAAAATTTATAAATTTGTGATTTGTTTGGATTGGGTTTTCCTGCAAATGATGGAGAATATAAATTGTTGTTTATATCTCAAATTTTAGGAAAAGTGGTTAAGTTTAGAGTAGGTTTTACATAAAATTTCATATTGAACTCGAAGAAAATGAAGTTGCAGGTATTGTTAATAATTGTACAATTAATGTATCATAGTTGTTTTAGAAATATATGTTACTTGTATCTGATATATTAATACCTAAAATAATCTTCGGTACAATACCATCAATTATAATACAATATTGTATCAAATTTTAAGTTTAGGGTTGTGATTGAAACTTGAAGAAGATGAAAATCACAACTGTGTCACAATTGTATGAGAATTGTGTTAGTATTGTATCATTATTCTTTTAGTTATTAATTTACAATACAAGTTAGATACAAGTATGACACATTTAATTACGATACAATTATGGTTTAGGTATTGATGTATCATACACAATTATGATATAACTGTGCGTAAAGATCTGACTAGTCATTTTATGAGTTATTTTATAGCCACGTATTTGCTATTTCTGCTTCTTTTGTGTATTGTTCAACTATATTCTATCGTATTGTGTTGGTTTTTTCGGGTTCGGAGTGATCGTGGAGTGGAATGAGATAGTTAGTCTCTTATTTAGAAACTTAGGTTGAAAAAAGTCAACCGAAAGTTGGCTTATGAGTAGAAGGTCTCAGATGTGAATTCTGATGGTTCAGATAGCGGTGATTTTGGAATTGGGAGCGTGTTCGGAATGTATTTTGGAGGTCCGTGGTAGATTTAGGATTGAATTGGCAAAAATAAAAATTTGGCATTTTCGGTTGGCAGTGGAAATGTTGATATCGGGGTCAAAATGAAATTCTAGAAATTAAAGTAGGTCTTTGTGTCATTTTTAACATGTGTGCAAATTTTTAAGTCATTCAGATGTAGTTTGATAGGTTTTGGCATCATTTGCATAATTTGGAAGTTTGGAAATCCTTAGGCTTGAATTCGAGGCTGATTTGGTGTTTCGATATTGTTTTGAGTGTTCTGAAGGTTGGAATACGTTTGAATAGTGGTATATGACTTGTTGGTATTTTTGATTGGGGTCATGAGGGCCTCGTGATGAATTCAGATGGTTAACGGATAGATTGACTTGGTTTAGGCAGCTGAAGTTGCTGCTTCTATCCTTTCCGCACCTGTGAATTGGCGACTGCATGTGTGAGGTCGCAGATGCATGAGGAAGGCCGCAAATGTGGTTTTGGATCAGTTGCAGCTTGATCGTAGGTGCAGTGGCTGTATCGCACCAGCGAGGCCCACATGTGTGGGCATGTAGCCGCAGATGCGGAATGTGTGCGAATAAGTGGAATCCGCAGGTGCGCGCTTGTTTGACTGCAGATGCAGTAGTGTAGGTTGCGCTCATTGGACCGCAGGTGCGAGTCTCTTGGGCAGAAACTATAAAAGCCTCACTTCGCGAATTATGTCATTTCTTCACCATTTTGGACGAGTTGGAGCTAGGGGGACTGTGATTTCAAGAGGGAATTAAGTGTTTCCAGTGAGGTAAGACACTAGGACCTTGTATTTTGTGTTTATGGTGATTATTCCTTTGTATAATCATGATATTAGTGGGAAAATTGGAGAATAAATTGGGAGATTAGGGCTTGAAATTGGAGAGTTTAAATTGGGGATTTGAGGGAGCATTTGAGGTCCAATTTTGATGGTTTGGTATAGACTCGGGAGTGAAAAGAGTTTCTAGTTTTGCAATTTTTGTTGAATTTCGAGATGTGGGCTCAAGGTCGGGTTTGAGAAAATCTAGGATTTTAAGTCTAATTTGATAATTTTCGTATGGGTTTCATTTCTTTAGCGTGTATTGATGATAATATACTGATTTTGGTTAGATTTGGAGCATTTTGCGGCCGGAGTGAGAGACAGGGGCATCGCGGCTTAGAGTATGACTTAGTTTGAGGTAAGTAACGCTTCCAAACTTGGCTTTGAGGATTCGAAACCCCAAACTTTGCGTTCTGTAATTAAATATTGAGGTGACACAAATGCCAACTGATGGGCGTGCGGGCCTGCACCATAAGAATTATGGCCTGCATCATTCCATGGCACCACTTATTGACTCTTTCTTGTTGACACCTATGTATTGATTATGTAATTAAGTTAATAAGTTGTAAATTATGCTACTTATCATGATAAGACTTCACGGTAACTATTGAGACCCGAGAGGTCCTTTCTTGCTGTCATATCATTATTTTCATTGATATTCTCTACTCAGTCTTGTTCATGCATACTATATCATGTATTAGCCTAGGTTATTGTTATTTGCCAGATTCTGTCATTATTTCAGGCTAGTTTTCGGTATTGTGAGCCCGTGTGTGTGAAACTGGAGAGTTGTGACTAAGTAGGTCGAGAGCCCGAAGTTGAGTGACAGTTATGGGATTGGGCTACGCGCCACAGTGGATTATTGATTATGCCTTCATTGGCTTGTTATAGCACTCGAGCTGAAAAGATCCCCTCTGTAGTCTATACACCCCTAGTGAGCGCAGATGATACTATTGATGGATGGATTTCCCCAGATATGAATTTATTCGAAGTGCTAATATTATTGAGGGGATGAATTTCCCTTGACATGAATTTGTTTGAAGTACTAATACCTGGAGATAGATTTCTCCTTAGGGTTGGAATACCTTTGTTCCTCGGTGCTGGCTGACTTGAAGTCAATGTTATGTATATATGTTCCGTAATAATTTTCCTGGGTCGGATGGCCATATGCGGTACCGATTGGTTGAGCACTTGAGAGTGAGAGCACATTGTGCATTTCCATACATTTCTGGCATTGACATGTAGAGTTTTACTGAGCTTCATACTTTACATTATTCGGATTAGCACTTTCCTTTACTGTCAAGTTAAATATATTAGATTTGCAACATGCTTACTTTTCTGTAATATTTAAATTTGTTATAACTGCTGAGGTTTAGTTCGTCACTACCCCTGAGTCCAATGTTTGGACTTGTTACTTATTGAGTTGGTGTACTCATGTTACCCCATACACCTTGTGTGCAGATCCAGGTATCTCAGTCTACAGTAGTGGTTTTTAACTTTTCCAGATGCAGATTTCACAGGAGATAGCGAGGTAGCTGCCTGACGTCCACAGTTCCGCCGTCCCCCTTTTTATCTTCCCTCTAGTATACTTGGGATATTTCATACTATTTTTGGTCTAGTTGTGTTTCAGAACAAGTGTAGTATTGCTCATGATATAGTGATAGCCGAGGTCGGGCTTGTATTTTCCACTTTATTTGGTTTTAAATTTATATCTATTATGGAATATTAGGTAAAAAAAGGCACTATTTAAGCTTTAAATGAAATGTTGAACTATTTTGAGATTGTGTTGGCTGGCCTAGTTTCACGATAGACATCATCACGACCGGGTCGGTTTTGGGGTCGTGACAAGTTGGTATCAAAGCCTAGGTAATAAAGGTCTCACAAGTCATAAGCAGGTTTAGTAGAGTCTCGCGGATCGGTACGGAGACATATGTACTTATTGTCGGGAGGACTTAGAACCTTTAGGAAAAACTTCATATTCTTGAATTCTTGTCATACGAATCCGTTGACTCTAGTAACTAAACTTTTGTTATTCTATTCTCTCACAGATGGTGAGGAGATGTGCTACCAATCTGAACAGGCAACCACCACTTGGGCCCACTAGAGGCCGAGGTCGCGATTGTGGCTATGGTAGGGGCAGGGGTGTGACCCATACAACAGATAGGGCAGCGCCTGCAGTTCTACTAGCCGCCCCAGCTCATGATCAGGTTCTAGTAGGGGATGTTTCAGTAGGACCAGCTCAGGAACCGGTTGTGCCTATTGTTATTCTAGGTCTTCAGGAGACCATGGCTCAGATCTTGACCGTGTGCATTATTCTTTCTTAGGCGGTCACGGTTTCTATCGCATCAACTATTTTCCAAGCGGGGCAGGCACTAAAACTTTTGCCACTCATACACCCGAGCAGGTTGTTCAGGGACTGAAAATGCTGGAGGTACCACCAGCCCAACCGGCTGCACCTGCTCGGGATAATGTAGTAGCAGTTATGCCCGATGATGATCAGCGTTGATTGGATAGGTTTGGTACACTTCAGCCTCCGACGTTTAGTGGTGTAGAGGGCGAGGATGCCTAGGGTTTCTTGGAAAAGTGTTAGAGGATGCTATATACAACGGGTATTCTAGAGACTAGTATGGTCTCATTTACTACTTTTCAACTTTCTGGAGGTGCTTTCACCTGGTGGGAGGCTTATGAGAGGCATAAGCCTGTTGGTGCAGCGCCCCTTACCTAGCATCAGTTCTCCATTCTATTCGTGGAGAAGTATGTACCGCATTCCCGCTGGGAGGAGTTGCGCACAGTTTGAGTAGTTGCGTTAGGAAGAGATGACCATGACATAGTATGAGATGAGATTCTTCGAGTTGGCCTATCATGTTATCTAGCTAGTTCGCACGGATAGGAAGAGGATAAGGAGGTTCCTTGATGACATCACTTATCAGCTACAGATTTTTCTAACTAGGGAGAGGGTATCTGGAGATTCTTTTAAGGAGGTGCTTGACATAGCCAGAGAGATAGATTCATTTCATCGTCAGGATCAAGTTGAGCGGGAGGCCAAGAGGCCTCAGGGATCTAGTAGTTTTGTTGGTGTTCCTTCGAGAGGTCAGTTTCAGCATAACAGAGGCTGTCCATTTAGACATGCTCAACCAAATCATTCGAGTCACCATGGTGGATCATCTGGCCATGGTCCTCAAAGTTTACATCAGGGTCACTCATCTGTCAGTGCCCTTCCATCTTGGAGTTCGACTCATGCACCATTGGTTCAGGGTTCATCTATGCATGGTTCTTCTAGTGTGTATCCCCTAGTGGCCGGTAGAGGTTGCTTCGAGTGTGGAGATCTGGGTCATATCAAGAGGTTTTGTCCCTATCTTACGAGAGGTTCATCATAGCATAGGAGTCAGCCTTCGTCTTTATCACCAATTACTTCCCCACATGCTTAGCTAGATCGGGGCGGAGGTTAGTTAGCTAGGGGTCGCCCTAAAGGGGGAGGCTGATCTGGGGGTGGTCAGGACCATTTTTATGCACTCCCATTTAAACATGATGTTATCGATTCGGATGTTGTGATTACATGCATTGTATCAGTCTGCCATAGAGATGCCTCTATGTTATTTGACCCTAGTTCCACTTTTTCATATGTGTCATCATATTTTTCTCATTATTTGGAGATGCCCCGTGAGTCTCTTACTTTATTTGTTCGTTTATCTACTCTAGTGGGCGATATTGTTTTAATGGATTGCGTATATCGGTCTTGTGTGGTGACTATTAGAGGTTTGGAGACCGGAATGGATCTTCTGTTACTTTGTATGGTAGATTTTGATATGATAGTAGGCATGGATTTGCTATCACGTGTTGTGCTATTTTGGACTGTCATGTTAAGATAGTGACGTTACCTGTGCCAGGTGTGCCATAGATTGAGTGGCGAGGTTCGTTAGATTATGTTCCCAGTAGGGTGATTTTGTTTTTTAAAGGCCCAACAAATGGTTGGGAAGGATTGTCTTTCTTACTTGGCCTTCGTGAGGATGTCAGTGTAGTGACTCCTACAATTGATTTAGTCTCGATAGTGGGGGATTTTCAAGATGTGTTTCCTGCAGACCTGTCGGGCAAGCCACCAGACAAGAATATTGAATTTGGTATTGATTTGGTGCCGGTCATCCAGACCATTTCTATTCCACTGTTTCATATGGCACTAGTGGAGTTGAAGGAGCAGTTTCAGGAACTCTTAGATAATATGTTTATTCGGCCTAGTGTGTCGTCGTAGGGCGCATCTGTTCTATTCATGAAGAATGAGGATGAAGATATGAGGATGTGCATTGATTTCAAGTAGCTAAACAAAGTCACAATCAAGAATAAGATCCTTTGCCTTGTATTGATTATTTATTTGACCATCTTCAGGGAGCAAGAGCAAGATTGATCTCCGATCAGGGTATCACCACTTGAAGATTAGGGACTCGGATAATCTTAAGACAACTTTCAGGACCCGATATGGCCATTATGAGTTCCTTGTGATGTCTTTTGGGTTGATCAATGCCCCAGCAGCTTTGATGCATTTGATGAACAACATGTTTCAGCCATATCTCGACTCGTTTGTCATTATATTCATTAATGATATTCTAGTATAATTACGTAGTCGAGAGGAGCACATCGAGCATTTGAGAGTAGTATTGCAGCGGTTGACAGAGGAGAAGCTTTATGCAAAGTTGTCCAAGCGTGAGTTTTGGCTCAGTTCAGTGGCTTTCTTGGGGCATGTGGTGTCGATTAAGAGTATTCAGGCAAATCCGAAGAAGATAGAGGTAGTTACAAGTTGGCCCGGACTGTCCTCAGCCATAGAGATTTGAAGCTTTCTTAGTTTGGCGAGTTATTACCATCAGTTCATTCTAGAATTTTCATCTATTGAATCACCCTTGACCAAATTGACCTAAAATGGTGCTCCTTTCACGTGGCCGGATGAGTGTGAGGCAAGCTTTCACAGGCTCAAGACTGCCTTGACCACATATCTAGTGTTAGTTTTTCCATCAACTTCAGGTTTATATACAGTATATTGTGATGTTTCTCGGATTCACATAAAGTGCGTGTTGATGTAGGATGACAGAGTGATTTCTTATGTATCTCAACAGTTGAAGCCCCATGAGAAGAACTACCATGTTCATGAATTGGAGTTGGCTGGCATTGTTTACACGTTGAAGATTTGGAGGCATTATCTCTATGGTGTGCCTTGTGAGGTGTTTACTGATCATCGTAGCCTCCATCACTTGGTCAAGCAGAAGGATATCAATTTGAGGCGGCGGAGATGGTTGGAGCTGCTAAAGGACTATGATGTTACTATCTTCTATCATCTGGGGAAGGCCAATGTGGTGGTCGATGCTTTGAGAGGTGGTGTATGGGCAACTTGGCATATATTCCAATTGGGGAGCGGCCTCTTGCAGTTCAGGCCTTAGCCAATCAGTTTGTGAGATTAGATATTTCGGAGCTCAGTCGGGTCTTAGCTTGTGTAGTTTCTCGGTCTTCCTTGTTTCATTGCATCAGAGAGCGCTAGTATGATGATCCTTATTTTCTTGTTCTCAAGGATAGAGTTCAGCACGATGATGCCAGAGATGTGATTACTGGTGATGACGGAGTATTGAGGATGCAGGGCCGGATATTTGTGCCAATATAGATGGGCTTCAAGAGTTGATTGTGGATGAGGCCTATAGCTCACAGTATTCCATCCATCTGGGTGTTGCGAAGATGTATCAAGATTTGATACAGCACTATTGGTGGAGGAGAGTGACGAAGGATATTGTGGGATTTATAGCTCAGTGTCTCAATTATCAGCAGGTGAAATACGAGCATCAAAAACCGAGAGGCTTACTTCAGCAGATGGATATTCCAGAGTGGAAGTGGGAGTGGATCACCATGGATTTTTTAGTTGGACTCCCACGGACTTTGAGGAAGTTCAATTCTATTTGGATGATTGTGGATCAGCTGACCAAGTCTGCGCACTTCATTCATGTGTGTACTACCTATTCTTCAAAGTGGTTAACTGGATTTATATTCGAGAGATTGTTCGCTTGCATGGTATCCCAGTTTCCATCATTTTAGATAGAGGTACTCAGTTCACTTAGCAGATTTGGAGAGCCGTGCAGCGAGAGTTGGGTACTCAGGTTGAGTTGAGCATAACATTTCACACTCAAATGGATGGGCAGTCCGAGTTCATTATTTAGATACTGGAGGACATGATCCGCGCTTGTGTCATTGATTTTGGAGGGTCATGGGTGTGTATATATATATATATATATATATATATATATATATATATATATATATATATATATATATATATATATATATATATATATATATATATATATATATATATATATATATATATATATGCATATGTATTTTTGGTCTTCGAATGGACTAATTTGTGAATGATTGTGTTAGACAAGCAAACTAAAAAAATTAGGAAAGGGGAAAAAATTGAGAGAGGGGGGAGATGAGGGAAAAATAATAATTGAATCCCTTAATTGAAGGCACACGTAATGTGGTGAGAGAGTTTTAATGGGAGAATATATATATATATAATTTATAAGAAAAATCTAGATATTTATTGCAAACTACAAAACCTAAATAAAATAGATAAAGAAGTTTCTATTATAATATACATAAGTGTAAGGCCCCGAAAATTTTGCAAAGTAATCTAGGATTTCGTGATGTCACGTAGGCTAACTATTACACTTTATATGCTATTAACATGGTAGGCATCAATTGAATTTGATAAACAAGTGTATAGTCATATACTAAGAAACGAAGGTTCCGAGGAGAGACCTAAGTGTAAGACAAAGGGGGAAAATTTCATAATAGGCTAAGATTCCAAAGGTACTTGCACTAGTCTATACTTTGAATGAGCATATCTATATATGTATAAGATATTACGTGATGAATAACCTATCAATGAAAGTTCTATTAGTCTAGTTTGTAATGAATCAAACCGTTCGTCATTTGGACATTCGTAGACAAAGTTATGATCAAATTACCAAAGGCTGGAAAAATACGATCCTGTGTTGAATCTGTGACTGCAAATCTGTCGCATTTTTTACTTTGGGATCGTAGATCTATCGCAAATTGGGCTAGTGCTTCCCAATTTAGGGAACCTATTTTGCGATGCATTCTACGACCCACATTCTTGTTTTGTGGTCCATTCTGCAATCGCATACCCAGTTTTAGAGCGTTATTTTTCCTATTTTTATAACCCAGCCAATTTTAATATATAGGCGTCGGGGTTCATTTTGAGGTCAGTTCCTACTAATTTTGAGAGAGATGAGAGAATATAGAGAGAGAAAGAAGTGTCCTAGATTCATAATCACCCATCTTTTGCTCAAGTCTTCAAGAATCAAAGAACCCAATCACATGTTCTTCATCTAAGAGGTAAGTTTCTATACATTAGACTTTAATTTCGAGTTTGGGGTATAAGATGAGTTATTGAGGTATGATTCTTGGGTGTAATAGTATTATGTATACATGCATGTACAAATTAGGTTTGTGGAAAGATTGTTGAACATAAATAAGTAAATATTGGGTTGGGGGAATGACAGAAACCTTGTAAAAGAGATTTGAAATCAAAATGCTCAACTAGTATTTTATAAAATGCTCAAATGAGCCGAAACCATGAATATCTTCCTAATTTGCGTTCAATTTTATTATGTCTCAAAGTAGATTGGGATTGCTAGAATTTTCAAAATGTCGTAGTAACTTAAGGAAAGCTTAAGCAAGGTATTACGGCTAAAACCCCTCTTCTTAAAAATTGAGCTCCCATGGTGTCCATGTATAATTGTATGTCCGGAATTTGATTGACGTAGTATTTGTGGTTTCGAAGGAATTAGTGCTGCAAGAATATATATGTGAATAGTGTGTCCCAATATTTTCAATGTGCTATTTATTGTAATTGGGGATATGTGAAGAATGTAAACTATATGCTAAATTGTCTCGATTTCAAGTCAAGTTAAATTGTGCTTATTATGCCGAATCATGAGAATTCCTCCTTATGCTTATAACTTGAATTGCTCTTGTATGTGCCCATTATAGTAAATTGCAAGTTTGATGTTAAAAGTGAAAGTTATGTGGAATGAGAGTTATGAAATATGACCTAGTGCCAAGTATAATGTGATAATGGTGGCCCCAAGTGCCGATGAACTAATACATGTGAAACCAAAGATTGGTGTGAGATGAATAATGGAAAATGGTAATGTATCGGGGAGACGGCTTAGCAAATCAGGCCTGATCAAATACCATGATATATATACACTTGATGGTAATGTATTGATGATTGAAACTCGAAAGTGTGAATGAAATAATGGTAACATCTCGGGGAGATGGCTTAGCCAATCGCACCGTGATCGAACTCCATCAAGAAAGCGATGGTATTATGAATAGTGATGAAAAGTATTAAAAGCCCCAAACTAAAGCTATGAAAATAATGTGAGAGCTATGTAATTCCTTTTATTTGATGATGTAGTGATTGTTTAAAGCTTTTGTTGTATCCTTACGATTTCTTTGTCCTTGTATGGTTGTTCTTTCTAATGAGATGGTGTTTAGTTATACATACTAGTGTTATTCGATGGTACTAAAGTCCCTTTTAATGAGGGCGCTACGTCTTTAAATGGATGTAGGTGTTTCTATAGCAGGCACTGTTGGTTGCAGCTAGTGCCGCATCATCCTTTCAGCTGATTTGGTGAGCCCCACTTCATTTAGGGGTCCTATTTCATATATTAATCATGTAATCTGTATTTGAGATATAGTCGGAGCCTTGTTGCTGGCATTTCAATATTATTCTTCAGATGTATTTAGAGGCCACGTAGACAAGTTGTGGATAGTGTCGGGTATTGGAATTAAAAATAGAAATATTGATGTTTGGCAATAATGTATAAAACTTTTAATATCTTTAAAATTGTGAATGGAGTTGCTAATGAAAATGAAATGGAAATCATTAATGACATGTTTATAGAATTTGATTATTGGAGTCTATCTCCTATTTATTCATGAATAAGTTTGGGTAGAATAAAACCTAACAAGCTTGCTCAGACAGGTTTACTCTGTTAAGCGCAGGTCGCGCTCCTCAAATTTTTGGGCGTGAAAAACTTGGTATCAAAGCTTAATGTTTTAAAGTGTCCTAGGATGTCTCAGAGTTGTGTCTAGTTAAGACCTTCTTATCGGTGTGTAGTCGACCACATCTATAAGTTGGAGGCTATTTGGACATTTAGGAATTTCACCCTTCTTTGATGCTTCAGATCGTGCAGTAGAACCCAAGATAGGGAACTAATTTCCTCGATATGTCTTGTTCTCCATATGGGTAATCTTGATACCTTAATCCATGAGTTTGAAGCATTAATGAGGTAATTACCTCACCACTTAATTTGAGGGAGATCACCCGGGCGTTTGATAGGAGTATGTATCGAGCTATGGAGGGATGGGTAGAACTTGTTGCTAAGGGGAGTACCCTTGTTCCTATTAATGTCTATGCACCGCCAGATCATGTAGTATATCAGCAAGTTACCTATGTACGTTAGGGATATGGAGTGGAGCGGTATCGATTAAGCTATTTTCCCTATCAACCTAAAGTCATTAAGTAAGTCAAATTGAAATTTCTACTCGTTGTATATGTACATCCATGTTGAAGAATTCTTATAAACATGGTCTTAAAAATGTGTTGAATGACAAAGTATTGCATGTATCCACTATTTGAACGAGACAAATAATTCGTGAATCCACTCTATTACAAATTTTCTTATTTACATTCTTGTGGAATTAAGTTCTATAATTATGTTCTTGAATGGAGTCATGACTCTAGGATTAATAATTCCAACTTGTTTTCCTAAATTTTTAACTAGGGACTATATCCGATGAATTTCTTACAGAATCTTTTTATTTAAATGGACAACATCTACTCACTTGTGCCTATACATGCACCATCGAAAAGTTTACCTATGTGGTGTCAAGTTCCATGCAAAGAATCCCAGCATTGCGTTCCTTCTCGGGTCACTCTTTTACTCAGTTGTGCATATGGCTTATATGGTTTGAACAGTCAACCTACTCTTTTGCAAATATCATCATGAAAGCTTCTCATTGTCTAATAACATAAGAGTATACCTTAACACCTCACATAAGTGAATGTCAATTGAAATGGTCACCGTGCGTATAAAGTCTCTCTGAAAATTGAGATCCTCACATCCCTATCATAGAAAGATCTTGTGTCGACATTACTTTCATGTACATTTGGGACATCCCGCAGTAAGTAGCTCACTTTGTCCTAGTATTATGGTTGCTCGTGGCATGGTCATATACTGCAGTTGGGAGTCAATATAGTTGAAGCATGTCCAGCTTATACCAAATGTTTATTTACTCTTTACATATCCATAACATGTGTTAATTGTGTTCTTTAGTTGGTGAATTCATTTTTTTAGTTTCCCCATGCTTGTTCGATAATAATGGGAGAACATATCCTTCTATGGGTCATTGCAACACTTCCTTTCTCAAAAGGACCCTTACTAGGTTCTTTGTCAATACCAAGCACAACTTTGGGGGTTATTATAGCACAACGCCTATTTCTCATATTTTTCTGTCTTTCATTAGCATCTAGGTAGTTCTCAAGTCAAAATCCATGGGGAACTTATTATGAACATCTACAAACCTTCCATGATCATTTTATACGATCTCGTTGGGTTCCCACCTCACTTCAAGTTCATCAAGGGTTAATAGCATGTCACAATTGCTGAGATTGAATAATCACCTTTCGATAATGGAATACTTTTACATGTGCTAGTCCGACGATCTGCTTATCAGTCTAACTCTCGCCTTTGGTTTTGGGTTGATAGAGGAGCAATACACCTAGTAACACATTCGTAAGCCAAAGCTTTTCTCTTAGTCAAGTCTTATTGTGTCTCCTAATTTGGCCAGTAATAGTTGGTTGTGTAGAAGTGTGCTGTAGTGCTTCATTTTGAAGTAGAGTTGCGAAACATAATTGGATTTTTAAATTCTAGAGCTATACATCACATGACTACATGCAGAGATCTTCTTTAAAAAATGTAGCTTCTCATAATCGCTTTATATTACCACCATTCCTAGTGGTTACAATGTAAAGGTTTCTTCCATAAGGCTCTCTCACTTTCTTTTAATTTGTCTTGCATCATATGTTGTTTACCCGTAATCTTCAATGTGATACTATCTCAATGTCTCGATTAGTTATCCAGCTATATGATCCGATTTAATTAACCTCACTTTTATGTACTCTACAATCACCTTGAGAGTGGGTAAATTTCCCCTTTTCTAAAGAATTCTAATGTCTTCAACTCTGTTTAAGCTTGTTGATTCCAATTGGTGCTCTTAGTTGTGTTGCCGTACTATCTATTTTTATGTGGTAACTCTCCTCAAGAATCTAATTTTATGTCTTATGGCATCAAGGGTTGGGGTATGTTCCTTTTGTTAGGATAAAAAGATATTGCTCGCACTCCTTATGAGATTTTCTCCTAAACAATCATCTACTTGCTCTATTTGTCCTTATGACTAGATAACTTAGGTTACTCTTCCTTGATAAGTGCATCAAGACTTCTCACCCTTTCATATTTATTCATATGGTTGCTTCGAGGCTTTATTCTATACCAGCACGTACTAATTTTAAGTAATTTCTTGCCAATATTGATGACTTTCTATAACTACGAGGGCTTGTCTCATGGGTTTCAAAAATAATGATTTTCCTTAAAGTTCAAGCTTATATTTCCATGATTTCAAACCAAAGTTTGTCCTCTTTTCAAAAGTCTTAAATGGGTTGGATTGGATGGGTTACATGGCCTTCTGCTCACTCGGTTTCTAGGATTATTGACAACGTCATTGCCATGCGTGGGAAATTTTGCTACACATTTTAATTATCTTTCCTCCCGGAGCGTTACGTCAACCATTGGAACTCCTCTAACCAATACATGATTTCATCCCTATGGTAGGATGTCCTAGCTATATGGTTTCACTCGTGAAAGGTTGAGATTAGATGTCTTTAGATTTTTGCACATATTATAGGCATATTGATTTGGAAGACAAGATGTCATATCTTTAGTTATCTCGTATACGACCAACTATCAGGAAGGGTTAACATGTCTGAAATATGATAATCTCATAAGTGTTCAAGTTCTTTTCATCCTCATGGGCTCGTGGCATAGATTCTGCGTGTCAGTTAAAGTTAAGAGTGCAATTCAACTTCATGTATTTTGAAACCCATATCGCATTCAAGGTGCCAAAGTATTCTCATTCTTGATAAACAGATTATCCTTACACTCCAGGAGCTGGATGGGTCATGTACTTGAATATTCCCCCTTAATGATTCATATTGCCAATGTACGAGGTACCCCTAGTCTCATTTGTCTAATAATTGATGTCGTCGCAATGATTAACTATGTCAGTATTGTAAGTAGTAATCTTTGTGTCTCTTACCATATAACCTCGTGAAATACTCTACTCTACTGAGCACATTAATGGGTTCCTGAACAATTCTAGCCCGATTTGAACTCCATTTCTGCTCATTGCATTAAATCTATTGGATATTGAAGTTCAAACATGTCAACGAGTGATCTTCCCCGTATGAGCACATATATCTGATAGGTAACCTTATGGTCAGCTTATGATAGCACATCTTAGATTAACTATCGAAAGTCATCAAGGGTTTAGCGTGAGGGTTCGCCTAGAGATTTAGAGTTTAGAAGGGTGAACAGGTTATTCTCAATATTTTCCCTGGAAAAAGTTATATGAGTTGATAATAAAGGTTACATAAGTGTATTCCACATTAGGCCGCACTAGGAGTATGAAGTTTCCCCATAGTTATTCGCCATATATTTTGTGTATTCACATGTCTATGTCTAAGAAAGTAGGTGGAGATCATTTGTGTATCATCCTGGTTTAAATTATTGAAGGTGAATATTGGTGGATAGTTAGCTTATGCGAGGTGTCTAGCTGTCATCATTGTTAGATAAGTTTAGGGGTTGGGATTGCTTCCCTTAATGTGTTATAGCAAAGCTTATGAGTCGAGGAGGCCACCTTGAAGGCTGAAAGTGTCGTGGAAGTTAAATAGTTTCGCTTGATTGAATATCAATAAGCTTTGACTTGAAAGGTAGCTTATAGGTGTTATAATCTAAAAATGTGCAGTCCATGTGACAGGTGTCGTTATGATAATATAGTGCTTGTAATGTTGAGGTTCATGTTATTGATATATACATTGTGGTGCTTTGTCGAGTTGTCGATGTGTTATTAGGATGGTTTGGTGGTTCTATGGTAGGTGGATAGGCCTAGTTACAAAGGAGACTCTGCTGCAATTTCTGAAAAATTTAGGAGTTACCCAAAATTTAGGGACTTGAGGTAGGTGATAAAAGAGATTTATTATATTAAGCGTTTAAGACGGACTCTACTCCTCATTCGAGTACGAATGATCCTAAGAGGGGGAGAACGTAAGGCCCCGAAAAATTTTGCTAAGTAATCTAGTATTTCGTAATGCCACGTAGGCTAAATATAATACTGCATGTGCTATTAACACGGTGGGCATTAATTGGATTTGGTAAACAAGTGTATGATCATATATTAAGTGAGGTGGGGTCCAAGGAGAGGCCTAAGTGTAAGCCAAATGGGAAACATTTCATAATAGACTAAGATTCCAAAGGTACATGCACTAGTCCATAATTTGAATGAGAATATCTAAATATTTATAAGGTTTTATGTGATGAATAACTTATCCAATGAAAGTTCTTTTAGTCTAGTTTCTAACGCTCCAAACCGTTCATCATTTGGACATTCCTACACAAAGTTATGATCAAATTACTAGAGGCTGGAAAAATGCGATCCTGTGTCGAATCTGCGATCGCAAATCTGTCGCATTTTTGACTTTGCGATCGCAGGTCTATCACAAATTGAGCCAGTGTTGCCCAATTTTGGGCACCTATTTTGCGATGCATTCTGTGGCCTACATTCTTGTTTTTTGGTCCATTCTGCGATCGCAGACCCGATTTCGGAGGATTACTTTTCCTATTTTTATAACCCGACCCCATTTTAATATATAGGCTTTGGTGTTCATTTTGGTGTCATTTCCTACTGATTTTTTAGAGAGATGTGAGAATATAGAGAGATAAAGGAGGGGCCTAGCTTCATAATCATCCATCTCTTGCTCAAGTCTTCAAGAATCAAAGAACTCAATCACATGTTCTTTATCTAAGAGGTAAGGTTCTATACATTAGACTTTAATTTCGAATTTCGGGTATAAGATGGGTTATTGAGGTATGATTCTTGGGTGTAATAGTATTATGTATACATGCATGCACAAATTAGTTTTGTGGGAAGATTGTTGCACATAAATAATTAAAGATTAGTTTGGGGGAATGAAGGAAACCTTGTAAAAGAGATTTGAAATCAAGATGCTCAACTAGCATTTGATAAAATGCTCAAATGAGCTGAAACCATGAATACCTTCCTAATTTGTATTCAATTTTGTTATGTCTCAAAGTGTATTGGCATTGTTAGAATTTTCGAAATATTGTAGTAACTTATGGAAAGCTTAAACAAGGTATGCATGGCTAAAATTCCCTCTTCTTAGAAATTGAGCTCCCATGGTGTCCATGTAAAATTGTAAGTCCGAAATGTGATTGACGTAGTATTTGTTGCTTCGAAGCAATTAGTGTTGCAAGAATATATGTGAAAAGTATGTCCAAATATGTTCAGTGTGCTATTCTTGGTAATTGGGGATATGTGAAGAATGTGAACTATATGCTATATTGTCCCGATTTTAAGTCAAGTTAAATTGTGATTATTATGCCAAATCATGAGAATTCCTCCAGATGCTTATAACTTGAATTGCTCTTGTATGTGCCAATTATCTTAAATTGCAAGTTTGATGTTGAAAGTGAAAGTGACATGAAATTAGAGTTATGAAATATGGCCTAGTGCCAAGTATGATGTGATAATGGTGGCCCAAGTGCCGATGAACTAATACATGTGAAACCAAAGATTAGTGTGAGATGAATAACAGAAAATGGTAATGTCTCGGGGAGACGGCTTAGCCGATCGAGCCGAGATCGGACGTCATGATATATATATACATGATGCTAATATATTGATGATTGAAACTGGAAAGTGTGAATGAAATAATGGTAACGTCTCGGAGAGACGGCTTAGCCGATTGGGCCATGATCGGACTCCGCTCAAGAAAGTGGTGGCATTGTGAATAATGATGAAAAGTAGTCAAATCCCCAGACTAAAGCAATAAAAATATGTGAGAGCTATGTAATTCCTTTTATTTGATGATGTAGTGATTGTTTAAAGCTTTTGTTGAATCTTTATGATTTCTTTGTCCTTATATGATTTTTCATTCTAATGAGATGGTGTTTAGTTATACATACTAGTGCTATTCGATGGCACTCTACGTCTTTAAATGGATGTAGGTGTTTCTATAGCAGGAAGTGTTGGTCACAGCTAGTGCCGCATCATCCATTCAGCTGACCTGGTGAGCCCTACTTGATTAGGGGTCTTGTTTCATCTGTTAATCATGTACTTTGTATTTGAGGTATAGCCGGAGCCTTGTTGCAAACATTTTCATATTATTCTTCAGCTGTATTTAGAGGCTTCGTAGACAGGTTATGGGAAGTGATGGGTATTGGAATTAAAAATAAAAATATTGATGTTTGGCAATGATGTATAAAACTTGTAATATATTCACAATTGTGAATGGAGTTGCTAATGAAAATGAAATGAAATCGTTAATGACATGTTTATAGAATTTGATTAATGGAGTCCATCTCCTATTTATTCATGAATTAGTTTGGGTAGAATAAAACCTAACAGGCTTTCTCAATCGAGTTTACTCGGTTAAGCGCCGGTCGCGCTCCTCGAATTTTGGGGTGTGACAATAAGAAATGAGATTTTACTTCCTATAGCGAACTATTACACCTTATTTATTATAATGTAAAATCATTTTAAAAATATTATTATCTATAGCTACCTTTTATAATTTATAGCAAAATAGGTGTTTATTATATACTCAACCATATAGGCGTCAAAAGCACTATTTGTGTTTTTCTCTCTCTAACTTTCAGTTAACACACATTCTCTCTCAAATCACAACAAGATTTTTCTTTTTTTTTTCTCTCTCTATGAACTCTCTCTCACACAACAAGATTGTAGGAACAAATTTTTCAGAATTGATCCTCAACGTTTTTGTTCCAAATTTTCATGGTAATTGGTAAAGTTTTGAGCCGATTCACGCCAAATTACTCTGCCATTCTTCTTTTTCTCTTTACTCTTTTTTTTTAAAATTTTTTTTCGTCATTGTTAGGTTTTGACGAAGAAACATCAAATTTCGTTTCAATGGTTGATTCAACAACTTTGAAGGCTGTTACACGAGGTATACTCACTAAAAAACTTAATTTTGATCGTCGGCATCATAATCCACTATTGGCTCATCCTCTTAGGCGAACAGATATGGCCGTGGCTACACCGGAGAAGATTCAAGGGCTTGTGTTTTTGTTCATCTACTCTTTTAGTTTTAATACAATGTATATAGTATTTTGCTTGGCCGGAAAGTCCATCTCCGACGAACATTCTTTCTTTTTTTTTTTTTGCTTTTTAGTCACATACAATGATACAACTACATCATATTATGTACAAATATACGCAAATACATTGTATTTTTGAAAAAATACATTATTTTTTCGCTTGTATTTATGTATTTCGAAGGTCTGTAATTTTATTTTTAATAGAATTTTTTTTTATAATTTTTTGTTGTTTGAATACAATCGAATTATATACAGTGAATTGAATACAATGTATAATAGTGAATAATGAGAATTGAATACATGCATATAATCGAATTGAATAGATAGGTATACACCATATTTATTGATTACCCCATTATATTTATAAATATAGTCGCACAAATATATGAAATACAATATACTAGCAATGAATTTTATGTAGAATAGGAGTGATACACGCTAATTGAACCTTTTTCTATTGTTAAACAGTTGGATTCAGCTATTTTTAGGCGAATTTCGCTATTGTATTTATAAATATAGTGACGCGAATACGATCGCACAACTGGATTCCCCTATCTTTTAGGAGAATTACCCTACTAATTCATGAATATAGTAGCGTAAATATGCACAGCTGGAATCCTCTAATTTTTAGGCGAATTCTTCTACTGCGCGAATGCAGTAGCGTAAAAAATAAATAATAACTATATGAAATAATTATGTATATGGTAGTTATAGAAAGTTAATAGTCACTAAACAAAAGAGGTTTCTAGAAATTCCCCTATGAGAAAAACTCCCTTTTTTGTTGGGTATACTTGGCTAGAGCAACCTAAGTATGTAATTGGCTATTCACTGAACTTCTGATCAATTTAGGAAAAATGACGTCTCGTAACCCAACATGCAAACATTCATTTTGCTGTGCGACGCAAGAACTCGGGGGAAAAGTGTACGGTTAACCACTAATATATATATATTTACTTTTTAGTCACTATTTAAATTGTCTTTAGTCTTCAACCACTATTTTAATAAACTTTACATGTCTGGACAAAAATACCCTTTTGCTCATAAAGTTCAGGACCAATTGTCCTTAACTTTTAAACTTGCAACTCTAAGTTTAGGACTTTAGAATACATGTCCTTAACTTTTGAACTTGCAACTCTAAGTTCAGGACCGCCCGTCCTTAATTTTTATGCTTGTAACTCTAAGTCAAAGACCACCTGTCCTGAACTTTTGAACTTGTAAGTGTAAGTTCATGACCTATTGTACTTAACTTCTGAGGTTGTTAGTCTAAGTTCAGGACCAAATATCCTTATCTTTTGAACTTGTAACTGTAAGTTTAGGACAAGGTATCCTTAACTTTTGAGCTTGTTAGTCTAAGTTCATGACCTATTGTCTTTAATTTTTGGGCTTCTTAGCCTAAGTCCAGGACCTATTGTCCTTAACATTTGAGCTTGTTAGTCTAAGTTCAGGACTTCGAGACCTATTGTCCTTAACTTTTGAACTTGTAACTGTAAGTTAAGGACCTATTATCCTTAACTTTTGAGCTTGTTAATCTGAGTTTAGAACCAAGTGTCCTTAAATTTTAAACTTAGTAATGAAAAGTTTAAAAGTAGAGAAACTATTACATGCTATATGCGAGACATACCACTATCACTATCTACAAAATAAAAGTTCTAGTTATCCTTTAAATTAGTTGCCAAGTGTATTTTCCATGCAGGTGCTTCGTTCAAACTATCTTAAGAGGAAATAGTTCTAATCTGTCCTAGAAAGGTACCAACTTCTGCTAATGAATCTTTTCTACCAAGTGTCTTGTGCACACACTATCATGTAGAAGTATGCAAAACAAAGATGTTTGTCATCGGTGGATATCCTTTGTAAATTTATCATCCGGAATCGGAGATACCTTACAAATAGAGAATCCAACGGAGTCCACAAGCACAGTTCTTCTCGCTAACATGAAAGAGATAGAAGAAAAGATAATACAGTCTTTTCATATTAATTTTGATAAACTAGTGACTACTATTGCTAAGCATTAAAAATACAGAATAAAAATTAAATACAACTTAAAAAAATAGCTCCCCCACACAATTTTTACATAAAAATTATCGCTCACATTTAAACTACACCCATTATTTTTAAACTTTTAACTTGTACCCAATTTTTAAACAAATTCAGCTCCTCTCTCTTTGTCTTTTTCCCGGTGACCTCCAGCCCCGATGTAACGTAAGTTCATTTTACATTTGTACACTTTTCGGTCTCAATCACATAATTCTCACCAAGTAACATAATAACATACTCAAACAGTTGATTTATTTGGATCATTTTGTACAATTTTAACTTTTTCTTATACTCTTCAAGATGAAATACTGTCCAGTAGCCAGGACGACTAATTAGAAGTGAAAAATTGGCATTTTCTTCCTTCCCTGTTTTGTTTTTTAACAGAAACGTGAGGGGAAATCAATTTTCTTAATGTATTCAAAACTTTATTGTTCGTTTACTAGTTACAAGAAAAAATTATACATAAGCCATTTTACTATACATAAGCCATTCGCCGAAGTTTGACAGTTAAAAAAAAAATTTCAATCCTATAATTGAAGTTCGACAGTTATAAAACAGCTGAAGTTCATCAGTTACAAAACACAAGCTTACGCTAGTTACAAAACAAAAACTTAAGCTCTAGAACTTCGCCAGTACAAAAGAAAAACTTCAACTCTAAAGCTGAACTTTTGCGTGATTGCTTTTACTATTTCATCCTTATATAGTAAATTTATATGAAAAAGTGGGTACAATTATAATTTTTGATAAAAAGGGTATAAATACAAATACGGCTGATCCAACTGAGCCGGGCTGTATTTTGTTAAAGAAAAGCCCATTTACAAAAAAGACGTTGGCGGTTGCTATTTGGGAAATGTCGTGAACTCAATTCCTTAGAGTAGTAGCTCAATTCCTTTCTCCTTATATTGTTCCGTGCTTTAATAAGAAATTCAACGACTTTTGTAAGCTCTGCAAAATGAACACCGAATCGGATAAAGAACAATTCCTGAAGGAGTTTGGAAGCGATTATGGTTATCCAAATGCCCCCCAAAACATTGATGAAATTAGAGCTACCGAATTTAAGCGCTTAAACAGTACGATTTCCCTTTTTCACCTTCCTTTGCGAATTTGGATAATAACAAGAAGATGATTATCATATTTATTTTCGAATTTTAATTTTTCCACTTTGTTCAATATATTGACCTTGACTATTTACATTCATTTGTAGGTACCGTATACTTGGATCATGCTGGAGCCACTCTTTATTCTGAGTCTCAAATGGAAGCTATTTTTAAGGACCTTAATTCTACCGTTTATGGAAATCCTCGTAAGCTGGTTTTTCAACTTTCTACTGGGTTTCATAATATAACGTTGGATTCCGCATTTATTTACTCCAGATAAAAACTTTACCGTTTATACAACTGTCCATTTAATTCCTTAAATCTGTGGAAAACAATAGATAGCCAGAGCAGTTGCAGTTTGGCTAGCGAGGACATTGTTGCGAAAGCACGCCAACAGGTAAACAGCTTCTCTTGCACAATTTATTTTTGTTGATAACTCATACTCTCTTTGCCTCCAAAATTAGTCCACAATACTTTGCACATATACCTAGATGTTTGCTATTCAAGTAAATGATATGATCTGAATGTTAAGCAATCAAGTCATAAGCACCACAATGTTGTGGAGAGGTGTAATTCTTAAAAAGAATCACATGTTTGTCAATCTCAACTAGTTTAATGAAAGCCGCTATTTTTTTTCCTGATATGTTCTCTTATATTAGTAAGTGTTTCATATGTGATGCATTGCTGTTATTTCACTTTCTTTTACCATTGCATCACGGCTCTGTTCAGGTTCTTAATTTCTTCAATGCATCTCCAAGAGAATATAGCTGTATATTCACTTCTGGGGCAACGTCTGCATTAAAGCTTGTTGGGGAGACCTTTCCCTGGAGCAGTCAAAGCAGTTTTATGTACTCAATGGAGAATCATAACAGCGTCCTGGGGATTAGGGAGTATCCTAAATTGAATAAACCTTTTCATCGAATTTTGTCATGCAGAGTTCTAATGTATTAATTTTCTCAGAAAGCTTTCTTCTTTGGTTGTATATTCAGTTGCTTAATCTGCGGTACTCAATCCTGCTTCAAATGCTACTCTTTTTCACTGAACGTACTGATCCACTGTATCAAAGGCCCCTGAAGATTTCATAAATATTCAGCATTTTCTAGTCCACCTCTTGCTGCTGAAATAAGGTGTAGAATTTCTACTGTTCATCTCATGGATATTGTTACACATGTTCCTGGCTGTACTTCCAAAGATAACTCTTATACTTGACTGATCCCAGTTCTATCTAAACAGCCACAAAAATTCTAGGCTTGTTCTTAAAATAAGACCAAAACTCAGAGGACCCAATTCATCTCTAATTTTATGTACTTTTATCTATGTGTTAATAATTTAGTTCATATAGATAACTTATTATGCCAGAAAAATAAAAGAGAAAAAGGAGAAAGGTATTACACATCGTGAAGAGTTGGCAGAAATAGTCGTGTTGATGAAGATTTTTTCATGATTTTTAATTTGGTTCATCTTAAAGTGTGTGTTTCTCAAGTATCCTTTTCCTTAAAAGTTACTAGATATGCTCTCAGTAAAGGAGCTGCTGCTTTTGCAGTTGACATTGAAGAGAACACGCATCTTGGTGAATCAGAAAGCCCTAAGTCTAACATAAAACTAACACAGCATCACGTTCAGAGAAGAAGTGAAGGTGGAGAACTGAAAGAAGAGATGACAGGTAGTTTCTTAATCCAAGATTCAGCCAACTTCCCTTGGAAATTAGGTTGTATGATAGTTGCATCAACTTCTACCTTCCAAGCCCCTCCATCCACCAAGTCTATAAAGATAGTTAGCACCTTCAACTCAAATTTGATATAGTCAGAGTTCATGAGATCCCATCAATCAAGAGAGCCTATATGTCCTTACACCAGTTAGGTAGAGTATCTATTTCTTTTTGTGATTTTTTATCAGATGCACTGGAAATGAAGTAGAACATGCTTCACTAATGAGGCACATATTACCAATGTCTTCATCAGTTTCGACTTGTTGTATTTGAAATTGTCTTCTTGTTACAGGTAGTGCGTACAACTTGTTTGCATTCCCCTCAGAATGCAATTTTTCAGGTCGAAAATTCGACCCTTACCTGGTTAAGGTTATCAAGGAAGAGTCTGAAAGAATGTTAGGAAGCTCCCAGTATGGCAGGTAAAAGTATTAAAAACCTCGCTGCTAAAGTCCTGACATTTAACTGAATAGTATGAGATATTCTTTTTCCCTCTGCTTGTAGGTTTTTACTTCCTTATGAGGGTCAGGGATGCCTTTACAAAATAGACCTTACTTCTCTTTTAAGCGTAGTTGAGAATAGAATTTTTAATGCCTCAAACATTTACTAAAAAATATATTTATTTTTCATGTTGGTTCAAAACATTCTTAACTTCTTTATTGGCTAAACTATGGGTATTTCAAATGATGTTGATATGTTTGTCTTCCAAAAAGTTAAAACATGGGCATGCAGTAACTACTCCCTCCGTTTCATATTAAACGAACTACTTTCCTTTTAGTCTATTTCAAAATAAATGACACATTTCTAATTTTGGAAATAATTCAACTTTAAACTCTTCATTTTATCCTTTTTGCCCTTAATGAGAAGCTTTTATAGCCACACAAATGGTATGGCCGCATAAACTTTTTACCCCTTAAACTTTTAAGACCACAAGTTTTAGAAGTCTTCTTCTTTTTTCTTAAACTTCGTGCCGAGTCAAACTAGCTCAAACAATATGAAACGAAGGGAATACTAACTAGTCTGTCATTCTTAGGTATAACTGGGCCAAAGAAGATTGTTTGTTTTCCAATAGCTACAAGAATACATGTTACATTTTGAACAATGTACGCTGATTCAGTCAGGGCTTTGACTAGTTTGACTTAAATATCGAATCATCAACCTTTTGTCCTCTGTATGTGCTATATTGTTCTCATTAGCTGACAAACTTGTTCTTATGCCTTCAGTAAGATTTTATTTCTCCATCATTGGGTTGGTCGTATGCAGATGCGCAGACATTAATTTTCTTTTCTGAATACAGAGGTTGCTGGTTGGTTCTAATAGATGCTGCTAAAGGATGTGCTACCGATCCACCAGATTTATCAAAGTTTAAAGCGGACTTTGTTGTCTTCTCGTTCTACAAGGTCCTTATATTTGACACCTGCTGTTTAAAGATTACATGAACATACAAAATACATCCCGGAGCTTGAAAAGAGATTTTATGTTTCTTGTTTAGTTATTCGGCTACCCAACTGGCCTTGGAGCACTCATTGTTCGAAATGGTAAGCAACTAAATAAGAAGACCAATATTTCTTGTGTCTCCCCTCACTTATTCTTGTTTACCAATTCTCTTCTTCTTGTAATTTATTTCTCTCTTGTCTCCCTCTCTGCCTCTATCCTTTTTCTCTGTCAATGGAGAGAATCTTGGGTGGAAAGGATGGCAGAGATGCCTAGGTTTTCTTGGGGAAAATCTAAAATTTCCCCTTTTTTTGTGGTTATGAAACAAGATGTATCATATCTCCACCCCTACTTTTTCCTCCCTTTTTCTTCATTGTGAAAATTAACAAAATTTCCTGATCTCCCTCCATTGATCAGATGCTGCTAAGCTTATGAAGAAGACCTACTTTAGTGGCGGTTTGTTCTTAGTGCCTTGTCTTATTATGATTATTATATTTGATTTCTCTACCACTTTCAAGTTAGCCTGGATTCTTGTAGGCACGGTGGCTGCAGCTATAGCTGACATTGACTTTTTCAAAAGAAGACAAGGTGTAGAGGAATTTTTTGAGGATGGAACCATCTCGTTCTTGAGCATAGCAGCAATTCAACATGGGTTCAGAATAATGAATATGTTAACAACATCTTCAATTTCCCGGTAAGTGAGCTTACTTCTTTCTTTTTTCCGGTTAAGGTGAGAGCTTACATCTTTTGTGGGTGAATAGATTCTGAAATTGAATGATGATCAGATTATATTGAGATTGGACATTTTTTGCTGTCATTACGCCTGAACAGAGACAGTATATTGTTGCGCACTCTTGACTAGATTTATTGCAAGCTCTCTCGTTTATAGTTGGTCTATCTATGATTCATCCTTGTGAGTGAATCCTGCTAATCTTATTTGATTAATCCTGTTAATCTACTTTTTGGATATTGTTAACCTTTTATATTTTGATTACATAGATATTGTTAAGCTTTATACCTAAGTGTTACTACAAATATTGAAACAAGTCAATTTTTGCTTTAGCTGTTAGGCTAATTAACTCTTGAGTGACTAAGAAAACTTTGTTTACTCAATTTGAGGACCTCAAATATCCAGATTTTAGTTTGTCTCTGTTTGACTTGTCTGGGTAAGTTGTTCTTTCTTTAGAGGATTTATAGGAACAGTTCTCATTGTTAGTTTCTGTTGGCAGAGAAACTAGTTGTTCCTTTCTGAATAATCTAATTCACCGCCAACAGAAAACTTGCAAAGAATTTTACCGAAATGCTGTTTGAAATAGTTCTGCTTAATTCTTGTAACTATCTCTTTCTCTATTATTATGGAAACTGTTGCCTCATTTCTCTCTCTCTTTCTCTCTGAAGTTTGAGCATAATGAAACTTAAAAATGTTCCGAAATGTGCTATTGTATCCTGCAAGGCATACAGCATCACTTGCAGCATATTTGAGGAATAAGCTTTTGGCGCTGAAGCATGAAAATGGAGAATTTGTTTGCACTCTTTACGGGGTAAATATATTCAGCATAGCGTTCTCATGACTAGGTTCATATGTTTTTATAATGTGATTGGAATCTTGATCTTATTCTACTTATCAAATGCAATATGTTATGATGTTTCAGAAAGTCCTCCTGAATTCACATGAAAATATTTCTTTGATCTGGTGTTTTTATGTCCTAGGCAAATTTGGTTGCTGCACAATGATGCAATAATTTTGCTTTAAGTACTAGATATAGATAGAGAGAATGTTTACTGGCTCTTCATTAGAAATATGAACATGTGAATAGCAACTATTAATGGAGGGGTAACTTAAGTGGCCTGCTAAATTTGAGGAAACTAGGTAAAAACTAGCTTGAGTTAACAATATAGGGTCTGGCATTTTAAAGTGACCCAAGGAAAATCATTAACTTTGTTTAATCTTGGGGAACCTACTATAGATATAGTTTCTGGGCAACCATCAAATTAACATTTCTTGATTTTTAGTCCCCTTAAATGTGTTGGAACTATGCATTTGATATGCTATAACAAGATTAAATAGTTTAGAGGGCTTATAAAAGCTCGTTAGTTTTCTTCTAATCGACCATGTAGTTGAGCATATAAGCAAGTATTGCCACAATCGTGTCTCTAATCTAGGGCTTTCTGGTTTTGAAAACCTATAGTTGCTGAGTTTGGATCTGATAAGTACTTGTGCAATTAATTTTGTTTTTAAAAGATTCCAACAGGTTTGAAATATGCAGCCAAACAGTGTTGAGAATAGGGTCACCTGAGTTCTGCACTATTACTATTTTTTCTTTTTGATAAAGTAAAAATTTTATTAATGAAGGGGAGAACCCCATATAGAAGTAAATAATTTTTTATAACCGTTTTTGTGAGAAAGCACGGGAAAAAATATGTTATTGATGTTTAACTATAATAGAAGGACTCCTATTTCTTACAATACACAATGCATACACTAATCCTATTCTATGTGGGACTGTACTTACTTACAATTATATTAATTATGTAACACTCCTCCTCAAACCGGTGCATACAGATCATATGTACCGAGCTTGTGACATATGTAACTAATACAAGGACCAGTGAGGGACTTGGAGAAAATGTTTGCATGTGATTATTCGACTTTACAAACTTTACAACAATATTTCCTTAGAGTATCTTTTCTCTGACGAAGTGACGGTGAATTTCATTGTGTTTAGTTGTCTCATGGAACGTCTAAAACTTGATTATCACACACAAGTTCCATCTAGCTGATTACACCAAATTTCAACTCCTTGAGCAACTGTTTGGCCGAATCTAGCTCACATTTTTCTATTGCCATTGCTCGATATTCTGCTTTTGCACTAGATCGTGCAACCACATTCTGTTTCTTGCTCTTCCAAGCTACTAAATTTCCTCCTACTTAAACACAATATCCAGACTTACATTGTCTATTAGAAGGTAATCCTGCCCGATCGACATCACAGTATCCAATGATCTGCTCATGGCCTCGATCCTCAAATAATAACCCTTTGCCTGGAGCTGATTTTACAGACCGAAGAATGAAGAATGCAGACAACTGTATCGCAATGACTATTAGAGGGAGAATCCCTAAGTTGACTTACAACACTCACATGAAAGAAAATGTCAAGTCTAATCATTGTGAGGTTAATTTACTAACCAACTGCCTATATCTCGCAGGATCCTAAGCGACTCCCCATGTCCTAGGAGAAGATTAGAATTCGGATCCATCAGAGTGTCAACTGGTCTACATTCTGTAATTCCTGTCTGCTCAAGAATTTCTAAGGCATACTTCCGTTATGAGATTACAATACTTAAGCTAGACTTAACAATTTCAATACCTAGAAAATACTTTAATATGCCAAGATCCTTAGGCTGAGAATGCGAAAAGAGATGTTGCTTCAATTTAGTAATACCATCATGATCACTATCGGCAATAACAATATTGTCAATATAAACCACCAGGTAAATACATATATTTGAAGCAAAATGCTAACAAAATACAGAGTGATCTGCTTCACTACGTGTCATGTTAAACTCCCGGATAATTGTGATTAACTTTGGTTGATTGCATGATAACTTCTTCTGCTATATTTTTCCTCGAGTACGTTTTCAATTCAAGCCTATCCAAATGCCCAATTGTCTCCCCTTGAATTCTTTCTCCAATTTAACTTTTCCTTGTGACAAAGTATCAACAGGTCCAATAATGGAAATAGGTAGAATCACCTTTTCCTCTCTACTGCTCTCCCCCGAAGGGATGACGTGTTAATACTGAAATAGGGCTCAAATTCTCAAAAGGTAACATCCATGCTAACTGAAGATCTCCTAGAGGGAGGATGATAACATTGTTACCTTTCTGTGTCGGAGAATACCCCGTGAAAACACATTTTATAGCTCTAGGATCAAGTTTCCCAAATTCCTAGTGTGGACAAAGCAAACATATCCAAACACCTTCGGAGGAACAATATACTTATTCTTACTCTTCAGAGCTTCCGGAGAACTTTGAAAATTGTGGCTTTTAAGTGACATTCTATTGGTAAGATAGGCAGCTATTGCAATAGCATCGCCCTAGTAAGGTTTTGGTACATGCATAGTGAACATAAAAGATGTTGTTACTTCTAACAAATGCCTATTTTTTCTTTCAACGACTCCATTTGTGCACTAGTGTAAGGACAACTAGTCTGATGGATTATCCCATTGGACTCCAAATAAGCACCTTGTCTTTTATTTATGTATTCGTTGTTATTGTCAGTTCTCAAAGTTTTTATTTGGCATCAAACTGAGTATAAATCATCCTATGAAATGACTGAAAAAAAGAGAGAACTTCACTTGTGTCTTTTAGCATATATACCCAAGTCATCCTAGTGCAACAATTAATGAAAGTAACAAACACATCGGCTACCAGACCATAAAAAGCAATCTGGGTAGGATCTCATGCATTCGAATGAATAGTAATAAATGAAGTTGTGCGTCTATTATCACTCGCTGGATAAGAGTTTCTATTATGCTTGGCATATTCACACGCATCACAGAACAAAGATTCAAATTGAGTTCTTCAAAACAAATCGGGATATAACTTCTTCAAAATAAAGAATGATGGGTGTCCTAGCCGTCTATGTTACCGTATTATTTCTTGGTTGACATCCTTACTTATCTCAAAAAAGGTTTGACTAGAGTCTTGAATTCCATCTAATATATACAAGTCATCGCTCAATCTGTCATTGCCAATCCTTTTCCTTGTTTGAAGATCCTGAAATATACAATGATTGAGAAAGAACTCGATTTCATAGTTTAGAGCTTTGGTGATGACACTAACAGATAAATGGTTGACAGGAAACTTAGGGACATGGAGCAAGAATGATAGTTTTAATATAAGGAGTACAAGCGACAGAACCTGTTCCATAGATAGGTGTTAAAGAACCATTGGCTATTTTGATATTATCTCCTTTGAGACACGAGGAATAGTTTGTAATGCCTTTAGAAGAGTCTATTATGTGTCTATTTGCTCTAGAATCAACAATGCAAGAGTTAAGGTGAGCAGCAAAGACAGTGCTTGATTGACAACATTAGCAAAGTGAAGTTTGGTTAGGAGGCGACTGAGAAGCTGAATTTCATCCGAAGACAAGATTTCTCCAGAAACGTTTCGTTAAATGTCTTCATATTTCTGCTCAATAAGAAAAAAATCTAGAGATAATTGCTGAAATATAATCTATCTCGCGAGAAATTAAATCTGTCTCGATAAAACCTTCACTCCAACGAATAACTCAAAACTTGTACGGATAGGTTTGGAATGTTCTAGCGACCCCAATAGACAAGAAAATTCCAAAAAGAAAAAATTGACTAGAAGGGGTTTGTGTTGCGGACAAGCACCAAGAGAGAAAACTCGACTTCTTTGATAAAAACGGAACCCTAGCGCTGCGAGGGGGATAAATTACCTCAAAAAGGCAATGACTCTTATGCTACGTAGATTTTGAGAAGAAGAAAAGGTTTCTTGTACTCCGTGTGTGTTTACATCCCATGAGCAAGGTAATTTATACAAAAGTCCTAATGCCAATGAAGAAAATAAAATAAATCTACACAATCAATCCAGCTATCAAATAAAATCAAATCTCTTAAATATAATTAAATCTCCTGAAGTCTTGCTAATCAACAATCTCCTAAATATAATCAAATCTCATGAAATCATGCTAATCAACAGAATCAGAGGTGAAGGGAAGCTTCCATTAGATCAAACACCAACACATTCTTATGCATTTGATTGATCCTATAGATGTTGCAAATTTTGTAGGCAATATAGAATTGTTGGCTTCCACAATTCCTGTCCAAAGGTGATTCACGTACAACTGAGTCATGTTGGGTTGCTTTTGTTTGTTGAATTTTTTTTTTACTTCTTCTTTGGTATTCTTTCATAGTCTCTGAATTTTCTCTGATTTTTTGTTGTGATATTGTGCTATCATTCAGAAGGTGACTATGATAATATGATTTTTGTCTCAGTTACTATCTAGTGCAATGGGTCCTACGGTTTCATTCAACATGAAAAGACCAGATAGAACATGGTATGGATATCGTGAGGTGGAAAAATTGGCAACCTTGGCAGGAATTCAACTGCGGGTAAGAGTTCAAAGGCCATATTGTCTATGAAGTATGACTTTTATTCTGTTACACTTGGGGATGATATGGTTGCTACTTTATACTCTTGAAACATATCCTCAGAGCAGCTTGATACTGCTGTTTCCGGTACAATGTCCTACTTTCATTTGTTACCTTTTGTCCATGTCAAGGAGGACGTCACTACATCCAAGAGGTGTCCTTTATGATTTATCATTCGTCTTCACATGTATCTGAATTCATGGTGTGCTTTTGCTTTGTGAAGTTTGCTAGTTAAACTTCGTTAGTTTATTGTTTGCTAGTTTGGTCTTTCAGATGTATGCGTCACTTACTCTTTTAATCGCCTTCACCACTGTTAGATGTGTGAACTGCTACATTTAGGGTTGTTTTTCATTGCTCAGTTATTGGCCCCCACAATACCTGCAATCTTTTATACTTTTTGGAATGAGCAGATAATCTCAACATGTAGTGGTAACTTTTGACTATGGAAGACCAAATAAGGATGACTTGCATCCATACTAACATGATGAGGTTGCTGTGTCTTTGTTACGTTCAAGCTCTTGTCACAGAAATACCGTGTTATTTGCCGTTAATGAACTGATAATTTCAGACTTCTTTTGTACATTTGGTTATCTTCTCTAAGCTTTTTGATGTTACTCTTCCCAATTAAGGTTACCCAGCTTTGGCCTCTGAAGTATTTAAGAGTAAAGTTTATATGACATAACTTTGGTCGAGAAGTGTCTAAAACAAGAGGTCGAATGTGAAAAAATGGAGTAGGTCGGTGAAAAATGTAAGCTCAAGTTTGAAATAATAGAAAGTAATAACAAATCTTCTTAGCTGGAATTGTCAAAGAGATGGGTAATTATTTGAGAATGCCCATGAAGAATTCTCTATCTTAAATGGATGGAGGATTATAGCCCGTTTCGCCAAGCTGCAAAAATCAGCTTATTTTGAGAAGTGCCTTTTTTTTTCAAAAGTGCTTTTCTCAAAAGTACTTTTGGTGAGAAACAATTTATGTTTGGCTAATTAGTTTGAAAAGCACTTCTGAGCAGCAATTAGTGTTTGGCCAAGCTTTAAAAAACTGCTTCTAATTGTATTTTTCTCAAAAGTACTTTTCAAAAAAATGCTTTTGGAGAGAAGCTACTTTTTTCTTCTTCTCCAAAACTCCTTCTACTTCTCCTCAAAACCACTTTTTTTCCTTCCAAAAGCTTGGCCAAACACCTCAATATTTGGCCACAAGTAGTTTTGGCCAAAAAAAGCACTTCTGACCAAAAAGAAGCTTGGCCAAACAGGCTATTATACATCACAGCTGGTGAAATTGGTAATTGTATATCTCAGATATTTAATCCTGTTATATGATATGAGTAAACTCTTTCTTCTTTTTCCTTGTATTTTGTAGACAGGATGTTTTTGCAATCCTGGTGCTTGTGCTAAATATCTTGGTTTGTCACACTTGGACCTTCTTTCAAACATTGAGGTACGTGTTTCCTTTCCCCTATTTTATTTGTTGTATGGCTTCTGTTGCATGCAGAAAGTGAGCACCAAAGGTAACATATTCAATTATGATTTCATTTAGGCTGGGCATGTGTGCTGGGATGATCGTGATATTTTACATGGAAAACCAACTGGAGCTATCAGAGTATCTTTTGGGTACATGTCAACATTTGAAGATGTTATGGTAAGGGGCCCCACCACTCCCAACTCATCTCAAAATGAAAGGTGGTTGTATATATATATATTTTATTTTTATTTTTTGCAATAGGATGTTGTCTCCTTGTATGGTCTTGGGTAGTGCTCACTTCATGAGCTAGATTTGAAGGTTGAGTTAGGCCTAGATCTATTTTCTGAACATGGTATCGAAGCCTCTAAGATTTTGGTAGACTCAAATAGCTTCCTCCACTGGAAAGTGGGGCCAGCTTTTTTTTTTCTTCCTTTCGGTGTTTGGTGCCACTTCTCTCTTTGGCTGTTCTGGTGCCACTATCTCTCCTGCAACCAGCGCTGCTATTTTATACATCTAGTGGTGCCCTCTTTTATGAATTTCTTATCACTGTTCTACCAATTCAGGGTAAGCTGATAGTGTCTTAGAGATATGCAATACCGTGTCTCTTTTCGGTGATTGGGAATAGATTTTTATCTGTGTAGTGCAAGAAACACCTTCTTTTCCTGTGCAGTTAGTCACGACTTTTTGTGTGGAAGATTTCAAATACCGCTTTTCCTTTATTGATTGTGCACTATTCCAGCGAGATTTCAACGTCAATCTCAAGTTGGTTTTACTACTTTGAGTTGAAGGTGCTTTCTTAGATGTGTCTAGATTCATACATGTCTAGACTTATTGTACTTGAAGATTTGAATAAGAAAAATCTTGTAAAATATGAAAGATAATTATTTAGTTATGAAATAGTTTCTTACGTTATTAGCATAAAAATAGATTACCTATCTAATTGTATGTAATGTAAGGTCTCCTATATAAGGAGCATATCTTGTATATTGTTGCTTAGTCAAGTCGATGAGAAGTTTTTCCTATTTGAACATGGCATCAAAGCCAGACAATTCCTATTCTTGGTTGACCCTTACACATATAAACATCATTATTAAGCTATATATATCAGGGTTCTGGCAGTTCCGGTATTATGATTACCTCAGAACCTTTAATGGGAGGTTCAAACTACCTAGCTTGGGCTTCGTCTGTCGAGATGTGGTGTAAAGGCCAAGGTGTTCAGGATCATCTAACCAAAGAGTCTAGTGACGGAGATGCAAAAGCCAAAGCACATTGGGAGAAGATTGATGCTCAGTTATGCAGTATTTTGTGGCGATCTATTGATTCCAAGTTGATGCCCTTGTTTCGTCCATTCCAAAAATGTTATTTGGTTTGGGAAAAAGCTCGTACTTTATACACTAATGACATATCTCGTTTCTATGATGTGATATCGCGGATGACAAATTTGAAGAAACAGGAATTGGATATGTCTACTTACTTGGGTCAAGTGCAGGCAGTTATGGAGGAATTTGAGACGTTGATGCCAGTTTCTACTAGCGTTGCAAAGCAGCAAGAGCAACGACAAAAGCTGTTTCTAGTTCTTACTCTTGCTGGGCTTCCTAATGATCTTGACTCAGTACGCGATCAGATTTTGGCTAGTCCGACTGTCCCCACAGTTGATGAATTATTTTCTCGCTTACTTCGCCTTGCTGCAGCACCAAGTCACCCAGTGAGCTCATCACAGACACTTGATTCATCTATCCTCGTCTCCCAATCCGTGGACAATCGGGCTTCTCATACTATGGAGTATAGACGAGGAGGAGGTCGTTTTGGAAGATCTAGATCCAAGTGTTCTTATTGTTATAAACTTGGTCACACTCGTGATGTGTGCCATTCTTTACATGGCCGAGGTAATCATTATATATAGGACTCATTGTATCATGTTTACATATCAATTACATATCATGTTTACATCGAACCCAGGTTTCTAGACCCGAAAGCATCGATTCCCAAAGACATCGTTGAAAATTTGCTGAAACAGATGAAGGAAAACTGTTTTTTTTTTGCCGGAAAATCACTGTAGATGCCGGAAAAACTTCAAAGTTGTCGGAATTAAAAAATAAAAACATGAGTAGGCTCGGAATTTGAGGGCGATGATACTGTCCTGAAGAAACTTTTTGAAATTCTGGCCGGAAAGTCTCTGTAGCTGCCGGAAAAGTCGCCGGAAAAACTGAAAGTTGTCGGAATCGAACGGAACAAGGATGGGTAGGGTCGGAAATTAAGGCCGACCAAACTGTCCTTCTGGAGCGAAGTGAAAAACTAGCCGGAAAAGGCTCCACGCGCCGGCGCGTGGTCTGACGCGCCGACAGCTGTGGCGGCGCGTGGCGGCGCGTGACGGGGAGTCTGCCGGAGAAATTTCTGGGGTTTGGTCGGAATTCTATTCCGAGTCTTGTGGTGGTGTTGGTTTTTGCACAACACTGATAATTAGTGACTTTGACGTAATTAGTCACTTAGGTCACCGGAAAATTGCACGGTGACCGAGTTATTTCTTCCCGGATGTCGTTGGAATGACGCACAACGATAATTATCTCACCAAAGCTCTGATACCATGTGAGAAGGCATGGGAGAAGAATATATAATTGATATGTAAACATGATACAATGAGCCCTATATATAATACACATAACCTAGCCTACTCCTAATACAGTTTAGACTAGACTTCTAATACAGTTAGACTTCTAACAAGCTCTAGTCGCAAATATTCACACTAAAGTTAATAATATCGAGGCATACATGCAAAAACATGATTTTTAGCCAAACATCACTTAGTCAAGTCAATGAGAAGTTTTTCCTATTTGAACATGACATCAAAGCCAGACAATCCCTATTCTTGGTCTGCCCAACCCAGTGTTATATTCTACATGCTCCAGCTCTCCGTACTGGGCATGCAGGTAAGGGGAGGGCAAGGGTGTTAGAATGTCCGACATTAGTTACTTAGCCAAAAAAAATAAAGGTCCCACATTAGTTGAGGAAATGTGCTCCTGTCTTCTTGTATGGCTGTGGGCAATCCTCGCTTCAAAAGCTAATTGGGTTAGGCCCAACATTTGTTTCCTCAAGAGAGAGAGTAAGGCTAAGAAATAGCTTAATGGTCACAAAGAACAAGGAACAACTTCCGGATTTTTATTTTCAATCAGCTATTAGACGGGCAAGCTGAAAATTGAAAGGGATAAAGGACTACAACAAGATGAACTTTTTAGCTCTTCAAGTTTCTGTTTGAGAAAGAGCAAGAACTAGAGCAATCATTTGGATAGCTTGACTATATTGTTGTACTCCAACCCCATGGTTCCCATCACCACGAACCATGGTCAAGAAAAAGCTAAATTGTTGAAAAACGGGAAATGGTTATGGCTTTTCTTTTATATTTTTTTTATTTTTATTTTTATAATTCCCTGTTATGTTCTTTTATTCTAGATATTGCTAGGTAGAAGTATCAATTTCTATGAAGTTTCTGGTCATTGCCTCAATGGTTGATTGAGGAACTACTCTTTGCTCTGGATGTTCCTTTGGAAGCTAGTCTTTCCCCTCCTCATTTTCTTGGACTTGTCTTTGCAGAAGTTTGTCAACTTCGTGGAAAATAATTTTGTAATATTATCATCTAATTGGTCCGCGTTTCATCCAAGCTCCATCTCTCCACCATTTGAAGGTTAATTTTTTTCACCCTTCTACTATTCGGCATCATTAAATATATATGTTGAATTGGCTTCTTGTAGACCAGAAGTTGATTTAACTGTGATAGTTTGTCATTTTAATACCATATAAGATAGCGTTTGGACTTGTTTTGTGAACCTATCCATGTCATTGACCAATTGCAGGAATTGGAAAAGCCGCTGCACGGCATTTCCTCACATCTATTACTGTCTATCCAATAAAGTCCTGCGCAGGATTTAGTGCGAATCAGTGGCCTCTAACATCTACTGGTAGCTATTCTACTGTATCTCATTGGGTGTACTTGAGTTGGTTAATAATCATGCTATTACATATGGATTTGTCAAAGTTAGATACTGTCCGTATTAATTGCACATAGGAAATGTGCTCCTCCACATTTTCTTTAGAATATAAGTAATTTTGAATTTCATTATTTCATTCTTACATAGTTATCCATGTTTCTTTCACTGTGAAATGCAGGGTTATTGTATGATCGTGAATGGATTCTCAAGAGCACAGCTGGTGAAATTCTTACCCAAAAGAAGGTAGAATACTTTATAAGTCACAGCATGTGTATTGATGCCTGTTATCCATGTGCAAAACCATGGTGAAAATACACTCCTCCACCTATTATAACTGGATTTAGGAAATTGGAATTGTTGCCTATCATTTGATTTACCCATCCTTCAAAATGTCGTGGTCTTAACCTTGTTAATCCTCTAGACAAGCCTGAAAAATAATGACTCTTTTTCACAAAGTAACATGTATCTTCTTAACTTGGGTTGTGTGCATGAGAATTGACAGGGTGTGGATGGCCTGTAGGTCTTTTTCAAACCTCCCTATTGAATTTGTTTATTTTGTCTATTTCTTCTTATTTGATTTATTAACAGTTCATAAAGTATCAACTCCTTTGAATAACTCCTTGTTCTCCCTGAATGTCAAAATCCTATTTGCTCCCATGTAACTTTTAAGTGTCTTGATTTCTCCACTCCATTTGTTAGCCAAAAAACGGACATCCCGGTGCACAAAGCATCTCGTCTTCACATAGGGACAGGGAAAGGGCCGCGCCCAACGGGTGTGATGTAGGCAGCCTAACCCTGATGCAAACATCAATGTATAATTCCACGCCCGAACCTGTGACCTATAGGTCACGTGGAGACAACTTTTCTATTGCTCCAGGGCTCCCCTTCATCCATTTTTTAGACCGTCAACTCTAATTTGTTATCTTGTTTTATTTTTCTTGAAAACATTTCAAAATATAATTTATCTTTAGTTTTTAGCAATCTATATTCAACTTGAATAATTTGTAAGTGTCCATGCTCTCAATTGTGCTATGATCTCTACTTTAATATTTGAACATTTTATTTTGTAAGAGAAGCAAGTAACTACAGTAAGCTTGTATACTAGAATCAAAGATAATGAACGATTAGTCAATGTTTATTGACTATTGCATCTTAACTATTATCCCTGATACAGGGTTGACTTCTTCTGCATCAACATCTAAGACAGGTGTATTTGCATTCTAGGTTCCAGAAATGTGCTATATTACCACGCTGATTGATCTCAATTTGGGAAAACTGTTTGTAGAGTCACCTCGTTGCAAGGAGAAATTGCAGATTGAACTCAAATCCAACTCACTTGCCACTGGAAGAGATGAAATGGATATCCAGAATCATAGGTTTGAGCTTCATCTTCTCTTTTACCTTGTGTTATTTAAGGCTTGATAAACAAGCTTGTTGCCTCTTGGTTTCATTCAAGTAGTGAAGACAGAAATCACGTAAATCAGTTTTTAATACAGGACATAGTAAAATATTTTTAGTTCTAGGAAAGAATTGAAATCGAAAACTTGTCTTAGGTCATTATCCAAATGTGATCAGTATTTTGTTCCCTTTCTCCCAAATGGATATTGATTTGGATGGATTTCCAAAAGAATTAACATCAAATTGTTATGTTTTTGAAAAAATATTTTAAAGCGATCTTGTTTGGTATGCATTTTGTAAGGTATATAGTTAAAATATTATTAGGAGTGGTCAGCATGCTCTTCGATGTGCTTTTACTATGAAAAGAAACAACATATGAGTCAACAAGCTAGTGATGTTATTTGTCAATTGCTATCAAGATGATGGAGCATTTTTCTTGAGCATCTCTGTGGGTGGAGAAATGTATGTAGAGAGATTCGGATAAAATCTCTCACATAATTTACTATACCCAAGAACTGTTGGATCTGTTTTGTTGTGAGGTTGGTATCCGGAAATTTGAGTAATTATTGACATATATGTGGTCCTGGACTGTATTCACCTTGGACAAAATGCATTCGAAGAAAAAAAATCTCATTTTGAGCAAGACCATCTTTTTTGCTGAGAGCATGATTCCGTATTGTGTTACCAATGCCTCAAATTGACGAAACAAGTTGATATGTTCCTCTAATGTATCACTAAATAACAAGATGCCATCAATGTAAACTAAAGAGATATGGAGGATGAGTTGGAATATTTTTATCATGGCTTTCTGGAATAAGGAAGGTGCAGTTTTTAACCTGTAGGGCATGAATTTCCAGTAGAAGTGATGATCGGGGATGCAAAATCCTGTTTTGGGTCTTTCTTCAGGGTGGATTCCCAATTGCCAAAATCCAGACTTTAAATCAAACTTAGAAAAATATTTGGCCTTGGCTAAGTCGGAGAAAAGAGTGAGTTTATTTGGGATTGGAAATTTATCATCTGGGAGGAAATGGTTAAGTGGCTGGTAATTGATGACTAAGCTGAGTTTTCCTCTTATCTGCTCAGCTCTTTTGTTGACATAAAATGCTTCGCATGCCCATTGTGAATCAGGTGTCTCTATCAAATCAAATTCCAAAAGTTCTTCACATGCCCATTGTGAATCATGTGTCTCTATCATATCAAATTCCAAAAGTTCTTCACATTCTTTCTCCGCATGCCCACTGGATTCATTCTTTCTTTCTAAGCTAAATCCAGTAATTCAGGGATGAATCCAGATCATCTTCAGCTTGCAAAAGTTCTTCACATGCCCATTGTAGTCGTAAAAGTTTTCCTACAAAAAGGGGCTGGATTCAACAACTCATAAGGGACGGCTTGCCAAGCTCCACAAACAATTAGTTTGTCTGTATTCGTAAAAGTTTTCCTACAAAAATGGGCTGCCTTCAACAACCTATAAGGGACGGCTTGCCAAGGTACACAACTTAGAAAACTTTTGTACTATAACCAACATTATCTGTTTATAACTCAGAAAACTTTCCTACTATAATAAGCTAACTTTCTCAGAGTATTTTTACTCTATTTTTTCATACATGGACCGGCCTTTCCATCCGTTCGAAAGAAAGATCAATAGAAAAATTTAGAAAGCACTCATATGTAGTATATCACAAAGGATTTACAAAGGTTACAAGATGATTGTAAGATGATCCTACAACTACTACAAGGCCTCCTTTATATAGGACTAGGAGGTCATTACGAGACAAACTTACATGATAAAATAAACCTATCTTACATGGCAAACTTATCTCAAAAGTGGGTCCTTCACAATAAACCTATATTACATGACAAACTTATCTCAAAAGTGGGTCCTTCTAAGCATGTGAAGGACTTTAGGTGAAATAACTAAAAACACCTGAAAATATGTGAAAAGCGGTGAAATATACATTGTTTAGCATGTGAAAGTATGTGGGAGCATGTGACACCATGTGAAAGTAGGGTGTTGCATGTGACGCAGCATGTGGAAACATGTGACAACAAGTTGAAGTAGGGCTCAGATAGTATGGAAAGATGTGGAAATTTGTCTTGGCATGGGTAATATATTTTTGAGGGTTTTTTGGTGGCTAATCTAGGATTATGGTGTGTTTAGCAGGGATTTAGGTAATTATCCTTCACAAATTCTTGGGTTGTCTGCTAGGCATCTTTTCAAGGACCTTGTGTAGTAACGCCTGGAATTTAACGGCCCTTCTGTGCTGTGTTCTTTCACCTTTGGATTAAGAGATATAATCCGCAACCTTAATCTGGAAATATCTTTAGTGATCTTTTCTCGGATGACTTCATATGGGGTTTGATATTCTTTTTCTGCTTCCTGGACTCTTTCCCCGTGAAGATAATTGTTTGTGTAATTCCAGCTTGCCCAATTTCTTTTAGGATGCACTTATTTTGTTGAAAAAGGATTCTTTGTGCCTTGCTATTTTCTTCTTCCATCGATAAAATTGACACGGGAAATTTCCACCAGAATGTTGCCTCTGCTTAGCATGGACTTTTCCAGCAATAATCTTTACTGGCCTATGAAACATGAATGTCTTTGCTGTGTAGGAATCATTGAAGCATTTTAACCAATATCTTCTAGGTTTGAACCATCGCAAAAATACTTTAAGAGCTGGTGCAATGTTATCAAAATCCTTGAAGACATTGCATTTCAATTCCATGAAAATATAATACTGATGGCATAGGTACCAGAAAAATCATAATAGTTCTTGTGGAAAATCCCTGGCTTGAGCTATGAATATATGGCAGAACAGATATTTTGGATTGACCCCATATGGCTTAAAAATGGATCCTCCATGTTGCCGAAAAACTTGGAGCTTATAATAAGTTCTTCTTTCCATAATAATTGACGGATCAAATGGATCCATGAGGTTAAACATCTCCGGTGGATGATCTATTTGTTGTGATGAACTTGCTCCTGGCATACTTGAGAACATGAAGATGTGGCTGATTATCTGTTGCTTTGACTTCAATTTTGCTGAGGAAAATCTCTTTGAGAATTCTTCCGGTCGAGACAGAAAATCTGCGAGAATATTATCTTTTCCTTTCAGGTGCATGACTTGAAACTTATATGGAGAGAACCATTGAGCCCACCTGAGAATCTGAGGATTGGGAATAATTTTTGCATTCAGCTGAATCATCTTTGGGAAGGCCTTCATATCTATTTCTATCAGAAATTCTGTGTGAATAAGGAAGAAAATAAATTTCTTGATTCCATTCTTTACTGCAAGAATTTCCTTGAAAGTGGAGTGATAATGTTGCTCGACATCTTTGAACTTTCCACTGGTGTATCCGCATACTTTCCTCTGGCCATCTTTTTCTTCAAATAGAACAGCACTCCAATATTCATTGCTGGTATCAATTTGCAATAGCTTCTTACCGTCTGAAGGGATATAGAGAGACTTGACATTTTTGGAGATCTCTTTTATTTCCTTGACTGTGTCATCTTGCTTCTTTCCCATGATGGAGCATTTTTCTTGAGCATCTCTGTGAGTGGAGAAATGTATGTGGAGATATTCAGGATAAAATCTCTTACATAATTTACTATACCCAAGAATTGTTGGATCTGCTTTGTTGTGAGGTTGGTATCCGGAAATTTGAGTAATTCTTGACATATATGTGGTCCTGGACTGTATTCACCTTGGATAAAATGCATTCGAAGAAAATCAATCTCATTTTGAGCAAGAACCATCTTTTTTGCTGAGTGCATGATTCCGTATTGTGTTACTTATGCCTTAAATTGACGAAGCAAGTTGATATGTTCCTATAATGTATAACTAAATAACAGGATACCATCAATGTAAACTAAAGTGGTATGGAGGATGGGTTGAAATATTTTTATCATGGCTTTTTGGAACAAGGAAGGTGCTGTTTTTAACCTGAAAGGCATGACTTTCCGGTGGAAGTGATGATCGGGGATGCAAAATCCTGTTTTGGGTCTTTCTTCAGGGTGTATTCCCAGTTGCCAAAATCCAAACTTCAAATCAAACTTTTAAAAATTTTTGGCCTTCCTTCTGTGTCCAAGAAGAAAAGCAACATCGAGTTAGGTAGGATGTAGATCGAGCTAAGTGGGAGAAAAGAGTGAGTTTATTTGGGATAGAGAATTTATCATCTTGATGACTAACCTGAGTTCTCGTTTTGTCTGCTCAGCTCTTTTGTTGACATAAAATGCTTCGCATGCCCATTGTGAATCAGATGGCTCTATCACATCAAATTCCAAAAGTTCTTCACATTCTTTCTTTGCAAGCTGAAGATGATTTGGATTTATTCCTGAATGACTGGCTTTTGTCAGATTTATGTTTTCATTCTTTTTGAAAGGGAGCTTGATAAAAAACTCTTTATTTTTCCATAACGGGCTTTTCCCTTTCTTCATGAAATCCTTGTGTGATTCAGCACATGAATGTTCAATAAGATTTTGCTCAGTTCAAACCCTATTTTGAGATTCCAAGGCTATTTCAAATCACCAATGGCGAACAAATCAAAGAGATTAAGCAACCGTTAGCCTTGATCTGGAGTTGATCTCTAAGTTGCCTGTAAATGTCAAATCCAATAATAAGATCCTTTCATGGTACATCAGATCGTAACAGCTTCGTTCTGTACTTCAATCCTGGAAAGAACTCTATTGTGACAGGGTGCTTTGTAATGACAGTTGTGGTTAGGATTGCATTTGATGCAGTGTTGAAATCCTTAAAATGCGGCATCCATTGATCTTCAGGGAGTACATCATGATTTATGAGGGAGGAAGCAGCTCCGCTGTCGATGAAAGCAATAACTCAAGTTGGTTTATCCCATTTGGATGAATAGACTTTGAGTTCTACTTGAGGAACACCTGCGAGAGCATTGATCTCATCCCGAGCTTCGATCACTGGTTCTGAAATTTGGTAGTGATCAATGCCTTGATCTTCATAGATATCAAGAGAGAATAATGTTTTTTTCATTAGGTTCATCGTTCATAGAGAATATAGATTCAAGGTCTTCCTCCTTTCCTAGATATATGCCAGTGTAGTCTTCAATATCTTAAATATCTTCAATGAGTTTGACAGATCTTCTTGATTGTGGACAATTTTTTGCAAAATGTCCAATCTTGTGGCAAATATAACACCTATTTTTTTTGTGAAAATTTTCTGGCCTTCTCCGTCTGAAATATTTTGTGCGTCTCTTGGACCTTGCTTTCCCATTTGGAATTCTTGGCCATTTGAACCCCGTGAAATCTTTCCTTCTCCTAGATGTGTGGCAGGAACATCTAATTCGGATCAGATTTGCGGCATGCTTTGTCAAGCGCTGGATTGTGTTTGATAATTTGTTTTAGGGCAGAGTGCTTTGTACAAATATTATCCAATGCAACGAACATAGCTTGCCTGATGTAACCAATTTGTGGGATTGTTATGAAGTGAAACATTTTTTCAATGATAGTCATGGTTCGGCTTGCCACCAACTTTGGAAGGGAAGATACAAAGGCTTGCTTTAGATTGATGTCTCCTACGATCTCGAAGTATATCTTCGCCATTTTTTGAAAATGTCTATCAATGTCATTTCTGTCGAATGACACACTTCATCTCGAAGAGTTGTCTTCGCATTTTTTCCTGTCTTTGGCTAGTATCTCCGTAGAAAACTTCAAGTAGGATCCTGATGTTGAATGCAAAATCTTTGGAAGTAAGAAAAATATTTTTGTCTTGAATTCTAAGTGAGTTTCGCCAGTCTCTAAGGATTCCTGAAACCCGGGAAGTTAGTTCGGAAAGGATGATATACTTTTCTCGTTCCACCAAATTTCCGGTCCCATCCAAGTATAGAAGTTTTGGATCCTTTGAGGTCATTTTGAAACCTTTGCGTCATCTAAGGTGAAAGTGTGGAAACCAGTTCCAACTGGTTTTGACGCCATGGGCTCATATTTTTTTTTTGGGATTGGTTCATCAGTTATGCCTTCTTGTTCCTCATCTACTTCAGATATTTCTGGGTCTCTTGGTTGGTCTACAAATATTGGAGGATCATCTATCTCGGAAAAGTTTGTTGTGAATTCATTGTTTGATTGAGAGCTATCTTCCATTGTTTCATCTTCTAATGAGTTTAGAGATTCCGACCATGGTGTATCTTCTTCTGATATGTATCTTGGCTTGGAGACATAGAGGTCTGGAGCCTTTTGGTCAGAAATCATCAGATTTTCGAGGTTCGATCCTTTTGAACTTTCTCCTTGGTATCGTCGTTTCTTGGTTTGTTTCTTTGCTGCAAGGGCATCTTTCCTTTCCCAAACCATTTTTGCGATATCTAAATCATTTTCTTCTTTTGGTGGTTGGGTGAAAGAGATTGGATTTTGTGAGGTAGATGGAAAGGTAGAAAAGGTGTAGTCTAATTTAGGCGGGGAATATGCTTGTGGGGACATAGAAGAAAGTAGGTTTCGAAGGGAAAACTGGGGTTTTTTGCGGCTCAAAGTGCTCATTTCTCAAAAGATGGATTTGTTCTTTGATGGAAATTGTCTCCTTTTGTTGTTGTTGGAAAAATTGGAAAAGTGAAGTTCCTGGCGGGCAATCTCATATTGTAAATTTGCCAACCTTAGTTCCAAGGCTTTGACTAGTCCTGCATGTTGTGACGATGTCTGCTCCATCTTCTTCTCAATCGTTTCTACTTTGCTCAACATTTTGTTTTGTGTATGAGCCACATTCCTTATGGTGTTACCAATGTTGTGTAGCACTTTGTTTTGGCAGATGGAGTTTTCAGATTGCCAGTTATTGTTGCTTCGATGTCACTCATTGGAGGATTTTCTCCAGAAGGTAGTACTATGTTCTTTTGGGGATTTTTAGAGCATAACTGATACCCTCTTTTTCAAATGGTTGAAGTGGAGGAAAATTTTGGGAGTGGCTGGAGCTTGAAGGGCTCATCATGAATATTTGTGGGTGTGTGAACTTTTGTGTTGATAGAGTTGTAGGTTCAGGTGGCTTTTTGGATTCTGGGGTTTGAGGTGATGTTGGTTTGGATTTGGGCATTGTTTCACTATCCTCCTAACTTGGAGTGAATTTTTCTGGTAATTTTGGCCATTCTTTGGGTTTGTACTGATAAGAAATTCATATTTATCTAGACGGCTTAGTGAGGCAATTGAAGGATTTTTATTTTCATATTTGTCTCGGAATTGTTCTTCAGTGTCTTTCCCCTTTTTCTTGAATTTTTGTTTTGTTTTGTTGAGGCCGAACCTTTCCCAATGACGCTAGTGGCGTTTATCATATTCTCCAATTGGATCTTCTAATCATTCTTGGTAGTCGCAATCAAGATCCCATGGGCAGTGTTCGGTGAAGGGACATTTGAACCATCAAACTCTATTTCCTTCTTTGTCAAAATGTTGACACCAGTCATGTTCTTCCATGATGCTTTGTATATTCCAGAAGAACTCTTCGTCAGGTTCAGGGTAGGTGTCTGTTGTATCTTTGGGTTGAATCATTTGGCAAGAGAAGATAGTTTTATTGGGTTTTTTGAGATGAGAATGGTCAAAGATTATGGAAACGATTTTGTCACTTCTTTTGGTAAAAGTTGGTTCACCAGATTACAGGGATTCCTCCGATTCTCTTAGCTTCTCGTAATTTGTGATCCAGGAATCAAGAAGGATTTTTACAAGCTCATCTCTGGGAATCTGTCTGGGTATTTGGGTGCCCATGGTTTTTTCTTTGGTCCCATGGTGTTTTCTTTGGTAGCATCAATATTTAAGAGCAATGCATTTTCTCCTCCGGGCAGGCAAAGATCCATGGCATAATTTTGGACTTGCCACGCAATTTGGTGGTGAAGGGTAGCTTGAATAGAATCTTTGGCTTGTGGGGCTCCCTGGATTTGGACTTGAATTTTTAGGGCTTCCGTTAGGTATGGGTTATAAAGGGACATGTTGAAATTTTGAAAGATAGTTATGAAAACAATTCCATCATTCATGGTAACTTCGGCAATACCCAAATTTGCATGTTGGTACTCCAAATATCTCGTATCTAGAAGACAAAGTCGAGCTACAACAAGTTGACCTTTTCTTCCATGATATGTTAAAGCGATTGGGATAGCACCAAAATGGATATGGGTAAAATCATGATCTCTCCATTGTCCGGGAAAATCATCTGGTATTTGAAGGGTGATAAATTGTTCCTCTCGAGTGGCAAGAATAGAATGCTGGTCAAGTTTTGAGGCAGCAACATATTCTTTGACTCCTTTTGGTCTGTGTTGGACTAAGGAACGGATTTGGGTCCATGGTGCAAAAGATTTTTTGGCAAAAACAGAGTAAGGGTTTATGAGGGGTATTCAGTGGAGGATACTTTCTGTTCATCAGGTAGTATATCTACTTCATAGAGGTAATCATATTTTTTGGACAAGGTTTTATGTAAAGTTGGGGACATATTCATTTTTGTAAGGGAAGAGGATGTTGGAAATGACATAGACATATTTAGTAAAACTGTTCCTCCCTCCGAAAGGATGTGCTGGCTCTGATACCACAGTACAAAGGAATAGCGGAAGAGACTCCAAGAAAGCAAACTAAACCATAGATACGAAAGACAGTACAAAGGAATGGAGGAAGAGGCTCCAAGAAAGCAAACTAAACCATAGATACAAAAGTTTCCTTATAAATGGGACTGGCTTCAACAACTTATACGGGACGGCTTGCCAAGCTACACAAACAGTTAATTTGTTTATAGTCGCAAAAGTTTTCCTACAAAAAGGGGCTGACTTCAACAACCCATAAGGGACGGCTTGCCACACAACTCAGAAAACTTTTGTACTATAACCAACGTTAGCTGTTTATAACTTAGAAAACTTTCGTACTACAATAAGCTAACTTTCTTAGAGTATTCTTACTCTATTTTTTCATATATGGACTGGCCTTTCCATCCCTTCGAAAGAAAGAACAAGAGAGAAATTTAGAAAGCACTCATATGTAGTATATCACAAAAGATTTACAAAGGTTACAAGATGATTTTAAGATGTTCGGGATAAAATCTCACATAATTTACTATACTCAAGAATTGTTGGATCTGCTTTCTTGTGAGGTTGGTATCCGGAAATTTGATTAATTCTTGACATATATGTGGTCCTGGACGGTATGGGTTGTTGAAGCCAGCACCTTTTTGTAGGAAAATATTTGCGGCTATGAACAAATTAATTGTTTGTGTAGCTTGGCAAGCCGTCCCTTATGGGTTGTTGAGGCTAGCCCCCTTTGTAGGGAAACTTTCGTATCTATGGTTTAGTTTGCTTTGTTGGAGTCTCTTCCTCTGTTCCTTTGTACTGTGGTATCTGAGCCAGCCCATCCTTTCAGAGGGAGGAACAGTTTTACTAAATATGTCTGAGTCATTTCCATCATCCTCTTCCTTGCAAAAATGAATATGTCCCTTATTCTATATAAACAATTGTTCAAAAAATATGATTACCTCTATGAAGTAGATATACTACCTGATGAACGAAAAGTATCCTCCACTAAACTACCCCTCATAAACCCTTACTCTGCTTTTGCTAAAAAATCTTTTGCACCATGGACCCAAATTCGTTCCTTAGTCCATCACAGACCAAAAGGAGTCAAAGAATATGTTGCTGCCTCAAAACTTGACCAACATCCTATTCTAACCACTCGAGAGGAACATTTTATCACCCTTCAAATATACAGACAGATTCCCAGAGATGAGTTTGTAAGATCCTTCTTGATTCTTGGATCACAAATTACGAGAAGCTAAGAGAATCGGAGGAATCCCTGCAATATGGTGAACCAACTTTTACCAAAAGAAGTAACAAAACTATTTCCATAAGCTTTGACCATTCCCATCTTAAAAAATTCAATAAAACCATCTTCTCTTGCCAAATGATTTAACCCAAAGATATAACAGACTCATACCCTGAACCTGACGGAGAGTTTTCTCGAATATACAAAGCATCATGGAAGAAGATGACTGGTGTCAACATTTTGACAAAGAAGGAAAAAAAGTTTGGTGGTTCAAATGTCCCTTCACCGAACACTGCCCATGGGATCTCGTTGTGGCTGCCAAGAATGTTTGGAAGATCCAATTGGAGAATATGATTAACGTCACCAGCGTCATTGGGAAAGGTTTCGGCCTCAACGAAACAAAATCAAAATCCGAGAAAAAGGGGAAAGACACAGAAAAATAATTCCGAGACAAATATGAAAATAAAGATCCTTCAATTGGCTCATTAAGTCGTCCAGGTAAATATGAATTTCTTGTCAGTTACGAACCCCAAGAATGGCCAAAATTACCAGAAAAATTCACTCACCCCAAGTTGGGAGGATAGTGAAACAACGCCCAAATCCAAACCAACATCACCTCATGTCCCAAAATCCAAAAAGCCATCTGAACCTACAACTCTATCAACCCAAAAGTCTACACACCCACAAATATTCATGATGAGTCCTTCAAGCTTCAGCCACTCCCAAGATCTTCCTCCACTTCAATCTTTTGAAAAAGAGGGTATCAGTTATGCTCCAAAAAACCGCAAAAAGAACATAGTACTACATTTTGGAGAGGAACCCCCACGAGTGACATCGAAGCAACAAATAATCAGCCACATCTTCATGCTCTCAAGTATGCCAGGAACAAGTCATCACAACAAACAGATCATCCACCATGTTGTTTAACCTCATGGATCCGTTTGATCCGTCAATTATTATTGAAAGAACTTATTATGAGCTCCAAGTTTTTCGGCAACATGGAGGATACATTCTTAAGCCATATGGGGTCAATCCAAAATATCTCTTCTGCCATATATTCAAAGCTTAAATCAAGGATTTTTCACAAGAACTATTATGATTTTTCTGGTACCTATGCCATCAATATTATATTTTCATGGAATTCAAATGCAACGTCTTCAAGGATTTTGATAACATTGCACTAGTTCTTAAAATTTTTTTGTTATGGTTCAAATCTAGAAGATATTGGTTATAATGCTTCAATGATTCCTACACAGTAAAGGTATTCATGTTTCATAGACCAGTAAAGATTATTAATGGAAAAGTACAGGCGCAAACAGAGGCATCATTCTTGTGGAAATTTCCCGTGTCAATTTTATCAATGGAAGAAAAATATAGTGAGTCACAACGAATCCTTTTTCAACAAAATAGGTGCATCTCGAGAGAGATATGGCCAAAAGATTGGGCAAGCTGGAATTACACAAGCAATCATTCTCACTGGGAAAGAGTCCGGGAAGCAGCAAAAGAATATCAAACCTTATACGAAGTCATCTGAGAAAAGATCACTGAAGACATTTCCAGATTAACGTTGCGGATTACATCTCTTAATCCAAAGGTGAAAGAACACGGCACAGAAGGGCCGTTAAATTCCAGGCGTTACTACACAAGGTCCTTGAAAAGTTGCCTAGCAGACAACCCTAGAATCAATGAAGGATAATTACCTAAATCCCTGCTAAACACACTGTGAGAAAGCACGGGAGAAGAATATAACTGAGATTAAACATAATACAATGAGCCCTATATATAATACTAATAACCTAGAGTTCTACTATAACTAGAGTTCTACTATATTTACATATCTAACACTCCCCCTCAAGCTGGTGCATATAAATCATATGTACCGAGCTTGTTACATATGTAGTTTAACATCGATCCCAGGTTTCTAGACCCGAAAGCATCGATTCCCAAAGACATCGTTGAAAATTTGCTGAAACAGATGAAGGAAAACTGTTTTTTTTTTTTGCCGGAAAATCACGGTAGATGCCGGAAAAACTTCAAAGTTGTCGGAATTGAAAAGTAAAAACATGAGTAGGCTCGGAATTTGAAGGCGATGATACTGTCCTGAAGAAACTTTTTGAAATTCTGGCCGGAAAGCCTCTGTAGCTGCCGGAAAAGTCGCCGGAAAAACTGAAAGTTGTCGGAATCGAACGGAACAAGGATGGGTAGGGTCGGAAATTAAGGCCGACCAAACTGTCCTTCTGGAGCGAAGCCAAAAACTGGCCGGAAAAAGCCCCACGCGCCGGCGCGTGGTCTGACGCGCCGACAGCTGTGGCGGCGCGTGACGGGGAGTCTGCCGGAGAAATTTCTGGGGTTTGGTCGGAATTCTGTTCCGAGTCTTGTGGTGGTGTTGGTTTCTGCACAACACTGATAATTAGTGACTTTGACGTAATTAGTCACTTAGGTCACCGGAAAATTGCACGGTGACCGAGTTATTTCTTCCCGGATGTCGTTGGAATGACGCACAACGATAATTATCTCACCAAAGCTCTGATACCATGTGAGAAAGCACGGGAGAAGAATATAACTGAGATTAAACATAATACAATGAGCCCTATATATAATACTAATAACCTAGAGTTCTACTATAACTAGAGTTCTACTATATTTACATATCTAACACACACCATAATCCTAGATTAGCCACCAAAAAACCCTCAAAAATATCCTACCCATGCCAAGACAAATTTTTACATCTTTCAATACTATCCGGGTCTCACTTCAACTTGTTGTCACATGCCTCCACATGCTTTGTCACTTGCAACATCCTACTTTCACATGGCGTCACATGCTCCCATGTACTTTCACATGCTAAACCATGTATATTTCACCCCTTTTTACATGTTTTCAGGTGTTTAGTTGTTTTTTCTTAAAGTCCTTCACATACTTAGAAGGGACATACTTAGAAGGACCCACTTGCGAGATAAGTTTGCCATGTAAGATAGGTTTATTTTATCATGTAAGTTTGTCTTGTAATAACCTCCTAGCCCTATATAAAGGAGGCCTTTTAGTATTTGTAGGATCATCTTACAATCATCTTGTAACCTTTGTAATTCTTTTGTGATATACTACATAAGAATGCTTTCTAAATTTCTTTCTTATTCTTTCTTTCGAATGGATGGAAAGGCGGGTCCATGTATGAAAAAATAGAGTAAGAATACTCTAAGAAAATTAGCTTATTGTAGTACGAAAGTTTTCTGAGTTATAAACCGCTAACGTTGGTTATAGTACAAAAGTTTTCTGAGTTGTGTAGCTTGCCAAGCCGTCCCTTATGGGTTGTTGAAGCCAGCCCTTTTTTGTAGGAAAACTTTTGCGACTATAAATAAATTAACTGTTTGTGTAGCTTGGCAAGTTGTCCCTTATTATTTGTTGAAGCTAGCCCCCTTGGTAGGAAAACTTTCGTAGCTATGGTTTAGTTTGCTTTCTTGGAGTCTCTTCCTCTGTTCCTTTGTACTATGGTATTAGAGCCAAGCTATCATTCAACATACAACAACACTAGACTCTCCCTAAGCAACAAAATCACGTGGTTGCTAATAAACAGAAGTTGGCTGAAAAGTCGCCGGAAAAAATTGAAATTAGCGAGACTACGCCGAATTTAACACTACAAAATAAGTTCTAAAATATCACCAGGAAAAAAGAACCTTTTATGGAAATTACTTTTCACGCTTGGGAAAAAATAAAAGTTGTTAGAATTTGATGTAATTCATAAGGATAGGCTCACTGGAAAATTCCAAAATTCTCGGAATCGATAGGAAATTGTACTAGTGGACTCAGAATCACTCCACGAAACAATTTTCCTAAAGAAATTTAAATTTTGGGTGAAAAGTGCTCCATGCGCTGGTGCATGTCAGATGTGCTCGCCGGAACCCTAGTTCTTGCAGTACATGGAGGCGCGTGAGGGACTTTCTGCCATGATTGATTGGGGTTTGGTCGTCTGACTTTTTCGATCAAGGTGGTAGTGTTGGTTTTCACACAACACATGCCGATGAGGATATAACACAATCAATCTTGAGTCGTCAATAAGAAAGACGCACGGTGACCGACTTTTTTGTTCCGATGAGACTAGGATTTCTGGGGTTTTGTTGCACAAGGGTTTCGAATCTAATAGTGGTACTACAGTACCACTCAAGCAGTGATGAACCCGAGGAACAAGACGAAGTTGCTGAAACTTTTGTCCTACTACATATGTTACTAGGATATATTCTACTCCTACTACATATGGGACTTGGACTATTTACACATAAATATCTAACACGCAGTATTATAGCTATGTAAGCACTACTCTCCGTTTAGTGTTCACCACATAAAAATCGACAAGAAGATTGTGCTTCATGAATTATAGTTATGTTAGTGGTGCTTTTGAATCAGCAGCATTATAGTAACACTCAATTGCTTTTCATGTTTTTTTTTATTTGAGTAGATATGAAGTCCGAAGTTATAACAATGAGGTTGATATCTGGTTCAGCAATGCAATTGGTCGACCTTGCACTCTATTAAGGAATTCAGGTTCCCAAATTTACTCATGCATAAATAAGAATGGGAGTCCTGGCATGTGCAGGGATGTTGGTGCTAGATTGAATTTCGTCAATGAAGCCCAGTTTCTGCTGGTATCTGAAGAAAGCATAGCTGACCTCAACTCTAGGCTGAAATCAAGTATGTCTTTCTCATCTTCTCCCTTTCTTAATAGAGCAATCTTTCTGTCTGGTATTACACTCATCTGGAATAGGAATATAAGGAAATTAGAGATTGTACCCGATACAAATAAGTTCATTTGAGGATGTTCCTGTAAGCTGAATGCATAATAACTTTTAAACCATATCTATACAATGATAAGTGGAATAACTTCTGTTTACTGGATACTGCTGGTTTGCCTTACTTGAAATTAAGTTAGACGAGGTGGTGTTTTCTCTCTTCAGAGAAGACTAGTATTTGAAACGTTTACCTCTAGTAGCATGGCTGCTTATTGGATTTGCTGTCCATTCAGTACCTTTTACTGTCCACAATTAAGTCACTCCATGTCACATCATTCCTCTGATGGTGGTTAGTGATTTTACAAGGATGGGGATTAAGAAAGGTGAATGTACGAAGCAAATAGAGCTATCAAAAACTCATTCAACCTTTGTTTTTTTGGCAGTTCAAGTTGGTGCAATGAGATTTCGGCCCAATCTTGTAGCATCAGGTGGTGAACCATATGCAGAAGATCGGTGGAGGCATCTAAATATTGGGGGTAAATATTTTACGGTGAGTTCTAGCTCTTATAAAATCAAGATTTGAAAACATGCAGTGCCTATATACATTCTGTCCTAACATTGTGACAAAAAAATCTTGTGACAAACTATTCAGCATCTGATGTTGATGTTCGTACATGTCTAGAGACAATTTATCTACTTCTAAAGAAACTGAGGTGAGGAGTGTCACTAAGTAGTCAGTGATCATAATTTTCTCAACTCTTCCATGGCTATGCAGCTCTCAGTTTGGACCTCTTTCTTTATCTTTCTTCTTTTAGTTTTATTAAAAAATAGAAGTTTTTCATAGGTTCACATGCCTAGATACATCAGAGATACTTGTGTAAATACGCAATTGTTGTCACCCACTGATTTTGTTAAGTGCAGTCATTGGGCGGTTGCAACCGTTGTCAGATGATCAATATAAATCCAGAGGCTGGGGAGGTGCAGAGGTTGAGTGAACCTTTGGCAACTTTAGCAGGCTACAGGAGAGCAAAGGTTAGAACCCACCTAAAACTAAGAAAAAACAAAAGAAATGCAGCATGTTTATTTAGCTGAGTTAATTACTTCTTACCATGTATTCCTTACAAACAGGGGAAAATATTGTTTGGCATACTACTAAGATATGAGAATAATACGAAAACCAAGTCGGATGCATGGCTTCGTGTAGGAGAACAAATATTCTCAAATGGAGATAGCAATTGATTACTTTCTTTGAAGTCTCTATTTGTGACTTATAAGTAGTCACAACAAAAGGTTACAAGTGTTGAATGTGGTGAAGAAGCGGCAGAACACTTCCTCTTGGCAGGTCAATACATCAAATTACTTTATTGTTCTCTGTATGTAAATGGGCGTATACTTCTAAAAGAACTCTCTTATATCTTAATTCTCTGTAACCAATGTAATTACGAGCTAATAACTAATGGTAATGGTTATGTTCATATTCATTGGGCTGAGTCCATTTTTATGTCCGGTATATGCGAGTTTTTATTTTGCGTAGTATCTTGGTGTGCAACCCATGGATGCTGTAATTTGCCAGTATTGGCTAATGTATCAATACCGCTTGGTGTGCAACCCATGGCTTCCCGTTGTATTAGCTGAAACACTCATCCCGTGGTTGCAAACTTAACATGGAAAAGATTGTGGTTTGACATTAACCTTTTTTAGCCTTTGAAGCCATTGGATGATGGTATGTTGATTCTCCGCCTTTTCTGGAGTATTTGAACATATCCAGAACTGTCATTCTTGATGCTGAGCTTGTCGCCTTCAATGATGTGCTCAGATTTGTCAAGGAAAATGCAGATATTGACTCTGTAACACTCTCTGTGGATCGTGGTGACTGCAAATCCTCTGAGGGGAAGCATCATTGAGGACTGCAGGTTATTGTTCTGACCCTTGCAATGCGCCCTCGATCTATCATAGGGAGTGGAATCCAGCTGTGGATTGTCTTGCCACATTCTTGACCACTTGTGAAGAAAGTTCTGTGCCTATTCGTGCCTCCTTTGAAAAACTGGTGTATTTTGTTAATTAGACTCAGATATGTATCCATGCAGCTCTCAACTATGAATTTACTAACTGAACATAGGATGAAGTGCGGGTTGTCTTTTATTTCATATTAGGAGTGGCAAACGGGCGGGTCAAGTCGGATATGGTTCGGCTTGAAAACGGGTAATAAAAAAACGGATCAATTATTCTGACTTGACCCATATTTAATACGGATAAAAAAGGGGCTATCCGGCGGATAATATGGGTTATCCATATTATCCATAACTTTGATCACTTTTGGGAAATTTTTAGTCTCTCTAACTTGAGGAACTCCGAATTTGAGGCTTTACAAATGTAAAAGTTAGACTCATTGGTTATCCATTGGTTATCATTGATTATCCATTTTCTAAATGGATAATATGATTCTTATCCATATCTGAGCCATTTTTAAAAAGTTCATTATCCAATCCAATTTTTAGAATATGGGTAGTTAACTGTTTTTTTTGAACCATTTTACCACCCATATTTCATCCATACGTAAGCACGTGAGAGTTCCTCAATCTGTAGGTGTGGTTGTCTGTAATGGTAATCGAGTTCCTTCATTTTGAGAAATGTCTTGTTGGTCATCTCAAATGTTTTCAAGACTATATTAAGCGAAGTAACCATTTTCAGCTCTATTCGACTGTTTTCAGTTGTGGCTTACGTCTTCTGTTCTCTTTTTTTGTTGGCTCTAAAATCTTCATTGATGGATACGCTTCTACTCCATTTCGGAGCCTGTATGATATATTAAGGTCTCTTTTATTTTTGTTTTAACTGAATGTTTGAATCTGAATCATTCAAATTTTAGCCCATTAAGTATATTTGTGTTTCTCCTTTAATTACTACTATTTATGAAAGGTCTCATTTCTGTGATCTTGTCGGAAGTTCTAAAATTATATAAGATATTTATTTAAGGGTGAATTACACATAAATATAACCCACACGCATACGTTGCAACTAAGTGACCAAATATTTAATTTTGCAAAGCTATAGTCAAACATAATAAGTTAAAATTTAACATCTAACTCCAAATACGTTTTCGAAATTACTATTAAGGTTTTATTATTTAACTAATGCTCAAGCTTATAATCTAATCTTTGAATTAGTGATTATGACTAAAATATTAGTTGAACAAACTAAATCCGTTTGGGTGAAAAAAAATAGATTTTAGTTTAATCAACCATTGTTTAACAAGCCTGAATAAGTGGGGTTTGGATTTCGAAATTGGTTTTATGAGAAACTTGGAGTGTATATTGTTTAGACTTGTCAGAAATAGTATAAGGTGGTTGCATACAAAATTTGAAGTAATTTAATAGAGATTCGGACTGATTTTGAAAGAATTGCAACTAAATGTAGTGAAAGAAGTTTGTCTATAGATGCTTGTATAAATGTATATAAAAGTGTATAATAGTGTATAAGATATGTTTATACATTCATATACAATACTATATATTGTTATACAAATATTCACTTTGTCTTCTTCCTTGCGCCCTTTTGAAACTTAACTCAAATCTTGATCAAATCACATCAAATTTAATTTTGAACTCCTCTTGATGTTTACAATCAACTGGAACAACACCCAATCCAAACAACTAACAAACTTGAAAAATCCTATTTCCAAAAGTGACGCTTTGAACGACCTTCAATTATGAACTTCTATTCTTCAATTTTATTACTTCAACCATGTCCTGATTCAACCTATAAACATGAATGACCAACCTTTTCAATATACATAACTTATTGAAACTGCTCGTATCCTACTCATATAATCTCGTGTTCCGTTGCGTTTTTGAGGGGATGCAGTTCTTACATCTTGCTATCCTATTAATCGTATGCATCTTCAGCTATCCAGAATCAAGTTTCATTCTCTGTTCTATTTTCTCACTTGTCTTTATTCTCTCTTCCACATGTCTGTAGGAGCACATGTTTTGTTCATAACCTTACTCCAGAAAAAGATAAGTTAGCTCCTCGTACTTTTAACTACGTATTTTTAGGTTACTCGAAGAGAAGGGTATCGATGCTATTCTCGTGACCTCTAGCGGTACCTTATGTCCGTTGATGTTACCTTCTTTGAAACTCAATCATACTTTACAGGTCCAGGTTATCACTTAGATATTTCTGATGTGCTACCAGTTTTATCGTTTGGAGATTCAGTCACTATCTCCCATTCTTCTTCCTCTACAACTCCGGCTCTACCACTTATAGCTCCAGTTCCACCACCTATAGCTCCAGCTCCACCACTTAGTCCAGTTCAGCCTTTTGCAGCTCCACCACCTAGTCTAGTGCAACCTTCTGCAGCTCCACCACTCAAGACTTATCGTCGTCACCCACGCCCAGCATCAGGACCATCTGATTCACATCATACACTTGACCCTACTAATACTGCAGATTTATCTCCTCTTAGTCAAATGATTACATTACGGAAAGGTATATAGTCGACATTTAATCCTAATCCCTAATATGTCGGTTTAAGTTATCATTGTTTGTCATCACCCTATTATGCATTTGTATCATCGTTGTTCTCTGTTCCCATCCCTAAGTCTACAGGTGAAGCACTGTCTCATCCAAGATGGCAGCAAACTATGATTGCCGAGATGTTTGCTTTACGTACGAGTGGTACTTATAAGCTTGTTCCTCTTCCTTCGGGTAAATCGACTGTTGGTTGTCGGTGGGTGTATGCAGTCAAAGCTGGTCCAGATAGCTAGGTTGAAAGACTTAAGGATCGTCTTGTTGCCAAATGGTATACTCAAATATTTTGGCTCGATTACAATGATACTTTCTCTCATGTGGCTAAAATATTATCGGCCCGCCTTTTTCTATCCATGGCTGTTGTTCGCCATTGACTTCTCTATCAATTGGACATTAAGAATGCTTTTCTTCATGGTGACCTTGAGGAAGGGGTTTATATGGAGCAAGCACCCGATTTTGTTGCTCAGATGGAGTCTAGTGGCCTTGTGTGTCGGTTGCGTCGATCCCTATATGGTCTAAAGAAGTCTCCTCGAGCATGGTTGATAAGTTCAATATAGTTATTCAGGATTTTGGCATGACTCGTAGTGAAGCCGATCACTCTGTGTTTTATTGGCGTTCTGTTTTAAATCTTTGTATTTATTTGGTGGTTTATGTTGATGATATTGTTATCACCGGCAGTGACTAGGATGTTATTACTAAGTTGAAGTAACATCTATTTCAACAATTTCAAACTAAGGATCTAGGCAGATTAAAGTATTTTCTAGGTATTGAGGTCGCTCAATCTAATACATGTTATCTCAAAATGAAAGTATACCTTAGATATTCTTGAGGAGACATGAATGACATGTTGTAGACCTATTGACATTCCAATGGATCCGAGCTCTAAGCTTCTACAAGCCGGGGGGGGGGGGGGGGGGGGGGGGAGACATTTAGCGATCCTGAAAGATATAGGCGGCTGATTGGTTAACTAAATTACCTTACAGTGACTAGGCCTGATATATCCTTTTCTATTAGTCTTATAAGTTAGTTTATGGATTCTTGGTAGTCATTGGGATTCAATTGTCCATATTCTTCAGTATATAAAATAAGCTCCAGGCAAAAGACTATTGTTTGAGGATCGAGACCATAAGCAGATCGTTAGATACTTAGATGCTGATTGGGTAAGATCACCTTCTGATAGATGTTCTACATCTGGATATTTTGTTGTAGTAGGAGGTAACTTGGTGTCTTGGAAGATCAAGAAATAGAATGTTGTTTCTTGATCTAGTGCAAAAATAGAATATCGAGCAATGGCTATGGCAAAACGTAAGCTAGATTTGGTCAAACAGTTGCTCAAGGAGTTAAATTTTGTGAGAATATCCAAATGAAACTTGTGTGTGATAATCAAGCTACATTTTATATTGCATCGAATCCGATGTTCCATGAGAGAACTAAAGATATTGTGATTGACCGTCACTTCGTCAGAGAAAAGATACTCTCAGGAGATATTGCAATAAAGTTTGAGAAGTCGAATGATCACCTTGCTGATATTTTCACCAAGTCCCTCACTGGTCCTCGTATTAGTTATATATGTAACAAGCTTGGTGCATATGATTTGTATGCACCAGCTTGAGGGGGAGTGTTAGAATAACTTTGTAAATATATATATGTAATTAGTTCGGCCCCATATGGAATATGAGTAGGTTATATATTATGTGTGCTTATAAATAGGATTCATTGTATTACTATTAACATCAATTAATAATATTTTCTTCCGTGCTTTCTCACCGTTTTTATCACAAGAAATTGAAATCCGTTCAACTCTTTTTTCATCTTTTAAAAGTTCAATCAATTGTGGTATGTGAAAGTCTCACTCTTGTGAGAGGTGATGCAAGTAAAAGTTTTTGACATAGCCAGTTTGTGGTGAAAGAAACTTGTGCAATATGATTCTTTTTCAATACATTAAAACGCAACATACTATGGACAAAGACCATAAACATTTAGATCAAAAGAAAGGAGATATAAAGACTTCATAAAGATCTCTATCACTTTAAATATAAACAAAGAAAGAACGAAAGAGAAGAAAGAAAAAGGAAAAAGGAGAAAAAACAAGCACTGAAAAAAGAAAAAAAAAAGTAAGAAATAGGTCTAGTGTCGGACTAAGGAAAGAATTCTTTTTTCAAATTATATACAAAGGGGGTAAACTGGGTAAGGAGGTAAAATATAGGTCAATTTTGATAGCATTGTTGCACCAATCGAATAAGATCTCAATATCCAGATCGATCTGTCCAGCTATCGCTCCCTATTATTAACCAGAGAGGGAGCATCTGTGATGATTCTTCCGAGTGCCGTAGAGGAATCTGTGGCTGAATTGAATCTTGCGCGATGAAAATGAATTTTTCTCCCAAACTTTCGAACATAGAGGACTAGCTTGCTTCCACTGGGATAATCAAAGTAATTTTATCTTTATAAAGATTCATGTAAATATGAATTTTGGTTAGTACTTTATCCATTATCACAGCACAACCAACTCCAGTGACCTAAATCTGCCAAACATCACAATCAACCACCACCACCTCCGGTGAATAGTGATTGACACTACCATTTACTTCTATCACCATCTTTTACTACACAATTTTCACTCCATAATCATTAGCTTGGCCACGACCAAGAAAATGTTATTGCCGAACTATCATAAATGCCACTTTTCAATCATTATTGCCTACCGCCAGTACTGTAAGTTGGCATGGCTGCGAGTTTTAGTGTGTCATTGAATAAATTGCCTGTGAAAATGTTACTTAAATTAAGATTTTCTCTAATATTTATTGATATATATAAGTGTTTACCGTCAAAATCGGATAACAATTAAATTTATACGCGATTTTAAGGATACATGATATAAGTTGATACAAATTAAGAAAACAGATTAATATTGAAATCACAGACAAAAAAGTGAATGCAAACCACACAAGTCGAACAATGTTAGCCTTGAAGGTTAGTCACCCTTGAGTCAAAAAATGCCTCAATCAATGTCAAAACAAAATAACAAGATAATAAGAACCAGAAATAACAGTGTATTACTTTTGGATGCGTGTTACAATATGTATTACAAAGAATCAGGCTCCCTTTGTATAGTAGGGGAGTCCTATTTTAAATACAGTTCCATAAAAGATAATGAATCTCATGATTTGCTACTTCTAATTGATACGTGCCGAGTTTACTGCCGTGATATCTGATCGGGTACGGGTACTTTGGCCTTTTGTTACTTGGTAAGATAATGTTTCCTTGAGCTTAATCGGATTCAGGGTCAGTCTTGGAAGCAGTCACGGGCTTGAAAATCATTGACGACACATGTTCTGATTTCGTACCTTGGTTTGATGGTACCCGGGTCAATCCTCAATCCACCACGCATCAGTCCCCATTTATCACGCAATAGACGAACGCAGTCTCAATCATATACAAATAGTCCCCTCATTTTTTGGAGAGTAAACGACGAGAAACGATATGAGCCTTCGATCTTCGTCTCGATAGTAAAATGATAAAATTGACGAAACGTCTCGTCAGTCACTTCTTAATGGCATTAAATGTGAGTCAGTTGCTGGTCAGCCATTACAGGTTTTGAACCATCGTTTGCAAACTGTAAGTACTTCGACATTATCTCATTCAAACTTTACTTTTAAAACCTCTGCCCTCATACACTAGAAATTTCTATATCCTCAAATACCAATTTTCTAATTATTTTGAAATTTCTCTATATGAACTTTTGTTCTTCATCCCAAAATTATTAACCATATCCTTTTAGCTTCCTTTTTTTTCTTTACTTTCCACAAAAAATGGGAAAGACCTAAAAATCCGTTCCTAAAAAAATCTCCCTCTGCTTTGCGACCGACTAAAGAGGAAAATGTTCCTTCTACTGCTACTAAGGAAAAGATGCTGATGCCTGCTTTGATTATGTTAGTTCCTGCGGGGTGCCCAACTGGTGCTGACCTCAAATTTGAAAAAAACCTCTTCCATACCGGATTGGTGCGAGCCGGTCTCGAGATACATATACTCGATAATTGATAATCTCCTCTCCAAAGTCAAGGAAGATTGTAATTGGGTTGGCAAGCATGTGGTGGTTCCTACGCCTGAGGAATTGATCATTACCCATGTGGGGTGTCTTTTAAGTGTTTACACTTATCCCTTCACATGGGCCCTCTGGACCCAGTCATCACTTCCCTCTGTAAGAGGTATATGATGACCCTCAGTCAAATTTATCCTTCTTTCTGGAGGATGGTAACTATCATCTGTTTCTTCGGGTGCAAAATAGAGAAATGTCCCTTCACCATCGACCACCTCATGCATCCGTACAGTCTCAAACTCTATCGAGTGGGATTAATAAAACTTGCCCGTCAGGACTCTAAGTCCCCATTCTCAAGCATAGACGAGGATCGAGACCGAGGTTTGTCGGGCCGATTGGTTCGTGTGAAAACCTCGAATTTGATCCCGCCTAAGGATATGCCATTTCCCGAGAAATGGACCATGAAATGTAAGTATAGCTTTGCATTTAAAATTTTGTTTATTGGTTTTCCTTTTCCCTTCCTTCTTATCAATGTTTTCGTGGTGTAGCTGTTGCTCGAATGCCGGATGCAATTCTCGAATCAAGGAGTGGATCGACGACATCATGTCATAGAAACCCTATTCTGAGCGCGCATGGCGCAAACTGTCATAGGGCTAGTGGGAGGCCCCTTGTCATGGTAAGATCCTAAGATCCGCTTCCGAGCATACTCATTTCAATTTCTTTATTAGTATTGGAAAGGATGTTGCAATAAGGCCCCAGTCCGGAGATGAAGGAATCTTTTCCCAATCACCTGATCCAAAGCAGGATAAAGAGAAGAAAGGAAAAGGGGCCTTGAGTTCCCTGAACTCAGAGAGAAACCAAATAGGAGGCAGATGCAAAAACCCATGAAAAGAATTGGTTCCCTCTCATAGGACATAGTCCATCGGCTGAGAGATGAGACTGAAGAAAAAGAAGCAAATTTCAAGCTAGTGGCTCATGTGCGAGACAACATTGTAATTCCTCAAGCGAGAGAGGCCGCAGAGGGGGTAGTGGCTGAGGCTTTCGAACCGGAAAGGGGTGAGGTTATTTTGCCCCGAGCTGGGGAGTTTGACAAGGAGATCATGTCCGGTACTCCTTGAGTATAAGGAAGTGCTCTGGAGGATTCATGCAAGGTGATAAATCTCTCCGGGTCGCCTTTATTTACCGACTTTATGATCAATGAGGCCCATACGTTGAAAGAACGTTCACACGAGGGGCCTCAATGGGAGGCAGATTCTTACAATAACTTCTTCGACGACTTAGATTCTACTTCCTTGGAGGATGTTACCGAGCTAGGTGACTTACCGGTACCATAGAAGATACTATCTTCGGGAGCCAATGGGTCTTCTTCAAGTCCAAGAATAGTGGACCAATTCCCAGCTTCAAGTGTAGACCCCGACAGGAAAAGTCAATCAATATATCTATTTCAGAAGATTCCCGGGTTCTTTCCGCCTCTGTGAGGATTGCCAGTTATCTTTGTTGCTTGGTGACCGAAGAAGATCAGGCCAAGATGGACGAGGTGGAAACACCCTTCCTGTTCAACGAATCTCAACCGGTGTTAATCAGGTAATTTTGAATGCCTCTTTATTATATACTTATATTTAAGGTTCAAATAATCATAACATTTCTCTCTGTTTTTGTAGGCCTTGGTTCTTCACCTTGAAACCTTTCTTCGAATTTAGGAGGAGTTAACCCAGCATGAGGTTGAGACTCGAGAGCTTACTAAGAACAAAGACGCTTATGACCTTCTCAGTGAGAACTCTAGGTTTAGCTAGAAGCGGCTCGAAAGGACCATGGCGACTGGGTCAAGAAGGTAAGACGAGAACTTGAAGATAGTGATGATGATTCGGACACAGAGGCTTACTGATAGATTTTAAGTACTCATGTCTGATGTTTTGATGTCTAACAAACTTACTGTTAAGAACCAGATAGGGAACCTGACCTACTTAGATTGATGCAAACTTTAACGGATTCCAGATAAAGATGAACTGCTACAGCTTCAGGAACTAAACCAAATAAGGACCTGATGCTCTTGCAGTTTCCTCATAGCAGTACAAAGTCATTTGGACACAACTAGAAATGAAGTGACTCACGACACTGTTTTATGCCATACTGTACTACACTATCAGCCCACTCATTCTCTAACCAAACAAAGTACTCACATAATTTCAAGTGATGTGATCAAGATGAATCGGATGGGCTTCATACAAAAACATCACTGGAAGGTTTCTGTTTCTTATTCAAGCCTTTTCCAAAAAATAGAAAAATCATCCTCTCAAGCTTGAATAACAAGGTTGAACGCCACTACGGACCCGTTCTTAAAAGATTGATTGTTGCTATCCTAGTTGAGTTGTAACCTTGTTATTGTACTTATTATATCTCCTAAATCGCTTACTTAGAAGAATACTGATTAGGAATCCTAATGTAAATCCGTGAACTCGTTGAGTTTATGTTATGACTAGATTTAGTCATAAGGAGAAGTCTTTGTAATCATAGAGTTACAAAGTGGCTTGTGGTGATAGCATCGAAAGTTAGAAAAAGCCTTTGTAACTAGGATCGTCACAAAGTGACTTGTGGTAAAGGTACCATAAGTTAGTTGAGTAAATCCTTTGCAATAAGAAGTATTGTAAAATGGCTTGTAATAGGTAAGAATACAAGTTAGTGAAGTTAAAAGTCTACAGGTGTAGGTCGTGGTTTTTTGATTCCCTTGTGTGGGATTTTTCCACATAAAGATCCTCTGCCACATTTACTTACTACTTTATTAACTGCTCTCACCAGAATCTTGTGGAGGACCAGGTACTTTACCATTTGGTGGATCCATACAAACTAACAATTGGTATCAGAGCGGGTTCCACCTATCAGGCTAACACCTAGAAGGATCCTCATGGCGGCTCCACTAATTTTGAAGAAGGTCAATCCATATACCACCCACCCATGTTTGATGGAAAATGCTATTGGTGGTGGAAAGCTAGAATGCTTGATTTCATCATGGCTGGGGATTGTGAGATTCAGGATGTCATCTGTGATAGTCCGTTTGTTCCAATCAAGGTACTAAATGAATTTCCATTTTCAATAAAAACCCAGCAAAGAATACACTGAAGAATATAAAAAATTGGTGGAGAAGAATTTTCGTGCCAAGAAAATTTTGGTATATGGTTTGGGAGCTAAAGAGTACGCCAGAATCTCTACATATGACACTACCAAGGTAATATCAAATATCTTATGAGGGAACTACACAGGTAAAACAAGATAAATCTAATACTGATGATAGTCCCACGATGGTAGTTGAAGGCGAGGAGATTGGATATGACTCAAAGCTTGCTTTGATGGCTCAATCAGATAACGATGAAGACAATGACAACGAAGAGGTAAACTTTGGGATGTTCAGAAAAATCTTAAATCCTATTCTCCAAAAACGTATGTTTAGCTGATGTTTTACTGCCTTTTGTAGTCTTGCAGAGGATAGAGATTCCTTGTTCTTAAAACTAGAAGAATATGAACATACTAGAGAAGACTTAGTGGCTACAATTACTGATCAAAAGAAAACCATTGAAATTCTTAGAAATGAAAGGAGTGACCTGTTGGCAGAAACTGCAGACCCAAGGGAACTAATAGCAAATCATTTGACTAAGTCAAACCCTAAAAGCTCTGAAGGAGGAAATGAGATAGTTAGTGAGGAATATTTTAGGCTTGAAAATGAGGTGAAGGCCTTGAGATGTAGAATATGTGGTGAAATTGAGAAAAATGAGCTCCTCCAAGACAATCTAGAAAAAGTAATGAATAATCTTGAAATATCTCTAAAGTGGACCTGGTCCGTAGAAGCTACCACTGCATTATTCACTAATGACAATGAAAAAGAGCTGGGAGAAGGGTTACCAAGGGAGAAAACTCCTGAAAACCCTCACAGTAAGAGAGTCACTACATCTGAAAACTAGCCTCGTACCCATTGTGGGAACATTGGGTACGAGGCTAGTGTCAAGCCGCTGAAAATGTGACCGCAAAAGAGGGATTATGTTCCACCCACAGAAAACGCACATTACCTGCATGGACTAAGAGAGCTCTTAGTCATCCTCTTGGTCACTACAAGGGATCCAAACAGGTTTGGGTTCCTAAAACTAACTCCTAATCTTTTGTACAGGGAACAGTGAAGGGAATCAATAAATAATGGTTTATGGATAATGGATGTTTGGAAGATATAACTTGGAACACCACAGACTTTCTTTCACTAAAAGCCCTGCAATGAGGGAGTGTATCATTTGGCAACGATAAAAAGGGGTACATTCTTGGAGTTGGAAAAGTTGGGAAGTCACTCACTCACTCTATGAAAATATGTAGTATGTCAATGGACTTACGTACAGCCTCTTGAGTGTCTCTCAAATTTGTGATACAGTAAACAAGGTGGAATTCTTGTCCAAAATATGTATAGTCACTGACCTTGTGACCGGTGAAATAGTTCTGGAGGCCAAAAGATATAAGAACGTCTATGTTGATGATTTCGAATTTTTACAGAGTGGTGATCTGAGTTGTCTGAAGGCGGTTGACGATGATGGTGAACTATGGCACAGAAGACTGGGCCATGCAAGTTTTTCCCTTCTGAACAAACTAATTCAAAAGGACCCGGTCCATGGTCTGCTAATGTCACAATTCAAAACACAAAAATTTTGTGATGTTTGTGCTAGAAGAAAACATGTAAAGTCCCCCTTTAAGTCAAAAAGAGATGTGAGCACCTCATAGCCGCTTGAGCTCCTACATATGGATCTGTATGGACCATGAGGGTGCAAAGCAGAGGAGGAAAGAGATACATTTTCATGATCGTGTATGACTATTCCAGATTCACATGGATTCTATTTCTCAGAACAAAACATGAAATTGTTGAAGTATTTGTAGCCTTTGTGAAGAAAATCCAGACGAAGATGGAGTCTAGAGTAATACGCATTAGATCAGATCATGGGATAGAATTTGACAATGTCAAATTTGATGAATTCTGCAATGAAAACGGCATCACTCACAACTTGTCAGCTCCTAGAACTCCATAGTAAAATGGAGTAGTAGAAAGAAAGAACAGAACTCTAGAAGAAATGGCAAGAACAATGCTAATTGACAACAGACTTGCAAAGAACTTCTGGCTTAAAGCTATCAACACTGCTTTTTACTTAGTGAACAAGTGCATGATCAAATCAACTTTGAACAATACCCCGTATGAATTGTTGAGTGGATGAAAACCCAAGCTGACTTACCTAAGTATATTTGGATGAAAGTGCTATGTTCTAAACAATGGAAAGGATCAGCTTAGTAAGTTCGATATCAAAAGTGACCAAGGGATATTTCTTGACTACTCTTTTCAAAGCAAGGCTTACAAGATATATAACAAGCAGACTCAATGTGTTGAAGAAAGCATCCATGTTATTTGTGAAGAATCTCATCCACCATTTGAGAAGAATGATGAGGAAGATCAAGATGGAGAACCCTTACCTGTTCCTGGTGAAGTCATTGACATGAGAAACGGAAAGGCGGAGATGATGAGTCAAGTGAAGGAGACAAATGAGGATAATGCTGCCTCATCATCAACAGAACCAAGAACTTCAAGTACAATCACTAAAGTTGAAGGAAGAGTGGTTGATGCAATTTAGGGAACTCCACTGGCATCTAAGAGAAGAATAGAGGAGAATCATGCAAATACATCTTCTTCCTCTCAGAATGAACCCCAGACATATAACTGGAGGCATCAAAGTTCTCACCCAATAGACAACATAATCACTCATCTAAATTCCAAAGTTCAAACTAGGTCAAGAGCTAGAAATTCACTTGCCTTCTCAGCCTTTCTCTCCCAGATAAAACCCAAGAACATCAAGGAAGCTTTAAAAGATACAGATTGGATTAATTCCATGCAAGACGAGCTACATCAATTTGAGAGAAATAGTGTGTGGCACCTGGTACCCAGACCCCCAGATAGAACCATAATTGGAACCAGGTGGTTATTAAGAAACAAGCTTGGTGAACATGGAATTACCACAAGCTAGTGGTCCAAGGCTATAATAAGGAGGAAGGGATTGAATATGATGAACCATTTTCTCTAGTGGCTCGCATAGAAGCCATCAGAATTTTGATCGCCTTTGCTTCTCATATGAAATTCATGTTATTCCAAATGGATGTCAAAAGTGCATTGTTGAATGGACTACTTAAGGAAGAAGTCTATGTGAAGCAACCTCCTGGGTTTGAATTTCATGAGCACCCTGAATATGTGTTCAAATTAGACAAAGCTCTGTATGGGCTAAAGTAGGCTCCTCACGCGTGGTATGAAAGATTGTCAAAATATTTATTAGAAAACGGATTTAAGAGAGGGAAATTGATAACAATCTTTTCTTAAAGAAATTATTAAGGAACCTACTCATTCTTCAGGTTTATGTTGATGAAATCATTTTTGGAGCAACAACCGATTCTCTATGCGAAGAATTTGCAAAACTTATGGGAAGCAATTTTGAAATCAGCATGATGGGGGAATTAAACTTCTTCCTGGGCCTTCAAGTAAAATAGTCCTCATAGGGTACTTCCATTTGTCAGCAAAAATACATCTGAGAACTCTTGAAGAGGTTTGACATGGAAGCATAAAAAGTTATAGACACTCCCATTGCAACTGCAACTCGACTGGACATGGCTGAAATCGGATCTCCTGTGAATCAAACAATGTATAGAGGCATCTTTGGGTCTCTCCTCTATCTCACTACCAGTCGACCAAATATTGATTTTAGTGTGGAGCTGTGTTCAAGGTTTTAATAAAATCCTAAGCAATCTCACTTGAAGGCTGCCATAAGGATACTAATATATCTCAAGTGAACACAGGACCTGGTATTGTACTACCCATCATGTGACAATTTTAATCTAATTAGGTATGCTGATACAGACTATGCAAGTTATCTTGTGGAAAGAAAAAAAACTTATGGGATGACCCACTTCTTAGGATCATGTCTTATCTCTTGGGGTACAAGGAGGCAAAATTCAGTGGCTCTTTCAGCAGCTAAAGCTGAATATGTAGCTGTATCATCCTGCTGTGCTCAGCTTCTGTGGATCAAGCAGCAACTGGAGGATTTTGTGGTACTCACTAAAAGTTTCCCCTCCTACTTGACAACACTAGTGCACTCAACATGGCAAAGAATCCAGTTTAACATAAAATGACCAAACATATTGAAGTGAGGCATCATTTTCTTAGAGACAATGTGGAGAAAGGGTTGATATGCATGATGCTTTGCAACACAAAAGATCAAATAATAGAAGGTTTTACCAATGCACTAAGTAGGGAACAATTTGAAAGAAATAGCAGTAAAGCTGGAACTGTTGAGGCCAAATTAAGAACCTGATTCCTCTTTGGTTGGCGCATATTCTTAAGAAATAATTAGTTCAAAGTGTTTTATGGCCCTGTCTAACTCACTTCAATATCGTTGCAAGTAAACACACATGATGAGCATAGAAGCATTAGATGCAGTGCATGATTGATAAAAGAAGATTAATTCTTTTCAAAGATAAAAGAGGGGACTTGAAGAAAATGTTTTTCAAGAACCAGGTTCTTGTACTAAAGGTTAGTAGTTTTGTGCATCCTTTAATACACATCTTATAAAAGGTACAAAATACAACTGTCATGTCATTAACTTTTTAGATTCAGATGTCACATCCCTTCAATTCAAAAAACGTTCTATCTCCCTCTGAAACATCATAATTCTTCACGCCCAACCGCCATTTTAGAACCGGTGCCTATTGTTCTCCCTTCATAATTATCCTCTCATTTTAAAAGCCCCCTTCTTCTGCCTTTCTTGACCATAAGCCCTACTCTAGATTCACCCAAAAGGAAAGGATCATCATACCACCTCTTCCAATGGCTGAGAAAACTTCCAATCTCTCTGCCTCAACTGTAACTACCTTTGACCCATGTATGGAACCTCTCTCTTTCATTGAGCCTTCGTCACCCTCTATCACTCATACTGCTACAGTCACACCATCCCTAGTTTCCTAATCTCTTCGCAACTCGAAAACCTTTCCATTTTCTACATCGCCCGTTTCCCCACTAGTCAACCCCTAAGTGGAGAACAAGTTCAAAATACCGAGTTCACAAAAGGCTCTGCCATCGTTGCCTTCAACTCATTGTTGTGGAAGTACCGGTTTAAGCAGAAAAGGATGTGTTTGTGATATCCACTGATGGGGTATTGCATGAAGATATTTCCCAGAAACATGATCCATTATGGCATTTGAAAGGGACGCAGTAGCATACACTACTGGGGTTTCACATGAGGAACTTGATGCCTCTACGGAGGAGTTAGGACACTCATCCCCTGGACAGTGTTGTTCCTCCATTCGATGTTGTGCCACTGGAAATTCAAGCACCAGAAATGCGATCTAGTGATGAAGAAGACCTAGACAACCTGGCCCTTGACGCATTCATAAGTAAGCGAAGGGTTGTCTCCACCTCTGAGTCTGAAGTCAAGAAAGCCACTACGAGGCTTTAAGTCAAAGTGGCCTATGATTCTGCACTCCAAAAGAGCAAGAAAAGTAGTAAGAAGAAAAGAAGAAAGTTGGTGAATGATGGTGTACCTGTAAGTGATGATGTTATCCTTGTAGTTGAGGTGGAAGAAGGAACTCTTGAGGAACCTAGTTCCCTTGTTAGGCGGTCTTTGAAAAGGGCTGAGCTAGTGTTAATAAAGGAAGGATCAACATCTAAGTCCAAGATGATGGAGGTAATGAGTGATGAGGATGTACTCGTCAAGGCAAAATAAAATTGGAAAGTTAGGGGAGAAAAGCCCAGGAAACGCAAGTCTAAAACTATGGAAGAACCTAGTTATGGAAAGAAAGCAAGAAGAGAGGTCTGCCTTGGCTCTGAGTGGCTAAGGCATCAAAAAGTTCTTCTGGGTCATACGTTTGACCCAACAATCTCAAAAATCCGAGGACATTACCCTTGATATGAAGGTATGAAGGCCGAGGATTAGAATAGTAGAGTAGGTAGTCTAGAATGTTCATAGCAGTAGTATTAGCATACACTCTCGCTTTCTATTGGTAGTCGATTTTTCTTATTAACCGTTATTTTCTTTCACTGCTGATCCACTTACTATATGGTTGTTTTTCTGCTTTTATATGGCTTCTTCGTATTGTCCTTTCTTGACTATTTTTTTATTAATGTGGTGTTTATAATTTCCTAAGCCGAGGGTCTATTGGAAATACTCTCTCTATCCTCACAAGATAGGGGTAAGTTCTGCGTACGCTCTACCTTCCCCAGACCCTACAATGTGAGATATTACTGGATATGTTATTATTGCTGTTGTTATTGTTGTTGTGACAATGTGTGTCTCATATTTGTGCAATATCAGAATCTACATCTGATAAAAATATCCCTTATTATTTTTTATTTTACAAAAAATAAAAACTAACCATTTTGACTTTTAGCTTTCTTTTTTGACTTTATCTTATTTTTTCCCCACTCCACCATCACTTCTCCTTACTACCAACAGCTCCACCCTTCCATCGCCGAAAAACTCATCCGACCACCAGATAACACCATGAACCTTCACAGGATAGCCACAATAAAACTCTTTCGCTCTCCTCCAACTTTATTCCTTCACCGACACAAAAAAAAAATAATTCAATTCCTAACAATCTTCAGGATTTTACCAGTTTCATACCTGTCCATTATTCATTTAAATAAAAAATCCATACTTTGCTTCCTAGAAAAGTGTTATTTGAAAATTACAATGGCTTTATCTGTTGGGTGAGAGTGGGTTCAAGGTAAAAATAGTTTTTGGGTGAAATTGGGAGGGAAAAGAACAGGAGGGGGGAAAGGAGGGGAGGGGAGAGAGAAAGAAAGTAATGGTGTTTTTGTAGGGGGAGGGGTGTGCAGGTGGGGGGAGGGGAAAGAATGTGTAACAACTTGATATGTCGTTTTTCTTTTTAGATCCATGTTCCTCTAAATAAGACTCTCCGTATGTGTTTTTACTGTTTGTAACTTGCGCGGATGGTTTTCTGGTTTGGAAGGGTTCGGATTGAAATTGTAACACTTAGTTCCTTAATATTGGCTTAAAAAGTTAAGTTTAACTTGGTTTAATATTTATAGTAAACGACCTCGAAATTGAGATTTGACGGTTCCAATAGACTCGTATGACGATTTTGGACGGCCTGAGAGCATTTCGGCGCATAAAGTTGAAAGTTGGCGCATTGAAGGTTTTAAAGTTCTTTAAAATTTGTTTGAAGTAGGTTTCGGTGTACTCGAGATCCGTTTGGAATTTCGAGCCTAAAAATATTTCCGTATAGGAATTTAAGACTTGCACGTAAAATTTGGTGTTTGCCTTGGTCTACTTCCAATCGCAAATGCAAATGCTGCTCCCTTCACATTTGCGGACTTCTCTTCGCAAAAGCAAAGCAAACCCATCCCCCTCTCTCTTTGCAAATGTGAGTCTGACTTTGCATTGCATGGCTTGCATTTCAAGTCCTTGTAAATGCGAGATTTGCAGACTTGATGCACTAACATTCCATTAAGGTAAGATATCACTCTGTAGCCTATGAAGAAGTCACCCAAGTTTTTGGGGTCTCATATCAAATATGCACACACAAGTCCAAAAAAATCATATGACTCGCTCGCGCGATCAAATAGTCAAAATTACTCCTAGAACTATGAATTTGACACTAAATTTTTTTATGAAATTTTAAAATTTCTATTTTTGCAACCTGACGTCTGAATCACATCACACCAATGCCTTTTTTTACCAATTTTGCAGACAAGTCATAAATATAGGAATGGATCTATACCAAGCTCCAAAGCAAAATCAGGTTCCGATTGCAATAAAGTCAAACCTTGGTTAAATCTTTGATTTCATTAAACTTTTAAACCTCAAATGTTCGACAAAATGAGATAACCCGAGTTACGGACCTCCGAATTTGATTGCGGGCATACTCCCAGGTCCCAAATCACAATACGGATTCACCGGGATCGTGAAAATACAAATCCGGGTTTGTTTGCTCAAAACATTGATCAAAGTCAACTCAAATGAATTTTTAAGGCATACTTTTACATTTTATCAATTTTTAACATAAAAGCCTCCCGGAAAAAGACACAGGCCGTGCACATAAATCAAGGAAGGCTAAAATGAGATATTTGAGGTTTCAAAATACAAAATTAAGGTTTAAAACTCTAGATGACATATCGGGTCATCGCCATCTCGCTTTTTCCGGCAAATAAGATGTTCATGGATTATAATCTTTCTTTTTAAATAGAAATTAAAGTGTGCGATTAAGTTCAACAAAATTCTATTTCACCAAACTCATTCTAATTCAAGTTCTTTAATTATGATTCTTACGTACCTTTTTGTACATTAATATTGTAAGAATAATTTAAATTGTACAAAGAATATTGTACATACTTGCATGTTGTTTTTCTCTATTGAGACGCACACATGAAATTAATCTTTATGGAGAATTTATGCGATTAAGAAAACTAAATTACCTCAAACATGACTAATAATCCATGCATGCGATGCGATAATAATCGATAAGAAATCTACAATTAAACAATGCAACAAGATAATTAGATCAAAAGATAATACCATTGAATCAAGCAGGCTACACTAAGTATTTACGTACCCAAAATTCCAATAAATTAGCCACATTAAACCCAAAGCACAAAAACATACATGATGATTATAATACGAAATTAAGAAGAGAAATTACTCAAAACCCCAGCCCTCGTCACCCTAAAACACAACATAATTCATTCAAATGCTGATAGGAAAAAAAACAAAAAGAAGGAAAGAATATAAATATTAGAATTCTTGTGACAAAGGAAAAAATGATATGCCGTGTGTGTTGCAATAAAATAATGAAGAACCATATTCCTTTCTGTAGGAAAAAGAGGCGATATTATATTTCGTAGAAATAATTTATTCTTTTAAAAGGCATAAAAATCGATTAAGATTTCGGAAATAATTTAATTGTTTAATATTTAGTATTTTAGCATTTACGCTTTTAAAATGATATGATGTGTGTTGATTTTATAATAATAATTAGTCGGGTTATTCGAATGGGAATAACACTTCATGTTAATTATTGTGGAATTTAATTTAATCCTGTCATTTTGTGTTGTAAGTATTCTGGTTTAGTCTTCACAAGGAACAAAGAATGCCTATAAATTAAAATAGACATATACCGATTTCTGTCTTTATTAAAAGATCTTGACCTTTTCTTTCTTCTTTCATTCTGTCTACTTCCTTAGTTATGTGTCTTTACGTCTCTTGTTTGATTAAGTTTTTCAGATATTTGACTTTCTGGCTACTGCTAAATTCCAGAAAGAGTCATCACACGAGACTTTTGGCATTCCTCTCTTGCTAATTATTCCATCCGTCCCAATTTATGTAGTACAATTCGGATATTAAGAATCTAACGAGTTTTTTACCATATTATTTACATTATTAATTTAAATATATCGAATTATTAATAAACGTGATTTATAATACTCTTTTTTTTATGTTTCCAAATATGTATTATGCTATATTTATTATCAAACTCAAGAAGTTTTGCTCTAGTATTTAAATTGAGATAGAGGGTGACTTTTCTAGAATATGACAATGCTCCCATGCAACCGTTCACTCCTTTCTACTACGGTTAAATGCTTCTGCAATTACAACACAATGATTTTGGCTTTATGGGATTCTTTGGAAGGGCAAGGCTAAGCAATTGATGTCACTACAGTTACTGTCTGCCAACTGAGGTCCCTTCCGTAAGCTAGACTAGATTGTCAGTGCCGTACGGCAAAACCAACAAGAGCAATCGAGAGAACAAAAATGAGAATTGAGAATGAATGAAAGGTTGATTTCATTAATGAAAGTTATTACAAAAAGGCAACGCGGTGTCGAGGGGGAGAGACACCAGTATGTCGCGCCCCTTCCTTTAAAGCGAAATCGAGTTTATGACATTTGGGAGGACAACTCATTCCTTTTTGGGAATTTGGGTTTGAATTGAAGAGTCGCCACCTAATGATTAAGGTGCATTAGGATACCAAAAGGGTTTGATTTGAGTAACTAGAGATTGGGTAAGCGCTTGAAATTATTCTAATGGGAAGGTGTTTGGTACCACTCAGAATCCAATAGTGTAGTTTCCGGCCAGACTATTGTTGTGAACTTATGTGCAAACAACACGTAAACAAATAAAGCCTCAAATAAGAGGGGGTTTCACATATGGGTTTACAAACAAATGAAGTTGGAAAGAGCTAAAAGTGAGCTGATTTTTCCTTAAAAGGAAGAGTTTGAAATTCTTTAAAAGAGATGAGAAACAAAGAAAAGCGGATCCTAGGTTTATTAATAATATGGACCACCCCACACAATGCCCGATAATCACTCCTCAATGAGGGGATACGCGTGGCAATATCACATAGTTATCATATCCATATCTACCTTTCCCACCCTGTTAAGGTATAAAAACGCGGTTTGGTCTCGTTTACTTATTGCATTCTATTACCCGCCCCAATCCTATCAGTCCTGTAGGAATTTAGGACTACTAATCCTAAAGAGAAGGGGTATCGACTTATTTATTGTTTCAAAAGCAAAATTCTAAGGCGAAATGCAATTACATGTATAGTAAATTGGGGAAAAGCATACAACAAGCAAAAAGGGCTCAGATATACCTCTTTTAAACAAAGAAGCACGTAATTTAGCATGACTTGGACATACTGTTTAGTACCTGATTAAATACTACACATGAAAGAAATTAAAAGTTGAGGTAGACTGATTTATTACATAATTCATATAAGAAACCCCAATCAAGCTTGCCTGCTGGTTGTAGTAAATGGAACAGATTCAGTTTATAACTTTTATCCTAAGGCTTGCCTAAGTATTGGACAAGGATCCTATAGGCATGGTATCTACTGAATTCAGAAAGCAAGGAAATAACAAGGTCTAAATAAACTGAATACGTACTGGTTAAAAAGGATAGTCAGATTATTAAAGGGAAAGCTAGTTTTTAATGAAGGTTGTAAGTTCTACAACGAACAGTACCCCTTGTTACTGATTTTAGCTCTATACGTGAATGAAGCAGCTCAGATTCGATTAAAGTTCCTATAGACATGCTTTCCATGCTTAGTTGAGTTTTGAACCTCTTAGACATGGTATAAAAAAGGCGAAAGACTCGTTTTAAACCTACGAACATGATATCTAAATGCTGAACTTTGTTTAAGACCTATGAACATGAATCTAGGTGCTGAACTTTGTTTAAGCCATATGGACATGGTATCTAGGTGATATTGAATGTATAAGACCTATGAACATGATATCTAGGTGCTGAACTTTGTTTAAGACCTTTGAACATGATGTTTAGGTGCAATTGAATGTGCAAACTTAAACAATCATATAGGCATGATTTCTATATGAATATGGTAGTCCTATGATCATGATTTCTATATGAATGATGGATGTACTGAATTTAGAAGGGACTATAACCATGATTTCTATATGAATCAGCATATGTAGATTTGCAAACACCTATAGGCATGATTTCTATATGCGTGTAGATTTCAAAATGACTTATAGGCATGATTTCTACGTGAGAGTTGTAGAATTCAGAAAGACTTATAGGCATGATTTTTATATGAGAGTTGCAGATTCAGAATGACCTATAGGCATGGTATCTATACGCATATGCGGATTTGAAATACCTATAAGCATGGTATCTACATGAGTTGCAGAATTCAGAAAGACTTATAGGCATGGTATTTATATGCATATGCAGATTTGAAATACCTATAGGCATGATATCTACCCTTTTTGCATACATAATCACCCACCCTTTTCACTTACCATCCCCAAGAGTTTATTACAAATTATTATAGCCCAGAATAAAGTAAAATTATATCAGAAAAAATGAAAGTACAACCAAGAGAGCCTGATTCAGAATTAATGTCTGAAATATGAGGTAAACCAACTCCATGCGATCATGATCCAAAGCCTTTCTCCCATTTGAGTGTGTCAAAGTTTCCTAAGAGTTTCAAATGAACCCCGGGCAATGCTCACACCCAATTGTGTTATCAGATTGGGATAAGTGCAGTGTCAAAAGGCTAGCCCGCAAGTGTCCAAGTTCAGAGAGAATTCAAAGGGTCCCAAGGCAAGGCTCACAAGAGGGGGGCAGAACTTAAGACTAAGAAAGTGTGCAAGTGCAGAACAAGATACTAAGAAGTGAAAAGGAGAGGGAACTAGTTGCAGATAAGCACACATAAGGGGGTTCATGGGAATAAGGAAATTACAAAAAACCTATTGCTTAAGCAAAGTCAGACTTTAAGCGTGCCCAACAATGGAAGTTCTAGCACACCGGCAAGACTGCCAGAAACTCACACCATTATAAGCTAGGATCCCAGATGATTTGGTTTGATCCATGGACAGTAACTTGTAGTATTGACATATCTCAAACCATAGCTTAACACATAGGGGGTAGGGATTGTGATTCATAGTAAACATGCAGAAAAAAATCAGCATGCTAGCATGAGTATTGAACTATGCATAAGCAGTAAACAGGGATATAAAAGAAATAAACACATTGTTGTGGTGCTGAAACTTAAATCAGGACATACCAGTTTCAAAGAAACACAATAAAGAAAGGCAGTAGGTCTTGTAAATAGACCACAATGCAAGCAAATAAAAGAGTATACTATTGCGTGTGAGTGTAGTTTCTGAAAGCTATGAGTGAGGGATGTACTTGTGCTAATGAAAGAGTCATGTATTTATAGTGTGAAAAATAGTCAGAAATAAGGTAAGAAAACAATTAAGGAACTGGGGTATCCACAAAAATCAATCAATACAAGAATTCCTTTAATTAAGAAATTTTGACTCAAATGGTAAAAACTATTTAAGGAAAGAAATCAAATAAACATATTGTGCAAAGTAGGCAATTAGGGATAGTTACATAAGAGATTACATAAGGGCAAAACTTTGATATACACGGTTACATAAATAAGGTAAGAGATATGAATTAGTATCTAGTAAATTAAGGATCCGAGATTTTGTAATCACTGGTCCATGAATGAACAGGTCATAAAAAATGAGAAAACTTTTTAAATTAACCTGAGTTACAGGGAAATCAAACAAGGAAAGAAATTAATCACACCTATACAAAAGGAAGTCTGAAATCAAAAATGTTTAAAGCCATTTTAGAGAAAGGTTCACCACATATAAAGAGCACACAAACATGCTAAGCTGAAAGAAAAATGTCAAATCATTACAAAATAAGTAGATAATAGACTGCAGTAGTATGGCAGTCATATAGGTTAGAAATGTAGAAGAGAGATAGTATCGAATAGCATACAAAAAGTCCAATGTAAAATACTTTAGAAGAGTTTAGTGGAGAATCATAATTGCTTAAAGAGGCAGAGGTTGAAACAAAGATTTCAAGACTCAATTGAGCAACAAATGAAACGACTTCAGAAACTAAATAGTTAGGGTTTCTGAAATAAGACAGTTTTAAAGATGATGAACATACATATCACATAGACAATGTCTCAAACTCGGATGAACCCCTAAATTCTAGGGTTTTACCATCAATCGAGTGCAGATATGAGAGGACATATAATAAAAAAGAAAAGATACTAGTTTCGAAACAGGTTCAGAGAACAGAGACCTTTTACATGCTCTTTCAATAGAAGGAACTCATGATAAGCATAGTAAAAGAACATCATGTGAAACACAGTAGAGAAACTCAAAGAAACATAGTAGAAGAACTGATAAGAAACCTAATGGAAGAGACTAATAAGAACAGTAAGACAAGTATATCAAGAAGCATATTATAAGAAGCTTAACTAGAACACCATAGAGAAACATATAAAGAACACAATATATAAAGAACACCATAGATAAACATATAAAGAGCATAGTAAAGAAACATATAAAGAACACAGAGAAAAAAAAGAAAAACCCTAAATCGAAAAATATGAAGTTTTGAAAGCATAACGTTTTGAGAGAAATATCAAAAAATCGTTGAAAAGTTTTGGGAAAAATGGATCTAGAATAGATATAAAGAAAAATAGAAGAACCTCGAAAGCTAGGGTTTCAGAGAAACTCAAACGGTGAGAAAGGCGTGGATGGTTGTTGATCTAAACAGGAGGAGTGTAGGCCTGGCTCGAGCAGACATGGATTGCAGGAGATGTCCATAAAACTTGAACTACACAAAGATCTGGATGCTGCTCTTTCGTGGTCAGGTCATGAGATTTCGTTAACCAAGAGTGGAGGAGTCATAGAAGGCTGGTGGGCGGTGAAACAACCATGGATCCAGGCCAGGAGGTGGGCGGAGAAGTTGAGTGAAGCCCATTAGAGTGGAGAGGGAGGCGGAAGGTTCTAGAGAGAACCAGAGAGATAGAGATAAAGATAGAGTCGGTTGAGTATGGAACGAGAGGGGTTTTGAGGTTCGTTTGGGTTTAATTTGGTTAGAGTGAATCTGGGCTGTTGATCCATTTTGATCAATAGTCAAGATTTAATGCAGTTTTGGTCGGGTAGATTTACGGATTGGGTTTGGGTCTTTGGGCTGGTTTAATTTGGATTGTGGTCGAGTTTGATTTAGGTTATACCATAAAGCCATATCTAGCTATAAGTTAAATAGCCCCTTTTTTCCCATTTAATTTATAAAAATAGTAAATGAATTTCTGAAAACAAATTGGAAGTGCCAAAATGATTCATAATATAAGTCACAATTTGAAAATAAAAGATCCTATTTTTATAAATATGAGACAAATTTAAAACTAAAATGGCTAATATTACAATTATGCAATTTTATCCTTAAAAATACCAAATAATTTTGTAAAAAATATATAAAAAATACATTAGCTATATTTTAGTGTAGACATGAGACTCCAATAAATGAATTACGAAAAATTATTTTGGTGACAATTATTGTGGTTTTTGTTTTGATAAAATAGAGTAGTAAATTGACTTAAAAATCATTGAAAAAATGGAAAAAATAGGACCTTGGGACATACCTATATATGCATATACATGCTATTTTGAAAGGTACATTAAATATATAGAGAAAAATTGGGTATCAATAGCTACCCCTCTTTACCCGGAAAGGATGAAAGAGTTGTTGGGTAAAGATATGATGGCTAATTTTGACCGAATGAAATGACTTGAAGAGGTTTGGTCGTGCTCTAGCTTCTGAGCTACCTACATATCCTTGGTCTTATAAAAATCAGATTATATGTAGTTCGGGATCCGTCGGCGGAGTATACCGATGGAAACATTTCAAGAACTGACACAATGTTCAGGTTAGGATGAATGGTTAAGGTCTAATAGGGTGCGGGACCTGAAGCAGGATCGCTCCTGCCGAGACAGCCGTTGCTCGCCGGTTTACCTGCAAATAAGAAATATGAGCATATATCGTGCGTAAATTTAAACATGACGCAAGTTCCTGTCGCACCATGAATGTTGTTTTTGGACGGTTAGGGTGGCGTCCTCAGACCATGAGGTCTTGGGCCACGAAGCATATAATCAAGGATTTGCAAGCTATGAAATAATTCTCTCGGGCTATGAGAATGATACCTCCGAACCATGATGCCTTTGAATAATGATATGAAAAAAATTAAAAGAGGTCCTCTGGCCATGATATGGTGTTCTCGGGCTATTATAATGGTGCCTCCAAACAATGACACCGTCGGATAATTTGGCTATCTTTCAGCCCATGAAATGCAATAGGTGGCAATCTTTCAGCCATGCAAGCGTATATAAAGTGGCGATCTTTCAGCCATGCATGTGTAAATAAAGTGGCGATCTTTCAGCCATGCAAGTGTAAATGAAGTGGCGATATTTCAGCTATGCAAATGAAAAATGAAGTGGAAATCTTTCAACAATGCAAGTGTAAATGAAGTGGCGATCTTTCAACCCATGAGATGAAGTATGTGGTGATCTTTCATCCATACAGAATGTAGATAGAGTGTCGATCTTTCACCCATGCAAATGTAAATGAGGTGGATATATTTCAGCCATGCAAGTGCAAATGAAGTTTCAATATTTCAGCCGATGAAATACAATAAATGAAGTGGCGATCTTTCAGCCATGCAAGAGTAAATAGAGTGGCATTCTTTCAGCCAATGAAATGCAATAAATGAAGTGGCAACCTTTCAGCCATACAATGTGCAGATGGAGATGGTGTTTAGTCTCGAAAGGCAGAATGGTAGCCTTATGCAATACAAAATCCAGGTAGAGGTAGAGCTTAACCTCGAAAGGCAGAATGGTAGCCTTCTGCAATGCAAAATGCAGGAAGAGGTAGAGCTTAACCTCGAAAGGCAGAATGGTAGCCTTATGCAATACAAAATGCAGGTAGAGGTAGAACATAACCTCGAAAGGCAGAATGGTAGCCTTATGCAATGCAAAAAATGCAGATGGAGGTAGAGCTTAACATCGGAAGGAATAATGGTAGCCTTATGCAATACAAAAAATGCAGATGGAGGTAGAGCTTAACCTCGGAAGGCAGAATGGTATCCTTATGCAATGCAAAAATGTAGATGGAGGCAGAACTTAAACTCGGAAGGAAGAATAGTAGTATTATGCAATGCAAAATGTAGGTAGAGGTAGAGCTTAACCTTAGAAGGGAGAATGGTAGACTTATGCAATGCAAAAAATACAAATGGAGGTTGAATTTAACCTCGGAAGGATGAATAGTATCCTTATGCAAGAAGTAAAAAGGGCAAATGATAATAGAATTGTCTTAGCTGATAGCAGATTGCAATATTGTGACTGCTGAGGGTACTGTTTCTGCTAGGAACACTACTTGCAAATAGCAGCTGCGAGTTAGTGCTACGGTTCTGAGAGTTGTATTCCTCAACAATCTTTGTCTCGTGAGTATATTTGATGATTTTGCGACTCGAGTGCCTACATCCAAAGAAAGATCGTGAGTTTTGTAGAGGGGGAAGGTCAGTTCGTATGCCCACTGCTCTGCTTGATCTTCTTGATTCTGATCTGGTTATACTACACGTATCGTTGGGGTAGCGTTGCTAAACAAAGGAATTTTGGTAACAAACATGCATTATTTAGTAAAATATAACATAAATACATAGTCGAGAATAGTTTTCTTTGAATGAACCGATGACTGCGATGATGTTCAAGACATTACGACCTTTCTTGCTACGGAATTTTGAGTGCCCTCCTCAAACTTCTGCTCAGTTTACTGGGTTGATGCTTCGGACGGCTATTTGCGATGACTACCTAAAATTACTTCGGAATTTTGAGGGTCCCCCTCAAAATTCTGCCCCAGTTTCCAATTACGGGGGAAAATTTTTTTTTATTGACTTGTGACCAAACCCATAGGGATACCTACATATCCCCTCTTAAACAAGAATCAGCCTAGGCGTAGTTCAATTACATCATATATGAAAGCATAAAGATTACACATAGTATTGCTTGACTGCATCTGAATTGATCAGGTTTGGCGAAACTTCTCTGTCCATTTCTGCAAGTATGAGGGCTCCTCCTGTTAGAACCCTGTGAACCATGTATGGACCTTGCCAGTTGGGAGAGAATTTCCCTTTGGATTCATCTTGATGCGGGAAAATTTTCTTTAACACCATCTACCCCGGTGTGAACTGTCTTGGCTTGACTCTTTTGTTGAAGGCCCTAGAAATTCTGTTTTGATTAAGTTGACCATGGTAAAATGCATTCATTCTCTTCCTGTCTATAAGGGATAGTTTCCCATAACGACTTTTACCCACTCTGCTTAGTCGAGCTCAACTTCTTGTATGATCCTTAGGGAATGGATTTCTAGTTTAGCTGGAATGACAGCCTCTGTATCGTAAACCAGCATATAAGGGGTTGCCCCGATTGATGTGCGTATTGTGGTACAATACCCCAGAAAAGCAAATGATAACTTCTCCTGCCACCATATGTGATTCTCTATCCATCCAGATCTGATGATAACCAGCGAAGCAATCTATGAATGTATATAGCCCATGCTTGGTGCAATTGTCAATTAGTATGTGTATGTTCGGAAAAAGAAAGTCGTCCTTTGGACTGGCCCGATTAAGAAATACCTTCCCATCCTTCTTTGCCACTAGCACAATTTTAGCTAACAATCTTGGATATTCCACTATCTTGAGAACTTTAGCTCTGACTTGCTTAGTAACTTTTTCCTTGATTTTAAAACTCATGTCAAGCTTAAACTTCCTGAGTTTTTGCTTCAATGGCGGACATGTTGGATCAGTTGGCAGTTTGTGAGACAATGGATGTACTTAGACCAGTCATATGATTGTATGACCAGGAGAATATATCCTTTTCTGACGGTGACAAATGGATGCTAATTCGTGTTTCTTTGACATTTTTTCCATCTCCCAGGTTAACAATCTCACTCTCGTCCAGGTTGGACTTAGGTCTGTTCTTGAAATTCTTGACTTCTTTAACAATCTCTTCTGGTATGTCATCTTTCTCTAAATCTATGTCCATTTGTTGCATTGTATCGTTGTATGTCACAGTCGTTGATTCATCAAGATAAATAATAGTAATGCTGCATAAGTAAATTAATGAGAGAAAACAATTGTAATAAGTGTTGATTTATAAGAAAAGTCTAAATGCTTCGATAATTTCATAATTGTTTTGAACACTCGAGATATTATTGCAGGAATTGAAAATATGCGAGAAAAAATATAATCTTTCAATAAATCAAATAGTGCTTGTTTTAGCCTTGCTACCCGAGGCTCGTCGGGCTCTATTTGTTCTGATATTCGAGTTATTGAGGTGGGCTCATTTGCTAATGACATGTATGGAAGGTCCTTCCTCACCCGCACCATCGAAAATGACAAAACAACCCATATCATCGTCCTCTAGAAATAGATTCCTTACTTCTGCCAGTGCGTCCTCCTCTTTCGACCCATAGATAACATCAGCTGGCTTAAAGGTCTGCTCCAAGCATGGTATTGGATGCTCCAGTGGATAGTAAGGACCGCGCCATGGTGGCAATCAGTTGTTGAATTCCTCCCAAGTATTCGTACCCCAGACCAAAGGTGGTGCCATGTTTCTTTAGTTTAATAGGCTTAGCGATTCCTTGGAGGTTCTTGCCAAGCCCCATGCCAGGTTCTTATCTACTCCAGTTTAATATGCTTTTGATCTTATTGTCCCACCATTTATCCTTGTCAACGGCATTGACTCGCTTGATAGGTGATAGGTCTCCTCGCCTATCCTTCTTATGCATTTGATTGCTAGGATTGTCTAGCGGCTGTATATGGGATTGATACCGTCGCCGTGAATGATCACCTCTTGGTGGTTCCACTCAACATCAAACCAAGTAGGCCCCATTTGTAAACACAGGCTAATTTCCCTAATGGTGGATCTTTGGGATCTGTCGAAATCATATACGTTGATGGCCCCATCATTGATCTCATGCAGCCCTTTTCCTAATGTCCTGAGTGTCACCAACTGACAAATGTTGAGGCTGGACCCTCCATCAATAAGGATTTTGGTGATAAAATAATCTTCGCACTACAGGTGATGTGCAATGCCTTGTTATGACTTAACCCTTCAGGTGGCAACTCATCTTCATGAAAAGTGATCTTGTGACTTTCCAACACCTACCCTAGCATGTTTTTCATTTCTCCTCAAGTGATGTTTCTTGGTAAATATGCCTCATTCAGCACCTTTAACAAGACATTCTTGTATGCATCGGAATTTTGTAGTTGAGCCAGGATATAAATTTGTGCTAGTGTTTTGTTCAGCTGATCAATGACTGAGTACTCCTTTGCTTGTATCTTTTCCAGAGATCATCGGGCCCACTTTTACTGATGGTTGGCCATCCTGAGGCTTGCTTGTTTGACTCAGACAGGTGTTCCGGGGTATAGACTATACAAGTTCTTGTCATACCTTGTGTGGCAAGAGTTTTCTCAAATCCACCCTTGCCTTTCCTCCTTGCCTTGGTTGTATAGTCCTATAGTATGGCCTTTGCGGGGAATGGTGTTACGGCCGACATTACTACTGGAATTGGCGTTGCTACCTTTACTCCGAATGGAGCATGTTCCTTAGGCGGTAAAATTGCAACTTCAAATGGTGTAGGTGCATTTGCTGGTAGCATAGGTTTGGCCTCAATCGGCGCTGGCGTCTTTGTAGATGAAGGTGCTTCAAACTCAAGTGGCATGAATATATTTATCTCAGCGTCCCTAGGGGGATGAATGTAGACTACAATCAGATTAAGGCTGACTATTGGCTTCTTTGGATCATCACTTTCTGTGATCAAACCGATCGATCCCTTGGGGTCAGAATCATCCTTTATTTCAATCATGTAAATGCCTCCACCTTTGTGGTCAGGTAGAGGGTCATTGCAAAAATTTGGAGCAGGTTACTTGTCCATAATAATCTTGTTCCATCAGAGAGCGGCATTCATCAATGGTATTTCCTTTCATGTAGGAATGGTCTGCATAAAATTTATTCGGATTGACCCATTGTGAAGGGTTTTTAGGGGTTATAGGAGGGATATGGTTGACATAACCATCAGCTTTGAGCCTTTTGTACTGTTGGTCAATGGGTTTAGCAATGGCGGTATATTATTTAGGAGGTCTACGGTCAAAATTCGATTGAGGTCTAGGAAAGTTTTAGCATGCGGGAGATGATTGATTGTGGGATGGTTGAGCATTGTAAGCTTGGTAGATATGTGCAAGTTGGGAGTATTTGGGTGAAGTAGGTTGATATGTGGGAGGTAGAGGCGATTGATAAGTGGGTAGTGGAGTTTGGGAGGAGGGTGAGGGTGCTTAGTAGTTCGGAGTAGGCTGATATGTGAGTGGAGGCATTGGATAGGTGTGGTATTGTATAGGAGATTTGTTTCTGTATGCAACCATTACGGCACCTACGTCCCTTTTATTGGATGTACCACCAGATTGTAAGGCCTTATTGGTAGACTTGAAAGGCTTCAAAGTTTGTAATTTTTGATGCATTCTTCGATCCTTTCATCCAACTTGATGATGTCGGAGAATTTATGGCTTTCAATCAGCATCAACCTTTCATAGTATTGCACTTCTTGAGCTTAGACAAAAAATTTACTCATTTGTTCTTCCTCTAAGGCAAGTCTGACCTTAGCTGCTTCTGATCTCCGGCGAGTAGCATACTCGTGGAACGTTTCCGTGGGTTTCTTCTTCAAATTCTGAATGTAGAACACACCTAGTGCATTTTCTGTGTTAAACCCGAACCGGTCCATAAAGTAGGATGCCATGCTCACCCAGTTCGACCTTGTCTTCGGGTCTTGGCTAATGTACCAAGACAAAGTGTGTTCTTTCAGACTCCTCATGAAAAGTTCTATGTGGATCCTTTCATCTTTCCCTACTCTGACAAGCTTGTCACAGTAGTTCTCAAATGAACTCTTGGATCCCCTGTACCATCAAAGATCTCAAACTTTGGAGGTTTATACCCCTCGGGCAGTTCGACATCTGGTTGTATGCAAAGTTCTTCGTAGTTTAGTCCTTGAATCTGTTACTTCCTTCGACGCCCTGATTTTTTCTAGTCAATTTCTTGAGTTCTTTTGCCAGATTCTAAATGAGCGAGTCTTTATCATCAGACTCGGGTTGGAGTGTGGCATGGTCTCCACATAGATGAGGGTATTGTGGAAGTGGTCATTTGAGGAGTTCAAGGGTTAGGGGATGAGCAGTGGAGTGGTGTTGGAAGTGTGGAAAGTATTGCAGTGGCGGTGAAGAGCGAGATGATTTTGCGGCTTTGTGATATTTTATGGAGGTGCAGGTTTCTGAGCATTTTGGAAGTTGACGTCTGGAGTGGTGAGGGAAAATGACAAATTCGACAGATTCTGAACCTGGTCAAGTTCTTCTTGGAATTTCAGCAGCTTTTGTTCCAATTGGGCTGCATTTTCTTTGGGAACCTAAAGACCATTGGCGTGAGTGCTTTCTACCTATTCAGTTGGCTCTCCTTTCTGGCGTTCTTAGATCCTCCATCTTCCCCTTGTTCTTGTTTCTGACTGGACTAAGAGGAGGAATGGGTGGAGGGCCTCTAGATCTCGTAGATAAGATGATGATTCCAGAGTGCACGAACTAACCTTCAGGGAGGGGAATAAAACAAAAAATAGAAAATTAAAAAGGTAACAAGTTAGTGAGGAATATAAGAAAAAAATGTTGCAATATTTAAACATAATAGTGCAAGAATGTGAATTGTGTCCTAACTTGGGAAACCTCTTTGTGCCCAAGGTTGGCCTAGCGAAAAATAGATTTGGAAAACTTAGAATGCTAAATATATCATTTTATTGATAAAAAGTAGACGAATCCCAATACGACACTAGATAATAGGAAATAATGTGTCAGTAATGGCCATTGGCCTTATTACATATTTTATTGCAAAAAGTGTGGCTAGGTGTTCACCCTTGTTCTCTTTAGAATTCTAGCAATCCTCGATCCTTTTGAGAAATTTCCTTTCCAGCTCCACTAAACCCCGCTCTAAGTGTCCCAATCGCTTGTTGGCAATGACAACCATGCCTTTCCACTCTTCAACCATGCCTCAGTTTTACAAGCGCATTTGAACTAAACTTCTGGGTGGCCATAAACTATTTTCTATTTAATGCCGCCCACCTCCACTAATTAAACTAACTAAATAAAGTTCAAAGGAATTATAACTACTTCTAATTTAATGCACATACCCATATTATTAATCACAAGGCTATTATACTTCATTTTCCAAAGCTTGGGCCTGGCTTGAGGCCCAACAGTCAATTGCAAAAGAACACATGCGTAGTGGCATGAATGAGCTTATCATAAGAGCCCAAATCGAGATCTCATATGTTCTGGGATGATAATCATATTAATCCTACTACAATTTGAGGCTACAGAAACTCAACCATACAACTTCTAACTTTGAAACAATATTGACATTTATGGCACATATGTGAGTCACATCAGAGATCAAAACATGCAGTAAGAATCCCAATTATGCTTATAAGCCTTTGTACAAATTGCACACTCTTCTTAATAGTATTTCACGACACTAAATTTTGAGAAAACCCAAGTGTAAGAATTAAGACCAAACTCGGGGTTTTCAAATATGATTATAAGCACAGATTCTGCTCACAACCTTTTAGACATTAGGAGTTTATGCAGGAATATGGACAACACTAAGTCATGAGATCCCTGGAACCCTTAAACCATGTTCAAAGTTTATGCATAAATGAATTTGAATATAAGATGTATGGAAACTAGGCCTAATCCAGACTTATGAACTCTATTCCTAAGTCAAAACACATTTAAAAGTCCAAACAGTCATGAATCACTGCATTCAAGAAAACTCAAATTCAAACCTTAAAATAAATACAACATTAATGATATAAATGATTCTACATGATGAACTAAACTGAAGAACACATGAAGAAGATATAATGAACTCTAGTAACCATTTGACAAAGAAACACGTAGCAATTATCATTTCTCCTCAAGCTTGGTTACACGACTTCATCTTTGCATTTCACATTCTACTCAAGAATAAGTACATACCTGAATACAACAAAACAAAATCACAAACCAAATTGGAGGTCCAGGAGGAGACAACAATAGCAATAAACAACAGGAGCAGTGATTCAACAAGGGAAATAGCAGCACAAATTGACTCAACCTGTAATATAACAGTGTTTCACAAATAGTAAACTCAAACTAGTTATAAAATATCCAGAGTTCAACTCATTTCAACCCAAAATGACTTAGAAATTGTTTCAAAGATTGAAAACTTCAAAAGTCGCAAAAGAACTCAATAGAATAGTAATTTTTAGCCTGTTTTCAATTTTTTTGCATAATTTTCTCTTTTTTAGTCTCTGAAATATTTTGTAAATCTCTCAAAACCTGCAATAAAATATTTTCTAGAAAAATCCCTAAGATCCTCCTCCAAAATCTGCCTAAAATATATGAAGTCTCCTTTGAAGGCCAGCCTAAGGTGCCTTAATAGGCAAACCATTAGGGCAACAAAAATAGACTAAGTTTTTGCCCATTAGACATTTTCTTATTTTCATTTTTGCTACTTGATCCCTGAATTATTGACTTTCTTGTCAAGTAAGCCTATATTTTCAGCTTCTAAGACGCTTCATAGGTAGTTACCCAAAGATTCCATAAGTTAAACTACTAAAATCACCCCCCTAGTTACCTTGTTTTTACCCTTGAACCTCAAATGGGTAATGGTCAATGACCCAAAGGTTCAGGTCCAAGTGAATGAATCAGATGGACCTAGAACCCAAACTAAAAAGAGGTCAGAAATCCAACCAACTTAATGGTAAGCAGAAAAGAGAAATATTTGAGTGATTTTAAAATTCAGAATCTAAGCTACAAGTAACGATTTTTTTTAAAATACTAAATTGAAATTAACAATTAGTTAACAGTTTATAAACAATCTAATCAGAAAATTTCATAGCCTAAAATAAAAACAAGGGAAAAATAGAGAAAATGAAGAGATGAAACAGAAATAAATGCACAACCAATACAAAAATAAACTGTCCTAGAGAGGAGAACTAAATTCCAAATTGATTTCATTCAATGAATTCTCAAATATACGGAGGCAGAAGAAAAGAACAAAGAAGAGACGAAGCAGAAAAAATGAACAAAATGGCGAAGAAAGAAAAATAAACTTATCGATTTAGACCAAAAACTAATGGAGACCAATGACTTAACCAAACTAATATCAATCCATCGTTATTTTTCAAGAACAACTGAATGATATTAGTTTCGTCAACTCCAACCTTCAAAACTTGAAAGAACAAAACCCCAAGGTCGTGCATGTTACCAGGCTTGACGAGAAATGACTTCGAACTTCTAGAGGTCAAACTCACATTCAAGATTCAAAGAGTTTGAAGTTGATTTGAGGATAACTGACTATGGATTAGGGAAGAGGGGTTTATGGTGGTCAAGGGGTGTTATTTTGAAGGGGATTGGGACCGGCGACGCCACCGGAGAAAGTTGATGTGACGACCCAAACCGTCATCTCATGAATTACCGCCTTATTTCCCACATTTTCTACTTCTTTATGATTCATTGTCAGTTTCATAGTGGTATATGGCTTGTTCGTACTTTTGGTTGAGGTCCCAGGGGCCTTAGGATGATTTCAGATGGTTATTGGGAAGTTGGAAGTTAGAATTTACAGCTGAAGCTGTTGCATTCCTCTCATAACCGCACCTACAAATTAGGGGGGACCATAGGTGCGACATCATAGAAGTGAAAGACTAATCACAGATGTGGTCAGGAGCTAGAAGACCAGAAGCCACAAGTACAAAAGGTTTGAGCACGCCTGCTAGACCGCAGGTGCAGGTAGTGTGTCCTAGGTGCGGTTCCAGAGCATTTAAGTGAAAACCGCAGATGCAGTACATTGACCGCACAAGTGATACCGCAGGAGCGGTAATAGGATCGTAGGTGCTTCCCTGGGTTAGAAAGTATATAAGGTTTTCTTTGCGAAATTTTGCTAAGTTCTCCATGTTTGAAGACGAGAAGTGAGTTGGGGCAGTGATTTTTTAAGGGAAATCGAAGGTTATCAGTTGGGTAAGCCACTTAAGCTTCATTACTTGTTCTATTAGTAGAGATTAAGGAAGAAAATTAGGGGATTAGGGCTTGATATTTGAGACTATGATTTAGCGATTTGAGGGATCGTTTGTGGTCGAATTTTGATATTCTTGGTATGTATGGATTCGTGGGAGAATAAGGATTCTATTGATATGACTTTTATCGAAATTTGATATGTGGGCTCAGGGGTCGGGTTTGGATAGTTTTGGAATTTTTTTATGTAAATTGATTATTTTCGCGTGGGCTTTGTTCCCGTAGCGTATATTGATGTTATGATTATGTGTTTTGTTAGATTTGGAGCATTTGGAGGCCGATTCGGGAGGAAAAGTCATCGAGGGTTAGAGTTTAGACCGATTTGAGGTAAGTAATGATTGTAAATATTTACTAGAGGGTATGAAACCCCGGACTTGACATCATTGAGCTACTTTGGGGTAACACACATGCTAGATGACGAGCATTGGGTCGTGCACCGCTGGTTATTATGATTTGATCATTGCGTATTTGATTGCAAACTATTTGACATTAGTGTATTTTTAGGAAGTATTACTGTGTTTTGGGTTGGATGCCATATTTGGGCTTCGTGCCAACTGTTTTGGACCCTTAGGGGCTTTTACTATTTTTCCCCACTCTTTTGACTTAATATCTGTACTCAGTCATATTGGATCTTACTGATTAAATAACCCAGCCTTATTTACTCACTTTTGATATTAAAAATGATATTTTGGGCTGAACGCCATGTTTCACTGTTAGCCCGAGTTGCTTGAGAGGTTTCTGACCGAGTGAGGCCGAAGGCATGTGTTGTGAGGATATTATGGGATCGGGTTGCATGCTGCAGCACGTTGTACTGATTCATGATATTGTGAGGTCGAGGGAGTAATTGATTTCTGCCACTAGGTAGCTTGTTATTATGTGAAGCCGAGGGACTGATTGATTATGCCACGAGATGGCTTGTTGTAGAGCTTGGGCTGTAAGAGCCCCTCCAGGAATCTATACACCCTTAGTAAGCACGGGTATCCAGTATGAGTTATTTGATGTAACCCGGGGGGATGTTGTTAATTTCTATTGTTGCGCAAGGTGTTGTTATTGATTCATGTTGTTGCCCGATGGACTAATTACGAGTGATCGTGAGATTGTCTGAGGGTCTGGTTCTATTGGTATTATGCCCAAGGTACGATTTATATTTCATGTCGTGCCCGAGGGGCTGCTTGTGATTTGTGTTGCTTGAGGGGCTGTATACGAGCGAGTTTTTGTCCAAGGGGCTGATCATCTTTTCACTATTTTATTGCTCCATTTCAAAAAGTTGTTGAAAGACAGTTTCAAAGGACATTAATGAAATTTGATTTTAATGAGGTGACTTGACTTATATACTATTTTGGAAAAACATCATGTACCTACTATGGTGTTATGACATGGATTATATGTTTTCTTACTGCTTATGTCTTTATTTACTTTTATTACTTATTGAGTCGGCGTACTCACATTAATCCCGGCACATTGTGTGCAGATTTAGGCACTTTTGAACTCGCCACCGGGTATTGATTATTCAATGGCAGGTTCATCGGCGTTAGCAAGGTAGCCTGGCGATCGCAACCCTGTTTTCCTCATTCTACATTCTTCCTTAGTTATATTCATTGAATTTTTCCCGGCCATGTTGGTCTTATGTTGTTAGACAGTGGTGGTAGATGCTCATGACTAGTGACACCCCGATATCGGGCTTGTGCTATATTTCCGCACGGTTTATTCTAAATTATGTTATGGAATTTTAGCAAATTAATGGCTTAAAATGACTTATTATGAATTTCTGGTTGGTTTTGGGGTTTGTGTTGGCTGGCGTAGTTTCATGATAGGCGCTATTATGACCGAGTCAGTATTAAGGTCGTGACAAGTTAGTATCCGAGCCTAGGTTGCATAGGTCTTACGAATCATGTGAAGGTTTAGTAGAATCTCGCGAATCGGTATGGAGACGTGTTGGCCCAAGTTCAGTTGAAGTTTTGAAGATGCCAAATGAACTCAATGATTGACCAGGTCCATCTTTTGAGACATAGTAGTTATCAACCTATGCATATGAGATGCACATGAAGAAGATAAGTCTTAGGGATCAAACAACAATATCTTCTGAATATCGTCTGAACTGATCGAAAAGATTGCATATGGGATAAGGAGAAGAAGTCTTCATATGAGAAGAGAACACAATCCGGATCAAGGATAAAGGTTGGAGTTTTTATTGGTCTAGGACAAATTCGATGGAGGATCAACAATTGAGTCTCAATCAAACTCTAATTACTAACTTAAGAAATAGCTAAGTTTGTTTTCTTTTACAGGTATGCACATTTCCTGTAAAAGGAACTCAGGATGAACCAGGTCCATCACTCAGGTGCACAAAAACGGGCAGATTCGAGCATGTGGGTTGCACGTGAAAGAGATAAGCTTAAATTGGTGTATTTAATATCTTCTGATCAAAAAGGTTGCATAATTGATAAGGAGAAGGAGTCCTTAATCAAAGAGAACATTATCCAAGATAGGGAAGGAGTTAGAAGTTAAAATCAACTAGAACTCTTCCACCAAAGAAGAGTTGCATCAGAACACTAGCTATTTCCTCATCTACTAACTCTATAAATTGCAGGATGTTCTCACGTTAAAGGTGTTGCAAAAAAATGCAGAAGTTAAACGTGAATTGAGAGAAAAATAGCAAGGCTTTTTGCAAGCAGTTCGTGTGTGATTCAAGTGTGTAAACCTAAAGCTACATGAACCAGATTGAAGAACCAGCTCCCTAAAAAGTTATATGTGTCTTTCTTTAGTTCTAGTTCAATTGTAGTAGGTGTTTTTATTTGTACCTTTCAGCTTTCATAGAAGCAATTGTAATAGGTACTTTGAGTATTCAAGTTAGAGTTAACTTGAAGTTGTCGCAACAGTTAGAGGCCGGTTGCTACAATGGGATTAGAGTTAATCCTTAGGTTTACAAATAGGTTTTGTAAATGCTGTTTTAGGTTAGTTATTTTAGTGGAACTTTGGGAAAATCCTACAGAGTAGTAGGTCGTGGTTTTTCACCTTTTGAGCCAGGTGTTTTCCATATAAAATCTATGTGTTCTTTATTTTCTGTATTTGTTATTCTGCAACAGCAGTAGTTGGAACACATAGAAGAACCAGGTCCTTCATAAGCAGTTTAAGCAAAAAATTGGGTACCACACAAATCACCTCCCTCTTGTTTGGTATTGACGTATAAAACAACAATTGGTATCAGAGCAGGTTATCCTTGAAGAGGCTAACACCTTAGGAGAAGATCAACAATGAGCGCACCACTCGGAAACTAGGAAGGGAAATCCACTGATAGGCCTCCTCTTTAATAGCCACTACTACTCTTGGTGGAAAAATAGAATGAGAGATTACATCATTGGAGAACATTATGAGCTATGGGACATTGTCACTTATGTATCTACCATGAAAAAGAATGCTTAAGGAGTAGATGTGCCAAAAACAAGAGTTGACTGCAATAGTAAGGACTTGAGAAAACGGGAAAAGAATGCTAAGGCCAAAAAATGTCTTGTGAGTGGAGTTGGTCCAGACGAGTACAGCAGAATTCAAAGATGTACCACTGCCAAGGAAATATGGGACAATTTACATGTGGCTCATGAAGGAACTCCTCAAGTGAAGAGATCAAGAGGAACATTGCTATATTCTCAATATGAGAATTTCACCATGGAGGAAGTGGAAACCATCTAGGAGATGTATACAAGGTTCAGTACTTGTCAATGAACTTAAGTCTCTTGGAAGGATTATTCTTGAAGAGTACAAAGTTGAGAAAATTTTGACAAGGGTTCTGCCAGTCACTTGGGAAAGCAAAATCACGCCCATTCAGGAATCAAAGAGCATTGCCACTCTTAAGTTGGATGAGCTAATTGGAAATCTCATAGCCTATGAACTTAGAAGGCAAACCTTGAAGATGGATGCACCCAAGAAGAAAAGGAGCATGTCATTCAGAATCACTGAAGGTGCTGATCTAGAGGAGGATGAAATGACCATGATCACAAAAGAATTCAAGATGTACTTGATGAGAGGAAATGGTCCTTCAAGAAGTGGAAGCTACAACAAACCAAGAGTTCCTGAAAAACAAACCAATGAGGGGTGTTATAAGTGTGGAAAGACTGATCACCACATTAGGAACTTCCCTCAATAGGAAATTGAATGGAAGAAAGAAAGAGCTGAACGAAGGAACAAGATGAAGGAACATGTTCAACTCAATAAGAACAAAGGATCAACAAAGGTTATGGTTGTTGCTTGGGGAGAAAGCTCAGATGAGGACTCAGAGAGTGAAGATGGGGATGAAGAATCATTTATGGCAATTGGGGAATCTGATGAGGAATCTGAGGTAAGTATAAATGATGTCATAGACAAGATTAAATTTTTGTCTAAGGAAAGGCTATCTGAGTTACTCTTGGATTTCATTGATGAATATGAGGATCTATATGATGAAAAGGAACAACTGTCTAAGGAGTGTGTGATTTTGAAAGCTGAGTGCAAAAATCTAAAACTTAGGGCTAGTGAAGAAGATAGTAAAAATGCTGAGTTAAAGAACCAGGTTCATGAACTTGATACCACTGTCCTAGAGCTTAGATATGAAAAATTAAAATTGAAATTAGGAACTGGTAATAAGAAAGCTGACCACGCCCAATTCACATTAGAAGAAAATGTGAAAAATGAAAGATGAGCTCTACAAAAGAGATCAGCAGATAAGAGTCCTTGAGGAGGATCTAAACAAGGTTAAGCACGAGCTAGGAAGAACCTGTAAATGGAATAGGTACTCCAATGAACTTCAATGGCTACATGAACACTATAGTAGCAATAAGAGAGGACTTGGCTACGGGACCCCTTCACCTAAGTGGGATCGCAAAAGAAAGTACCTCACGCTTCCTAAGAACATAATTTGCATACAATGTGGTAAAACCAGTCTCAATAAATCGGAATGTATTGTAAAAGAAAAGGTAGTCAAAAGAATAAAGAATTTGTTCAAAACAAAAATAGGCTACCAAGTTGGGCTAAAAAGAATCTGATTCACCCTTTTGCCTATAGAAAGGGACCCAAATTAGTTCGGGTTCCAAAGACTAACCCCTAATTTATTTTTGTGGGTCCAAATGAAGAGGAGTAGCCAAATATGGTACATGGATAGTGGCTGCTCAAAGCATATGACAGGAAGTAAGAACCAGTTCCTTTCTTGAGAAACTCAAATGAGGTGAAGTCTCCTTTGGAAATGGGAAGAACGGTGAGATCATTGGAATTTGAAAAGTAGGTAAGGCTGACTCCCACTCTATTAAGAATGTCTACCTGATAGATGGCCTAAAATACTGCCTAATAAGACAATCACAATGGTGTGCTAGAGGTAACTTGGTTGCATTCCCTCCTACAAAATGTTTTGTGATTAATCTTACCACTAACAAGATTTTTTTTGCAGGGAAAAAGAATAAACAATATATACATTTTAGATTTGTCCACACTTTCATAAAATGCACTCACTTGCTTAAGTGTGTTGCACAATTATCCCCTCATTTGGCACAAGAGACCTGGACATGCCAGTCTATGTTAACTCAACAAACTAGTCTCCAAGGATTTGGTGATAGAACTGCCTAACATTAAGTTCAAGGAAGATAAAATTTGTAAGGCTTGTGCAAGGGGGAAGCAGGTAAGATCCTCCATCAAAATCAAGAAAATGGTAAGCACCACCAGAACGATGGAATTGGTCCATGTGGATCCTTATGGTCAAATGAGAACATTAAGCAGAGGTGGTAAAAGATATGCGATGGTGCTTGCTGATGATTACTCTAGGTTTACTTGGACATTATCTTTAACATGTAAAGTTGAAGCATTTGACATGTTTTTCTCTTTTGTTAATAAAATAAAGTAATATAAAATCATAAGCAACTAGGTAATCAACTTGCATCAATTAGGTATGATCATGGAACTGAATTTGAAAATGCTAAGTTTGCTAAATTCTTGCATGCTACATCATAAATATTTGCATGACTAGACCTCTTGTTAAGAAGATTCCCTATGAGTCACTTAAAGGGAGAAACTAAATATATCCCATCTTAGGGCATTTAGATGCAAGTACTTTGTGCACAATAATGGCAAAGACTCCCTATGTAAAGTTTGATTCCAAAAGTGACGAGGGAGTATTCTTGGTATATTCTTCACACATAAAAGCATATGAAGTGTACCACAAAGGAACTATGTGTGTAGAAGAAAGTGAACGTGTAGCTTTGATGAAACTAACATTCTTTCTTAGAGACAGGAACATGAAGATGAAGCTATTGGGCTGGTAAAAGGCTTAAATGAAGTTACAGCCAAAGATGAAGTTGCACCAAAAGAATGAACAGGTGATGGAATAGGTTCTTCCACCCAGGGCAGCATGACAGGGGGAACTGACTAGAGAATAACTGATCCTCAAACCTTGAGGGAACCTATCCATGAACCTATTCAACAAATCCAGGAAGGAACATCCAAAGAAATTGACACTCCTATTGTAACATCCACGAAATTGGATATAGATGAACCTGGTTCATCTGTTGATTAAAAATTGAATAAGGGAATGATTGGTTCTATTTTATATCTCACTACCAGTAGACCTGACTTTGTTTTCAGTGTTGGGCATTGTGCTCGTTTCCAAGAAAATCCAAAGGAGTCACATTTGACAGCTATCAAGAGGATATTGAGATATCTGAAAGGCACCACTAATTTGTGTCTTTGGTATCCCAAAGGTAGTAATTTTGATCTAGTAGGATATGTTGATGCTGATTATGCAGGTTTCTTAGTGGACAAGAAGAGTACTTCAGGTATGGCATATTTCCTGGGGTCATGTCTAGTGTCATGGGCTACCAAAAAGCAAAAGTCAGTAGCCTTATCTACTTCTGAAGTTGAGTATGTTGTTGATGCTTCATGATTGTGCTCAATTGTGGATCAAGCAACAGTTGATGGATTCTGGTATTGAAGTCGGTTGCACCCCTATTTTTGTGATAACAACTATTGCTATTAGGCACATAGATGTTAGACACCCTTTTTGAGGGACAACTATGAGAAAGGCTTGATCATTGTGGAGTTTTCTACTACTGACAAACAAATTGCTGACATCTTCACAAAAGGCTTAAGTAGAGATCAATTTGATAGGAACAGGTTGGAAATATGGACTATTAAGATCACCTAAAAGGACCAGTTCAAGGTTAAATGAAAAAAATGAAAAAATTGAAAAAAAATATATTTGGTTAGAAAGTCTGTAAATCGTGTATAGTTAGATTAAATCTTGCCCAGTCTCATACTTTGCATAGTATACTCTTGTGCCATGCGTTAAAATGACTCGTTAATATCTAATGATATTTTATCTATTTTGGCAAATTTAGACTTACACAAGAGAACTATCAGTGAAGAACCTGGTTCATCAAGATAAAACGGTATGTTTTCTACACTCTACATAATTTGAAATAACTGTATTTGGATCATGAGCAGAGTCCAAACTCTTTTTAGACTTATCCGTTACCAGTGAACCATACCCATTCAAAAGAAGTCCCAATCGAATGGAACGACCAAGATTCTATGGATATACCCCAACGAGGAATTTCAGTTTGATTAAACTTCTAAGTGTCTGAAAAGCTGTAGTTATCCCATCAAGTACTCCTTTGTATATTGATTAGCTTTAGTGTATTCCTTACCTTATCTCTCTCAAGCCGTCAAAAACTCTATTTCCTCTTTCATTTTCAAAACATAATCCAATTTTCTTCTCTTCCATACCCTAGCCCAAATATGTCAAACACTTTTGGAAATCCTTCATCACCACCACAGGAAACCACTTCCACATCTTCTGCAACACCAATCTCAAAGAAAAGTAGAGTAAGATGATGGCTCATAAAATTGTCACTGAAGGAGAGCAGATCAAGTAAATAAACAAGAAATTGAAAGCAATAAGGGAAGAAGAATTCCAAAAATCTGAATATTCATTTAAGTTTGATACTCAGGGGGAATAAAGTGGTTCTTCCAAAATTGAACATGTATATTCTGATTCTAAAATTTCTCATGATACAATTTCTAAAGTTGTTGCAAATTTGGAGAATAGATTTGTAGGATCTATAACTGGTGTTGAGGCTATAGAATCTAATGAAGTTGGTGGTATAAACGACAAAAAGAGCAAGGGTGCTAGGAGTACTGTGAAGGGAAAAGGGGACAAGAGTGGCTGATTCTTCACCCACTCCTGTGAGTTTAAGCAATGATGCAGGTGCAGTGGTTGTTTGGGGAGAGAAAGTTAGTGAAATAGAATAGAGTTTGAGTAAACTAGGGGGAAGTGGGTTTGGTTCAACTTGAAATAATATAGATGAACCCGTTTCATCTGAATAGGAAACCCTCGCGGACCTACTGATAGGGTTATCAATAGCACCAAAACTCATGCCATTCCCCATGGTTTCATTCTCATAACTATGCTTGTACATTTCAAGTTACCTATGAAAAGGTGGGAGGTTAGTACAAGAATCGATTATTTTGGTGTTAATTCTCTGCTTGCTTGCGATTATGAAGTCAATGTCATGCCTAATGAACCTGGTTCATCTAAGAAGACATCTATCAATAGCAAAGTCTGAGTCTTGGTATAGGAGAGTTAGGCAAAGGATATTGAGATACCAAGGCTGAAGACATGATCGGTTGAGGTAGAATCTAAGAGAGATGTTTTCATAATTGAACTTGCAAGGGAAAAGGAGAAGAATGACGGAATTTTTCAAGACATGCCGAAACTTCTTTAAGCAAATAACTCAATCCCACATCTTCAAAGCCTTAAGACTCCTAAACTGGTGTAGATCAACAAGTGACCCAATTCAGGACGTTTTATTTCTTTTGCTCATGTTTTCAATATTTTTATTTCTTCTTATGCTTTGTGGTAGAATCTTATCAATCATCAATGAAATTCACTGTTTTTTCTCTAACTGTTTGTTTATATTTCTTGATGGTTAAAATTCTTAGCATGATCTAGGATGATTAATCAATGATTGCATTTTAAGTAGCCCCAGTGGCCATGAGTAAGTTTTTAAATATGGTTATCTCACATTTTTTATGCAACTTATTGATGATGCCAAAAAGGGGAAAAAGGTTGTGCTAACAAGTGATGTTTACACTTTGAACAGTGATGTTGATAACCTAATGTACATGGTCCTTGATAATAAGTGATAAAAAGGAAAAATGTTTCTAACATTGTGTTGATGTTGAGCTGAGTTGAAACAGGTTCTCTGATCAGTAAAAGCACAGATTTTGTCATCATCAAAAGGGGGAATTTATTGGCTCAAGTTTAGTTGAAGTTTTGAAGAATGACAAATGAACTCAATGATGGACCAGGTCCATCTTATGAGACACAGTGGTTATCAACCTATGCATATGAGATGCACGTGAAAAAGATAAGTCTTAGGGATCAAGCAACAATATCTTCTGAACTGATCGAAAAGATTGCATATGGGATAAGGAGAAGAAGTCTCCTTATGAGAAGAGAACACAATCAAGATCAAGGATAAGGATTGGAGTTTGTTTTGGTCTGGAAATCAAATTTGATGGTGGATCAGCAATTGAGTCTCAATCAAAATCTGATTGCTAACTTAATAAATAGCTAAGTTTGTTCTATTTTATAGGTATGCACATTTCCTGTTAAAGGAACTCAAGATGAACCATGTCTATCACTTAGATGCACAAAACTGGGCAGATTCGAGCATGTGGGTTGCACGTGAAGGAGATAAGATTAAATTGGTGTATTGAATATCTCCTTATCGAAAAGGTTGCATAATTGAAAAGGAGAAGGAGTCCTTAATCAAAGAGAACACTATCCAAGATAGGGGAGGAGTTAGAAGTTGAAATCAGCTAGAACTCTTCCACCAAGGAAGATTTGCACAGAACTCTACTTATTTCTTCATCTACTAACTCTATTAATTACAGGATTTTCTCACATTAAAGGTGTCACACCAAACGCAGAAGTTAAACATAAATTGAGAGCAAAATACCAAGGCTTTTTGCAAGCAGTTCATGTGTGATTCAAGTATGCAAACATGAAGCTACATGAACCAGATTGAAGAACCAGCTCTATAAAGAGTTTTATGTGTCTTTATTTATTTCTAGTTCAATTGTAGTAGGTGTTTTTATTTGTACCTTTCAGCTTTCATAGAAGCAATTGTAATAGGTAATTTGAGTATTCAAGTTAGAGTTCACTTGAAGTAGTCGCAAAAGTTAGAGGTTGGTTGCTACAACGGGATTAGAGTTAATCTATAGGTTTACAAAGAGGTTTTGTAAATGATGTTTTGGCTCGGTGATTTTAGTGGAACTTTGGGAAAATCCTACTGAGTAGTAGATCGTGGTTTTTTCACCTTTTGAGCCAAGTTTTTCCACGTAAAATCTTTATGTTCTTTATTTTCTGTATTTATTATTCCACAACACACTAGTTAGAACACATAGAAGAACCAGGTCCTTCATAAGCAGTTCAAGCAAAAAATTGGGTACCACACAAATCACCCATCTCTTGTGTAGTATTGACGTATAAAATAACAAGACGTTTGTACTTATCCTTGGGAGGCTGCAGAACCTTTCAGAAAACTTCACATTCTTAAATTCTTATCGTGCAACATTGATTCAGTTTGAAATGTAAATCATGAAATTATTTCCACGCGTTCGAATGTGCGCATGAGCGCTTAGTACTAGTGGTGCATCGACAACTTGTGATTCCATAGACGTGGGGCGAGATATGATTTTTGTGTGTTGATGTTGGGCCAATCTGGAGGACTTGAGGCTAGTTTTCATCTCTAGCTTCAACACCACGGTGTTTATTGTTTGAGCACGTGCTTTTTGGATTTTTTTGTCTGATAGTGCCCTATTAGTGGGAGTAATGACTGGATGGCTATATTATGAGTATGATGTGACAGCGAGATGTGTTCATATGATTAGAATGTGATGAGAAGGGTCTGCTTAAGGACATAAAAAACTACCTGGTGCTTGATTTCCATTGTAATTTGATATATAGCCCCAAGTTGTGGATATGTTGACGGATCTTTTCATATTATCTAGTAGGGAAGTGAAGTAAATTTCATGTTGTGATATGAGTTCAGACTCAGGAAGATTAAGCGATTGCGTGATGTTTATGATAGTGGAAGGGTATGAAGAGATGTTAGTTTGAGGCGAAGCAGGTGGGTTATCTCATGCGGAGTGTTTTGCGGTCTATGTGATCCTTATGCTGTTTATTGGAAGACCTCTTTTATCAGTGAAATATACGTATTGCAAATTGAATGTGAATATATCAAGAGAGTGAGCTTGACTATTGCGAGGGTGAATGCGAGATTTGCGGAAGATTTGAAGTATTAAATGGTTTGTGTTGCATGAGCTTATCAAGGATTTAGTTTAATCTCACTATGGTATTATGACAGTAATAGAGTATAGGCATTATGAGTTATTATGTATTTTAATTTATGACTTTGAGCCAAGTGGGGGAGTCTACTATTGATTAGTTGATTGCACGGTTATGTACCATGCTGGTTCCAGTTTAAGGTATACTAATGAATCACTTATGGCTTGCAGAGGTTGAGATCTAGGATGTAAGGCCTCGTGGAAACTTGTGTTTGAAACCTAGTAGCTCGTAGTGCTAAGTTATGAATATGTGTTAGGAATGTGTAAAATTCTTCGCGGCGAGCTTGCTCGCCACGGTTTGTACCCTTCGTACTGATCTAAACGTATAAAAATCAAGAATCAATGTTTTCCTGAAAAGTGCTATTATGCGGTCCAGCAAGCGGTCGCAAATAAAGTATGCGGACCGCATTTCTACCACAAAACGAGTCATTGGTTTGGTTAAAATTGAGGTCAAAATGCGTTCCATTATGCTATCACATAACTGATATGCGAACCACATAGTCGTTGTATAATTTCCTAAGGATTTTATGAAGGACAGTTCTGCATTGTATTATGTGACCGCTAGAATGAGAATACGGAACGCATTCTTGAAACAAACTTAAACACTTTATCAAGTTTTTGGGAACGCTTATGTGGTCCATTCTGTGGACCGCATTTCCACTTTGTGATCGCAATTATGACTCGGGCTCCAATTTTATAAATTTTAAATCCGACCCCACCCCGTTAAATTACACCACGACATGCTATTTTATGATTATTCTGACAATATGTAGAGAGCGGGAAAGAGTTGTAGAGTGAGAAAGAGTGTCATCAATCAATCTCCCTCTAAATTTATGACAAATTCCGTGAAAGTTGCTAATTGAGGCTTCTAGGTCTTCCTCCTAATTGGTAAGTAGTTGTGCCCTCATCAATAATTTCAAGCATTTTTGTTAAAAACAAGTAATTAGCAAGAGGGTACAAGGATAGAAATCTTGCATGCATAAATAGCAATGGGGTATGGGAAGGACCTGACTTTAAAAGACGGTAATTAGGGTAAAAAGTGATAGAATCTCTCACAAAAGGAATCAAAAACCACAATGTACACCTAGTGCTTGTTAATATGCTCAAACGAGCTAGTATCTTAATTCTATCTCTAATTCTTGGCTAAATTCACGATTCTCATAAAATAGATCGAAGTTGCTAGAAAATTACGGGAATTTTTGTAAGGAATTAAGGGAGACTCCACTGAGGTATGTATGGCTAACCCTTTTCTTTTAGTGCTGAATTTTTGTATTCAATGGCTAGCTTAAAGTTTCAAATTGATTCTACTTGGTTGATTGCATTTATGTGTTGGGTGACGGACTTCTCATCCTCATTATTCTGTATGTTCATTTGATATCATGGTAATTGACAAGGTGATCATGTCTTTCAAGTATTCGTTATTTCCGTAAGCATGTGCTTGCCTTCTAGATAGCTCTTGATAAATGAATGATGGAACTACACGAACAAATTTTTCAAAGGGGAAGGTTTATGCTGTGTTGATGAAACTAAGTGCAATGGAGCACATAAATAAAAAGAGGTGTTATACCCAGTGTGGAAGTAGATGGAACGAAACGGGAACTAAAGTGTAACTAAAAATGGTTATGTCCCAAGTGAGATGGCTTAGCCGATTAGGCCGAGATCGAACGTCATGCTGTACACATGGTGGCATTTATATTAGGTTCTGGAACATTATTGTGAATACAAATATGTCTCACTTAGGATGGCTTAGTCGTCGGGTAGAGACCGGTCTTCGTGATTACGACCCCACGGTTGTATTATATTTTAAATACATGGTATTTGGAACTAATGGACATTAACCAAAAAGAAAGAAAAGACTTAACCAACAACCATGGAGGACTTATTTGGTGCTCCTCCTTGAGTTTCTATGATGTAATTGTTGATGATGTAACTATTTGTCCTTTCATTGTTTTACTGTTCATCCTATTAGAGTTGTGTTTGCCATACATACCAGTACTATTCGACAGTGCTAACGTTCCTTTTGTCGTGGGCGCTACATCTTTGAATGAATGTAGGTGGTTCGGTTGTTGATAGTGCCGATCACGGATAGTGGTGCACCCTTGTCCTCTTCATAGCTGTCTTGGTGAGACCCATTCCTCTTAGGGGTTGTAGCTTTTCATTGTGTATGTTATCATATTTTGAGGTATGGCCGAGGCCTTGTCGCCGACGTTATCGTTTTGATCTATTGTATCCTTAGAGGCTCTGTAGACATTTCTGTTGGTCATGTACGAGTACCTGGGTGGCCCTAGAATCATGTTGTATTTTAAAACTTTACATTCTAGACTGTCAACTATAGGTACTTTGGGAAATAAACTATGTAATGTAACACGCTATAACTGTATGGAAATCATGAAAGTCTAAACTATAGTTTAATGTTGTGTTATAAAATGAGATGTTCATGATTAACTATGAAATACCTTTTTATTTCTTAAGTCACACTAAGAAGAATCGAGGCCCGTAATTGTATCGAATCTAGTAGGGAGTGCTCAGGTAATGCTTGCTCGATCGATATTTCTTGATCGCGCACCGGTCGCGCTTCCCTAGGTTTGGGTGTGACAAACTTGGTATCAGAGCCTAAGGTTTTAAAGCATCCTAAGGTGTCTCGGAGCCGTGTCTAGTAGAACCCTTCTTATCAGTGCGTTGTTGACCATATCTATAAGTAGGGGGCTGCTCGAACATTAAGGAATCATACTCCTCATTGTATACCATATCGTGTGATAGAGCGGCATGTAAGTTTGTTTTCCTCTAACTCTTGCATTGGTCTAACTGTTAGTAAATGGCACCTAAGAATATAGCACGACTTGGACAAACAGCTGATACCCCCTTGGGAGAGGCTGATGAATCCTTACTTGATGATGTGGGAGAATGCAATCGCACTGCTGTCACCATGCCTAGTTCTTCCACTCCAGAGCAAACAACTCCAGTTCCTATGCCTACAGAGGGATCCACTATCCCTCCTGCTGATATTGCTGACCCACCCCCAACCCCAGCCTCTGGTACCTTATATTTCAGATGGGGATCTTAGAGGGGCCATCCAGATGCTAATTAAATTGGTGGTTTTCCAGGCGCAGAGGTCAAATGCCGGAACCACCTCACTTCGCCCTCAAGAAGATTCTTTCAGTTCTAGAGTAAACATGTTCCTTCAGTTGGACCCTCCGATGTTCATAGACACTGAACCCGGGCCAAACCCTTAGGATTTCATCAATCAGATGCACAAGACTCCCTGAGTTATGCGTGCTACCGAGACGGAGGGAAGAGTTGGCATCCTATCATTTGAAGGGGGTGCCCTGATCATGGTTTGAGATGTGGGAGGAATCCCGTGAGGATGGGAGCCCCTCGGCAAGATAGAGTGAGTTTGCAGAAGCCTTCATAGACCATTTCCTGGCTCTCGAGACAAAGGAAGCCAGTGCTGTAGAGTTTGAGAGTATCAAGCAAGGTAACATGAGTGTTTGGGAGTTTCATATGCAGTTCGCGCACCTGTCAAAGTATGTTGTTCACATGATGCCTAACATAGAGGCTAGGGTGCATCCATTTGTGCATGGCCTTGGCCCCTTGGTTGTTAATAAAGCTTCCACGGCCTCTAAATGTTGACACGAACTATGGAAGGATGGTGGCCTTCGCCCAAGCTACTGAGGCTCAAAAATTAATTCAAAGAATAGAGCGAGAGGGAAAAAATGGGGCTCGATTAGCAGGCCACCTTGGGGGTTCATTTAAAGGTGAGGGATCCGCGATGCAGAAAGGAACATCAGGGCAATCACAGTCTTATGCTCAGTCTTCAACCAGTGCCCCACCATCAGGGCACGGTCAGCAGCAGAGGATTTGCTTTAGGCCCAGCCAGGACAGTAGGGGGCCCATCATTAGGGTCGATCAGAAGGGAGACCCCAGCAGCATAGGGCCCTATCCCCTAATATGGGAGACTTCATTACGGACTCTTCTACCTAGATATGACAATATGCTACAGATACGGGCTGAGAGGCCATAATTAGAGAGATTATCGCACATCCTGCCAGGGAAAGGGCAGGGGTGCAGCTCAGCCATCCAGTCCTACAGCTGTCATATCTTCCACACACCTCTAGCTCGAGGCTCTCCAGCACCCACTGGGCGTGGTTCGTCTAGGGTTAGTGCACAGGGTTCGGGGGATGTAGTCGGTTTTATGCTATGAGTGGTCGTCAGAGTGCAGAGGCCTCCCAAGATGTCATCACAGGTATATTGATTGTTCAATGTCATTATGTATTTTCCCTTATTGATCCAGGGTCTTCCTTGTCTTATGTTACTCCATATGTTGCTTCAAACTTCGGGATAGAACCAGAACAACTTCGTAAGTCGTTCCCTGTATCTACTCTGGTCGGGAAGTCTATTACAACCGTATGAGTTTAAAAGGGTTGTGTGGTTACAGTGCATGTCCGGGATACAATAGACGACCTTATTGAATTGAGGATGATTGAATTATATGGGAATGGATTGGATTTATTCATGCTTTGCCAAACTTGATTGCCGAACTAGGGTCATGAGGCTTGAATTCCCCAACAAGCCAGCTATTGAGTGGGAAGGAAATCATGCCATGCCAATGGGTAGGTTTATTTCTTACCTTAAAGCCTTGAAGATGATCAGGAAAGGGTGCATTTACCATTTGGTATGAGTTACGGACACTATAGTTGAGGTTCCTACTCTTGAATCCATGCCAGTTGTGAATGAATTTCCCGATATGTTTTCGGATGAGCTCTCTAGGATCCCTCCAGACAGGGGGATTGAATTTGGGATTGATGTGATGTTAGGCACTCAACCTATATCTATTCCACCTTACAGAATGGCACATGTAGAATTAAATGAGCTAAAGGAACAACTGAAGAATCTTTTGGAGAAGGGTTTCATTCGACCGAGGGTGTCGCCGTAGTGCGCTCCGGTTCTCTTTGTCAGAAAGAAGGATGGGTCACTGCGAATGTGTATTGACTATTGGCAACTCAATAAGGTCAAAATCAAAAATAAGTACCCATTTCCAAGGATATATGACTTGTTTGATCAATTGCGAAGTGCTTCATGTTTCTCAAAAATGACTTGCCATCCAGATATTAGTAATTGAAGATAAGGGAGCGGGATGTGCCGAAAATAGCCTTCTGATCTTGGTATGGGCACTTTGAATTTATGGTGATGTCTTTTGTGCTAAAAAATGCCCGGGCAGCATTCACGGATCTTATGATTTGGGTTCTAGACTCATTTATGATCGTGTTCATCGATGATATTCTGGTATATTCCCGAAGGAAGGAGGACCACGTTGGCCATCTCAAGGCAGTCTTGCAGAATCTTCAACAATATCATCTGTATGAAAAGTTTTCAAAATGTGAATTTTGGCTTGAATCAGTCGCATTCTTGGGTCACGTCGTCTCATGAGAAGGGATTACGGTTACTTCCCAAAAGATTGCAGCAGTGAAGAGTTGGCCAAGGCTGGTTGGGTATTACAGATGATTTGTGGAGGGATTCTCTACTCTTGCCTCTCCATTGACTAAATTTACCCACAAAGCAACTAAGTTCCAGTGGTCCGATGCTTGTGAAAAGAGTTTCCAGGAATTGAAATCAAGATTGACTACAACACCAGGTAGTAACCCCGCCAGAGGGTACAAAGGGATTTTTGCTGTATTGTGATGCTTCAAAGATTGGGCTTGGGTGTGTATTAATGCGGTATGGCAAGGTTATAGCCTATGCTTCAAGGCAACTCAAGAATCATGTAAAGAATTATCCGACTCATGACATAGAGTTGGCGGCGGTGGTGTTCGCGCTAAAGATTTGGTATCATTATCTATATGGGGTCTATATGGATGTCTTCACGAACCACAAGAGCCTTCAATATATTTTTAAGCAAAAGGAGATGAAGTTGAGGCAGAGGAGGTGTCTAGAGTTTCTCAAAGACTATGATATTGATACACCCTAGAAAGGCTAACATTGTGGCTGATGCTCTTAGCTAGAAATCTATGGGGTGTTTAGCTCGTTTGAGGGCAGACATGAGGCCGTTAGCCCAGTATCATCAATTTTCCAGTTTAGGAGTTCTTCTTGCGGACTCCGATGATGGAGGGGTAGTTGTGCAAATAGGGTTGAATCATCGCTTGCGATAGAGGTGAAGGAAAAACAACTCAATGATCCATTGTTAGTATATTTGAAAGAAGGGATTCATGAACGCAAGACCACAACTTTTTCCCTTATTCGGGAGGATGGTACCCTATTGTCCCAAGGCCTCCTATATGTTCAAGATGTTGATGGTCTTCAGGAAAGAATCATGGCAGAAGCTCACACTTCTAGGTATTCTGTGCACCCTGGTTCTACGTAAATGTATCATGATCTAAAGGAAGTCAAATGGTGGAATAACATGAAAAGGGATGTGGCGAACTTTGTGGCTAGATGTCCAAATTCTCAACAGGTGAAGGCCGAACATTAAAGGCCTAGAGGATTGCCTCAAAGCATAGAAATTCCAATATGGAAATGGGCGATGATTAATATGGATTTTGTGGTAGGGTTGATGTGCACTCCATGCAAGTTTGATTTTGTGGCATGGATTTTGTGGTAGGGTTGCCGTGCACTCCATGCAAGTTTGGCTGGGTAATACAGATGATTCGTGAAGGGATTTTCTACTCTTGCTTCTCCCTTGACTAAATTTATCCAGAAAGCAACTAAGTTCCAATGGTCCGATGCTTGTGAAAAGAGTTTCCAGGAATTGAAATCAAGATTGAATACAACACCAGGTAGTAACCCTGCCAGAGGGTACAAAGGGATTTTAGGTGTATTGTGAGGCTTCAAAGATTGGGCTTGGGTGTGTATTAAAGCAGTATGGCAAAGTTATAGCCTATGCTTCAAGGCAACTCAAGAATCATGTAAAGAATTATCCGACTCATGATTTAGAGTTGGCGGCAGCGGTGTTCGCGCTAAAGATTTGGTATCATTATCTAATATGGGGTCTATATGGATGTCTTCACGAACCACAAGAGCCTTCAATATATTTTTAAGCAAAAGGAGATGAATTTGAGGCAGAGGAGGTGTCTAGAGTTTCTCAAGGACTATGACATTGATATTTTCAATCACCCTGGAAAGGCTAACATTGTGGCCGATGCTCTTAGCTAGAAATCTATGGGGAGTTTAGCTCGTTTGAGGGCAGACCGGAGGCCGTTAGCCCAGTAGGTTCATCAATTTTTGCAGTTTAGGAGTTCTTAATGCGGACTTCGATGATGGAGGGGTAGTTGTGCAAATAAGGCTGAATCATCGCTTGCGATAGAGGTGAAGGAAAAACAACTCAATGATACATTGTTGGTACATTTGAAATAAGGGATTCATGAACACAAGATCACAGCTTTTTCCCTTATCCGGGAGGATGGTACCCTACATTCCCAAGGCCGCCTATATGTTTTGGATGTTGATGGTCTTCAGGAAAGAATCATGGCAGAAGCTCACACACTTCTAGGTATTCTGTGCACCCTGGTTCTACGTAAATGTATCATGATCTCAAGGAAGTCTATTGGTGGAATAACATGAAAAGGGATGTGGCGAACTTTGTGGCTAGATGTCCAAATTCTCAACAGGTGAAGGCCGAACATCAAAGGCCCAGAGGATTGGCTCAAAGCATAGAAATTCCAATGTGGAAATGGGCGATGATCAATATGGATTTTGTGGTAGGGTTGCCGTGCACTCCATGCAAGTTTGATTCAATTTGGGTGATCGTTGACTAACTCACAAAGTCAGCACACTTCTTTCCAGTCAAATCAACCGACAAAGCGGACAATATGCTCAGTTGTATATCAAGGAGATAGTCAGGTTGTATTGTACTCCGGTCTCAATAATCTCAGATCAAGCGGCTCAGTTCACGACCAACTTTTGGAAGAAACTTCAGCAGGGTGTGGGCATATAGGTAAATCTTAGTACAACTTTTCACCCTCAGACTGACGGGAAAGCAGAGCGGACCATTCAGACACTAGAAGACATGTTGCATGCTTGCATCCTTGATTTCAAATGAACTGGGATGATCATTTACCACTTATTATGTTTGCATATACAACAACTTCCATGCTAGGATCCAAATGGAACCATTTGAGGCACTGTATGGTAGAAGATGTCGGTCACTTATTAGGTGGTTCGAAGTTGGGGAAGTTGAATTGATAGGGCCAGACCTTGTGCACCAGGCCATGGAAAAGGTCAAGATCATGAAGGGAAGATTGAAGACTGCTCAAAGTCATCAAAAGTCTTATTCGGATGTTCGCCGCAAGGATTTAGAATTAAAAGAAGGTGATTGTGTATTCTTGAAGGCTTCCCCCATAAAGGGCATCGTGCAATTTGGGAAGAAAGGGAAATTGAGCCCAATATATGACGCACTGCATAGGGTCATCCGGGGATTGGTCAGGTGGCGTACAACCTCGAGTTACCACTCGAGATTTCATTGATACACCTAGTTTTTCTTGTGTCCATGTTGAAAAAGATGGTGGTAGATCCGTCCACTATTGCGCCGGTTGAAACCATTGAGGTCAATGAAGAGATGTCCTATGAAGAGGTCCTAGTTGCCATTCTTGACAGGCAAGTCCAGAAACTGAGAAATAAGGAGATTGACTCCATAAAAGTGTTATGGTAGAATCAAAAAGTTGAGGAAGCCAATTTGGGAAGCCGAGGATGAAATGAATAAGAACTACTCGCATTTGTTTGAATAGTCATGTAATAGCTTTTTGCATTTTGACTCCTACGAACTCTTATCTTGTGATTTAATTAATGAAGAACTGTCCCATTTTTGTTATATATGTTGCCTATATTGCTGGGGTTGATGTTGTACAGTACTAGTCATGTTATGTTAAGAAAGATGTATATGTTTTTATGTTATAATTCTGGTGCTCTCTGGCAGGTGGATAGGCCTAGATACAAAGGAAAATCTGGCGAAATTGTCAGAAATCTTCGGAGTTTTCAAAGTTTAGAGACTATTAACAGGTTTTAAGTTGTGAAATGCAAGGGATTGCATAAAGAACTCCTAATAAGTGACCATTGATCCTCATTTGAGGACGATTGATTTTAAGTGGGGGAGAATATAAAGCCCAGTGAAAACTTGTGTTTGAAACCTAGTAGCTCGTAGTGCTAAGTTACGGATATGTGTTAGGAATGTGTAAAATTATTTGCGGCGAGCTTGCTCGCTACAGTTCGGACCCTTCATGCTGATCTAAGCATATAAAAATCAAGAATCAAAGTTTTTTAGAAAGGTACTATTATACGGTTCAGAATGCGGTCGCAAATCAAGTATGCGGACCACATTTCTACCGCAAAAGAAGTAAGTGGTTTGGTTAAAAATTGAGGTCAAAATGCGGTCCATTATGCGATCACATAACTGATATACGGACCGCATAGTCATCGCATATTTTCCTAAGGATTTTGTGAAAGGGTAGCTCTGCGGTGCATTATACGACCGCAGAACAAGAATACAGACCACATTTTTGCTACAAACTTAAACAGTTCACCCAGTTTTTGGGAATGCTTCTATGGTCCATTCCGCGGACCGCATTTCCACTTTGTGATCGCAAAATGCGATGACACATCTTACTCGGGCTCCTGCTTTATAAATTTTAAAATCTGACCTCATCCTGTTAAATAACACCACAGTCAGCTATTTTCTTATTATTATCATGATATAGAGATAGGGGGAGAGAGTTCTAGAGTGATAAAGAGTGTCATCCATCAAGCTCTCTCTAAATTCATGACAAATTCCTTCAAGGTTGCTAATTGAGGCTTCTAAGTCTTCCTCCTAATTGGTAAGTAGTTGTACCCTCATCAATAATTTCAAGCATTTTTGTTAAAAACAAGTAATTAGCAAGAGGGTACATAGGGTACAAGGCTAGAAATCTTGCATCCATAAATAACAATGGGATATGAGAAGATCGTGACTGTAAAAGACGGTAATTAGGGTAGAAAGTGATAGAATCTCTTACTCAAAGAAACGAAAAACCACAATGTACAACTAGTGCTTGTCAATATTTTCAAACGAGCTAGGATCTTAATCGTATCTCTAATTCTTGGCTAAATTCATGGTTCTCACAAAATAGATCGAAGTTGCTAGGAAATTCTGGGAATTTTTGTAAGAAATTAAGCAAGACTCCAGTGAGGTATGTATGGCTAACCCTTTTCTTTAAATGTTGAATTTTTGTGTTCAATGGCTGGCTTGAAATTTCAAATTTATTCTAGTTGGTTCATTGCATTTATGTGTTAGGTGACGGATTTCCATTCCGCATTATTCTATGTATTTATTTGAAATCATGGTAATTGAAAAGGTTATCATGTCTTTCAAGAATTTGTTATTTCCCTAAGTGTGTGCTTGCCTTGTAAGATAGCTCTTGATAAATGAATGATGGAACTACATGAACAAATTGACAAAGGGGAAGGTTTGTGTTGTTTTGATGAAACTAAGTGCCAAGGAGCACATAAACTAAAAGAGGAGTTATATCCGGTGTTGAAATAGATGGAAGGAAATGAGAATTGAAGAGTAACATAAAGAGGTTATGTCCCAAGTGAGATGGTTAAGCCGATCGGGCCGAGACCGGACGCCATGCTGTACATATGGTGGCATTATATTGGGTTCTAGAACATTATTATGAATATGGATATGTCTCACTTGGGATGGCATAGCTGGTCAGGAAGAGACCGGACTCTGTGATAACAACCCCACGGTGGTATTATATTTCAAAGACATGGTATTTGGAACTAATGGACATTAACCAAAAAGAAAGAAAAGACTTAACCAACAACCATGAAAGACTTATTTGGTGCTCTTCTTTGAGTTTGTGTGATGTAACTGTTTGTCCTTTCATTGTATTACTATTTATCCTATTAGAATTATGTTTGACATACATACTAGTACTCTTTGGCAGTGCTGACGTCCCTTTTGCTGGGGGCGCTACATCTTCGAATGGATGTAGGTAGTTCTATTAGTGATAATGCCGATCGAAGAAAGTGTTGCACCCTTGTCCTCTTCACGGTTGTCTTGGTGAGCCCCCATTTCCCCGGGGGTTGTAGCTTTTCATTGTATGTTATGACATCTTCAGGTATAGCTGGGGCCTTGTCGCCAGTGTTATCATTTTGATCTCTTGTATGCTTATAGGCTCCATATAAATTTATATGGGTCATGTACCGGTGCCAGGGTGGTCCTAGAATCATGTTGTCTTTTGAAACTTTACGTTCCATACTGTCAACTATACGTACTTTGAGAACTAATCTATTGCACGTACAATGCCATTAATGTATAAAAATCTTGGAAGTTTAAACTATGACTTAATGTTGTGTTATAAGATGAGATGTTCATAATTAACTCTGAAACCCCTTTTTATTTCTTAAATCACACTAAGCGGAATCGGGTCCATAATTGTATCGAGTCGGGTAGGGAGTGCTCAGGTAAGCCTTTCTCGATCGAAATTTCTCGGTTGTGCTCCAGTCGCGCTCCCAAGGTCGGGGTATGACAGGCTTGGTATCGGAGCCTAAGGTTTTAAAGCGCCCTAGGGTGTCCCAGAGCTGTGTCTAGTAGAGCCCTTCTTATCAGCGTGTTGTCGACCATATCTATAAGTAGGGTGCTGCTTGGACATTTAGGAATCATACTCTTCATTATGTTCCTTATCGTGCGATAGAGCGGTATGTGAGGTTGTTTTCCTCTAACTCTTGTATTGTTCTACCTTTCAATAAATGGCACCTAAGAAGAAAGAGCGACTTGGCCAGATAGCCGATAACCCCCTTGGGAGTGGCTGATGAATCCTTATTTGATTCTAGAGGAGAAGGCAATCGCCCTACTTTCACCAAGCCTGGTTCTTCTACTCCAGAGCAGACTGCTCGAGTTCCTACACCTACGAATGGCACCACCATTCCTCCCGATGATATTCCTGATCCACCCACAGTCCTAGCCTCTGGTACAAGTATTTCAGATGGGGATCTTAGAGGGGCCATCCATATGCTGACTCAGTTGGTGGCTTCCCAGGCACAGAGGTCAAATGCTGCGACCACCTCACTTCGCCCACAAGAGGATTCTTCTAGTTCCAAAGTAAACAGGTTCCTTCAGTTAGACCCTCCGATGTTCACAGGCACAGACCCTATGGATATGCCAATATACTATTCATGAGGGTTGAGAGGCCATACTCAGAGGGAGTGCCGCATGTCCCGCCAGGAAGCGGGCAAGGGTGCATCTTAGCCATCCAGTCCTACAGCTACCATATCTTTCGCATCTTATCATTTATTATGTTATATCTCAGTAGTTCCCTGACTTTTCCTCGTCACTACCCAACCAAGGTTATTCTTGGAACGTACTGAGTACCGTTGTGGTTTACTCATGCCTCCTGTGCGCATGTTTCTTTTTATGTGCAGATCTAAGTACTTCATCTCAAGCGCACTATCCTTGAGGCAGGGAGAGCTACGGAGACTTCGAGGTACATATGTAGCTTCCACAGACCGAAGAGTCTCCTTCTTTACTCTATTTGTAATATTTAGCCTTCTTCTATACCTTTGCTTTAGATATTCTGGATTTAGAGCCATGTATTACTTTTCGTTAGCTTGTGTTCCCATAAGTTTTCGGGTTTTGGGGTGATATTGTAGACTTCCGCATTTTTGAGTTGTATATTCCGAGCGACATTCATACACAGCTTTCTTTTAGTTGTACAGTTTTTACTTAATTATTCTGCAAGCTATGTTGTTTTTTTCGAATTGTTAGGCTTACCTAGATATGAGAACTAGGTACCGTCACGACATATTCACGGAGGGCGAACTAGGTCGTGATAAGTTGGTATCAGAGCTCTAGGTTCATTGGAGTCACGGAACACAAGCTGATTTATTAGAGTCTCGCTGATCATTACATAGACGTCCATAATTATCTATGAGAGGCTATGTAACTATTAGGACAATCTCCACTTCTTTCGATTTCTTTGTCGTGTGATATTTTGACACCATAAATTATAAATTTCTTTCTCCTATTCTCTCCATATGGTGAGGACTCAGGATGATCAGGCACCCGCGACCTCTACTGTAACCGTCAGAGGCTGGGCCTGGGTAGAGGTAGACGACGCACACGTGGTGTAGCTGGATCACCCTCGCGAGCAGCCGTGGAGGCACTACAAGCAGATTCAGTCGGAGCCCAGGCACCTGGCATGCCCAGTACTGTCACTACTACTCCAGCCCTTTAGGAGACTTTATCTCAGTTCATGAGTATGTATACCATCATTGCTTAGGCAGGGTTGCTCCTCTTTCTGCAGCTACAACCCAAGCCAGGGGAGAAGCACAGACTCCAGTCGTCCGCACTCTTGAGTAGCGAGTGCAGGTTGAGCAAGTTCCTGAGATTATTCAAGCATCGACTGTAGTGCCAGTGTAGCTTGAGGACGGGTCAGCTGCTTCAGAGGCCAAGCAATAGAGACATTAGAGGTTCAAGAAGTATTATACCCTAGTATTTAATGGATTATCATTAGATGATTCCTTGGGATTTCTAGAGGAGTGTCACCACATTCTTCGCACTATGGGCATAGTAGAGTCCAATGGGGTTTCCTTCACTGCCTTCCAGCTTCAGGGAGCCGCTTATGATTGGTGGCGCACTTATGAGATAGACAGTCTAGTCGAGGCTACCTCACTGACCTGGACCCAGTTCTCATATATGTTCATGAGAGAGTTCGTACCGAGAGTCACAAAGATGCATGGCGCGCAGAGTTAGAGCATTTGCGGCCAGGGTGTTTTGACCATTTCGGAGTATTATATTAGTTATACTAGGTTGGCCAGGCATGCACCGGCCTTGGTTGCTACAGTCTGTGAGATAGTTCGCATATTCATTGATGGTCTTACCCTATCCATCAGATCTAGCATGGCTCGAGTGTTGGAGATGGACATTCCTTATCAGCAGGTACTAAGTATTGCTAGGAGGACTGAGAGTATGCTCGCCAGGGAGCAATAGGAGAGGGAGACCAAGAGGTCTTAAGAGTCTAGTCACTACACAGGTGCCTGTACCCCAGCAGCAGGTTGTTATGGTAGGCGTTATGTGGGTTGCCCCGTTCATTCAGCTCTTCCAGCAGCCAGCAGTGCTCCAGCTCTGCCTATACCTCAGGAGCCTTTCTATGCACCTATAGTTTCTAGCGCACCTTCTGTGGGGGGGTGCTTTCAAAGGCCAGTCTAGCAGATTTGGCCCAAGCCAGTCATAGACACTGCGCCCTCCCAGAGCTTGTTTTGAGTGTGGCGATACCCGCCATGCTGTGAGGGATTGCCCTAGGCTTGGGAGGAGTGCACCCCATAGACTTCTCAGATATAGCATGCTCAGCAGAGTTCTCAGGCCATGATCACAGCTCTAGCTGCTACCGCATTTGCTAAGCCGGCTAGGGGCGTAGGTCGGGGAGATAGAGGTTGCCCTAGAGAGAGGGGTCGGGCCATATATTATGCTATTCCTCCTCGTACCTAGGCTTTTGCATCCAACTCATCATTACAAGTATTATACTGGTCTGTCACAAAGATGCATCAGTGCTATTCAATCTGGGCTTTACTTATTCTTATGTGTCTTCTTATTTTGCTCCGCATTTGGGTGTACCTCGGGATTTTTTGAGTGCCCTTATTTATGTTTATACTCCTGTGGGGGATTCTATTATTATGGACCGCATTTATCGTTCATGTTTGGTTATTATTCATGGGTTTGAGACCAGAGCGGATTTATTGTTACTCGGTATAGTTGATTCTGACATTATTTTGGCATGGACTTGTTGTCTCCCCGTTTTCTATTCTTGATTGTCGCACAAAACCTATAACACTGGCTATTCCATGTATTCCGCGTATTGAGTGGAGTGGTACTTTAGATAACACTCCTAGTATTGTTATCTTTTTTCTTAAATATCAGTGTATGGTTGAGAAGGGGTGTGGCACGTATTTAGCTTATGTGAAAGATGTTAGTGGTGATACTCCTTCTGTTGATTCAGTCCCAGTGGTACGGGATTATCTCGATGTGTTTCTGGCTGATCTTCCCGGCATGCCACCCGATAGAGACATTGATTTTGGCATTGATATATTGGCGGGCACTTAGCTTATTTCCATTCCTATGTATTCTATGGCTTCTCCTGAGTTGAAGAAGTTGAAGGATCTGCTGCAGGAATTGCTTAACAAGGGTTTTGTTCGACCCAGTATTTCACTGTGGGGTGCTCTTATCCTATTTGTGAAGAAGAAGGATAGTTTATGCATATGTGTATTGATTATTGCCAGTTGAACAAGGTTACAGTAAAGAACTGCTATCCTTTGTCTCATACTGATGATCTGTTTGACCAGCTTCATGGCGTACAGGTGTTTTGTAAGATTGTCTTGCGCTTAGGTTACAATCAATTGAATATTCGGGAGCCAGACATCACGAAGACTACCTTTAGGACTCAGTATGGTCATTACGAGTTCCTGATTATGTCATTTGGGCTGACCAATGCCCCAACAGCTTTTATGCATTTGATGCATAATGTGTTCAGGCTGTATATTGATTCTTTTGTCATTGTCTTTATCGATGACATCTCGTAGTAGGGAAGATCATGAGAAGCATATGAGGACAGTGCTCCAGACTTTGAGAGAAAGAAGTTATATGCGAAGTTTTCAAAATGTGAGTTTTGGTTGGATTCAGTGGCATTCTCAGGCCACGTGGTATCGAGTAACGTCCTTTGGGTGGATCCGAAGAAGGTAGAGGCTGTGCAGAGTTGGCCTAGGCCATCCTCAGCTACATAGATTTGCAGTTTCCTTGGTTTTGCAGGCTACTGTCGTTGTTTCATGGAGGGATTTTCATCGATTGCGGCACCTATGACTAGATTGATCCAAAAGGGTGCCCCATTTCAGTGGACAGAGGAGTATGAGGCGAGCTTTCAGAAGCTCAAGACAGCTTTGACCATAGCGCTAATTTTTATGTTGCCTACCGGTTCAGGGTCTTATACTGTCTATTGTGATGCCTCGAGAGTTAGCCTCGGAGCGGTGTTGATGCAGGACAGTCAGGTGAATACTTACGTATCCAGATAGTTAAAGATACATGAGAAGAACTATCTTGTCCACGACCTTGAGTTAGCTATTATTGTTCATGCCTTGAAGATCTTGCGTCATTATTTGTATGGTGTGCCTTGTGAGATCTATACTGACCACCATAGTTTGCAGCACTTATTCAAGCAAAAAGATCTAAATTCATGCTAGAGGAGATGGTTAGAGTTGCTGAAGGACTATGACATTACTATTTTGTATCACCCAGCAAGGCCAATGTGGTGGTTGATGCCTTGAGTCGCCGGGCAGAGATTTTGGGGAGTTTAGCATATTTACCAACTTCAGAGAGGCCTATGCCAATGGATGTTCAAGACTTAGCCAGCAAGTTTGTGATATTGGACCTTTCTGGAGCCTAGTCGGGTTCTAGCTTGTGTGGTTTCCCGGTCTTCCCTATTTGATCGTATCAGGGAGCGGCAATATGATGACCCTCATTTGCTCGTCCTTAAAGACAAGGTTCGACGTGGTGATGCCAGAGATATGACCATTGGAGATGACATGGTATTGACCATGCAGTGCCAGATTTGTGTTCCCAATGTTGATGAGCTTCGAGAGTTGATTTTAGTAGAGGCCTACAGTTCGCTGTATTCCATCTATCCGGGTGCCGCGAAGATATATCAGGACATGAGGTAGAATTATTGGTGGAGGCGGATGAAGAAAGATATAGTTGGGTATGTGTCTAGATACCTCAACTGTCAGTAATTGAAGTATAAGCACCACCATCCGGGTGGGTTACTCCAGCGGATAGAGATTCCGGAGTGAAATGGGAGCGCATCACCGTGGACTTTGTATCTGGACTCCCAAGGACCTTTAAGAAGTTTGATTCCATTTGGGTTATTGTGGATCGGCTGACCAAGTCCGCTCATTTCATTCCTATGTGTACCACCTATTCATCGGAGCGGTTGGTAGAGATTTATATCCAGGAGATCGTCCGTGTGCATGGTATTCAAGTTTCTATTATTTTAAGCAGGGGCACTCAGCTTACATCACGGTTCTAGAGAGCTGTGAAGCAGGAGATAGATACTCGGGTGGAGTTGAGCACAACATTTCACCCCCAGACGGACAGACTGTCCGAGTGCACTATCCAGATTCTTGAGGATATGCTCTGTGCGTGTGTGATTGAGTTTGGAGAGTCTTGGGATCAGTTCTTGCATTTAGTAGAGTTTGCCTACAACAACAGCTACCAGTCGAGCATTCAGATGGCTCCTTATGAGGCTTTATATGGTAGATGGTGTCGATCTCCGATTGGATGGTTCGAGTAGAGAGAGCTAAATGATATTGGCTATCTATCTAACTAGATTTGAGTATTTTTTTTCTTTCCTTCTATATCACTAACTTGTGTGTTTCATCAACTCAAGTATAATATGGCAAACAATGATCCTCTTGGAAATGTTATGCCGAGGAGGAGGTAGACGATAATTGTGAAGATGAGGTGCCTCTAGTACCTCAAGGATAGAGAAAAGGCCGCCAGGCCAATGATAATCTTCCAAACCCTCACCTGCTACCTCCAAGAGTGGCTCTGTGGGGGCTTACAAATGAAGGATACGCAAGTGCAATTGTCCCACCCTAGATCTAGGCGGGCAATTTCAAAATTACAAATGTGATGCTGACTTTATTGGAGCAGCGAGTGTGTTTCACTGGTGCTCCCCATCAAAATCCATATAAACATCTTAAAGGCTTTATGGATACATGTTTGGGAAGCAAGAAAACAAATGTGTCAAAGGACGCATTTCGGTTGATATTGTTCCCTTTCTCACTTAGAGGGAAGCTTTGGACTGGCTCGAAAGGCTTCCCAACCATTTCATCACTATGTGGGATGAGTTGGTTGACAAGTTTATAGCTAAGTGTTTCTTGCCGAGGCATATGGCGACTTTGAAAGATGAGATTTTGGCCTTCAAACATGAAGCTAATGAACCACTTCATGAGATCTGGGAGAGATATCGGACAATAGTGAAAGAACGTCTGAATAATGACATGACCAAAGCAATGATCCATCAGACATTCTATCATGGCATTAACACTACAAATCAGTGTGTAGTGCACTAGCTAGCAGGGAAAATATTATGAACACACCTTATGCTGAGGCATGTGAGATATTTGATGAGATGACAGATACTTCCTCAGCTTGGCAGAGTCGAGCTAATGTGCCACAGGGTGACCGTAATGTCATTCACTTGCACAAAGAGCTCCATGACCATGGTCAGGCAATAGCTGAGTTAACTACAAAAATGAACCAATTGGAAAAATCTCAATTGCAACAAGTTCAAGTGTCGAGAAAAGTAAATGTTATGGAAGGTGTCAACATATTGGTCAATAAGAACTGAAAAAGAGGTCAACAAAGTCATGGTATCCCGGATCAATATGAGCAGGGTAGTGGTAGTTTCAATCAAGTGGATGGCTATGATGAGAAAAGTGAAGAAGTGTAGTATGTGACCAATTACCAAGGACAAATGGGCAATGCTCCTAACCAACAACAACAGCGGAGATCCCAAGGAAATTTGGGGAATCAAAACCAACAAGGAAATAGCAATTCGGGGAAGAAAAATCATAATTGGGGCAACCAGAACAACCAGGGTAACTGGAGTGGCAACAACAACAATTAGGGAGGAGACAACAACCAAGGGGGTTGGAATAATGGCAATCAAGGGAATTGGGGGCAAGGCTTTCAAAGGCCTTTGATGTTTCAACAACACACCTCCAGTTTCGTCCCAAGGTCCTAGCTAGTCAAACATTAGGATGCGAAGGATTGAGATGATGTTTGAATAAATGATGAAGAAGAACACTGATTCTGATTCCCAGTTGGCATTCCACAATACTTTAGTTCGAAATTTGGAGGTTCAACTTGGCCATATTTCGTAATCTTTGAATACTCACCCTAAAGGGGCTCTACCTAGTGATAACAAAAGTAAACCTGAAGGGTGGAAACAACACCGGGCATGCAATGGTAGTAATTACTAGAAGTGTTAGAGATGGTGAGAAATTGAGCAAAGAGAATTTAATGTTCCTTGGTGAAAGCTCTTGAGCAAATGCTGGGTTATGCCAAGTTCATAAAATACTTGGTGACTAAAAAGAGATCCATGGATTGTGAGACCATCAAAATGACTCATCAAGTTAGTGCAATTGTGCACTCTATGGCCCCAAAGCTTGAAGATATCGGTGCTTTCACCATTCCATGTACCATTAGGAGTGCAGATTTTACAAAGGCATTGTATGATTTGGGTGCGGGTATCAATTTGATGCCTTACTCTGTGTTCAAAACTTTGGGTATTGGTCAATTGAGTGCTACTTCAATGAGGCTGAAAAGGGTAGATAGAACAATGAAAAGGCCATTTGGTATTATTCATGACGTTCTTGTTCGGGTGGACAAGTTTATTTTGCCTGCTGGCTTTGAGATTTTAAACTGCGAGGTCGACTATGAGGTGTGTATAATTTTGGGAAGACCTTTCCTTGAAACAGGGAAAGCATTGGATGATATGGAAGCAGGGGAGCTCACCTTCCGGGTGGCTGAAAAGTGGTCTTTCATCTGTGTAAATCAATGAAGTAGCCAAATAGTTTGAAGTGTGCTCTTTTATGGATCTTGTCATGGAAGTTATAGTTCACGGTACTGGTGCAATGATCAATGTGGAAGATCCTCTAGAGGTGGTATTGTAGAACCTTGATGTAAATGAGGTTGAAGGTCGAGTGGATCATCTCAATACTTTGCATGGAATGGGCTCTTACTCTTATCAGTCTTGAAAGCTCTCTTTGGATCTTTAGAATAGAAAGACTCCACCAACAAAGCCCTCAATTGAGGAACTTCCCATTTTGGAGTTGAAGCCTTTGCATTCACATCTCAAGTATGAATTCATAAGCCCTAATTTAAATTTCCTGTTATCCTTTGTTTTTGTCCTACTAACGTGCAGGTAGATGCAACACTATAGGTGCTCCAGAGAAGGAAAAACGTAATTGGATAGACTCTACCTGATATTCTGGGAATAAGCCTCGAATTTTGTATGCACAAGACTATACTTGAAACTAATTCCAAGTCCTCCGTAGAACACTAAAGGAGGTTGAACGAGGATATGTAAGATATTTTCAAAAAAGAGGTGATCAAATGGTTAGATGCAAGGGTTGTGTACCTCATCTTGGATAGTTCTTGGACTTCATCGGTGTAGTGCGTGCCGAAGAAGGGTGGTATTACTGTGGTTAAAAATGAGAATAAGTTGATTCTCACCAGGACTGTCACCAGATGGAGGGTGTGCATGGACTACCGCAAGCTGAATAAAGTGACCCCCAAGGATTTCTTTCCATTACCCTTTCTTGACCAGATTCTGGATAGACTTGTTGGGTGTGCCTTCTACTATTTCTTGGATGGGTACTTAGGCTATAACTAAATTTTTGTTGCTCTAGAAGATCAGGAGACAAACACCTTCCCATGTCTGTATGGCACCTTTGCATTTTCCAGGATTCCATTTGGTAAGTGTAATGCACCGGTTACATTCCAGTGGTGTATGATGGCTATATTTACCAACATAGTGAAGGACTTCTTGGAAGTGTTTATGGATGATTTCAATGTTGTGGCTGACTCTTTTGATGAATGTTTGAAGAATCTTGACAAGGTTTTGGCCCGGTGTAAAGAGACCAATCTTGTGCTTAACTAGGAAAAATCCCACTTTATGGCCGAGGGGGTCATTGTCATTGGCCGTAAGATATCAAATCAAGGTATAGAGGTGGACAAGGCTAATATTGAAGTGATCTCAAAGCTTCCTCCTCATACTTCAGTCAAGGGGGTTAGGAGTTTCCTTGGGCATCCGGGGTTCTACCGATGATTCATCGAAGACTTTTCTAAGGTAGTGAATCCTTTGTGCAAGTTATTAGAAAAGGATGTCAAGTTCGTATTTAATGAGGAATGTACGAAAGCTTTTGAACTTCTCAAGTCAAATTTAAAACCACCTTTATTATTATTGCACCCAATTGAAGATTACCTTTTGAGCTCATGTTTGACGCAAGTGACATTGAGGTAAGATCGGTTTTGGGTCAAAGAGTGAATAAGATGTTTCACCCGGTGTATTACGCAAGCAAGACAATGAATGATGCTCAAGTGAATTACACGATGACGGAAAAGAGTTGCTAGAAATTATGTTTGCAGTGGAGAATTTTAGACCTTATCTCATGGGTGCCAAGGTGACAGTTCATAATGACCATGTAGAACTTTGCTACTTGATGACAAAGAAAGATTCAAAGGCTCAGTTGATGAGATGGTCTCTATTGCTTCAAGAGTTTGACCTTAAGATTGCTGATAGAAAAGGGTGTGAAAAAGATGAGTCTTACTTGTTCAAAATCTATAATGATGGTTTGATCCGGAGATGTGTTCTGGAAGATGAGAAAACGAGTATTCTGGATGCTTGTCATTCCTCTCCCTACAGTTCTCATCATGGTACGGCGAGGACACCTTCAAATGTGCTTAGTTGTGAATTTTATTGGCCTTTTACGAAATCGATCCTCTTTGACTGAACAAGAATATGTGGAGCTCAGCATGTCTAGAAGCACAGGAGAACATTCATTTGCTGATATTATTACAAGTATTCAATACTGGGTCATTCATAGCATTACTATACCTTCCCTATTCATTGCAAGTTGGTTATTTGTCAGCACCGATTTAGCTTACGATGTGTTTGGAAGCCCTCGGCCAAACAATGTATTGTACAAGGATGCAAGTGAACTTGTAAAGATATTTATGAGTGTCTGAGAGCAGGTGTAATTTCAAAGAAGGATGAGATTCCTCTCACCACTATTCTTAAGGTTAACATATTTGATGTGTAGGGCATTGACTTCATGGGTACGTTTTGTAAGTTCTTATGGCAACACATACATTTTAGTGGTTGTTGATTATGTTTCCAAGTGGGTTGAGTTCATGTCTTTACCCTACAACGAGTCCCGCAGAGTTGTGGCTTTTCTCAAGAAGAGTATCTTTATTCGGTTTGCCACTCCTAGAGCAATCATAGTGATGGGGGGTCGCATTTCTGCAACAAGGCATTTGACACTTTGCTTGCAAAGTATGATGTCAATTATAAGGTTTCTACCCCTTACCATCCAAAAGCTAGTGAGAAATTTGAGGTCTCCAACAGGTAGATCAAGAGCATAATGTCAATGATGGTTAATGCAAATAGGATGGACTGGTCATAGAAATTAGATAATGCTTTGTGGGCCTGTAGGACTGCTTACAAGACTCCGATTGGTATGTCTCCGTACCGCTTGGTGTTTGGAAAAGCTTTCCATCTCCCCATTGAATTAGAGCACAAGTCCATGTGAGCTTGAGAAAGTTTGAGCTTGAATGGGATGTTGCAGGAAATCTCCGAGTGGAGCATTTCAATGAGCTTGATGAGTTCCTCTTTCATGCCTACTCCAACTCATCCTTGTATAAGAACAAGATGTAGTACTTACATGACAATTAGGCTCGTGGCAAGGAATTCAAAGTGGGTGACATGGTTCCTTTATTCAGCTACATATTACGATTGTTTTCGGGAGAGCTCAAGTCAAATGGAGTGGACCTTTTGAGGTGGTTCTTGTGACTCTATTTGGTGCTCTTGATTTGAAAAACAAAAATGGTGAGATCTTCAGAAATAATGGGCACAAGCTGAAGCACTATCTTGTCAAATTTGATGATAGCCACATGGTGGCAATGATACATCTTAAGTGATTGATGGTAAATTGTGTCGTGCCGCGACGTTAAATCAAGAATTTCTTGGGAGGAAACCGATGTGTTTCTCTTCTTTTCAGTTTTCTTCTTAGTGTAGGTTTTATTTTGGATTAACAGGTTATGAGATGTGTGTAGGAATGTGTGATGCACCAAAACTAAGCTAGAAAAATTTGACACTCTCTAAAGATTGGACCGCAACAATGCTCCATTTTTTGTGGTCAGCGGTAGACTTACCGCAGAGGCAGAATTTGATGGCTAACGCTATATTGAAAAGTCCAAAATGAGACTTCTCTTAACTTTCAACCTCATTGTAGGCCGTGCCTTTACCCTGCAACGAGTTCCAGAGAGTTGTGGCTTTTCTCAAGAAGAGTATATTTACTCTAGCACTCCTAGAGCAATCATCAGTGATGGGGGGTCTCATATATGCAATAAGGCATTTTACACATTGCTTGCAAAGTATGGTGTCAATCACAAGGTTTCTACCCCTTACCATCCTCAAGCTAGTGAGCAAGTTGAGGTCTCCAACAGGGAGATCAATAGCATAATGTCAAAGACGGTTAATGCAAATAGGACGGACTGGTCAAAGAAACTGGATGATTCTTTGTGGGCCTATAGGACTGCTTATAAGACTCTGATTGGTATGTCTACGTACCGGTTGGTGTTTGGAAAATCTATCAATCTCCCGATTGAGTTAGAGCACAAGGATATGTGAGCTTGAGAAAGTTGAATCTTAAATATAATGTTGCAGCAAATCTCCGGGTGGAGCAATTCAATGAGCTTGATGATTTTTGGTTTCACGCCTACTCCAACTCATCCTTGTATAAGGACAATAGGAAGTACTTACATGTAAAGTATTCCCATGGCAAGGAATTAAAAGTGGCTGACTTGGTTCTTTTATTCAACTCCCAGTTATGATTGTTTCCGGGAAAGCTTATGTCAAAATGAAGTGGACCTTTTGATGTGGTTCTTGTGACTCTGTTTGGTGCTCTTGATTTGAAAAAAAAAATGGTGAGATCTTAGAATTAATGGTCAGAGAGTGAAGCACTATATCTACAAATTTGATGATAGCACATGGTGGCACTAATCCTTCTCAAGTGATTGATGGTAACTTGCATCATGTTACGATGTTAAATCAGGAACTTCTTGGGAGGCAACCCATGTGTTTCTCTTCTTTTTGATTTTCTTCTTGGTGTAAGCTTTGTGTTGGACTAACTGGTTATGATATGTGTGTAGGAATGTATGATGTAGTGCAGGACTAAAATGGAAAAATTTGACACTCCCTAAAGATTGGACTGCGGCCCCGCTCCATTTTTTGCGGTCGGCGGTAGCCTTACCGCGGAGGCGGAATTTGATGGCAAATGCGGTAGTGAAACATCCAAAATGATACTTCTATGAACATTCAACCAAGTCTGTGGTGCTTTTATTGCGGCTAGTGGTCCTCATCACGGTCGCCATCGATTTTTTGCGGTCCGTAGTCATTTAAATCAGGCAGCCTTTCTGTATTTCACAAGTGCGGATGTGGTGATTTACCGTGGCTGTGCTAGGTAAGTGTAGTGGGTCTCCTGGGATTTTTCTGTACATAGGACCTCAAGGAAACTTTTACCCTTTTTCGCTCATTTGATTCTCACACTAGAATTTTCACAATTCATCCATGTCACAATATGCACAAACACAAGAACTAGACTTCATTTGTCTCTCATTTCATATTTGGTATTTTCATCCATTCCTTAGTCTTTAATTTTGTACTTTTTTTTAATTGATAGTTTTAACTTCTTCTTCTTCTTCCTTTCTCTTTTAATTTTGACTTACGGTTCTTTAGTGTTAATCAAAATTATGCTTAGATGGTTATAATTGGTTAATACATGCCTAGTAGGGTCAATAAAGTAGATGATATTGCTAAAAGCATACACGATCTGAAGCCCTTGGTCTTTCGTGGCTGCAGTTGATTTTCCCTGGTCAGCGGTGCAGCTACAATGGCCAGAATTGATTTTCTGCCATTCACGATGCTCAACTTTAGAGAGATTAAAATAAGGCCTTGCGGCCGCAGTCGATTTTTTAGGGACAGCGATGCAACTACCGCGGCTACGCTCCTTTTTTCGTGATCTACAGTGCAATAGAATTAGAGGGTGGATTTTCTAATCCCCACACCTCCGCAGCTGTGATGCATTTTCCATGGTCCGTGGTGCATCCTCCGAGGCCGCGCTCCTTTTTCCGCAGTTCGCAGCCTCCTATTTTGTTCAAGCATTGTCAATTATTCTATTGCTTTTTTGCACTGCTTTTTCTAGTATTCACACTAACAATTTTCAACTGATTATACTTGCATACAATGGTTAAATCTAGAAGAGGCAGTGAAATATAAAAAGGAAAAGCGGAGTCCTCCCAGGGTAGGGGATAAGGATAGATTAAATTGACCCCAGCAGTTTGAAAACCAATTGGAGATATGAAGAAGAACCTCAGAGCTGCAGATAGAGTTGCTTCCTATTAAGAGGGGAGTGAGTATTTGCTCTTTCGGGAGACATCAGAGACCGACTCAATGCCAGCATATGTACCAGACTTCCCGTAGAGACATAGGTTGAGAGATGAAACTACACCTCCAGCCTCTACCATGTCACATGCATCTTCTGATTCATTCGATAGCTCAGTAGAGAGTGGTGAATCCTCAGCTGTAGGCTCAACTATAGCTTTGTCAAAGGAACGGGACCACATAGACTTAGATGACGAGGTACTGGATGACGAGAGAGGGGAGCCACCTATATGGTATGTCTGGAGAGAACAAGAAACACAGAGGTTTGGCAACAAATATTTTCTAGTGAGCTGGCATACCATAAATCTAAGGAATGGTGGTCTCAGAAGTCTCCAACTCATTAGCGTCAAGCCATGGAGTGGGATCTTCTACCTCGCAACCGTAACGTGAAGAAGCACTTCAATGAGCGAATAGGGTGGGATTAATTCACTAGTAAGGTGTTGGATGCTAATGACCACCTAGTCAAGGAATTCTACGCCAATGCCTCCCACATCAAAAAGGACACAAATGAGATTAAGGTGCATAATTTAAAGGTTATGTTTCATGGAAAGACGATCAATGACTACCTGGGCTTTAATGATAAAGATGAGACATTGTACTTAGAGAAGGTGGGATGGATGAGGCATACCATTGTGGTTGGCATCACTTATGGCTCTCTTGGATACCATTTTGGTTGACAATAGGGGTTCCTATATTGAGAAACACCCTAAACTTTCAGGCGAAAGGTTGGGAGACTTTTGTTTGCAGCAGACTAGACCCCACTACTAACAAAAAAACCTTGCCTGTCTCCTGGGCGATAATAGTGGTGGCTATTATGGCAGGGATCCCATCATGTCTGGGGTGATCACCAGAGTAGTCAATGAGGGTGATAGATCGTACCCCTTCCCAAACTTCCTCAACATGTACTTGGAAGATTTGGAGGTGGAGAGAAGAAATTTTGATGATAAGGTAAAACCCAAGATGCCCTTTTTGTGGTACAAACTTAGCGGTCCATAGAACCCCAAATCCAAGGGGTTCAAGAGCAAAGCTTCTACTTCTAATGGCCAGTCTGAAGAGCATATAGTGGTAGTCACTACTTTACAGCCTCCCACTGCCATTCCGGATCATGCCTTAGTACCTTTTACTTCCATGCCATCCTCAATTCCATCCTCCTCGGCATACCCATTGACTTCTCACAGGTTGAGCCAAACACTCTCCAATATCAACAACTAGATGTAGGTAGAAACTTCTAAGTTGTTCGTGCTATCCAGTTCGATGGCAGCCTAATTAATTCCCTAGAGCCACAACTGCCAGCTTCGGTAAAGGAGTCTCTCAAGGAGCTTTTGGGAGACTAGAAGAATCTCCTGGATAACCAAAAGATTATGATATATTCTCTAGCCGTTCAAGAAAGATCACTTAAGGATCTGAGCAAGCAGGCAAAGAATCTAAAAAAGACTCAGGCCTCGAAGGAGTCTGTGAAGGAATTGATGGGGGGGTGGAGAAGATGAAGGCAGTAGACCGCTTACCTTTGGAGCTATTATTACATGAAAAGCCTCCAGCGGCTCAGACAGAGCAGGTTCAGGAGCAGGAGATTTAGAGAGAGCCCAAGAGGATGAGAGTAATGCCCTGGGTTGATGATGTAGAGATTGAGCTGGAGGAAACTGAGATAGTTGCTTCTAACTAGCCACAGGCCCCCGAGACAGGTGATCCAGGAAACCAACCATAGGAACATATCCAGCCATAGGACCTGATGCAGACACAGGACCTATAGGGAGTTTCCTTTATTCTCTACCCCTTTTTAGCTTATTTTTATTTAGTTACCATTGAGGACAATGCTAGATTACATTTGAGAGGGTGGCCCTGCTTTGATGATTTGGTAGTTGGTCTGTAATGATGATACTATTTTATTTCTTTATGCTTATTTTTCACTTTTGGTATATATATGAAGTTACTATCTCATGTATTTATTCATCCCCTATTATGTGTATTCACCTAAACCCCCTATTATACATATTTAGTTTACTATCTGCATTTTACTTCATAGCCCCTTTTGCAATTTCCCTCAAAAGTATAGCTTCTTATTTCATTTAATATCTTCTTTTTGGGTTTATAGCTTCGTATTTTACAAGGTGCAATGATCAATAAGCCTTTGGTTTTCTTAATGCCGTAGTTGTTTCCAAAGCTGGAGTTTGTGTGCACTCGGTGGCTCTTCACATTAATGGATGGAATGAAAACCTTATTAAGGGTTTGAGTATATTTTTTTCATTTTTGTGTAAATAATAGTTAGTGAGCATTGCTGCCTAAAGCAAAGCTTCACTTGGCCCTAACTCTATTACCTTTGACTTTATGGTTAAAAATAAATTGGTGTGTATGGGATGGTGATAGTTGTGACCTTGAGACTCTTGTGTTGACTAAACAACCATCGAGTGATTTCTCGGAACCATTTGCGTTGCTCAAATCTTAGCTAAGGTTGTTGTGGGCCCTCGACACTATTTCTTTGGAAATCCTATAACTTGTGTGGTGAGGTATTGATTTGCAAGTCCAAGTCTCATTCCAATGAGTCTAGAACTTTCAATGAATGGCTTTCTAGGTTAAATCCTAAGTGTTGCTCAACTTGAGAAGTGATTATAAGCTCTTCTTGATCCTAATTGAGATTTGAAACATCCATAGTCAAACAATGTTGATATACCTTTCAAAAGACATGATGCAATCCATTATCCATTGTAAAATTATCCTCTCTTGGCACCCGATCTTTCCTTAGCACAAGGCAAAAGCATAAATTTGGGGGGAGAGATGAGGAATGAAAAAGTGATAAAAGGTACAAAATAAAGAAAAGGAAAGGAAAAAAACAAAAAGAAAAAAGAAAAGCCAAAAATTCAAAAAGAAAGTGAGCAATGTAGAAGAAATGAAGGGATTCAATAAATGCAAAAGATGAAAGGCATGGAAAGATTGGAAAAAATAAAAAGGATTGAAATGAACAAGAAAGAGTGACAGTGTGTCAGTGTGTCTTTTTATCCCCCGAGGAAGAAGTAAATGGCTCGAAGAGTCAAGAAAATGTACGCCAAAATGAAGCAAATGAAGTGCTTAAGGGAAGATAAAACCTTCTTAGACGAATATATCCTACCCAGAACCAAAAGCCTTCATAAATTCCTGCAAAAGCCCTATATGATCTTTAGTTGAGTGAGCTTACATTAGTGGTCACTCACATAAGGGTAGCTTATAGTACTTAGAGCCGAACTTGTGACCTTTCTTTGGGAGAGACGAGTGTGTTTTCCACAATCCTCGTTCTGAGCACTACAATATAAAAGTGAGATTTGATTATGGAAGTAAAGGAGTTTGAGTTTGGCTTCCATATCGACCAATGTAACAAAAAAGAGTTTCCTTGACGAGTTTAGCAAACTCTTGATACTTTTGTGTCGCACTATAGCCGTGGTGCTAAAAAGGTTGTGTATTGTTAATATGCATTTGATTTGAGGGTAATTGTTAGTCCCAATTGATTCTTGATAAGGTTACTTTAGGACAGCTAAATTTTCCTTTCTTTTAACTTGAGCGGTGGGAATTACTTTGTTGTTTGAGGACAAACAAAAGCTTAAGTTTGGGGGAGTTGAGACTAGGAACTATAGTCTATTTTATGCTCCTTTTTGCTTGAGTTTTGGATTGAAAGTGTGTACAAGTATTCCCAAAAGCTAACTTATTGTGCTTGCTTGTAGTGTTCGGTCAAAAAAGAGACAAGAAAGTCAAAGCCAGCTCAATAAAATGAGTGAAACCTGCACAAGTCAAAGCTTAGTCAATGGAGCGCTACAACAGAAAATTAAACGCAGACGCGGAGGATCCATCGCTAAGGCAGTCTTGATCTCCCGGTCTGCGGTAGCAAGATTCAGAGAGCTAAAATTGGTGCTTTACAAGTCACCACTGACCGTAGTTATTTTGCGTGACAGAGGTGGATTCAAGGCGGCCGCGGTGCATTTACCGCCCTCAGCAATAGCCAAATTTAGAGGACCAATAATGAAGCTATAAGTTGAAGATTGCGGTCAGTGCTTGATTTTATGTTGTTGCGGTAGTTTCAGCAAAGCAGTAGTCCATTTTCTGCTGTCAGCGGTACCTCCATATGGGCATTTTTGTACGAAAAATTTAATTGTGTATAAATACTTCTTTTTCATATTTTTAGGTCATATGTTGTTTAGTTGAGCATGTGAACCGCCTCTTTTTTCTTTTTGAGTAGTTTTAGAGCTTGTTTAACAATTAATCTTAGAGTTTTATCTTGTAATTAATTTTTATGGCTTCTATTTCATCTCAATATATGATTTCTTCTTTAATTATGAGTAGCTTAACCCACTAGTTAGGGTTGTGTATCAACCCTAGTATAGGTATTTAATGAGTCTCTTATTCTAGGGCTTTTTGTTTATGGTGATTGATATTTGGTCAGATTTATGCATTAGATGTGAATTGATTGTTGCAAACACTAATTTGTGCCTTTTTAACTTAGGCTCTTCTTGAGAAAGAGAGACTAAATCAAGGAATTTCAAGCCAACAAGGAATTGGAGTGCATTCAAGATACCCGACTTGAGCCAACTTTTGGCTTGCATGGTTTGAACACCCAATTAGGCTTGAGAAAGCTAATTAGGGAAAATTCACCCAAGCTACCAAGAGGCATAGATTGAGTAGCTACGTGCATTGTCTATATCAGGATCCCAACTATAATAATATTGCCCTAAATTTTAGATCTCATTTGATATTCACCTAGGAGTAAGTCACTTCCCTAGTGCCTTTTTTCCAATTTAGAAAAACCTACAAAAATATCTACTTAGCTTAATTTCATGCATCATTAGCATTAAATTAGAATAGCAGACAAACAAGAATTATTGGAAGTGCAATCAAGAACATTGCACATTGCTACATTACAATGGAATCCAACCCAAAACTTATCTTAGTTCTCTGTGGATTCGATCCCAATCTTTTTGGGTAAAAGTTGCATCGATCTCTTGCCGCTCCATGCTCGTGCAGGGTTGGAGCATATCATCTTGCTAAACTAGAGTTAGTTTGGAAAAGGGTAGCTATAATTGAGTTGAGTGTGAGGAATAGGATACTAGATTTAGTCCACATGGCTGTAGATTTGTAGCCTAAAAACTTCTCATTGAAGTTTATGAAAATCTGTCACGACCCAAAATCCCTGTCTAAGCATCATGATGGTGCCTAATCTCTAAGAGTAATAGGCTGATTACTTACAATAATTAAATTAGTTAAACATGATATTTTAAAATAGAGTTTGGTGTAAATACTGAAATAAATATGACATAAGCCTACGAGGTAATATCTTAACAATTCTCTCAAAACTAGGTATTACATAGTCATGAACTCTAAATGAATACATAGTAATATTTTAAAACAAGGTATAATATTGTCAGATAAAGAGTTAATAGTACAATCAAAGGAAAAGGACTCCAAGGGAATGCAATGACCAAGCAGCTCTATCTTGAAACCTCGCGATCAAAATCTAACTCTACCTGAGTTTGATATCTCTAGTACCTGGATCTGCATAAAAGTATATAGAAGTATAGTATGAGTACGCCACGGTCGGTACCGAGGAAGTATCAGGACTAACCTTGGTGGGGTAATGACGAGGTACAATTCAAGACACCTACTAGTTATAATAACATGTGCAGTATATATGTAGTATATAAGTATAAGGCTAATAATAGAAGCAAGAATTAGTAAATGTCAACAAGGAATAAGCATGTGATAAAAATAGGAAAGTAATCAGAACATCATTAGGGTACCAGTGAAACCAAATAAGATAAGCAAATAACAACCAAATAATCAAGTCATTCTAACACAAGAATTAAAACAAGATTACCCTAAAATACATCATCTTCTAGACACAGGTCACGAGTCCCTAATCACAAATCATATGCCCACAGCAGCGTACTCACATTATTAATAACAATCGCACGGACAACTCACATTCCAATATCTCAATCCGACCAACGTCACAAGCTCACTATCATGATCCACCTGGCAAGCTCACAGGCTCAACATCACAAAATCTGCCCGGCATGGTCACGGGCTCAATATCAGAATCTGTCCGGTGTGGTCAAAGGCTCAATATCATAGTAGAAGCAGATAATACAAGAATATATATACATGATCAATGAATGTTAAGTTTCATACACTTCAATTGGTGTAAATAGCATGTTACAATGCATGCTTGTGTGAGTGTACTATTATAGTCTAAGTCAACCGGTAATATCAAAGACATCGAGTAGTTCATTGGAAACAACACTATAAGACACGTAATGTACATAACACACACAAGTAAAATCACACCATCACTCGAATATCATCAGCATCGTGCCCCAAGGCTAACACATATCAACCCTAACATACACGCCCTTATCTCTCTATAACTACAATATCACAATAGCCACCCTTATTGATCCGCCTAAAAAATATATCATAATATCCATGCGTATCACACTGCATGATAGCCACCACTATCACTCCGCCTAGACAATGAACATAATAGACACTTATATCACTTCACCCAAACAATAAATCATAATAGCCACTCGTATCACTCCGCACAATCAATAGTAGTGAGATGTCACCCTTTTGTTTCGCATAAAAACAATCAATCCACAACACAAATCCACATATGTTAAGATCACAACAACACGACATACCAACTCGTACCACAATGTATATGGTGAAATTGGAGGGTCCAATTTCTCGTCAGTGATCCGCCTCAGAAGATCACCTCGAAGGCCCAAGGTCGTAGCCGACTATCCTCCACAGTATAAATGGAGAGTTCCCAGGGCACACAGCTAGTACTAACATAGCCTAGTGTTATCTAGGTGTCCCATCTCTATATATATTCATAATTAATGCATTTTGTACTATGTTAGAATTCCCCTCCTATATGAAGGGGATCCTTGTCACTTTGTAAAGCTTTGTTGCTTAAGTTGCTCCACACAAAATATACAAGAACATTCTCTCTGCTCTCTAACATATTCTCTTGATATTATTGATTCTAATCTTCATATTTGTGCATTGTGTATTTCTAATCATTGGACATAAAGAGACTTTGTTGATTTTATCATAACTATTAGTCATACCTCGATCACCCTCGATAGCTCACAGTCGAGCTGTGGAATCGACCTTGAGGTCCCCGAATCGACAAGCTCGAGGCCCCGATTGTTAACCTATCGGTTTGATTATCATCGTATCCTTAACTCTTATTTCGTTTCTAAGGTTCATACACACAGCATCAACTGCTTAACAACTAGCATAAAAATAAATCATGTTTTTTGGGAGTCACATAATCAAATTTAATTGTTATTACCATTTTCAAGGTAAATACACAAGTTTCCACATGCCACAACCTTTTCACAACAACAATACCAATATCACCAAGACATATAGCCCACGAATCAAAAACAATTACAAAAGCATTCGATTACAAAAGCCCTCGAGGGGTCCTTACATATGATTATAAAATCCCACGAAGGGTCCTTACATAGAAATGAAGAAGTGAAAAGGTACTCGTATAGTAAAAACCTAGAGCCTCGTCTAATTTTAAGCATTATATCATCAACGTGATGTTATCATGGGAATTCTAAAGAATCGGTATCAAAATCATTTCTTATCACTCTTCTTCAAGAAACGCGGGGACTATTTTTATATGGTGAAATTGGAGGGTCCAATTTCTCATTAGAGAGGAACCTAAGGAGATTACCTCGAAGGCTCAAGGTCGCCGCCGAATATCCTCCCTTGAGGGTCATCGATACCCAACCTCAAAGTAATAATGATTGCAGTAATGGTAGAAATGGGGAGTTCCCAAGGCGCGCAGCTAGTACTGTCTGAGCATAGTGTTATCTAGTTGTCTCATCTCCATATCTTTGTAATTAATGCATTTTGTACTATGTTAGAATTCCCCTCCTATATAAAGGGGATTCTTGTCACTTTGTAAATCCCTGTTGCTTCAGTTTCTCCACATGAAATATACAAGAACATTCTCTCTCTCTCTCTAACATATTCTTTTGATAGTATTGCTTCTATATATTATCTTCATATTTGTTCATCATTTATTGCTTATCATTGGCCATAAAGAGCCTTCGTTGATTTTATCATACCTATTAGCTGTACATCGATCACCCTCGATAGCTCACAGCCGAGCTTTGGAATCGACCTCGAGGCTCCCGAATCGAAAAGCTCAAGGCCCCGATTGTTAACCCATCAACTTGATTATCACCTTATCCTCAACTCTTATTTCATTTTTAAGTCTCATACACACAGCATGAACTGCTTAAACAACTAGCATAAAAATAGATCACGTATTTTTAGAGTCATATATCAAATTTAATTGCTATTACCATTTTTATGGTAAATAGTTTGGCTCCACCGTGGGGCTGAAAATAATTGTGATTATTTTCTTGTTGATTTCATTACACAACGCAAGTTATCTTTCACATCTTTTCTTGACCAAGATCTTTAATTTCAGGTCAAAATGCATAGATTAGTAAATAAGTTGAAAATAACAACCTCTAAAACCACGAAGAGAATGGTGCAGCCGCTCCAGGTGTTGTTTCACCACCACAAAACCTTGAGAATGTACCGAGACCAATCCTACTGGATACAATTTTAGGCGACGCCCAACAGGTCCATATAAGCTCACATACCAATAAGAGCATGCACCAAAGGAATCCACAAGAAGCCCAGAAAACCCCAACTATGGAAGAACGCGAGGTTAGCATTCATTTTATTTTTTAAATGTAATAGGCCCAACAACTGCCTATCGCTCAGCTGCAAAGTCACTAGAAAACTCCTTGCATAATAGCACTAGGGATAGCTCCCCCGGTCGAATAGGTACCGGAGAGATCGAGCAATAATGGGTCGATAGCAGATCCTGTCATCATGAAGCTGCTCGAGGACCTCACCAGAAGGATCAAATTAGGCGAGAAAATGATAGAACACAACAACAAGAAGGTCAGGACGTACAACTCTAGGGTTGACCAAATTCCAGGAGCGCCCCTAATCTTGAAGAATGTGGACTCGAAGAAGTTCATTCAAAAGTTGTTCCCACATGAAGTGGCCCCGAAACCCATTCTAATGAAGTTCAAAATGGAAGAACTTCTAAAATATAATGGTACCTCGGATCCTAATGAGCACGTTGCTACTTACACGTGCGCAATAAAGGGCAATGACTGAAGGACAATAAGATCGAGTATGTACTACTGAAACAACTCGGTGAAGCACTTTCTAAAGGGGCAATGATGTGGTATCATAACCTGGCCCCAAAATTTATAGATTTTTTTTCCATGCTGGCTGATTCCTTCATAAAGGCGCATGCCAGGGCCATCAAGGTGGCCACCAGGAAATCCGACGTCTTCAAAATCAAGAAAAGGGAGAACTAAATGATGTGAGAATTTGTATCTCAATTTTAAATAGAACGAATGGAACTATCGTTATTCTATAACTAATGGGTAGTGCAGGCCTTCACCCAAGACCTGAATGAGCGAAGCTCAGTGGCTTCGAAGATGCTGAAAGAGAATCTAGTCGTATATCCCGTCGTGACCTGATCGAACGTCCACAAGCGATACTAGTCAAAAATCAGGGTCAAAGATAACCAGCTGGGAGCCTCATCGGGCTTGGTATACCTAAACAAGCTATTGGCGAAGGAGCCAAAGTCAAATAAAGAAATATATCAGCCATACACCGAAGACAGAAGGAACGTTGAGATATAACCCACTTCGCAATGCTTAAAGGATGGACCGAGGATAGAATCCTTGGGGATTGATCAATTGAGCAAGGTTCTATAGGAATGCGGGGCCATCAAAGGCACCTCTTTGTATAAATACAACTTCAACGTCGATATGTCAGACATCATGTTCGCTATCAGCAAAATTAGAAACGCCAGATCGCCCAGGCCCTATACGATCGGATCATTCTCAAAGGAATCATTACTTAGTGTGTGAATTCCATAACACGCATGGCCAGAGGACCGAATATTTCCACAAGCTCCGAGTGGAAGAAACCAGGATACTCAACAAAGGTCACCTCTAAGAATTCTTAAGCGATCGGACCAAAAATCAGTTCTGGCAAAGAAAGGCGGCAAGAAGAATGAAATGAGTGAACTACAACATGTTATCCGCATGATCTTAGGAGGAATTAATGCTCCACAAGACCCTATGATGAGAAGGTTGAAAATATCCATCACCGGATAAAAGTGAACCTGGGGGTACACACCCGAAGATGCCCTCACGTTCAACAAAGAGGACACTGAGACCTTGTCTCAACCTCACAATGATGCATTGGTAATCTCTTTTCTTTTAAATACATTTCAAATAAAACGTGTACTCGTGGATCCAGGTAGCTCGGCCAGCATTATCAATTCGAGGGTAATAGACTAGCTCGGACTGCTTGGCCAAATCATGCCTACCACTCGATTCATCAATGGATTAAACATGGAAATTAAAACACAAAAGGAGAAATAACCCTCCCAGTCAACGTGACCGGCACAATCCAAAATGCCAAAATTTCATGCCATCAAAGGAGAAATGAGGTACAATGCCTTATTTGGGCGGTTGTGGATACACTGCATGAGAGCAGTACTATCCACCCTCCACCAGATGATGAAATTTTTGACAAATGACGAGATTAAAACCGTCTATGAATAACAACATATGGCGAGGGAAATATTCATAGTGCATGGTATGGTACCGGAACCAATACCTCCACTCATAAAAGAGCCAAAGTGTAATCAAAATACATCTTGGATTAAGCCCGATCAAACAAAGTAAAGGACTATACCGCATCCTCATCACAAGCGACTAGTACACATCGGACCTTGAAATACCGTCGGCACATCCCAAACCAAGATATAACCATCACCCTTTTCATTTTGTATTTCACACTAACCCATGCAGGTGCCCGATCAGAGCAGTCAAAGCTCAAACCTAGCCCGAAGACCTTGAGGTTGTAAAGTGTCCGTTGCACTCTTTTCCTTCAATCGAGTTTTTAAACTGGAAAAGTGTTTTACTGGAGAAGTTTTTAATGAGGCAATATCCACATACTACCTAAGGAAGACTTGACAAGTATTCAAGGTTGCTTCTACAATCGACCTCGAACATTGAGGGGCATCCCCCCGGAAGGTCATCCACTTGGAAAAGACAAGAAATGGCAAATGGGTCCTAATAGGAAAATGATGTACCAGGCCATATGGTCGAACGAACCGTGTCTGTATAGTTGAGACCCTAACGGCGAAAACATTTATACTTGTACCAAGTAATCGAAAAGTACCTTTTATGAAAGCATCTCACACTCCAAGAGAAACTCAGCATTTTTGCAATATCGACTCCTCCGTCGAAAATGACCCAAACACTCGGGGACTAGCGTTGATAATTGAACATCTGAACGAGCTCTGAGTCAGGACTCCGAACTCATAAGCTCTCAATGAGTCAACATGAAAATCATGAAACATCTCCAAGGCCAAAAGCGTTCCGAGCACTCGAGGACTAGTGTCAAAACCTCAAAAATCGCATGACCTCACGGTCAAAATCTCCAAAACATAAGCCTTCAATGAGGCAATACCAAGTTTATAAGTAACAGCTCTCGAGCCAGGATACCCTCAATGACTCGAGGACTGTCTCCAATACTCATTTATAAAAAAACCGAGGCCATAAGGACCCGAGCAGGCATACTCGATCTCCTAAGACTTATGTAAGGAAAGAACAAATTTGTAAGACCTCAAGCAAGGTATGAACCATACTTGTACCAAGTATCTAAAACTGTATGTCCTCAAAGGCATGAAAATATTGTAAGACCTTACTAAAGGCATAAACCTATCTCAAATTTAAGGCTATATATAGAACTTGTAAGACCACTAAAAAGCATACCCTCTATATAGACACCTAAACTACTTCACTAGGGATCAAAATGGCTCCGTCCAAGCATAAGTGACCACAGTCATAAAGCTGTATCAGCCAAACTAACGCAACCCGGGGATGCCCGACCGTCGCTATAAATTTATGCCTTCAATTACTTTGAATCTACTTTGCAAATAACTGGTTAAACAGGCTACCCTCCACATAGGCAAAAGACTTTTGACCACGTCAACTCCAAATCACAGGCTTTTAGATACTCAGCCTCTGAGCAAAACCTCCCAAGGTGCTTGATAATCGTCACAAACTGACTCATAATCGAGCTTCTTTTTGATAGTCACGAAAAATTATGTCAAAAAGTCCTTGACAAAGGAAAAATAAAGCCAACAAAAGGTCGCTATGACCCATGGTGTAAGAGCCATTATCGCCAGCTCGCATAAAAGGTCATTTTGACCCAAGACGTAAGAGCCATTATTACCAGCCCACATAGAAGGTCACTTCAACCAAAGGCCTAAGAGCCATTATCGCCATCCCCCATAAATTCAAAAAATTGAGGGTCAAATGAGCTCTAGTCATAACCTGACTCAGAGACTGAACCCAAAAAAGTTAACTATATATGCCTAAGGGAAAAGCATAAGAGTCATTGTCGCCAGCCAAATGAGCCTCAGGGCCACCCATATAAAAGGTCGCTTCTACCCAAGGCGTAAGAGCCATTGTCACTAGCCCGTGCAAATACAAAAACTTGAGGTTCAAATGACCTCGAGTTGAAACCCAACTAGATGACCAAAACCCAAAACAGTTGATCAAAACATCTCTAAAACAAAAGCATAAAAGCTCAAATGCCAGCTTATACTAAAGGCTCGCATCAGCCGAGTCCATAAAAGCATACAGGCTAGCCCGATGAGCCTCAAGGACATATCATGAATCTAAGTATTCCTATCAACCGAAAGTTCCAGCTCATCGGCCAAATTTAAGACAGAAGGTGGTACAAAAGAAGTAAAGCCGCGCGGTTTACTTTTATAAACATATGTGAAAAAACACAATCTCCATCTACAAACATGCTTTGAAACTTCTATACACTAATGGAAAAATCCATTCCCTCCCCCTAGGAGCTACAGCCTAAGCATCACACTCGTCCGCCCTCGTTCGTACCAACTCTTCCAAGAGAACAAAACCCCTAGCACGGATCTCCTCGAGCGTCTTCCTTTGAGACTTACGACGAGCATATTCTTTGATCCTCTCTCCACAGTTGAGGACCCTTCTCAACTCAGCTTGAGCATCGGTAGTGTCCTTTCAATAAATTTTCATCTCCTGATCAGCCTTAGTTTGGCTTGTTACGACTCTAGCCCGGGCATCAATGACCTCAGCCCTGACCTTCCAAAGCTCGGACTCAAGCTTTGTAGTCATATCTGTTCGAACCAAAGCACTGTCATGATGTAAGCGGAGTTAAACCTCAAAGGTGAGAACTTTAGCCAGGGAAACCTTCTCCTCTAAAGCTTGAACCTCCACATATGCTCTTAGCTCATCGTGTTCACTCTTAGTTCGGCCAACTTTATCCCCCAAATGCTCCAGGGCCTCTGCTTTTTTTCGCAACTGAGATAAATAAAGTATTAGCCTCAGAAGCTAGAAAGCGGAATGCATACTCACCCAGGATAGGAAACTACCTACTTCTTCAAGTAGCTCTCATAATTCAAGCTCGGGCCCACCTCATACCGCAAGTGTGCCAACTCGACTTCCTTTTCATCACAAAGGAGCCTAAGGGATCTCTCTTCATCCAAAGTTTTCTACAGCCTAACTTCACGACAAAACAACCCGGACATTAGCCTGTTGAAAGCATGCAAGAAAAACCCAATAAGGAAGGGAAGATGCGAAATTCAAAAGGACTATGTCAAAACTCACCACGAAGTGCAGCCATCGGACTTCATCGAAGGCCTAGCTCACATTTGTTAATGTGGCTCCCTCAGCCCTGAAAGTGTTGACTCTAGTCGAGCTACGGTTGCACAGAGTATGTGACCCCAGGCATCTAGTATCCCTCAGAGTACTATCGACGGAAAAAAATGTGGCGGCAACAGAAAAGCCACATTTCTAGGATCAGGAACCACGAGCGCGGCAGGCTCAAACGATGCTTCCGCTTCGAAGCTCCAGTCCCGTTTAACTTTGTTTTGAGCGCCATCACCTTATAAAGGCACTTCTTGCTTATTATTGTCGTTCTCCAGCCCGAAAGCTAGCAACACTTCCCCTCTCCGAAGAAGCGCGGCCTCGCCTCAGAAGGCTCTCTAGTGCCTACAAAAGCAAGATTAATACACAGAAAGGGAAATGCCTCTCCAGATGAAGAAAGGAAAAGAAAACAATAGCACGCACACCATCTTTTGAACGCAATTCGATAAATCTGGAACGTTTCCCGACACCCATGGAACCGTTACAGAAAAAGAATGGAAGGCACGGTTATAAAAACCATCTTTTACCATAAACAAAACTAAGAAGGCGCAAAATGTACCACTTACATATATGGTTCCATTTCTTAGGGAATGGAATAAGCTCCACAGGGATAATGTCAGCGGTCCGGACTTTGATGAATCGACTCATCTACTCCCGGTCTCCATCTTCCTCATCATCAATAACAAAGGGTGTGGTCGACCAACATCATAGTGTTAGCATACCTCAATGGTGACAGGACCGGTACATCCTAATAAGATGACTAAGCGTAAATTTATGCCCCGCCTTCTCCACAAAAAATCTCATTATTGTTGGAAATCATGTATATCTATGATGTGTGCGCTTTGGTTGTATGAGCATGATTTTCAGGTATAGGTTTTGATGAATGACAAACAATGAAGTTAAGCGTCAAACAACGATATAATATGACAAACTATCAAATGGCGAGAAGCATATTGATGACGGGATTGCATAGACAAGCCAAGTCGAGCCAAAGAGTTCAAGACCGAAGACCCAAGACGTAGGTCGTTAGGTAGAACCAATGTAAGAACAACGTTTAAGTTATCTTATCTTTTGGCTCAACCTTAGGTCATCATAAATATGCATAAAATCATTTTATTAAAGTAAATCATTTTATTAAATCATATATATCATAAATATTTTTAATATACTTCAAACAAAATGATTTTAACGTTTTCATTTTCAACCAAAATGGGTTTTGAAGTAAGTTTTCAATTCTGGTATACACAATGTATATCAAGTGTATATCAATGGTATATAATCGATCCGTTGCCAAAGTTTTGAACACTGGAACAACATAATCGAGTATATGAAGTCCACAATCGATTGTCTACTTTTAACAATCGATTATTTTGAGACAGTGTGCAACCGAAGTTTTTAAACATCACAACAATCGATTATATTTTGACCGTTCCCACAGAATCCTAAATTGATTTTTGAACGTTGAAGAACAATCGATTATTCAGGTTTAACAATCGATTGTTTAGCCTAAAATCAGGAATCTGTTTTTTGAACGTTGGTCAGACAATCGAATCAGGGATTTTATTTGTCAATTAAGCAACGGTCAGCACTACTTTTTCACCTATAAAAAGAGGTCTTTTGAGCTGATTTTAAACACACAACTCCTGCATATATTGATATACATATTGATCATTTTCAAGCATCATTTTAGAGCTTTTGTTGAGCCATTTGATAGACAACTTTTTGTTGTTCATAGAGCTTATTTTGTTTCTCTTTATCCACTCTATTGAGAGAGTATTTGTTGTAAAAGAGAGTTGTTTGAGAAGAACATATCTTCTCATTTGTCGGGTTTGCTAAGTACCCAAAGTCTTAGTGGTTGAAGTCTTGGGGTGAGGTATCCTCAAGCAAGTGAAGTCTTAAGGTGTGGTATCCTTGAGCAACTGTAACGGTTTGTTAAGCACCCGTAAGCTTGACGAAGATAGTGGAAATCTCGAGAGAGTCTCTCGGGGACTGGACTAGCCACGGGTTGTGGTGAACCAGGATACATCGGTGCGTTCGTTCTTATTTATTTACTTATCGCACTTATTTATTTCCTGCAATTTTTAAATTCCGCAAGTTTACGCTAATTTTTATTATAACGCTATTCATCCCCCCCCCCCCTCTAGCATTAAGCGTATTATCTAACAATTGGTATCAGAGCCTAACTCTCTAAAAGCCTTAATCGGTTGAGAGCAATATATATTTTTTTCTGTTGAGATTATTGAACGCAGGAATGATGAATGAAGGACAATCCACCACTTTCCCTCCATTGTTCGATGGAACGAATTACTCATATTGGAAGGAGCGAATGATAATCTTCGTCAAATCAAACAACTTTCGTATATGGCAAATCATCATGCATGGTGAACAAATGACGACAAAAGTTGGGAAAGCCATGGTAAGTGAATACAACACCAAGGCAATCAGTATGTTGTATAGCGCTTTGAATCAGGAAGACTATCGGAAAATTTCCCACTGCAAAACTGCCAAAGAGATGTGGGATAAGCTTGAGGTAACGCATGAAAGCACGTCTCAAAAAGCGGACAACTCATGTGATGAATCGACTGCCAGATGCCTCATGGCCAACAAACAAGAAGAGGTAAGTACTTCCAACTCTCACTCAATTGAAGAAATGCAAAATGCTTATAATGAATTAAACAGTGAGTTTGTTAATGTTTCGAAAACTCTTAGAGATTTGCAGAAAACACTTTCTTTGCAAGAAACAGATTTTCAGAAAACACTTTCTTTGCAAGAAAAAGAGTTTGAAAAATTGACTTGTGAAAATGAGAAGCTGAAAGAAGAAAATAAGTGTTTTAAAAATGACAATGGTTTTCTGAAAAATAAGATTGAAGTTTTAGAAAAAGAAAATAATTTTTTGAAAAATGACATTGTTGATAAAATCAAGGAATTGAATGAAGCTTCTTCTTTTGATAAATGTTCCAGTTGTTCTTCTTGTAGTTCTTTAATTCTAGAGAACACAGAACTTAGGAAAGCACTAGAAACACGTAGTGTTGATAGTCCTAAAATTGAAGTTATTAAAAATGATGAAAGTAATGAGGTCGGACCATCTAGAAAGAATTCTAGGAACCTCACAAATGAGTCTAAGATTAATTGTTTTAGACCACCTAGAAACAACTCTAGGAATTTTATAAATGAGTCTAGAATGAATAATTTTAGACCACCTAGACATGACTCTAGGAAATTCAACGCTTCTAGGGGGAACAACTTTAGATCACCTAGAACGCATTTGGCTCAACCTAGACATATGCACAATCCTAATGTTATATGTCACTATTGTAATCGGGTAGGACACATTGCACCCGTTTGTTTTGCTAAACATAGAGATTTATGTGTTGATTATAATTGTTATTATCCTAACCCCCAAGGACCCAAAAGAAGTTGGGTACCAAAAACCTATTTTTAGGTTCTTTTTGCAGGTGTGCTTGAAGACTACAATATTGTAGTGGATGCACCAAGCACGAAACCTTAATGCATTAAGGGGGAACGTCGGTTAGTTATCGTATTTTGAATAAAAACACAATGAGTTGATATGTGCAAATAATCTATATCAGTTTTGGTTGACACATGCTTTAACAAGTTTTATTTTTGAATAACAAATATTATCAATTGGTTTTATAATAAATGATTGATTCATGTTTTGATGAATATTGTTAGTTTAAATAACAATTGGCATAGTTGAGAAAAATGATCGTTATTATTAGTATGCCATTTACTAACTTTTTATATGATCTTGTCTATAACGATTGGTATCGTCGATGGTTTAATTAATCTTTGGTATACTCTTTTTGCTAATGCCAAAAGGGGGAAGAATATGGGCGATATGCATGCTTTAATTGAGGGGGAATATTCAATTAAGGGGGAATTATATTGAATTGAACTGGTTGCATAAACTGTTTGTTGAGATATAGCACCGATTTAGGGGGAATTCATTATGCATATCTTCCGTTGTTTGTCATTATCAAAAAGGGGGAAATTGTTGGAAATCATGTATATCTATGATGTGTGCGCTTTGGTTGTATGAGCATGATTTTCAGGTATAGGTTTTGATGAATGACAAACAATGAAGTTAAGCGTCAAACAACGATATAATATGACAAACTATCAAATGGCGAGAAGCATATTGATGACGGGATTGCATAAACAAGCCAAGTCGAGCCAAAGAGTTCAAGACCGAAGACCTAAGACGTAGGTCGTTAGGTAGAACCAATGTAAGAACAACGTTTAAGTTATCTTATCTTTTGGCTCAACATTAGGTCATCATAAACATGCATAAAATCATTTTATTAAAGTAAATCATTTTATTAAATCATATATATCATAAATATTTTTAATATACTTCAAACAAAATGATTTTAACGTTTTCATTTTCAACCAAAATGGGTTTTGAAGTAAGTTTTCAATTCTGGTATACACAGTGTATATCAAGTGTATATCAATGGTATATAATCGATCCGTTGCCAGTTTTGAACACTGGAACAACATAATCGATTATATGAAGTACACAATCGATTATATGAAGTCAACAATCGATTGTCTACTTTTAACAATCGATTATTTTGAGACTGCAACCAGTTTTTAACATCACAACAATCGATTGTCTTGTCATACAATCGATTATTAACAATCGATTGTCACCTTCATATAATCGATTATATTTTGACCGTTCCCACAGAATCCTAAATTGATTTTTGAACGTTGAAGAACAATTGATTATTCAGGTTTAACAATCGATTGTTTAGCCTAAAATCAGGAATCTGTTTTTTGAACGTTGGTCAGACAATCGAATCAGGGATTTTATTTGTCAATTAAGCAACGGTCAGCACTACTTTTTCACCTAAAAAAAGAGGTCTTTTGAGCTGATTTTAAACACACAACTCCTGCATATATTGATATACATATTGATCATTTTCAAGCATCATTTTAGAGCTTTTGTTGAGCCATTTGATAGACAACTTTGTGTTGTTCATAGAGCTTATTTTGTTTCTCTTTATCCACTCTATTGAGAGAGTATTTGTTGTAAAAGAGAGTTGTTTGAGAAGAACATATCTTCTCATTTGTCGGGTTTGCTAAGTACCCAAAGTCTTAGTGGTTGAAGTCTTGGGGTGAGGTATCCTCAAGCAAGTGAAGTCTTAAGGTGTGGTATCCTTGAGCAACTGTAACGGTTTGTTAAGCACCCATAAGCTTGACGAAGATAGTGGAAATCTCGAGAGAGTCTCTCGGGGACTGGACTAGCCACGGGTTGTGGTGAACCAGGATACATCGGTGCGTTCGTTCTTATTTATTTACTTATCGCACTTATTTATTTCCTGCAATTTTTAAATTCCGCAAGTTTACGCTAATTTTTATTATAACACTATTCACCCCCCCCCCCCTCTAGCGTTAAGCGTATTATCTAACAATTATCAACGTTATTCGCTAAAATGATGGGTGGATATGCGCCAAGGTAACCTGATACTTTAAACAAAAGTCGAGCACAACCCTATCAAGGGGGGCCAGTGTGAATGGACACGTGTACACATTCAGGAATCCATCGGCATGATCTCTGATGCCCTCATTCAGGGAAAATATCTATTAGCACTACATTCTCCCCCCATCCTCAATCTGTTCTCACTAACTCAGGATGCTCTTCTCCTATAAAAGAAGAAATCTTCAAGGCATACTATCGTTGGTCCTAAATGTCAAAAGTGTAACTCTCCCCTCTCTGTTGGATAGACCTTGATGTAGCAATCATGGCTATGGCAGAGTTAGATAACTAAAGTAGGAATCTCTGCAAGTACGCTAATACTGAATCAATGAAAGGCTTAACGAACAAAAAAGGTAACTACTTTAAATGGTGGGATCTCCAAAGGAGCAGAAAAGACCCTATGTATGGATCATCGCAAGCCCCCAGGTGGTACCAACCTAGAGGACCTCCACCAAAAATAAGTTAGGCTTTAAGAAGCCAACAACACCATCACCAGTCCCGAGGTGGTACCCAACCTTGAGGACCTCTACCAAAAGGAAGTTAGGCTCTAAGAAACCAATAACATCGCTGCAAGTCCTGAGGTGGTACCCAACCTTGAGGACCTCGATCAAAAAAGAAGTTAGGCTCTAAAAATCCAATGACATCACCACAAGTCCCGAGGTAGTACCCTACCTCGAGGATCTCCATGAAAAAGAAGTTAGGCCCCAGGTAGCCATTGACATCATTACAAGTCCTGAGATGGTACCCGATCTCGAGGACCTCCTTCAAAAAAGAAGCCAGGCTCCAGAAAGCCTTTAGGATCATCCCCAGATCCGAGATGGTACCCGATCTTGGGGATATCTCCAACAGGCCATGGATGTCATTGCAAGATTCGAGATGATACCCGGTTTCGAAGGCTCCTCTCAAGGAGTAAAATAAGTACTTCAAACTTCATCCACAAGGGATTGACCTTAGGATATCATCTAAACTCGGGCATCCCCTCACCTGGAATCTATCTACAACGCCTTAAGTTTATATACATTAAGTTCAAGACAAGTTTCAAGACGCCCCGAGTTAATCCGCACTCGGGGTCTGTTCTCAAAAGCCTAAAGGTAGTCTCCATCCTAGATTTTCCAAGCGAGTCCCCTCTTGAAGATTATCACGGTTTCAAAAGGTTAATTTTGGATTTAGGGGTTCGAAGACCTACACTCATTCAACTCGAGGTCGGGGTCCCGATGACCCGGGTTTATCAGTCCAACCCAAGCTCGACAATTGCGCCAACCAATGGGTCGTGCACTTAGATTCTACACAAGCATAACTAACGCGAAAACGGTATGCATAAAAGACAACTTAAAGGAATATTTTTCATTCATAAGCATTCAATTACAAAAGCCCTCGAGGGGTCATTACATATAATTACAAAAGCTCACGAAGGGTCCTTACACGGAAGAAGTGAAAAGGTACACGCATATTAAAAACCTAAAGCGTATCCTAATCTCAAGCATTATATCATTAACGTGAAATTATCACGGGAATTCTGAAGAATCGGGTGTCAAAATCGTTGCTTATCACTCATATTTAAGAAACGCGAGGACTATTTGTATACGGTAAAATTGGAGGGTCCAATTTCTCGTCAGCGAGGCACCTTAGGAGATCACCTCGAAGACTCGAGGTCGCGGCCAAGTATCCTCCCTCGAGGGTTGTAAAAACCCAACCTCAGAGTAATAATGATCACAGTAATGGTGGAAATGGGGAGTTCCTAAGGCACGCAGCTAATACTAACAGAGCCTAGTGTCTTCTAGTTGTCCCATCTCCGTATCGTTGTAATTAATGCAATTTGTACTATATTGGGATTCCCCTCCTATATAAAGGGGATCTTTATCACTTTGTAAATCCCTGTTGCATTAGTTTCTCCACACGAAATACGTAATAACATTCTTTCTGCTCTCTAACATATTCTCTTGATATTGTTGCTTCTATATATTATCTTCATATTTTTTCATCATTTATTGCTTATCATTGGCCATAAAGAGCCTTCGTTGGTTTTATCATAATTGTTAGTCGTACCTCGATCACACTCGATAGCTCACAGCTAAGCTCTGGAATCGACGTCAAGGCCCCAAATCGACTAGCTCGAGGCCTCGATTGTTAGCCCATCGGTTTGATTATCACCATATCCTTAACTCTTATTTCGTTTCTAAGTCTCATGCACACACCATCAACTGCTTAAAAACTAGCGTAAAAATAGATCACGTATTTTTAGAGTCCCATAATCAAATTTAATTGTTATTACTATTTTCACAGTAAACACACAAGTTCCCACATGCCACAACGTTTTCACAACAACAATACCAATATCACCAAGACACATAGCCTACGGCTCAAACACGACGAGTACATAATCTTAATAGCAACAAAATGAACGGAAAAAATTACTCAACAATGAACAATAAGCCATTAAACAACAACTTCAGCTAAAATAGGTTAATGACTTTCAATAACTTCAATTTCGGTTATTTTCTTAAGAATAAACTCAATAATAAAGGTATTTTCATGAAATGGAAACTTCGAATCCTAGTGTATGACATAAGCTAACAATGAATGAGATGGCATGAACTAGAAACTATGTCAAAATGCATGAGAATAACCTGCTAACAAAGGCATATCATGTAATAGCAGCTTCACAAAAGAATAATTCAACAATGAAAGAAGCAACATGGAATAACAATGTAACAACTTCAAGTAAAACATATAAGAGTAAACTTGAAAACTAAAAGATAGAACATGTACCAATAACTCTAAATTAAAAAAAGTAAGAATAAACTTGACAGTGGAATGTAGATTATGGAATGACAAATTCAATTACTAGAATATAATAAGCCTAACAGTCAAATCCAGTCTCCACATATAAGGTCGTGTAAACACTCATCACCTCATGTACACATCTTCCACATAACCTAAATAGTACAATTAATATCAATCCTACAAGGTAATTCCCCAACAAAAGATTAGGCAAAATACTTACCTCAAAGAAGTCAAATCAATACTCTAAAAATCCTTTCTCGTGTAAAAAAACCCCAGACTACTTGAATTTAGCCGAAATAACTTAATATCATAAATAAAAGTCATAGAAAATGTTTTCGGATAACAAATCTCTTTAATTCAAAAATTCAACCCAAAAGGTCAACCACGGGCTCGCACCTCGAAACCCAACAAACCTTACAAAATTCGAACACACATTCCGATACGAATCCAGCCATACCAATATCATCCAATTCCAACCTTGAATTGGCCTTCAACTCATCATTTTAATTTTTAGAAAGTTTTTACAAAGATTTCTAATTTTTCAATTCAAATCACTAACTAAATGATAAAACCAAAGATGGAATCATGAAATATAACAAAATTTGAGTCAAGAATACATACCGCAATCCATATCGTGAAAATTTCCTCCAAAATTTCCCAAATGGGAGCTTTCTAACTCAAAATGTCATAAAATAAAAAAAATCCTTCGAAATAGAGTAAATATAAGTCTGCTCATGTATTTATACATTGTGATCGCGGAGAATACATCGGGATCGCGAAGAAGAAGTAGCACGTCCCATGAAATGCACTACGCGAACGCGACATCAACGATACGAACATGTCTCACCACAACCTTAGCTTATGTGATCGCGAACCATGTTATGCGAATACAAAAAACAAAATACCTAGCCTCCCAGCGTGGTCCCTCACTGCACGATCCTTTATCCCCTTTATGAACACGCGGAGTCAACACTCTACAAGTCCGCGATCACAAACATCACATTTCGATAAGGAAAATCTACCGGTCAACTAAACATCCTACACGATCGTGGTTGACACTTCGTGATCGTGAACAAGTACATCAGACTCCAGCAATTCACCAATCCAAAACTTGAAGAAATGGCCGGTAACCCATCTGAAACACACCCGAGGCCACTGAAACCCCGTCCGAACATACTAACAAGTTTCGTAACATAACGCAGAACTATTCAAGGCCTCAATCATATCAAACAAAATCAAAACTATGAATAACACCTTAATTCAAGCCTAATGAACTAAAGAACTTTCAACTTCAACAATTTACACCGAATCTTATCAAATCAATTTTGAATGGCCTCAAATTTTGCATGCAAGTCCCAAATGACACAACGAAGCTATACCAACTCCCGTAATAATAATTTGAGCCTGATAATAATATAGACAACTCCAGATCAAATCTATCAATCTTCCAAACTTTTAAATGTCCAATTTTTGCCAAAAGTACCAAATCAACCTAGACCACAATCAAACTAGAATATTTAAAATATACACATATATAATATTTGGTATTTTATGAATGTACTATTGTACATATAGTTTGTTAGCCAATGAAGTTAGCAAGCTAGATTGTTAAAGTGTTCACAAGCATAAAATGTTCTGATATTTATTTATGTGTGCATTTATGTTTTATATTGTTTGTTGGTCGCCAAAGTGGACAAACTATTATGTATATGAAGAATATGCATACATAAAATTATATTTTATTCATGAAACTAATAAAATGTCTATTATTAGACTTTTATTATTGCTAGAGCGTAAGAATTTACCTAAAGGTGGCTTAATTATTCTATGAATAGCCAACATAACTGGGTAAATCAATATTCTTTTACAATGTGTGTTTAGAGATGTGTTATATGTTTGATTAAAAATATTTTATTACCCATTAAAGATTAAATGACATTAAAATTATAATAGTGTGTCATAGTATTTACCCAAAGAAGAATTGCGATATACGTTTACTGATTTGCTGAATTTATATTAATTTGTGAGCATGTTTATTTATTTTGTAGCTATTCCTCTTCATTCGCATGCTCATCTCTTGTGTTCAATAGATTAAACTTCTCTAGATGGCATAAACTAGTCCAATTCAACATAGGTGTGATGGGTCTTGACTTGGATCTGCTGAATGATAAGCTTGCTGCCATTAGTGTTTCAAGTAATGCGGATGAGAAGTCTTTCCATAAAGCATGGGAATGCTTTAGCAAGCAACTACCAATAACATTAAGAGTACTATTCCACAAACAGAAAGTGTCAGGGGATACTTGTGGTTGTGAAAGAACTTTTTCATTCTGCAAATAAGACACTCGTTGGGACATATATGGCTGAAATCATGACTATGAAATTTGATGGGTCGCGTAATATGTAAAGTCATATCATCGAGATGACTAGCAATGCAGTTTCTAACCTTAGAGATGAAAGTGGATAACTCCTTAGTTCAATTTATTTTGAACTCGTTTCCTCTTCCATGACCAATTCCCTCCTTAGGCCATGATTGCGCCCAACACTTCCATCAGGTAAACCAACAATTAAATCCATACATCGATAGGTCATTTGAAGTGCCTCTCAAAAAAATAATGGAATAAATAACCGGAATAGCTCATCTTTATTATAAATACTATTATTAGTTTAAATATTCGAACATGGTCAAACATAAATAAAGATATATAATGGAATACCACCAAGGACAAGAATCTAAATTCCCCAAATCCGGTGTCACAAGTGCATGAGAATCTATTAGGACGTACAATACTACTAAAATATTTGAAGTTACAAAGACTCATAAGTACACAAACACCTTATCAAATATTACGCATGGTTTTGCTGAGGCGAATGACCCGATCAAATAAAAGTAATGACACGATATCATGTTGTAGCGTACGGACCCATCCCATATTAATAGTGCACATTGCCGACATTGTACGCCCCGATCCATATATATATATCTCATAATATTATTGAGGAGAATGACTCGATGCAATAATGGTACTGCTAAGGCGTTCAACCCGATCCCAGAGGAATAGTGAAACTTGACGGGTTGCTGGCCCATTCAGAATATGTGTGAATTTTGAAATTCAAGAGACTTTCGGACAAATTCATACACTAAGGGAGAAATATGTAAAAAGGAAGTATAGTTTTCACTGCTAATCTAGTAGCTCGCCAAGTATCTAAAATAGCAAGTTTGATACCTTATGCGGGTCTAGTCTCAAGCAACTCAAATATATAATTCATTCCTAATTTCGTGGTCAAAATATAAATATATTATTTTTAGGTTTTCTTCCAAAATAAGAAAATTTCTACCATTTTGCATCTTCAAATTCATATATAATTAATTTATTTAAATCACAATGAGTAGGACTCACTTATGTTATGATGGATGATGAAAAATCCCCTTCGAAACATCCCAAAAGTAGCTCCAATGAAAGAAATAAGATAAAATGAGCCAATCCTTGATTCACAAACTTATATTCTGTCTAGGTACCTCCTCTTCGCCATCGCGGAGGCCAATACAGCAACCGCTAGAATTTCCTCCTTCGCGATCGCGTAAGGTCCTTACATGATCGAAAATAATAGCAACCTAGTCGTACGTGAACATGAGCCTCTCTCTACGAATATGAAGTTCAAGCCCTCCATTCCTCAAAATTTCCTTCCGCAATCTTGAACTCCATCACGCAATCGCGATAAGCACCCCTCCCAAACAGGCCAGTCCTATTAACATCACGCTGGAAACCCTCACCACATGAACGTGAAGCACAACATGCAAATGAACTGCGATCGCAAACTCCAAACCATGATTTCTAAAAACAAATTCTTTTAAGCTCCATACCATAATCTGAGAACACGAGCCCCTTTCTGCGATCGCGGGTCTCTTTCCACAATCGCGATTCACACCACTGAAACTAGAAACTAGCAACTCCAAATCAAAGGGGATTGGTCATAAACCATACTAAAATACATCGAAGGCCCCCCTGACACCATTGAATCACACTAACAAGTTACTATACATTATCCAAACTTATTCAAAGGCTCAAAATGCCATGGATAACATCAAAATCGTGAATCAACGATCAAAATATTTCTTTTAACTTTCAAACCTTACAACTTCGCCAAACGCATCCGAGTTACACTTAATGATTCCATATCACGACCAAACATCACACACAAATTTCAATAAACTAAATGAACTTATCCAAGTTTCCAAAACACCCCATGTAGCCTGAAAACATCAAACTAGACTCCAAATCAAACTTAGCAAATTAAAGAACCTTCAAAATGCACACTTTCGATAATAAGCACTAAATCGTTTTCTGATCACCCAACACTCAGCCAAAACATACGTCCAAGTCAAAAATCACCTAACAAATCTATAGGAACCTTCAAATCTTGATTCTGGGGTTGTTTACTCAAAAATCAAACCTTGGTGAACTCTTCCAACCTAAAGCTTTCGAATTGAGAATTATCCTTCCAAATCAACACTAAACTTCCCCCAAAAACCAAATTCGACTACATGTGACTGCCGGATCACTATGGCCGACTTTCGTCTCTGTTCGACCAGTCGGTCTCACAGTCAGGCAGGCTTATACCATTACGCTCACGAGCCGGCAAAATGACCCGTAACTTCGGGAGAAGGGGTGCTCTCCTATCTTTTGATTAGGAAAGCTCAAGTCATAATACATATAGTGATCCACAATGTCTCAAACTGACAAACAACGTGTGAGCTCGAAATGATCGGGTGGGTCGTTACGTTTTATCCCACTTAAACATACGTTTGTCCTCAAATGTATCAAGAGTCATCCCCAAACTTTTGAATCATTGTATAACCCCTTGTGTCATACCCATTCCAACTCAATCCTTATGATTGTATTATCGCAATTTTGTCTGAAGATCCTTCCGACGACCTTAGCCCATAAGCGTTCGAAGGGAATTTCAACATCTCAAATTTCCTATAACATATGATTCTAGCATACATACATCATATTAATATGAACAAGTTATACCAAAACATAATCATACACCCATGTTGTAACCACACAATACACGGCATAATTCATATGCCCATGATGCTACCTTTAAATCACATTAGCTACAAATTTCGAACCCATTACTGGTAATATACTTCATGACAGATATAAATCTTATTCTAAACCTCACAATACTGCAATAGTGAAAGAGAGGTGCAAACTCTGATAACCACCCATCAAATCAATAAATCATGTAGTTCTTCAATCCGAATTGCCGTATTCAGAACGAATTAGTGGTATTCTCCCTCCAGACATGAATTATGTAAATCTATTTGCAATGATTCTGGGTTGTTTAACCTAGTCTCACCTAGTACAAGTTGCTCGGGAAATAAGCCACATGAAATACGGTCTAAAATAACATACGACATCATCAATGAGACAACAAAACATAACTCAAATATGACCAATAAGGAAAGCAAACCCGAGAACAGAACTATCCAGCCCGCGTATCAAATAAAACAACCAAACAAATGCCAACAACTTATCCCACATATGACAAAAAAAATAGACAAAATACGTGTAAGGAATTGTATCCCAATATTTCACTATCATGGGGTGCAACTCGATCCACAATGATACCGTTGTGGTGCACAATGCGATCCAAAAATCATACCCCTAGGGGCGTACCACCTGATCTACACGTAACAATCAATAAGGGAATACCCATCAAGCCAAAATGCTCATACTCACTAGACACACATATAACAACCATAAACACACCAAGTTCACAAACATAACCCTTGGAAAACAGATATCATCATGCGCTACAAAGGGCCAAGCCCGACTAAGGTGCAATAAATAAATCAGCATCTCGAGATCCATCTCACTCATATATCACAATCCTACACGATACCACATTATGCATATGAATAATCACGCATCATCACACCCAGATAGCATAAAAGAGTAACACATAAAATATAGGTCGATGGGAAGAACATCCACCATGACCAAAGACGCGTCCATAGACAAATGTTGTGTTGTATAAACATATCTTATTGGGTGTAGAATAACCTTCACATTAGTCCTACCAATGGACCTCTGAATTGATTCTGAACACCTCTAAATAAGTATATATCCTTGTAAGATCCACAATGACCCCGACCATGTCACATACATTCAACCTTCAAATCTTTAACCTACTTCGATAGTTTAGAACCAAAGTAATAGTGTGTCTCTCAAACATGAACTCTCAAATGATACTACCGAAATCTCCATGCCTGATATCAGTATCTCTCACTTAATTGACTGGCGCATCACACCTACACAATCTATCCCATGGGAGATACTCCCACAACCTTCTGCACCAAGTAACAAAATCTATATATCCATGGCCACTAACCATGTTAACATTTATAATGCTAATAAAGAATTCACAAATCAATACAGGTGACACTAAAATAGCGCCACTAATATACTCTAAAATTTTGAAACCTATCCTGCTCCCCTGAGCTTGTGACATTCTTGTCAAAACAAAAATGCAACACTGATCCTTCAATTCCAATTCCATACTGCTCATTGCATCTATCATATTGTTCCACAAAAGTACAAAAATTTCATCATAACCCTAAACCACTAGTAGAATAATACTTAATCAACTAGAAACCTTTTACTTAACTCATTTTAGAAAAAGAAAATCACAACAAGCAACCAAATTCCCATAGCTGCAGTACACACAAATCTCAAGTTGTGGCCTAAATCACCATAACTCTTTTAGGACCCATTTTCACACAATCAAACCATAAGAATTAAATCACTCTAAATCAATCAAATTATGGAGACTTTCAAACTTGCAAATATAAACATGAAACACCCATATAGCCTTATCACATTAAGGAACCAATTATTTCCTTTACCATGTTGATCCAACCCATTACTAAAATGACTCAACTCCTTAGTTTTCTCTTGACTTACCTTTAAAATCAATACCTCTCTTTTCCAGCACATAATGGACCTCAATCAAAACTCATCCCAAGTGGCCCCAAATCACAAGACCACATTGTCTTAGTACCCATAAACTATTTTATACTCTCTCTCATGCACTCAATAGTACCTCCACTACTAGACCCGTTCCAAAGAGACCTTCTGCGAATTAAAAGTTATTTTTCCTGTCTCTCCAATAGTGCACTTCAGACAGTGAAAATATAGAAATACTCCAAGTCCCTTTTTACAGCCCATTATAGCACTCAAGGCTTAGCCATGCAATGAAACCCGAAAATTCTTAGGCATTACACTTTAAATCTTAGACCCACTAGAACTATTGTTGAGAGTCGCCTACTCTAAGCTAGTCCCAAATATATAAAACCAAACAACTAGTGCTCCATGAGCACACGAATACTCCAAAGAAGAAACAGAATGATTCCATTCCCTTGCACATCACACTTTTAAGAAATATCCAATCTGAATCATTCCACAACCTTCGCATATCAATAAGGTGAAATGTAAAACACACCTATCAAATTTCTTGCTCAAATTCCCCCCAATGTTTTCTTCCTAGGTCATAACTAATCTACCAGTGTACCGATAACTACAACATGCAAAGACATATAACCACATAACCCAATCATCGGTAGTAGGCTCCCCTACTTGGCTTTAAGTAACAATCGCAAAATCCAAGGACCTGCAATGACTTCTCCTCCTAGTTACACTAATATCACGCTGTTGCTCGGCCAAATTTCTCATAAGATCTTGTTGCAATAATCATTACACAACCCAAATTATCATCTCCAAAGCACACTCGACCTCCTGACAGTTGCATTATCTTCTTCAAGTGATCCAAGCCCACATCATAGTACATGCTTCTCGTTGGATAGAAGATAAAACTTTTCATAAGGACTTCATAAGAAATAATATTCCCTTAACCTTCTCTTGGGAGATATCCCATATGTGTAACCCCCATATTGACATCTTTCAACAATGTTGCCATGGATATATCCATTATAAAATACCTTAACTCTCATGAGTCCTAACTCGTCCGCCATCCGTGAATCTATTTATCCAATAAATGATAATTGAAAGTCCAACAACATATGCAAAGATCAAGACCTTATCACATCCCTAAATGATAATCAAACATCTACATTCCATTTTGCATTCCAAACAACCCCTTTCGTCACATTCAAACTTTCCAACCATAGAAGTTGCCATCTCAAAAGGAATACACAGACTTATTCATTTTTCCACATAACCCAAATTGTAACAAGATTTCTCAAAGAATATGGATATTTTACCATGAAACCCCTAGGATACATCATCACTCCTACTCTAGTGTAGCCATCTCTCGAAGCAAACTATTCCATTTTTGCTGCTCATACTTGATCTTCTAATAATTTAACCACTTCCAGACGTATCTAACAACATCTCTATCACCGATAATACTGCCTTAGATTATGATTTATCTTCATAGCATCTGAAAAGAATAGAACGCCGTCAACTCTAAAACCTACTCGAGGATCATCTCCCTCGAACCGTCAACACTAGAATTGTCGATTGACCTTGAAGTCATAACATACCTTCAACTGCTTCTTAGGTACCACTTTGCAACATCATGCTCCCAAAGGCTGACAAATGAGGACAACCATACTGACGAGCCTTACTGAATTCAAATAAGGACAACGACATCACAATATAAATAAAGATTACACCAAGTTTGGAAATATCAAATCTCGCTACTCCACCAATCAAATACTGAACATCCATATTCCAATTGTCTCTCTTATGCTGTAATTAAATACTAAATATTCCAATCAATAACCGAATAATCCTTTTTCTGAAGCATTCACCACCGTAACACATGAGTAAAAACCTGCAATAACAATGTGAGAACCATCACAATGCACTGTATATAGCCCCGAAACCATGGGCAACACCAACACCAGCTGAAGTGATCAAACACCCTTCCACTAGGCAATGATAGTAATATCCTCTCATAATGTAGGGGAAAAACATCTTGCACTACACTTGTAGCACCGACATAACTCCTCGATGCCCAACTAATAGTAGGTGCTCCAGATCGTGTTCGAATGAGTAGGAAGGAACTGAAGACATAAGTTTCAACCAAATCAAATCACATGACAATGAATCACGAAGGGAAAGTTCTCCTAACAATCCTGTAGACTCTCGAGGATAAGTACATGCATCTCTATACCGATCTGCAAGACTCTACTAAACTTTCTCATGACTCGTGAGACCCAAGTGAACCTAGTGCTCTAATATGAAGTTGTCACGACCTAATTACCATCGTAGGTCGTGATGGCGCCACACACTGCTGTTAGGAAACCAAAACAACTAACTCTATACGTTGATAGGTAATTCAAGGCACATCGCAAAACAAATAATGGAATAAATAACTAAAATTGTTCATTTTCATTATTAAATATTACTATTAATTTAAAGATTAGAACATGGTGAAACATAAATCCTGATATATAATGGAATACCACCAAGGACAAGAATCTAAATCCCCGAAACCCGATATCACAAGTGCATGAGAATCTAATAGAAAGTACAATACTACTACAATATCTATCTAGAATATAAAATAGGTAAAATATAATAATGAATAAGATGGGGACTCCGTGTGCTGCGGATCATAACATGACATGCAGCAAGCCACAAAGTCTCCTCCGCAGCTGCGCCTACGCACCAAGATGACCACCAAATGTACATGTCTCAATACCTTCACAAGTTGTACAAAAGTGTAGTATGCGTACGTAAATCAACACGTACCTAGTAAGTATCTAGCCTAACCTTGATGAAGTAGTGACGAGGGGTCGACATCGACACTAACTAGTAGTCCAATAATCAAAGTACAAATAAAGTAGATAGGTATGGGGCATAGCAGGTAAAAACAACAAAACAAATATATGTGCATAACACGATCCTCATTAGAAGAGTAAATACGAAGCCCTTAAATGCCGATTACTACCTCGAATAGAATACGTAATGGTCAATAGTATATAAAATGTCTCGCCTCAAGTGAGGAAGGCTCATAGGCACTCTAACTCCTAATTAAATATTATGCGCGATTCTGCCGAGATGAGCAGTATGATCCTATAAGAATAATGTCATGATATTCGAATGTAGCATACGACCTAATTCCATAGTAATAGTACACACTACTAGGTCATATGTCTTGATCCATAGATGCATCTCATAATACTGCCAATGCCAATGACCCGATCCCATAATAGTGCTACCAAGGCGTTCAGCTCGATCCCATACGAAGAGTGAAACTTGACAGGCCATTGGCCCCACTCACGAATATATATATATATATATATATATATATATATATATATATATATATATATATATATATATATATATATATATATAGAGAGAGAGAGAGAGAGAGAGAGCGAGAGAGAGAGAGTTATGTAACTTAAGAGACTTCTGGAAAAATTAATAAAACACGAGAAAAATCCATCAAAGGAAGTATAATTTTTACTACTAATCAAGTAGCTCGCCAAATATCTAAAATAGCAAGTCTGATACCTTATGTGAGTCTAGTCTCAGGAAAAAATATAAACTAAAGCAATTTAAACAGGCAAGAATGACTCAAATAATATAATTAAAGCATGCGTGAGTCTAAGTCTACCCAGGCATAATCAGAAATTCTAGCATACACACGAAATCATCACATAATACATGCCTAGATCTCAAAACACGTATCACATAACAAATATAGTGCCTACTGGGTAAATTTCCCCTCACAAGGTTAAACAAGAGACTTATCTTACTATGACATCCGACAACCTGCTCCAATGCCTTTCTACCACGTCAAACCAATGCCAAACAACAAACTAGTCAAAAGAACGTGCAACCCAATCAAAATATACTTAAAGACTCGAGGTTTAACAATTAGAAAGAATTTCTAATTCTACCCGAAAAGTCAACAAAGTCCACCCCCGAGGCCCACATTCCCAGAATCTAAATATTTGGAAGATAAATATTACCCATAGCACCACAAACTCAAATATATAATTTATTCTAAACTCCATGTCCAATTTCGTGATCAAAATCCAAAAATACCATTTCTAGGTTTTCTTCCAAAATTTCACAATTTCTAACATTTTCATGTTCAAGTCCATATATAATCAATGAATTTAACTCACAATGAGTAGGAATTACTTACCTTGTGATGGATGAGGAAAATGCTCTTTAAAATCGCCTCAAAATCAGCTCCAATAGAAGAAATAAGATGAAAATGAGTAAAGTCCCAATTTACTAACTTATATTCTGCTAAGTACCACCTCTTCGCGATCCGAAGGCCAATATTGCCACCGCTGGAATTTCCTCCTTTGTGATTGCAAGGGACCACACTCAATCGCGAACAACCCAGAAATCGCGATCCCCACTCTGAATGCGAAGGCCAAGCCTTCCATCCCTTAGAAATTGCCATTAGCAATTGCAACTTCATCAGCGATCCTAATAAGCACCCTTCCAACCATGTCATACCCATTAACATTTCGTTCGTGACCCTCGCCATGCGAATATGAAACACAAGCTGCAAACAAACCGTGACCGAAAACTCCCATCACTATCGCAATGGACAAATTCTTCTCAGCTCCACACCATGCTACATGATCGCGAGCCCTTCCAGTGACCACAACGCACACTATTGAGACAAGAAACCAACAACTCCAAATCAAAGGAGATTGATACGAAACCATCACGAAGCCCTCGGGACCCCATCCAATCATACCAACAAGTCCCAATACCTTATCTAAACTTATCCAAAGACTCGAAATGCCACGAATAACATAAAAACTATGAATTCTCGATCAAAATCCTTCTTTTAACTTTCAAACCTTCAAACATCACCGAGCGTGTCCTAATCACACTTAGACAGTCCGGATCACGACCAAACTTTACACACAAGTTCCAATCAACTGAATGAACTTATCTAAGGTCCTAGACACTATCGAAGTTTGACAAGACCAAAGTGCACTCTAAGTCAAACTTAGCAAATTCAAGAACCTTCAAAATGCAAACTTTTGATAATAACCGTCAAATCGCACCCAGACCACCTGATGAAAATACGCCCAAGTTCAAAACCATCTTACAAACCTATAGGAACCTTCAAATCCCGATTCCGATGTTATTTAGTCAAAAGTAAAACCTTGATCAATTCTTTAACTTAAAGCTTTCAAATTGAGAATTATCCTTCCAAATCAACTCTGCACTTCCCAAAAATCAATTCGACTACACTTGCAAGTCATAATATATATGGTCAAGTTACTCAAGTTCTCAAACCACCAAACAATATGCAAGAACTCGAAATGACTGGTCGGATCATTACAGCCTTCTTAGTGTGCACCTTTTCAAATTAACTATAGTACTATTATAGATAAGTGAAATGTTAGTAAATTTTCTCGCGTGCTTACTTAGAAGAAGTCAAGACTTAAGAATAAGGAAGTCATAAATAATCTTCATGGGCCAAGAATCTTATAAAGACTAAAAGTGAAGGCCAACAAGTTCAAGAAATAGAAAGCACAAGCTAAAGCTTCATAGGATACTAATAAGGATTCATATAAGGCATATATGTGAAATTCCTATGACAAAGAAGGGGTCTATCTAAAAGATTACTAAAACATAAAGCTTGGTTTGAAAAGAAAGGTACAATTAGAGCTTTTATATGTTGTAAATTAAATTTAGTAAAAGTTCATAACAATACTTCGTAGCTTGATTCATATGCAACTATTCCTGTATCATCTACATTGCAAAGATTCCTTACAAGTCAAATCACAAACTCAAATAAGTATTTCTTGTTCATGAGAAATTGTATGAAGAATTTAATTGAAGGCATAGAGACTTATAGTTTGATCTTGGCGTCACATTGATATATTACAGACTTTTATGCACCTTCAATTATATAACCTGCAAGATGAAAATATTATTCCATAACTATTATATTTAATTCATCATATAAAATGTTTTTCTAACATTTAAATATAATCGCATTACTACCAATTAATTCTCCAGCGTAGTAATTATGTACGGCTAAAATCGGGGAGCCCGATTTTGTGATCATTGTGGCATTCTGTTGCTTCACCTGGAAGGCTTGAGACATAGCTCGAAGTTCGACCCTAAGGTTTCCTTAGCTTGACCTCGAGGTAGCAAGAATTGGTGGACACAATGGACATGCAGTAGATTCCCAAGGCATGTGGCCAAAGTTGAGAATACCTACAAGAGTTGCGCTAGGCTGTACCAAACTAGTAAATAGTTGTACCAGCTATGTATCTTTGTAATAATTACACATGTACCATGTTAGGATTCATCCTCCTATATAAAGAGGACCCTTTTATTTTTTTGTACATATGATATTCAATACAAGAACAAGAACATTCTTTGCTCTCTAACTTAAACATATTCTCTCTTGATTTTATTACTTATATTTATCACATTGCTTAGATTTACTGTGTTTCATTAATTGTTCTTCATTTATTACTCATTATTGATCATAAGAGCCCCCATCAAAGTTCATAGAACTATTAGACCTTCATCGTCTCCACAGCCTAATGCATGGCTCGACCCCGAGGCCTTTTATAGTCTAGCTCGAGACCCAATTTTTTGTCGACTCAGTTTTCATAGCATCCTATCTACAAGATCTGATCTTATTTTCTAGTCTCGCCTTTAGAATCTACTGCCTAAAAGCTAGCATAAAAATAAATCACGTAATTTTAGAACCACAAAATCAAATCAAATTGTAATTACCGTTTTCAAGGTAAACCGTTCAACACCTACTGTGGGGACAAAACTAATAGTGATTGTTTTCGTGCTGGTTACTGAAAACACAAGTTATTGTGTATGCTTTTTCTTTCCCAAGAATCTCTCATGTTAGGTTCAAATGTCTAACTTGGTGAATGCACATGAAAATAACGATCTTAAAGACCATAGAGGAATGGTATAGTTGTTCCAGGCACCGATGTACCACTACAAAACCCTGAGGATGCACCAGATCCAATCCTCGTGGATGTGATCTCATGCAATGCCTAATATGTCGATGCAGGCTCCCACATTAACGGGAATATACGCCAAGGAAACCAACAAGAAACTCAGAAAATTTTAGCCTAGGAGAAAATAAATGCAAATGGGAGGAACAAAAAGGGAAAACCTCAGCACATCGTTCATATGATCATCGGGGGGACTGACGTTCCATAAGGACCGAGATCAAGTGGGAAAAAATTTCTCCTACAAAAGAAGGGAAAATTGGGGACCACAAGCCCAAGGACATAGTTGCATTCAACGAAGAGGACTTTGAGACCTTGTCTCATCTGCATAACGATACATTGGTAGTTTTAATTCTCTTAAATAACGTTCAAATCAAATGTGTTCTCATGGATCCATGTAGCTTGGCCAACGTAATTAGGTCAAAGCTAGCAGAACAACTCGGACTGCTCAATCAAATGATACCTAACTACTGAGTCCTCAACGGTTTCGACATGGCCGGCGAAGCAACGAAGGGAGAGATCACCCTCCCGGTCAGCATGTTCATTACAATTCAAAATACCAAATTTCATGTTATCGAGGGTGACATGAGGTACAATGTATTGCTTGGAAGGTCATGGATACATAACATGAGGGCAGTACTGTCAACTCTTCATCAGATGATGAAGTTTCCAACAAAACACGGTATAAAATAGTATACAGAGAACAGCATGCGGTGAAGGAGATGTTCAAAGTTCATGGGGAGGCACCAACTTCTAAACCCTCCTACTCAGAAGAGCTAGAGGGAAAGCAAACCCTCGAGGAAGATGAAGAAGACTTCCTCGCTCCTCGAACCTTCATTGCCCCCAAAAACTCGGATGCAACAAAATCAACGATTGATGAACTAAAGCAAGTTATTCTGATTGAGCATCTCCCAGATCGAAAGGTATACCTGGGAATGGGATTAACCCCCGAACTTAGGAAACAACTCATTCAATTTCTTATTATTAACATTGATTTCTTTGCCTGGTACTATTTAGATATGACAGGGATCTTATAGGAAATAACCACCATCGACTAAGTGTCGACCCATGTTGAAATCGATGAAGCAAAAAAGAAGACCTTAGTTCGAGGTAAAACACGTGTTCATCAAGGATGAGATAACAAAATATCATCAAAATAGAGTCTATCAAGGAGGTAAAATATCCCGAATAGTTGGATAATATGGTGGAAGTTCCCAAAAAGGGGAATAAGTTAAGAATATGCGTAGATTATAAAGACTTGAATAAAGCTTGCCCCAAAGATTCATTTGAAAATACAAGAGGGGGGTGAATTTTATCTTTTTAAACTTATCGACTTATTAGTTTACTAGTTTAGCAGATAGTTGACTGGATATAGCAATTTAGTAGTTATAACTGTCACACCTCTTTTTTTACCTACACGCATGGGAAGTGTATAAGGAGTTTTTTCCAACTTAAAGTGACAGTCAAAACTGGATTGTTTATTAAGAGATTCAGAGTCGCCACTTGGGATAATTTATGGTGTCCCAAGTTACCGATTCAAATCCCAAATGGATGAAAAGATTGACTCTGCATTACAGTCCACGAACGAGAGATCCGGGTAAAGAATTCTGTTAACCCGGGAGAATGTGTTAGGCATTCCTGAGTTTCGTGGTTCTAGCACAGTCGCTCAACTATTATAATGGCCTATTATCTGATTTTAGTACATGTTTTAGCCTATGGTGAAATTTTAAACCTTTAACCGTTGTATTCATTTTTTAAAGAAAATTGCAACTTCATTTAAAATATGTCTTGAATCACGTCACATAAATGCACCCGCAGTCCGCAACACATTTTATATAACATTGTTGAGATTTGGATTTGGGTCACATAAATGTGCACCTGAGTTTAGGAAGGTAAATTATTAAAATAACGCACCTAAAGCTACTATGCATTTGTAATTTTGCGAGGGCCATGAAAATTCTCTAAATAGAGCGCCTCGATTTCTAAGGATAAAAGTATTAATTAAACGAGGGCCATGCAATTGTCATTTTTGTTTGGCACGGTGCACATAAATTTATTCTAGCCAAAAAGGTTTATAAACTAACTCTGAGGGCCACAAGCTGTTATTGGTTTTGAATGTCACACCTCACTTAATCAAATCAAAAGGATTCTATATTAAAAAATGAGGGCCAAACAATTTATATTTATATAACTAAACTAAATTATTAAAGAGGCTAGGTTACGTGATTAGAGGGTATAAGGAAATTTCAGATCATTCTTCAAATGACTTATAGGACTGCCTTTTTCCGCCCCAAACGATTTTAGGGCTTTAGGCCCAAATCGAGCCCAGGTCTAGCAGGGAGGAAGCATTATCACACTGACTATGCAAATCTCTGTGAGTCCAAACCAACTTAACATAGAAATTAGGTACCAAAATATTATGTCAATTCGAAATACCAATCAACTGAAACCAAATGGGAAAATTGAAATTGGTTTAGCAAAATGACTTCTAATTTTTAAAAGGTCGAACATCCCCTAATTAGAGACTTTCTAATTTTAATTATACCAATCTAACATGATTAGATAACTTTCTGAACAAAACAAAGCTATGTGGAGTAACCAGGTGAGCATGCTTGATTCAGCCTTTGACTAGCTTTAAAAAAAACAATTTCAAACTGTTAAAACTTTAAAGTTAACAAATGCAAATCCTTTAACTCAATGGCTCACTATGACGAGGAATTTTAAACCCAATAACAACTCATCTGCTGGTCAACATAACCTTACAACAATCACTCAACAATTAAACATATAGCAAAGAAAAATGATATCAAAACAAAGTTGATCATTAGCAGAAATCACATAAAAAAAAGTCACAATAGGGGAATTGAATTTTTCCTTTCCATATTTAACAGTCCATTCCTATACTATATTATTCTAATCTGTCCATATCAAGGGGGCTGAAACACATAGTTCACTCAATCATTATAAGGAAAACTACAAATAAACAAAGAGGATTAAACATAAGTAGAATGCTAAGCTAATTGCAAAATCTGATTCTATTCTCAATAATGTAAAGCCCCTTCATCCAAACAACTTGTCATTCATTTATATAATCCTTTGTCCTTCCATTTCACATGTCAAAGAGAGGGGAAATACCTGGAAATAGAGGAAACAAAGGGGCGAAGTTCAGTAGAAGGAAAAACACCATCAATAAACCAATGAGATCTAGTAATAGAACGGTGAAATCCCAAAACTAAGAGCTTCAAACCTCTTCAAGTCAAGAAATCAAATCATATTTCCAAATAAATGCAAAATCTGATAATTTCAGTAGTTTTGTCTAGCTTATGAATATCACATTCAATCCATCTTTACACTCAGATGATTCAGATATGTTCAGATATAGGAAACTTTGAAAATCAAAAAAAGAATTCAATAAAACAGTAGAAGTTGCGGCCGTTGGTATTTTTTCTTAAATTTGTTTCTTGAAACTCTGACTTGAATAACAAGGTAGAGTGCCTTGTATCAAAAGGGTTCAAATTTACACCTTGGCCCTTTCCAATTTCTGTTTTTAGCTTAGAAATCCGTATTTACTTTACAAAATTTAAAAACAACCCCAAAGTCAGCTTCTCAAAAGTTTCCTATTTCTGTTACCACAAGATTCCTTGCCCCAATTTCCTAAACTACCCTTTCAAAAACCTGTTATTACCCCTCCAACCACATACTGGTCAAATTGACCCAGTAGCTTGAACCAAACCACACAAATTTTGTCAAGACCTGGGCCAATCCCCTTCCTTAGGCCCAGGACTAACTCTGCAATTCACTGGAAATGAGAAAGAATGAGAGACAATTCGAACTCCTGAACCAACAACTCAACACACCCCAAAAATTAAAACAAAATAAATTAGAACCACACTATTTTAACAAATTTAAATAGAACAAAAGAAGCTAATAATTTATAGTAATTCCACAAAAACAAAATAAACCATATGCATCGATGATTTGAAAAATAAGGAATGAGAAGAAAAAAAAATAAAAGAACCTAAGAGAGGAAATGACTGGGAAATTAGACTTACCAAAGCAAATCTGAGTTGAATTACCCTTTCAAAAGAATCCTCCATACTTTGCAGCCGAAATAAACTTCAAAAGCATGTTCTCAATTGAAAACAACACGATGGAAGTCCATCTCAACCTCAAAGGACTCTAAACCTTGATAACCATCTTTTTTCTTTGATTTAGGGTTAAGCTTTGATCTGAAATTTGAATGGCTCCGAGGATATTCGAGGGAAACTAATCTGAGATTTGGGAAGATGGGGTCGAGGGGGCTCTAGGATGTTATTTTGGTGAGGAACGGAGGTAGCGCCACCACCGGAGGATGGTGGGAACAGGTGGCGGCTATTAGGGTTTACGCTCTCTGCATGGGGAGGTTGAAAGAGACGAGAGATAAAGGGGGTTCTGAGGGTTCGGACATATATATATTAAAAACACCCCCACATCCCAATCACTGGATGAGAGGGAATCAGCGGCCCAGATCCAATTTAAACAAAACAGGGTCATTTGGTCTTAAGTGGGGAAAGGGACTGGGTTATGGAACGGGTAAGGGATGACTTGGGCGGGTAATGGGCTTTGACAATTGGGCTCGGGGTAAATTAAAATCTGGCCAATCGAATTTTCTTTTTCTATATCCTTCTTTTCTTTTCCATTCTTATTTCTATTTTAATTCCTTTTCTCTTCTTTTTTCGTAATCAAAATAAAAATCAAAGTTAAATCCTAAAACCAAATTAACCTTTTAAACCTAGAAAATAATTATTACAATTAATTAAAAACTAAATTAAAGGAAAAACTATCGAAGTTCAAAGTTAAAAATGAAAGCAAAAAGTAAAGTATTTTTTGTGGTTTTCTTTTTTAACAAAACAAATAAAGTTAATTCTTAAAAATACAAAGTTAAATCCTAAATGCAAATGCGACATATTTTATATTTTTTATTAATTAAATAAAATAAACATGCACAGACAAATGCAAATAATTGACAAAAAATGCCACAAAAATCTACAAAATTGCAAACAATGGAAAAAACATTTTGTTTTGAATTTGTGGGATTAATTCATATAGGGGCAAAAATCACGTGCTCACAGCTGCCCCTCTTTGCTCGAAAACACAAAGAGTTTTTGTGCAAAGATAAAGTGAGTGTATACGAGCAATTTTTGCCCGTTTGAATACTCTGTGGGAAGCATTTTGAAAGATTTCACCGCACCCTGCCTCTGAGGTTGCCTACATATCCTTTGGATATAAAGGAATCATGTCAGTGTAATTCGGGATATTTTGGTAGTTGGGACTACTATGAATTTGTGATTTCACTGTTGTTGTTGCTGCTTACTGAACCTCTTATTACACCATGACAAAATAAAAGAAGCTAGACTAAACTATGGTCTATGAATTACAAAAGCCCTATATATTACTTCAAACTTGATCTTGTGATTCTTGTTGCCTTATTGAATTGTATTCTCCCATTGAAGTCCCTCCGTTGCCAACTTGAATTGTAATATGAGATGCCTTCCTTTTTCTTCAGGTGGATGTCTGATTGCCAAGAATTTGAACTGTATTCCCGTGCTCTCTAGGTGGTCGCCTAACTGCTGAACTTGAACTGTATTCCCATGCTATCCAGGTGGGTGCCTAACTGCTGAACTTGAACTGTATTCCCGTGCTCTCCATGTGGGCACCTGACTGCTGAACTTGAACTATGTTACCGTGCTCTCAAGGTGGGCGCCTGATTACTGAACTTGAACTATATTCGTGTGCTCTCCAAGTGGGCGCCTGACTACTGAACTTGAACTGTATTCCTGTGCTCTCCATGTGGGCGCCTGACTGCTAAACTTGAACTGTATTCCCGTGCTCTCAAGGCGGGTGCCTGACTGCTGACTTGAACTATATTCACGTGCACTCCAGGCAGGTGCCTGGCTGCTGAACTTGAATTGTATTCCCGTGCCCTCCAGGTGGGCGCCTAACTGCTGAACTTGAACTGTATTCTCGTGCTCTCCAGGTGGGCGCCTGACTGCTGAACTTGAACTGTATTCCCATGCTCTCCAGGTGGGCGCCTGATTAGTGAATTTGAACTCCATTCCGGTTCTTTCCAGGTGGGAGCTTGACTGCTAAGCTTGAGCTATATTCCCGTTCTCTCCAAGTGGTTGCCTGATTCCTGAACTTGAAATGTATTCTCGTGCTCTCCATGTGGGCGCCTGACTGCTGAACTTGAACTGTATTCTAGTGCTCTCCAGGTGGGTGCATGACTGCTGAACTTGAACTGTATTTTCGTACTCTCCAGGTGGGCGCCTCACTGGTGAACTTGAACAGTATTCCCGTGCTCTCCAAGTGAGCGCATGACTGCCGAACTTGAACTTTATTCCCGTGCTCTCTAGGTGGACGCCTGATTGCTGAACTTGAACTGTATTCTGTGCTCTCTAGGTGGGCACCTAACTACTAAACTTGAACTGCATTCTCATGCTCTCCAGGTGAGCGCCTGATTGCTGAACTTGAACTGTATTCTCGTGCTCTCTAGGTGGGTGCCTGATTGCTGAACTTTAACTATGTTCCTATTCTCTCCAGATGGGCGCGTGACTGCTGAACATGAACTGTATTCCCGTGATCTACAAGTGGGTGCCTCACTGCTAAACTTGGACTATATTCCCGTGCTCTTCAGGTGGGCGCCTAACTGCTGAACTTGAACTATATTCTCGTGCTCTCCCGGTGGACACCTAACTACTGAACTTGAACTATATTCCCTTGCTTTCCAGGTGGGCGCCTGATTGCTGAACTTGAACTGTATTCTTTTGCTCTCCGTGTGGGAACCTTATCTTTACAAAATAGACAAAACAAAAAAAATCTTGCCCCAGTTTGGTAGCTGGGCACATCTGTGAGTGTTAAACTGAATCATGTTACCAAATATTACTAAGAATTTAAAGCTAGATCCCATTATCCAGGAGGTCTTAACAACTCTTAATTAAATGACCGCTTTAAATATAAGTTATATCTTCTAAAGGTGTGACTTCCGCTAAATCTTATTATCTAAGAGGGTCTTAAACCTACACCCAATTATCCAGGAGGGTCCTAAAAATCAAAAATCAAGTATTATCTTAAGAGTGACAATTTTTACGGTTGAATTATGTTACCCTACAACAGAACTTACGCTAAAATCTTGTTATATAATGGAAGCCTTAAAGTTAAGTCCCATTATCCAGGAGGGTCCTGAAAACTCTAATTTAATCATATCTTAAACAAGCAAACTTTGAAACCAAATTATATTCCTTGGGGTACATTTATGCTAGATTATGCTACTCATGATTGTTTTGATTTTTAAACGAGGTCCCTATTTCCAGGAGGGTCCTGAAATTTTACAATCAAACTTGTCTAGTGATTGCATTTCCTTGCGGAAGGTTTCTCTAAAACAACCAAAATTTTCTACCCCTATTTTATTCAAATAAAGATCTTGTCAGTTTAAAATGTGTTGGTTAGTTTTTGTCATTCTTGCTAAAAGTGGCCTCCCCGCTATCATGCTATGTTTTGATTGGCTTCCTCAAACTGGCCAAGAGACCCTTTGACTTTCCGACTGACTTTCAACCCCCATAACCTTGGGTGACCCTAGTGCTCTATACCCAAACCGTCGCATTACATCTCTGACCCATGTGTTTGAACCTCTGCTTTTCCCACTAAATTACTGAACCATTTCACCGATCGAACTTCCACGACCTTTTATATCCCATTTCACATCATACTGTCTCTAGCAATGCCTTGGCCACCATGTGCCTTGTACAACTTTGGAAGTTCGTCGTAAGATTTGAAATCCCTTATTATTTTCTTAAACAAAACTGACATTGGAAATATCTTAGAGAAATAAACCCAAAAGAAATGAAATGCTATGTCTTTGAGTGTCACATATAAGAAAAATCCAAAACTGGAAGACTATCTGAACAGAAAATAGAAAAGAGATTTATCTGAGTGGAGCAGCTGGCACCAATGACCATGACATGCATTTGGATTAATCGGCCCAGTCTGTCCAACCAATTAACTTTTAGTTGTCGTACTTTATGCCTCGAAATCTTCAAAACCCAATTTCTTCACAAAATCCTTTACCTTTTTAGGCATGCGGTGCCCCGAAGGGTTTTCACCAACAAACCTCTCTCATTTGTTCATCTCTCAACTCACTTTTGCCTTAAGGTGACCGTGAAGGTTTTCACCAATAAGACTTCTCATTTTTTATTTCTCTCAGCTTTCCATCGCCTTACGGTGCCCGTGAGGATGTTCACTAATAATCTCATTTTCATTATTTTTTCTGCTCGGACCGAAGTGTTCCCCTGACATGAATCACCTTACTTGCTTGACTTGGAATCTCTTAAAGACCAATCGAAAGGCGTTTCTTTGGACCGTAATGTGGGTTTTGGATAGGATTAGAAAGAAAGAGTATCAAAGGCTCAAAAACAATTCAAATGGGTTCAAAATTACAGCTTTCAAAATCATATTTCTCACAACAACCACAATTTCTGCCCCAGTTTCTTCGCTTGGGGACTTTTGGATTTTTATTTTAATGGGACCGAACCGTAAGGCAGCCTACATATCCTTACAAAGAATCAGGTCGAACGTAGTTCATGTCATAGAAATTTCTTTGTTGTTGTGATTTTATTTTCTTTTTCTTCCTCTTTATCTTCTTTTCTTTTCTTTCTTTTTTTTCTCTTTTTGTTGTTTTGTTGTTTTTCTTTTTCTTTTGATCTCTTGTTCACTCTTTTGCTTTTCTCTTTTTCTTTTACTTATCTTTCATGATTGATGCTTCTGATCTTTGCTGCTGATTCCAAAAGAGGGGTATGAAAGGAAATAAATAAGGTTCAAAAGGAGTAGCAAAGGATAAAGTGTTTACATAGCATAATGCCTTCGTCATTCCAATCTTCAAAATATGCCAAGTACAAACAAATACAATTTAACCAAAGAAAATCATACATAATATCTCTTGACTAAATTGGAATTAATGGCCATTTCTACACACTTGCCTTCTATATATGTTAAATACAAAGCACCATTTGACAACACTTTGGTTACAATGAACAGCCCCTGCCAGTTTGGAGCAAACTTGCCTTTGGCCTCAACCTGATGTGGAAGGATACGTCTCAACACTTGCTGGCCCACTTCAAACTTCCATGGATGCACCTTCTTGTTATATGCTCTTGCCATCTCCGTTGATACAACTGGCCATGACACACTGCTGCCAATCTTTTCTCGTCGATCAAACTCAATTGTCCTAGGCGGGTTTTGACCGACTCATCATCATCAATTTTGGGTTCTGCGACAATCCAAAGAGATGGGATTTCGACCTCTGCGAGTACCACTACTTCAGTGCCATACACCAGCAAATAAGGAGTTAACCCTACTGAAGTACGAACAGTAGTGTGATAACCCAGCAATGCAAAAGGCAGCTTTTCATGCCACTGTCTGGAACCCTCCACCATTTTTCAAAGTATCTTCTTTATGTTCTTGTAGGCCGCCTCAACCAATCCATTCGCTTTAGGGTGGTACCGGGTGGAATTGCGATGCGTAATCGTGAACTACTGACGTACCTCTTTCATCATATGACTATTGAGATTAGCACCATTATCTGTAATAATCACCTTTAGGACCCCAAACCAACAAATGATACTTGAGTTCACAAAATTGACCACCGCTTTGTTTGTCACATACGTGAAAGTTTTGGCCTCAACCAACTTGGTGAAATAATCGTGGCCACCAGAATGAACCTGTGCCCATTGGATGTTGTTGGCTCAATGGGTCCAATGAAATCCATTCTCCACGCAACAAAAGGCCACGATACAGACATTGTGTGCAATTCAGATGGTGGATAATGAATCAAATCTCTGTGCATTTGGCACTGATGACACTTGTGCACAAAACTAATACAATCTCGCTCCATTGTGAGCCAATACTAACCTGCTCGGAGAATCTTCTTTGCCAGCATGTACCCACTCATATGCGGTCAACAAAGTCTCGAATGTACTTTTGTCATGATAGTTGTGGCTTGTTTAGCATCTATGCATCTCAACAATCAAAGATCTGGAGTATTTTTGTACAAAACCCTCTACTGAAGAAATATCCACTTGCCAACCACCGAATTGTTCTCATTTGATCCCATATGGCTTGTACTAGATACACCCCCATCCTAATATATTCCTTGATATCGTGAAACCAGGGCTCATCATCAAGTTCTTCTTCCACCACATTACAGTAAACATGTTGATCATGGACCTAAATATGCAACGGATCAACAAAAGCCTTATCTGGATAATGTAACATTGACGCCAAGGTAGCCAAAGCATCAGCCACCTCATTATGGATCCTTGGAATATGCCTAAACTCTATTGACCAAAACCATTGGCAAAAATCATGTAAACATTGCTGGTACAGTATGAGTTTTAAATCTCGTGTTTCCCATTCCCATTAGATCTGGTGTACTAGAAGGTCTGAGTCTCCTATGACCAAGACTTCTTGGACACCCATGTCTACAACTAACCTCAAACCCAAGATGCATGCCTCATACTTAGCCATGTTTTTAGTTCTATAGAAATGAAGCTAAGTCGTAATAGGGTAGTGATCCCTTATTTCAAATATAATTACAGCCCTTATCCCAACGCCTTTCATGTTAGCAGCTCCATCAAAGAAAAGTTTCCAACCCGGCTCTTCAACTCATCAATGTGCATTACCTCTTTATATGGGAAGTAAGTCTTCAAAGGCTCATACTCTTCGTCCACTAGATTCTCTAACAAATGGTCGGCCAATGCCTGGGCTTTCATCGCAGTCCGAGTCACATAAACGATGTCAAATTCTGTAAGCAAAATCTGCCACTTTGCGAGTCTCCCTATGGGCATAGGCTTCTGAAAGATATACTTTAATGGATCCAAACGAGAGATGAGGTAAGTAGTGTAAGATGACAAATAATGCTTCAACTTCGGTGCCACCCAAGTTAGGGCACAACAAGTCCTCTCAAGGTTAGTGTACTTAACCTCATAAGACGTGAACTTCTTGCTAATAGATGGCTTGCTCCTTTCGGTCGGTGATGTCATGCTGACCCAACACACAACCAAACGAATTGTCCAAAACCATCAAATACAAAATCAAAGGTCTCCCTGGTTCTAGTGGCACCAATACATGTGGGTATGACAGGTACCTCTTTATCTTATCAAATGCTTATTGCCACTCATCTGTAAACTTGACCACAGCACCCTTCTTTAACAATTTGAAGATATGCTCACAAGATGTCCTAAGCTGAGCAATAAACCGGCTAATGTAGTTGAATCTCCCTAATAAACTCATTACCTCAGTCTTGTTCCTCAGAGGTGGCAATTCTTGGATAGCTTTAATCTTTGATGGGTCCAACTCAATACCTCGACGGTTGACTATAAATCCCAACAATTTTCCAGACGGCACACTGAATACGCATTTTGTAGGATTGAGCTTAAGATTGTACATGCGAAGCCTTTGGAAGAATTTTCTCAAATCTTTGACATGGTCAGACTGCTTTCTATAGTTTACTATCACATCATCCACATAAACCTCGATCTCCTTATGTATCATGTCATGGAATATGGTCGTCATTGCCCTCATGTAAGTTTCCCCAGCATTTTTCAAACAACAATGCATGACCTTGTAGCAGTATGTTCCCCATGGCGTGATGAATTCCGTCTTTTCTGAACCCTCCTCATCTATTAGAATCTTATGATAACCCGCATAGCAATCCACGAAAGACTCAATCTCATGTTTGGAACAATTATCAATCAAAATTTGGATATTTGGTAGTGGGAAGTTATCCTTTGGTCTTGCCTTGTTGAGATCGCGATAATCAACACACACCCTAGACTTACCATCCTTCTTTGGTACAGGCACAACATTGGCTAAGCAAGTGGAATACTGTGTGACTCGAATGACCTTTGCCACGAACTGTTTTGTGATTCCTCTTTAATATGCATGCTCGTGTCAGATTTGAACTTCCTTAACTTCTATTTAACAGGAGGACATGCAGGGTGAGTGGAAAATTTGTGAACCACCAAGTCAGTGCTTAGACCGGGCATGTTGTCATATGACCATGCAAAAATATCTTTATACTCAAACAATATTTTGATTATCTCTTCCCTGAGTTGTGGTTCAAGATGGACACTTATTTTAGTTTCTCTGATATTATCGGGGTCCCCTAAATTGATTGCTTCTGTATCACTTAGGTTAGGCTTGGGTTTTTCTTCAAAATGGCTTAATTCTTTACTAATCTCTTCAAAGTCCTCATCCTCATGATATTCTGATTTATCATCACACTCTATTTCTTGAATTATTATTTCAGAATTAGATTGGCTTTTAAGACTAGGCCGAAGATTCCTCATGCATGTCATGTCATTGAAACCAGCATAAAAAGAATTGTACAAGAAAGAAAAGGAAAAGAATAAAACTATCAGAAATGATAAAAAAGGGAAATTTCATTTCATTGAAATTGAAAGATAACAATGTTTGTACATCCAAATGGACAGAATATAGAATATGAATTACAACCCTTGAATAATCCAGATAAACTGAAAGAAAATCAAAACAAACTACCAAAACTCATTCTTGGTGGGGAGAGGATTAGCTTCCCAATTGTTAATCTTTGCACTAGGCCCAACAAATTGCACATTCACCTTGCTAGAACCCTCTCTAGCTTCCACCATGTTCACATCATCGAATAACTTCTCAAACCTTTCAAGAAACTCCTTATCAGGACCAACCACAGAACTGGGAACTATTGTTACTGGGCGTTTCTTGTGTCGGCCTGGACAAATGATCTAGAGAGACGTGGGATAGGCTTTGGAAGGACATGTGCCCTCTATTTCAACTTTCTGGCTCTTTCACATCTGCAACTGTGCGCTTGAATCCCAAACCAAATGTATCAAAGTTTTTGGGGAGAGACACCGGTTGTAGATACCTTGCAAAGATGCACCCAATCCCTTGCTCGTACAAAACCAATTTTTAACATTTCAATGGCTACCATGACTAATGCAGCAGCTACCTTCGGAATTAGAATGCACTTCCCTTCTGGAATTTTCTCTACCGACATCATGTCAAAAACCTCGTAGACCCATGAACCATAATCGCCTTCAACCTTAATGAATGGAACAATGGCATCGCTAGGAGCACACAAATTATCCTCGTCGTGCACAATGATTTCCTACCTATCCCATTCAAATTTTACCATTTGATGTAGAGTGGATGGGACTGCTTTAGCGGCATGAATCCAGGGTCGACCCAACAGAAGATTGTAAGAAACAGCCACATCTAGCAAAAACCACATTCCGTGAGAATCAAACTGGCGTAGTTTGAGGAATTTTGACAAAACAAAAACCAACTCTTTTTTCTTTTTTTTCTAAAAACACAAATTTTCTTTTCTTTTTTTTTCAAATTTCAGCAGAGTTTCAGTATATTTTGGAAATCGGTCTTTCAAAAACAAACAATTATCTCTCTCAGTACTCATATTGACTTTCCTTCTATCAACTTTTCCCTACAAGCCGGCCAATATGCCAATTCGAAACAAATGAATGCACAAGTAGCAAGTCAAATGCATCAGGATGGTCTTTTCACTTCGGGTACACCTGTCCTAGACAGACCCAACCCCTGTGTTGAGTCTCCAAAGTCAAATGCACATGATGCAAACAAACGTTCCTACTAGGGATCCGGCATGAGATTGAATTATTCTATGTTCCAATCATGGGTATTTGTTCTAGACTTGTGTACCCGAGCGGACAACTCGAGCCGAGGAGGGGGCTACGTACCGGGAACCGAAAGATCATCCGGCTTAGTAACTTGTCCAAGCCTCTTCCTAATTTAAGGTATGACACTAATAGAAAAGCAGTCACGCCAGCATGCACATCCCCAAAAATGAGAAGAGAAGGGTTTCATAGCAGTTTCTATACAGTTCAGATAATATCAAAGCGGTAAAAAACAACATTTAGCACATTTGGCCCAAACATGTAATTTAAACCAAACAATAAATAATCAAATATAACAATTATTCTAAGCTCGAATTCTTGAACCCTGAACCAGAAGTTCTGGGTTCTTATCCCCAGTGGAGTCGCCAAAGCTGTCACACCTCCTTTTTTACCTAAATCCTTGTGAAGGGTGTAAGGGAGTTTTTTTTAACTTAAAGTGACAATCAAAACGGGATTATTTATTAAGAGATTCAGAGTTTCTACTTGAGATAATCTACGGTGTCCCAAGTCAACAGTTCAAATCCTGAATCAAGGAAAATATTGACTCTGTATTAGAGTTACCAGAGATCAAGGTAAGGAATTCTCTTAACCCGGGAGAAGGTGTTAGGCATTTCCAAGTTCTGTTGTTCTAGCACAGTCGTTCAACTGTTATAATGCCCTATTATGTGATTTTAGTACATGTTTTAGCCTATGGTGCAATTTTAAACCTTTAACCACTTTTATTTATTTTGTAAAGAAAATTGCAATGTTATTTAAAATATGTCTTGAACTACGTCACATAAATGCACCCACAGTCTGCAAAATCTGATTCTATTCTGAATAATGTAAAGCCCCTTCATCCAAACAACTTGGCATTCATTCATATAATCATTTGTCCTTCCATTTCACATATCAAGGGGAGGGGAAATACCTGAAAATAAAGGAAACAAAGGGGTGAAGTTCAGTAGAAAGAAAAACAGCGGCAATAAACCAATGAGATCCAGCAATGGAGCGGTAAAATCCCAAAACTAAAAGCTTCAAAACTAGGTCTTCAAGTCCAGAAATCAAACCATATTTCCAAATAAATGCAAAATCTGACAATTTCAGTAGTTTTGCTAGCTTATGAATATCACATTCAATCCATCTCTACACTAAGATGATTCAGAAATGTTTCAGAAACTGGAAACCTTAAAAATCAGAAAAGGAATTTAATAAAACAGTAGACATTGCGGCCGTTGGTATTTTTTCTAAAATTTCTCTTGAAACTTTGACCTGAATAACAAGTTAGAGTGTCTTTATGGGCAAGGAAGTAGGACGGCATCAAAAGTGTTCAAATTTACACCTTGCCCCTTTCAAATTTCTGTTTCTTAGCTCAGAAATCCTTATTTTGCTTTTCAGAATTTTAAAACAACCCAAAGTCAGCTTCTGGAAAGTTTCCTAATTCTGATATCAAAAGATTCCTTGCTCCAATTTCCTAAACTACCCCTTTAGAAACCTGTTATTACCCATCCAACCACATACGGGTCAAATTGACCCAATAGCTTGAACAAAACCACACAAATTTTGCAAGACCTGAGCCAATCCCCTTCCTTAGGCCTAGGTCTAACTCTCCAATTCACTTGAAATGAGAAAGAGGGAGAGACAATTCAAACTCCTAAGCCAACAACTCAACACGGCGGAAAAATTAAAACAAAAGAAATTAGACCCACACTAATTAAACAAATATAAACAGAACAAAAGAAGCTAATAATTTATGCTAATTCAACAAAAAATAAATAAACCACATGCAGCGATGATTTTAAAACTAAGGAAAGAGAGGGAAAAATAAAAGAAACTAAGAGAGGAAATTGGACTTACCAAAGCGAATCTGAGAAGAATTACCCATTCCAAACAACCCCCATACTTTGCGGTGGAAATAGACTTCAAATGCATGTTCTCAACTGAAAACAACACGACGGAAGTCCATATCACCTCAAAGGACTCGAAACTTGGGGATATTCTAGGCAAATTAATCTGAGACTTGGGAAGAGGGGGTAATGGGGGCTCTAAGGTGTTATGTTGGTGAGGAACCAAGGTGGCACCGCCACCGGAGGATGGTGGGAACGGGTGGTGGCTATTAGGATTTACGCTCTCTGAACGGGGAGGTTGAAAAAGACGAGAGATGAGAGGGGGGTCTGAGGGTTCGGACATATATATATATATATATATATATATATATATATAAATATATATAAATATATATATATATATATATATATATATATATATATATATATTAAAAACAACCCCACTTTTCAACTGTTGGATAAGAGGGAATCAACGGCCAAAATCCAATTTTAACAAAACGAGGTCGTTCTATTTTAAGTGGGGCAAGGGACCGGGCTATGGAGAGGTTAAGGGTTGACTTGGGTGGGTAAAATTTGGCCTGAGGGAAATTAAAATCTGGCCCAACCGAATTTCCTTTTTCTATATCCTTCTTTTCTTTTCCATTCTTATTTCTATTTTAATTCCTTTTCTCTTCTTTAAAACTAAAAAAAAAATTTAAATCCTAAAAAAAAATTAACCTACTAAACATAGATAATAATTATTAAAATTAATTAAAAACCAAATTAAATGGAAAACTACCGAAGTTCAAAATTAAAAATGAAAAGCAAAAAGTAAACATTTTTTGTGGTTTTGCTTTTTTTACAAATCAAATAATTACTGGTTAATTCTTAAAAATGTAAAGTTAAATCCTAAATTCAAATGTAATGTATTTTATATTTTTTATTAATTAAATAAAATAAACATGCACAGACAAATGCAAAAAATTGGGGAAAAAAATGCCACAAAAATCAACAAAATTGCAAACAATGGAAAAAATTATTTTATTTTGAATTTGAGGGAGTAATTCATATATGGAAAAAATCACGTGCTCACAATAACATTAAAAAGGAAATTCCAGAAAGTAAGTGCAGGAATTAAAGACAATAGAATTTTTATACTGGTTCGGATTCAATGTGAATCCTAGTCCAGTCCTCTTGGGTTGCAAGGGAGTTCTCTTCAGTAAATGTGTTTCTTCAAGCATAGTGGAAATGACTTGATAATATAGTTCCTCTAACACTCATTTTCCTCTTTTTGATACAATGCCTCACAGGTGTTATACTCTCCTTTTTTTCTCTAGCTTGTTACATATCAGATCTTAGAGAACTACAATATTTGTTTGCAATATAATAAAGAGAGGGTTTTTGGTGTGATCAAAGTATATGTGATTGGGGTCTAAGGCTAGGTATAAATACATTGATGATGATCGAGTCTTGACAACCCAAGAGATTTGGTCCTTCGAAAGAGATTTATTCTTTTTAAGAATAATATAGCTAGCCATTGTTTTTCCTTGATTTTCTTCCTTCGGCGGATGTATGGAATGAAGACTTGATCCTTGATTGTTGGTTATTCAAAAATTAGTCGCGTACCAATCTCTACAGATTCTCTTCCATCTTCCGGAATGTTACCCTTGATTCGTGCCGTAAGTTTAGGCTTGCTTGACTCTCTCCATCGCAGCTGGTCGATACTCTTTGCTAGTTGATTGGCTAATAGGATTATTTCCAGACTTGCAAGTCCTTTCCTTATACGTCCAGATTTGCTGATTGCATTGTAATCTTTACTTATTGATTTCTTTCCTTATTCGTCAGGATTGACTCCAGCAGTCTTGTAGTATCTTCTTGACTCCTTGTAATTGATTTCCTGCATATATATATATATATATATATATATATATATATATATATATATATATATATATATATATATATATATATATATATATATATTATTTGCATCATTAAAAGTGGATCTAACAATCTTCCCCTTTTTGATGATGACAAAATAATATAAAAACATAAACAGCAGTCGACTTCCCTGTATTTTACTCCCCATTAACGTATGCAGTTGACTGGTCCGTGATTCTCCCATCAATGTATGCAGCTTACTGGTCTATGACAGAGTCGACTTATGTACCAATACAAATATATATCTGTACATGTACAAATATAACCTATACTTTCTTTTTCTCTCCCATTTTGGCATCAGCAAAGAGGGAACAGGACAAGATATAAACATAATAGATAGCATTGAAGCAGAAGAATTATATTGATCATCTAACGAATGGGAAAATAGCCAAAAAAAAGCACATCAAAAAATAAAAATTATCCAAAGGCTGAAAATACAGCCCAAAACTAGCAGGGCAAAAGAAATTGTCTTAAAGCATCTATATTAACAGTGCAGAAAGTAAGAAGGGTGTTCCAGATGGCCTCCTTCAATTGTTCAAAGCTCGCATTGGCTGAGACGCTCACTCCATCCAACCAATTATGAATCTCCCTGAAGGCTTTGACAGCATTCTCCCTAACCCTGAGAATATCAACTCTAGTATTGGACATATCATACACTATTTTCTTAGAAATAGCATGAATTTCACCAATAGTAGACTGAGTGGTTGCGCAAAGATTTTGATTTCAGAGAGTTGAAAGCGATAGCACGAAGCTTTTCACCAACATCAGTATTGTCAAGACTAGGATGAGGAACAGAGGGTGAAGGTGTGGGCTCTACAGGGGCATGCTTTGCTTCGCTGCCGTGCTTCTTAAACCAAGAGCCTTCGACACTCAGATATCAAATAATAGCAAAGGCTCTAGAATTGTAGGACTTGGAGACAATGATGAAGGGATAGCTGGATAGGAAATTTGATGTGCTTCCAGAATGTAAGTGATTGCCCATTCCATAGGGAAGATTGGTGGAATCTTCAGTACTTTCAATCATAAAATTGATAACCCATGAGGAAAGCTTGATTTTGATATTGGTGACGGGTTAATAGATGAAGAATATATCTCTTTAGGAGAAGGTTGAAAAGGAACCAGTAAGAGGAAGCAAAGTAGTCGCCATAATATGGGCGAGAACCCGAGTTTCTAAGCTAACATCACTAGGACATAATTGGTTTGGAAGGGGGGCCAGAGAGACACTCAATGATACACTGTTTGGCTTGGTCAAAGGAAATCTCAAAGTCATCAAACCAAGTGTTTTTAAACAGTGTAGGAAAACCATAATAACAAAACTGAAAAAGCAAATCAAACAGGGCACAGTCAAGAATAATGCGCTTACCTAACACTAGAGATTCCAACTTATCAGGTTTACTAGAATGAAGATTTGCATAAAATATTTTAATCAGGGGTTCATATACCTTAGGTGGAGGTATAGAGAAGAACTTAGCCAACCTTGATAAACGAAAAGGTCTTTGACCTTGCAATTGAGGGCTTCCATGTCGTCAAAGTCGACAACCCTTCCATGAGCAATGGGTTTAACTTTCAAAGCAATGAAGAAATACTTATTTGGGGAATACCAAAAATTAAGGTCTGATTAAAGAGAGGAAGAAAAATAAACCTTTGATTTCTTTGGGGTAGACGATATAGGGGGTTCTTCCATGGGTCGCTTACCTAAAGCTTTTTCTCCTAGGAGTGGAGAGTGTTCAGAGAAGTCTCCCTAAGCAGAGGCGAAAACCTCAGAGCGTCCTGACCCTAGGTCTACCTGTTCTGGAAGCATAGTTGGGGTTTTGGTTTGGAATGGGTACTTTTTCTAGTAGAGGCATATAGATTTTTGGGATGCTTAGACATTGAAGGGAAGGAGATTGATCGAAGATTTTGAGAGAGGATGAGAGTTATTGAAAAGGGTTTTCCACCTTAAGAAGAGATTTTTGGCAGTTAAGTACAAAAAAGGAAAACTTGTCAGTTGAAGGGACATGATGATTGGCTTTCCAACTTTGAACGACAAACTGATGTGAAAGAAGAGAAAAGAGAGGGAAAATACATAGAGGTGTAATTAATGTATGAGTGAAGGATAATCATTACCCTGTAAAATCATAATATTACACATAGGCACTAAAACTTATTATTAAAGCACGTAATTCCAAGTAAATCTCTCAATTCACCTTTTAAGAACATGATCTCTAATAAAGTGATGCTTGATGTCTATATGCTTTGCTCTCGAGTGATGCACAGGATTTTTTGAAAGACAAATAGCACTAGAATTATCATTAAAAAAATTTATAGGCATAAAGGAAAGTTCATAATCACCCAGTTGATGAGACATCCATAATATTTGTGTGCAACATTGTCCTATAGCAATGTGTTCAGCTTCAGTAGTGGATAGCGCAACTAAAGCTTATTTTCTACTGTTCCAAGATATTAATGCCTTTCCCAATAATTGACATGTACCGCTTGTGCTTTTCCTGTCGTCCTTATCACCTGTAAGGTCGGCATTTGAAAAACCTTCTAATTTAAAAGAGTTAGATAGAGGATACCATAGTCCATGAGACACAGTCCCAAAAAGGTAATGAATGATTCTTCTTACTACAGTCAAGTGTGATTCCTTATGAGCTGACTGAAACCTGCACATTTACACACGCTGAACATGATATCTTATCGACTTGTTGTCGGGTACAGTAGTGATCCAATCATAGTTAGTTTCATCAACAGGAATTCCATGCTCATCTTTATCTAGATTTATGGAAGGACTCATTGGCGTGCCAATTGATTCTGCATTGCTCAAATCAAATTTTTGAATCACTTTTTTGTGTATTTGGTCTGACATATAAAAGTTCCTCCTTAAGTTTGTTGAATTTGTTGTCCAAGAAAGAATGTTAGCTCACCCATCATACTCATTTCAAATTATCTTTGCATGAGATTTGAAAATTTCTTGCATATAAGAGGGTTAGCACCACCAAATATAATATCATCAACGTAGATTTGAATGATGAGGTTACCTTCTGATGATCTTTTAATAAACATGGTAGTGTCAATTTTACCTATTGTGAAGCCATGATCAACAAGAAAGGAACTCAGTCTATCATACCAAACACGTGGAGCTTTCTTTCATCCGTAAGTGCCTTAGTGAGTTTATATACATGATACAGGAATTTTGAATCTCCGGACCTAGGAGGTTGTTTTACATAAACTTCTTCCTCAATGAATCTATTCAAGAAGGAACTTTTAACATCCATTTGAAATAGTCTAAACCCTTTAAATGATGCGTATGCCAGAAGAATTCGTATGGATTCCAAATGACCTACTGGAATGAAGGTTTTATCGTAGTCGACTCCTTCCTATTGTGAGTACCCCTGAGCAAGCATTTTGGATTTATTTCTTATGACCTTTCCATACTTATTCAATTTATTTTTGAAGAATTACTTTGTTCCGATTACAGAAACATTTTCAGGTTTGGGTATCAAACTCCACACTTGATTCATACAAAATGATCTAGTTCATCTTGCATAGCTTGAACCCTACTTGAATCTTGTAGCGTTACCTCTATCTTCTTTGTCTCAATATGATATATTAATGCAGTATTTGCTTTCTTTTTGATAGGCTCCCTTGTTTTCATTCCTTCATGTGGATCCCCTATAATGAACTTTTGAGGATATTCAGGCTCGCTTCTCCATTTGTTTAGACGAACTATATTAGCAGTCAACTTGATTGGTTGATCTGGTACATTACCATTGTCTTCACCAATTGACTCTATTACAGCAAATATGTCAGTCGACTTTTGAGGTTTGCTTATCTCTTGAATTTTTGAGCTTGATCTTCATTACCTGCGGCAACTCCTTTCTCAGCCAATCGATTATTTTCATCAAATATAACATGTACTGACTCTTCGACACATAATGTGCATTTATTATATACTCTAAAAGATATACTATTTAACGAATAGCCTAGAAAGATACCTCCGTCACTTCTTGGATCGAATTTTCCAAGGTTATCCCTACCGTTATTGTGAACAAAACATTTACTTCCGAAGGGATGGAAGTTGCTGATATTGGGACGTTTACCTTTCCACTGTTCATATGGAGTCTTCTTCAAAATATGCCTTATGAGACATTGATTTAGAATGTGACATGTTGTGCTTATGCCTTCTGCCTAGAAGTGATTTGGTAGTGAATGATCTAGCAACATGGTTCTTGACAATCTTGGAGAGTTCTATTTTTTCATTCCACAACTCCATTCTTTTGTGGTGAGCGTGGTGCAGAGAAATAATGTGTGTATTCTTGATCATTGTAGAATTCTTCAAATGCTCTGATTTCAAATTCTCTACCATGATCGCTCTGAATTGTTGAAATAAGATATCCCTTCTCTCTTTCAACCTTCTTATAGAAAACATCAAATTTTCTTAATGCTTAATCCTTATGAGATAAGAAAATTACCCAAGTGAAACGTGAAAAATCATCTATAATAGCAAAAGCATATTTTTTTTCCTCTTATTCTAGTGGTTTGAGTAGGCCCAAATAAACCCATATGAAGTAGTTGCAAAGATTTTGAGGTAGATACGATATCTTTATTTTTTAAAGAGTTTCTGGTTTGCTTACACATTTGACATGCGTCACAGATATGAGTTCTAGAGAAATTCAGTTTGGGAAGTCCAACAACTAACTCATATTTTGATAATTTTTCTATCAAATGCATGCTAGCATGATCAAGTTTCCTATGCCACAACCATGGATCATTAGACATAGAGGATAAGCAGATATGTCCATTGATCTTCTCAAACTATCAAGAATATAAACATTTCCATACCTTTTTTAGGAAGAACTATTTTACCTGATTCTTCTTCAATATCAAATCCTATTTTCTTAAAATTTACCTCATATTCTGAGTCGCAAAGTTGACTTATTCTCAACAGATTATTGTTGAGTCCATCAACCAGATAAACTTCAGTGATGTCACAATTGTTGTTATAGGGAATTATTCTAGTACCAACTATTTTGCCTTTTGAGTCATCCTCGAATTTAACACTTCCTCCATCAATTTGTGTGACTTCTTTGAATAGGTTTTTTGTCACTTGTCATATAACTAGAACACGCGCTGTCTAGATACTATATTCCTTTGCAGCTTATCCTGTGGTGTTCCTACAAAACAAGGTGATTACTTTCTTTTAGGTACCCAAACTTGCCTGGGTCCTGGAGGGTTAGTATTGCTATATTCAAAGTAGTTTTTTGGTTTTCAAACCCATCCTGAAATGTTTTCTTTACGGATGCGACAAAAGGAATACGTATGACCACTCTTTTTATAGTAATGGCACGTAACTTCTGACCGGCCTTTAGGTCTCTCATTAGTGTTAATACTAGTCGACTTGGTTCTAGATGGTCTTCTTCTAGTTGACTTGTAAGTTGTCTGGTTTGACTTAACAAAAAAATTATTGGTGAACTTGCGCATGCCATTGAGTTACATTTAGAATTCCTCAAACTCTTCTTGACGTACTTCTTTTTCAATTTCACATGCTTCATGTTTGAGTTTCTATTATTTAACTTCTTTAGTGAGTCTCTTAATCTCATTCATCATTTTTTGAGACTCTTTTAAAGTTAAATCAAGAATATCCTGCAATTCATTGCATCTTTCACAGCTATAAGATCTTACCTCACTAGTTTCACCTTGGGCCATGAAACAGTTTTCATTTTCTTCATCTGAATTGTCCTCATCTATCCAGCTTCCTAAGGATTTGTTCATTTCACTTTCTAAAATTGTCGTGAAGCAGAGATTTGCTATTTTTTCATGATCTGAGACGTCTTCATCACTCCAGCTTCCGAAGGATATGTTCTTGTTGAAACCTCTATAGATCTTTCTTTTTAGTTCTGGGCACTCTGCTTGAATGTGCAGAAATCTTCCACATTCCTAACACTTTCCACCATTCATATTCTGTTCATTGTATTGCCTGGATCATCTTGGTGGAATTTTTCCTTTCTTTTTATTCTGAAATCTTCTCATTAGTCCATCTATGTTTCTTGACAGCATAGCGATCTCTTCTTGTAAAGCTTCAGGATCATCGTCAATTTCATTTTTTGCTGTTTCAATTGAGGCCTTGAACGCGACTATTTTCTTTTTTTCTTCTTGATTAGCCTGATTTAGATGCGTCCTTTCGAAAGCTATGAGTTCTCGTCTTAGCTCATCATAGGATAGTTTATTTAGATCTTGAGATTTCAATGCGACTACTTTGGTCTGCCAGGTTGTTGGCAAACTTCTTAGAATTGTTCTAACTTGATCACCGCTGGTATAGGGATTGCCAAACACCTTTAGATCGCTAATTATTTGGCTAAATCTGGCAAACATATTTTCAATGAATTCTTCGTATTTCATTGATAAGAGTTTGTAATCGTGAATTAGCATGTTGATATGTGTTTCCTTTACCTTATTAGTTCCTTCATATGTGACATCAAGCTTGTCCCACATTTCTTTGGTTGTGTCACAACTTGAGATTTTCTCGTACTCTTCACCACTTATAACATTATGAAGCAAATTTCTTTCTATGTTGTTAGGTTGTACCACTTTCAATTGCTCTCTTGTGTATGAATATATATCTTTAGGGTCAGCAAGGGATGGAGTGGCAGCAAGTAAGGGATAATTTCCCTTTTTATGACTCTCCAAACTTTCACAGCATAAGCCTTGGTAAGAATCTCCATTCTCACTTTCCAATGGGAGAAATGTTGTCCATTGAAATATGATGGTCTAACTTGCGAAGTTCCTTCCTGAAAGAGAGCTCCTATGATGACTTGATTTGGCATGATCTTTTCTTACAAGTTGTTAAGCTAAAGAAAGATGTGAGTCTTGCTCTGATACCAATTGAAAGTATAAGAGGGGTGAATTGTACATTTTTAAACTTATCGACTTGTTAGTTGACTAGTTTAGCACATAGTCGACTGGATATAGTAAGTTAGCAGTTATAACATCAGAAACGAAATTGCAAAAAGTAAGTGCAGGATTTAAAGACACCGGAATTTTAATACTTGTTCGAATTTAATGTTAATCCTAGTTCAGTCCCATCAGGCTGCAAGGGAGTTCTCTTCAGTAAATGTGCTTCTCCGAGTATAGTGGAAATGAATTGATAATACAGTTCCTCTAACACTCATTTTCCTCTTTTTGATAAAATGCCTCACCTGTGTTATACTCTCTTTTTTTCTCTTACTTGGTACATAGCAGATCTTGGAGAACTACAATGTTTGTTTATAGTAGAATAAAGAGAGGGTTTTTGGTATGATCAAAGTATATGTGACTAGGGTCTAAGGCTGGGTATAAATACTTTGATGACGATCAAGGCTTGACAACCCAAGAGATTTGATCCTTGGAAAGAGATTGATTCTTTCGAAGAATAATATAGCTAGCCGTTGTTTTTCCTTGATTTTCTTCCTTCAGCAGATGTATGGAATGAAGACTTGATCCTTGATTGTTAGTTCTTCAAAAATTAGTCTCGTACAAATCTCAACAGATTCTCTTCCATTTTCCAGAATGTTGCCCTTGATTCATGCCTTAAGTTTAGGCTTGTTTGACTCTCTCCATCGTAGCTGGTCAATAATTTTGCTGATTGATTGGCTAATAGGATTCTTTCTAGACTTGTGAGTCCTTTCCGTAGGCGTCCAAATTTGTTCATTGTATTGTAATATTTGCTAATTGATTTCTTTCCTTATTCATTATGATTCACTCAAGCAGTCTTGTAGTATCTTCTTGACTCCTTGTAATTTATTTCCTATATATGTATATTATTTGCATCATTAAAACTGGATCTAACATCATTCCCGTTGCCAGACATCGACCGCCTGATCAATGCCACGGTCGCACACGAGATCCTCACCTTTCTCGACACTTATTCGGGGTATAATCAAATCTAGATGAACTCCGAGGATAGGGAAAAGACTGCATTCATCACGAAGTACGGTATGTACTGCAACCATGTGATGCCCTTCGAGCTAAAAATGAGGGAGCCACGTACCAATGCCTAGTTAATAAGATGTTCGAACATCAAATAGGCAAATCTATGGAAGTTCATATTGATGATATGCTAGTTAAATCCCAAAACACGGAGGACCATTTGGCTCATTTGCAAGGAACATTCAACATCCTCATAAGCTACAACATGAAACTCAATCCCAAGAAATGTATGTTCAGAGTGGGTTCGGGAAAATTCTTAGGCTTCATGCTGTCAAATAGGAACATTGAAATCAAACCTAAAAAATCAAAGTCGTCGAATAAATCATGGTGGTAAACAATGTGAAGGTTGTGCAACAGCTGACCGGGTGGATAGCAGCCTTGGACCGATTCATATTGATGTCATCAGACAGAAGTCATCACTTCTTATCCTTGCTTAAAAAGAAAAATAGCTTTGAATGGACTCTAAAATGACAAAGCGCCCTAGAGGAGTTCAAGCGATATCTGACAAGCACACATTTACTCCACACCCCAAAGGAGGGTGAAATGCTATATTTGAAACTAGCCGTATCGGAGGTAGCGGTAAGCAGTGTGCTAGTTTGAGAAGAACATAGTATGTAATTACCTATTTATTATGTAAGTCAGACCCTGGGAGATGCCGAAACCATGTATCCACACCTAGAAACATTAGTTCTTGCATTGATAAGTGCATCTCAAAATTAAAGTATGCCATTGTATTTGTATTTTAACAACATATCCTCTTTGAAACATATTGCCTAAGCTCGAGTTATCTAGCCGATAGCCAAATTGGTAATCAAACTCGAGGGGTACAATATCGAGTATCATCCCTGAATGGCTATCAAGTCCCTAATTTTGGTGGATTTTTTTGCTAACTTTATGCCCGCCCTCATGCCCGAGGTAGAGAAGGAACTTCTGCTAAAACGGGCATATATTCAAGGGTATGGACCCTATTCACTGACGGTTCCTCGGACGTGAAAGGGTCCATGATTGGCATAGTTCTGAAGCCACCTATAGGCAGCATGGTTAGGAAATCAAAAAAACTGCAAGGTTTAATAACAATGAAGCCGAGTATGAGGCTATGATTGCAGGTTTGGAATAGGCCAAAGGCCTAAGAGCGGATGTAATCGAAGGAAATGTGATTCCTTTCTGGTGGTAAATCAGGTAAATGGGATCTTTGAGCTTAGGGAAGATAGGATGCAAAGATACTTAGACAAAATTCAAGTCACACCGCACCACTTCAAAGAATGGGCTCTGGTCCATGTACCTCGGGAGCAGAATAGTAAGGCTGATTCCCCCGCAAACCTGGGATCATCAGCCAACAAAGATGACATACTCCCTGGGGTTGTTGTTCAACAATCCAAATTAGTGTTCGAAAAAGGCCATCCCAAGATCAACTCCACTAGCCTGACATGGGTTTGGAGAAATAAATATATCGACTATTTGAAAAGTGGGAAGCTACTCGTAGACCCAAAAGAGTCGAGGACCCTGCGAACCAAAGAAACACAGTTCTTGCTCGACGAAAATAGAACTCTATATAGAAGAACTTTTGATGGGCCCCTAGTAGTATGCATGGGACAAGGGGACACAGATTATATGCTCCGAGAAATCCACCAAGGCACCTGTGGAAATCATTCTGGTGCTGATTTTTTAGTAGGAAAGGTGATCAGAGCATGCTTCTATTGGGACATCATGGATAAGGACACCAAATAATTTGTCCGAAAATGCGATTAATGCTAGAGATTTGCACCAATGATTCACCAACCCGATGAATAGTTGCACTCAGTCTTGTCACCATGGCCATTCATGAAGTGGGGATGGATATTGTCGAACCCCTACCAATAGCACCAGGTAAATATACATTTATCTTATTTATGACTGAGTACTTCTCAAAATGGGTAGAAGCACAGGCCTTTGAGAAGATACAGGAAAAAGAAGTCATTAACTTCATATAGGATCATATCATGTGTAGATTCGGGATTCCCTCCCAGATAGCATGTGATAACGGGAAGCAGTTCATCGGGAGCAAAGTAACAAATTTCCTCGAGGATCATCAAAAGGATCCTGTAAACACCCTACCACCCATGTGCAAATGGCCTAGCCAAGTCCACAAACAAGACCATCATTCAAAACTTGAAAAAGAAGTTAGAAAATACGAAAGGAAAATTGAGATAAATGTTGCCCGAAGTGCAATAGGCAAATCAAACAACCCTAAAATCGAGCATAGAAAGACGCATATTTCTCTGGTATACGGATACAAGGCTTTAATACAGATCAAGGTCGGAGAGCCAAGCGCCAAATTTGATATGCCAATGGGAGCTCAAACAACGAGGCTATGACTGCAGCCCTCAAACTATTAGATGAAAAGTGAGAATCTTCACTTGTCCGAATAACTACCCAAAAACAAAGAATCAAAAGGTACTATAATAGGAGAACCAATCTTCGACATTTCGGAGTCAGGGACTTATTCCTTAGGGAAGTCACCCTAAATTCGAAACCCTAATGAAGGGAAATGAGTACCAGGCTGGGAAAGACCATACCACATCCTGAAAGTTATCGGTAAAAGGTCATATAAGCTCACTACCATGGAAGGCGAACAACTTCTAAACAATTAGAACATATCAATGCTCAAACGCTAATACTGCTGAGGTGTACGATAGAACACACCAAAACATCCCACGACTACAAAATCGATCCCTTCAACATCGAATGAGCCAAAAAGATAAACAAACAACGAAGTAGCAGTCGCAAGCCACACTCTCGGCTGCACCTGAGTGAATGAACAAAGGAACGTACCTCATCCTCGGAGCAAGAAGTTGAAGAATATTAAGGCTCAAAGAACCATAACTTCTAAGGTATAACGGTCTCCCTTTTTTATTTACGCCTTACACTAACCTATATACAGATGTCCGATTAGAAAAACTGAAGCACCTTTCGGCTTGGAGACCTTAGATTTTAAAGCATGTGTTGCATTCTTTTCCTTTGATCAGATTTTCATCCCAATAAGGGTTTTGCCAATGAGATATTTACTGAGGCAACATCTATGTGCTACCTAAGAAGAACTCAACAAGTATTCAAGGTTTCTCTTCAATCAACCTCGAATACTGGGGGCATCCCCCTTCTCGATCATCTTCCTGAAGAAATCAAGACAAGCTAAAAATGTCTCGATAGGAAAATGATGTATCGGCCCAGACGATTAAATGAACCATGTACGAATAGAATAATCGAAGCCTCCGCAATGAAAACATGTATACTTGTACAAGTGATCAAAGAAGTATCTTTTTCGCACTTTAAGAAAGTTTGCCATTTCTAAGAGCAACGGCCCCAGGGCAAGAAATTTCCCAAAAACTCGGGAACTAACATAAAAAACTTGGACACGTAAGACCTTTGGGCCATAAAGTTTGAGCTCAACATCAAGCTAACAAAGAATGGCTCTAGATTCAAAAATGTTCGATGTCTCGGTGACTCTCACCCTAGTTATCAAAAACTCAAGACCGTAAGACCCCGAGCAGGCAACCTCGAGCTCTTTAGACCTCCATGAGGCATTATCAATAATGTAAGACCTCCATGCGGCATTATTAAAAATGTAAGCCCTCCATGAGGCATCTTCAACGCTATAAGACTCTCGGAACATGCCTGAATCTGTAAGACCTCAAGCCAGGAATGAGTTATACTTGTGCCAAGTAACCTATCTGTAAGAACTCAAGTAAGACATGTTCAAATTTATAAGACCGAACAAAAGTCATAAATCCTAATCTTAAAGTCAAGACTATATATTCGAACTTGTAAGACCTCTAAAAGGGCATATCCTCGATGTAAATGCCGAGGCTACTTCACTCGGGGACTAAACGGCTACGGCCAAATATAATGACTAGGTCACAAGGTTGTACCAGCCAAACTAATATGACTCGAGGATGCCCGACCGCCGCCATAAAATCACACGCCTTCAATTACTTTGAAATACTTTGAAAAGAACAGGTTAATCAGGCTACCCTTGACATAATCAAAAGAGCTTTGATCATATCAGCTCCAAACAATGAAAAGTCTTTGAAACCATTTCGACATTGAGAGAAACCTCTCGAGGTGCTCATTTTTCGTCAAATAATGACTCAAAATCAAGGTTCTTATCGAACCATCAAAAAATCAAACAAACAGAAAAGCTTCAAAAAAAGTCTTCAACGAGGGAAAAATAAAACCTATGTTAAAGGTCGTATCGACCTAACATGAAAGAGCCACTGTCACCGGATTAAATTAAAGGTGGTATCGACCTAATGTGTAAGAGCCATTATCGCTAGCTTAAATAAAAGGTTATACTGACCCAACGCGTGAGACTATCGGCAGCTTAAATTAGAGGCCGCACCGACCCAATACATAAGAGATTAAGGGCCAAATCAAACAGCCTTAGGGCCGACTTCTAGACCTAAGGGTCGATGAACTCAAGTCAAAAATCAACCCGGGGACTAAGACCAAAATGGTTAAATTTTGACCATTGCAAATTTCTCAGCAATAGAGAAAACCTAAGGGTTTAACCCAAGGTCCAAAATATTGAACCAATTGCCAACAAGCATCGCAGTTTATTCCTAAAAAGCAAAGAAAAATGAGAAATTATTGCAAAACAAAACGATTTTTACATATATATTGAAATTTCACAAGGGTGCACTACAAGGCCTATGCTTAAATCCCTTATAGGGGAGAAAGCAAGCAAAACCCTAATCTACCACCGGTGCCTTCGATGGCTCTCTCGGAGGTTGTTGTTGATACCCAATTTTTTCTATGTACTTTTATACTCAAAATACTTTCAAAATAGCAGGTGTATACAAATATAATCATTCCCAAGTGTTTTGATTTTATTCCCTAATTTACAAGATTTGTAAAATCAACTTATTATCTATTTATAGCAGTACAAAATCTAATAATTGCTCCCAGTATTATCATTTTAGGAATAATTTATTATATTCTCATATTTACACTAAAATATAATTAAGGTGATTTTTTCATATTTTTATAAATTTATTTGGCATTTTTAAAGCTAAATTGCATATAATTGCAATTATAGCCTATTTTATAGTTAAAGCATTTTACAATTATAAATTAATTCCAAGTATTTTTAGATTAATTATTATATATTATTAATTGTTTCAGTATTTTTAATTTGTTTTTAAAATTATATTAATTATTTTATAAAAATTATAAAAAGGTTATTTAAGGCATAGCCATTTCCAATTGTAGCCTCAATTGACCCCAATTCCACCCTAATATTAAACGATCCAATTTTGATTTTGACCCGACCCCTTAGCCCTATTTCTTAAACCCGTCTAATTCTCTTTAAATCCTGGTCTTTGATTGTTTTGATCAACGGCCGTAACACGTTCTTTCCTTGTTAATCCCCTAACCCCTCTAACCCTAACTCATTTGCACAAAGACACCGCCTCTAAACTCCCTTCATCTCCCAAAAACCTCTCTAGCCCTCTAAAACCCTAACCCTATTCCACAAATCTTCGTCTCACTTCCACCAAAATCCATGGCACCCCTGGCCATGGATGGCATGTGCTCCCTCTCTCTCACCATCAGCTTGAGTTGTTCGAAGTTTGGAGGCCTAACTTCCACGGTTTCCTTTAGATCAGTCTCAGATCTGCAAGATCTATGGCTCTACAGCCATTTTCCAGCATGTTCAAGGCAATATGAGTCTCTTCGACTCGGTATCCGACTTTCCTCAAAATCTTCTCATTCTAGGGTCTTCTCTACCATTTTTAAGTCTTCTAAGGTTCTATACTCGTTCATTTCATTTAGATATATGACATGTTTGGTCCTTACTTGACGTTTTAAGGGTTTTCCCCAAATTTTCTTTCTCAAAGCCATTCAAATCCGATTTTTAGGGTTTCTGGAAAAAGCTTCTTTAATTGTTTTCTGACTCTCTTGCTATCTCTTATGTGTGTTTATACTCTCTTCTTTATTTCTTATTACGCTCAAGTTTTTTTTCTTATATCAATTTTGCAAGATCTTTTTGATGTTCCTTGTTCACATATTAACTAGGTTGTTTGTCTTTTACCTTTTGCTATGTGTTCGTGCTCTTTGATTTTGTTTCACTTTAATGAGTTTTGTTGGTATTCCTGCGAAGTACTGCTCTTACCTGCTTTGTTTAAACTTCTAAAATCTGCTTTGAATTCCAAGGTTTTCTCAAGAATGCCTTTGAATCAATGTTTTTCTATCACATATGTTTGCCTCTCTCAATGATTTCTCACCTCTGATTCTACTCGAAACCCTAAATTTAGGGGTTTCTCGTTGGGAAGATGGCACTAGGGTGTCACTTTGGAACCGTAGGCTTCCAGACTCACGGTGAGCCTATAATCGAAATCAAGTCTAGTTGTCTTAATTGATACTAGTTGATTGGTTTCCATGTTTGTACACCCTTTGCCTGCATTGCTTGTTTTCAAGAACTATATAAGGACCTAGTCCTCCCTCTTTATCACATCATCAGAAAGACACAAAACTACACTCACACATTGAAACACATTTATCACAATATTGTTTTATAATCCTGCTTAGTTTGAGATCTTTTCAAAACTGATGTTCACAACTTGGCTCTTTCATGGCTACTTTTGCTTACTTATTTTCTCTGAAACTGGTATGTCCTTCATTTAAATCTTCTGCCTCACTCCCCCCCCCCCCACTCCCTCTATGTGTATACTTTACAATTTCATACTTCTTGTTTACTTTACTACTCATGTTCTACAATTTGTGCTAAATATTCCCTTATTTGCTTCTGTTTCTGTGATGAACCCCCAACCCATATTCCTTTCTATGTGCTGAGTTAAGCTTCTGGTCTGACAATATTCTAATTACCAGACCATGGCTTAATCCATAATAGATCCTAACTTTCAATGCTTGACTAACAGGCTGGTTAAGAGTGTACCAGCATCCTAATTGCTGGGCATGACCACCAGCCTTCCATGTCCCTCTTTTATTCCCTTCCCCTTGTGCACTTACACTTATTCTTAGACTCTTAAGTTCTGCCCCTCTCTTATGAGCCTTGCTTTAGGACCTTGAGTTCCCTCTGAACTTGGACATCTGAGGGCTAGGATCCACACTGCACTGTGTTCCTGATTAAACAATGTGCTTGGGGTGCAAGCACTGCCCTGAGTCCCTTCGAGGCTCTTGGGAACTCTAATACACCCCAAATGGGAAAGTTATGTCTAAATCTGATCCTGGAAGTTGGTTTATCTCATATTATTGGACTTTGAGTCGGAATTAGACTGATTAGATGTAGCTGGAATGTTCTGATGTAATTTTCACTTTCTCCCTCTTTTTGATTCATTCAAGTTACAATAATTTGTAAAACTATGGGGTATACAGTAAAAATGGGGAAAAGTTTACTTATTGTATGCACAAGGGTAAATATCATGCTCACTAGGTATTACTTTCTGCAAATCATGTCAAATTCGGTATTTTCCAATACTTTTCATATAGAGATCCTGCCTTAGATCCTGCATTTTTCATAAAAACCCTATTTTAGATTTTGCATATATTTAATGTAGAAAACCTACCTATAGGACCTTTACAACTCTGCATTTTTTGCATTTAGAAAATCTGCCTATAGGACCTTTTATAATTCTGCATTTCAGCATCTAGAAAGCATGCCTATAGGTCTTTTGGTACTTCTGCATGTACACGCCACTAGGCAAACAACTTTAGGCTTAATAATAACCAATTAATTTAGAGATCATATCTATAAGATTATTACAACTGCTAAAATCATTGACACTTAGAAATCATGCCTATAGAATCATATTAACTAAATTAGCCTCGTTTTGAATCTAAAACCAGTCTTAAAGCGTGCAGATACCTTTTATAGAATCAGTAAACTTTTTCTTAAAATCAGTATATTTCTCATTGTTAGATATCCTGCCTATAAGTTTCACCTAGGCAAGCCAATAAGTAATTGATTAACTATATCAGTTTTATAACTACATCTAGTCAGGGCTAATTCAGACTCCTCATCTGGAAAATATGTGATAAATCAGCATGTCCAACACTTTGCTTAATTAAAGACCTAATCAATAATTTCAAGTCATGCTAAATAATTTGCTAGTTTGAATGAGGAGGCCTACTTGAGCCCTAACTACTATTTGCTTCCTTATTAGATGTTATTTGTCATTGCGTGTCGCCTAGTTTACTATCCTTTTGGAACTCTGAAAAGCCCTAACTCCCTCCCCTATAGGATTAGTAGTCTCAATGCCTCCGAGACTGATAGGATTAGGGTGGGTAATAGCATGCAATAAGTAACGATGCTATTTCGTGCTTTAATACCTTAACAGGGTGGAAAGGATAGATATAGATATGATGACTGGTGTGCTAATATCACGTGTGACCCCTCTTCTAAGGATTTATTGCTGGATATTTCATTGATGTGATCCATATTAATAATAAACTAGGACCTCCCTCCCTTTATTTTCTTTCATCTATCTTTGTAGAATTATGCAAATCTTTTCACAAAATTTCTGCCCTCTTTACCATTCTCAAGATTTTGATTTACTTGCAATATTGTATGTGAACCCTTTCTATTTGAGCCCTTAATTTCCTACTTGATTACGTGAAATCACAATATGACATGGCCGGGAACCACACTAGTGGATCTTGAGAAGTGCCTAACACCTTCCCCTCGAGATAATTTCTAGCCCTTACCCAAACTCTTATTCTTCAAACTCAAACCCTTTATTGTGTCCTAATGCACTTAATCATTAGGTGGCGACTCTTCAACCCAAACCCGTTCCCAAAAGGGAACGCCTTGTCCTCCCAAATGTCATAAAGCCGAATTCCACGAGAAAAAGGGGGCACGACAGCATGGCGACTCTGTTGGAGATTTTTTTTTCTAGGCTTTTACCATTTCATGTTACTTGTAACTTTACTGCTTCTTTATTGCTTTTATTTTATGTCTTCATCCCTCTTATACTTCGAAACTGACTTGGCTTTATGTTTCTTTTTCTTTAATGCTTTCTTTTACTGCTTTCCTTCAATACTATTGTAATTATGAGCAGTTATTGTAATCATTACTTTATGAACGTGCAAATACATGACAACTTGTTTCATTCTTGTAATTGCATCCTCAACATCATATTCCACTCGTTCCAAACAAATACCATAGCGAGGCTAATAATGAGTGGTTGCGCCCTTCCGATGTTATCACCCCCTAAATTTGGCAAAGGTGTATTTGCGGCAAAACCAGTCGATCAGTGGTGCAGTCGTCGGTTCCGTGCCTTTCTCTCTTGAGTTGTCTGCTCAAGGGCACAAGTCTAATACCCCATGGAGACCTTACTCTGTTTAACCGTGCATGCATTATGGTCAAACCTAGCCGAGTCAGTTATGTTGTCCACATAATGACTCTTTAAGATAGCATTGTCCAAATTCCATTGGGTTTCCTTGGAACCCAAATGGAAATTACCACGTCTGTGCATTTATTTGGAGAACTAAATGCTGCTTATACTAATTATTGGTATTAAATAGTCGAGTCGGGTAGGGGTGAGGTCTTAACCCTTTTGTTTTGCAGAAAATGAATGATAAAGCTCTCGACTTCGGTATGGTAAACATACCCTCACTCTTGTTGACCTGCTGGAGGAACCTCCCATCAAGTAACCAAATCAATGAATGGAAAGAGAGAGTCACCGGGCTAGTGAGAAGCTGGAATATCTAAAATACAGTCTTATGTAATTGGAAGGGAAAGCGAGGAAGAGAGTCACCAACTGTTAAAATGTTGAGGGAAGCGAAAGAGAACACTTGACGAAGGCAATTTTACTAGAAAATATGCGCGCGCTGGAGGATCTAATCAACGAGAACATTCAACCTAAAGAAGATCCTTCCGGGACCAAGTAGTTAGGAGTCTTTTCTTTTGCTTTAAAAATATAATAAGGCCAATGGCCATTAATGACATTTTTACTTTCTATTATTTTAGTGTCGTTTTGGGATTTGTCTTATTTTTATCAATAAAATGAGGCGTTCAGCATTATAAGTTCTCCAAACTATTTGTCGCTAGGCCTACCTCGGGAACAACGAGGCACCAAATTAGGACACGATTTATATTCTTGCACTATGTGTTTAAATATCACAATGCCTTTCCTCCTCATAATCCGCACTAACTTGTTACCTTATTTTGTTTTTATTTTTGATTTATTCCCCTTCCCAAAAGGTTAGTTCGTGCACTCTAACATCAACATCTTACTCTACAAGATCCAAGGGCCCTCCACCTCCTCCTCCTCCGAGTCCTATCAGAAACAAGAACAAGGAAAAATGGAAGACTTGAGCAACATTAGAAAGGAGAACTCAGTTGAACGGGTAGAAGCTACTCAGGGTATTCAGGTTTCCAAGGAAAGTGTCGCGCAGCTTGAGCAGAAGTTGTTGAATATTCAGGAAGAACTAGACCAGGTTCGGAACTTGGCGAACTTGTCATTTTCCCTCACTACCCTGATGTCAACTTTGCCAACATTCAAAACCCTACACCTCCACAAAACATCCCGAAACCACAAAACCAACCTGCTCCCCATCACCACTACAACACATGCCACACTTCAAACAACACCCCCACTACTCATTCCTGAACTACTAAACTCCAGAAATAATCATCCCCACAACACTCCATCTATGTGTAAACGGTACCATACTATACTCAACCTATTTCAAGAACACCAGAGTCTGATGAAAAAGACTCTATTATCAAGAACCTGGCCGCAGAACTCAAGAAGCTGACTAGCCGAATCTAGGGTGTTGAAGGAAACAAAGGTATCGAGGGACTGAATTATGAGGACCTTTGCATTAAGCCAGATGTTGAACTTCCTGAGGGATACAAACCTCCCAAGTGTGAAAGTTTTTATGGCACAGGAGACCCCATAGTCCATTTGAGGACATACTGCGACAAATTGGTCGAGGTAGGAAAGGACGAAAAGATTCGCATGAAACTCTGTATGAGGAGTCTGAAAGGGGATGCTCTATCTTGGTACATTAGCTAAAACCCCAAGAAGTGGATGAATTGGGTGAGTACGGTGTCCGATTTCATGGACACGTTCAGATTCAACCAAAGAGCATGGCAGATGTATTCTACATCCAGAACTTAAAGAAGAAACCTACAGAGACGTTCCGCGAGTATGCTACTCGTTAGAGATCAGAAACTTCTAAGGTCAGACCGGCTTTGGATGAAGAACAAATAAATAGTTTATCGTCTGGGCTCAATACCCACAATATTATGAGAGGTTGATGCTGACTGAGGGTTAGAAATTTTCCAACATCATCAAGCTAGGCGAGAGGATCGAAGAAGGTATTAAAAGCGGTATGGTCACTAACTTCGAAGCATTGCAGGATACCAACAAGGCTCTACAGTCTGGTAGTATGTCTAAGAAAAGAGATGTGAGTGCCGTGATGGTTGCACAAAAAACTAAATCCCCAATCACACATCAAACCTACCATTTACCCCCACTCACATATCAACCTATCCCAAACTACCAAGCACCATCGCCCTCTTACCAAACTCCATCGCCTATTTATCAATCACTCCACCTCCCATATATCAGCCCATTTCACCCAAGTACGCTCAACTCGCACCTGTTAGACATAACATCGTTCCACTCGAAGTCCATCCCTTAGGATTACACGGCCGAGCCAAAAAGGAAAGGGAAAACCAAAATTGGAGAAACAATTGCAACACAAGGTATGACCAGAACAGGTAGCGTCTATACTCTAGAACATTTAGCTGAGTCCAGTAAGCAAGCCTCTGGATGACCAACCATCACCGAAACTAGGCTTGATGATCTCTAGAGGAAGATACAAGCCAAAGAGTATTAAGTCATCGATCAGCTTATAAGACGCTGACCTAAATCTCCATCTTAGCTCTGTTACAAATCTCTGACGCACATAAGAATGCCTTAATGAAGGAATTAAGCAAGGCATATGTGCCCAGCAACATAGAGGAGAAATGGAAAACAAGGTAGGACAAGTATTTGAGAGTCATAATATCATTTTCCACAGAGATGAGCTACCGCCGGAAGGGTTAAGACACAACAAAGCATCGCACATCATTGTGCAATGCGAAGATTACTTCAACACTAGAATTCTGATTGATGGAGGGTCCAGCCTCAATATTTGTCCATCTGTGACTCTAAGAATGTTGGGAAAGAGGCTGCACGAGATCAAGGATGGAACCATCAATGTCAAAGCTTTTGATGGATCCCAAAGGTCTATCATTGGGGAAATTAGTTTGTGTCTACAAATGGACCCACTTAGTTTTACGTTGATTCAAGTAATAGATGTCCCAACATCTTACAACGTGCTATTGGGACGACCCTGGATTCACGTCGCTGGAGTTGTAGCATCAACCCTACACCGGGCAGTGAAGTTTGAGTGGAATCACCAAGAGGTGATTATTCATGGCGACGATAGTAATCCCATATACATTCGCCAAACCATTCCAGCAATCGGAGGAAGAAGGAAGATAGGCGGGGAAACCTACCATCATATCAAGCGAGTCAATGCAGTAGGCAAGGATAAATTGTGGGATAACAAGATTGAAAGTATATTGAATTGGTGTGGATACGAACCTGGCAAGGGGCTTGGCAAGAATCTCCAAGGAATGGCTAAACCCATCAAATTGAAGAAGCACAGTACCACTTTTGGTTTGGGATATGAGTACACCTGGAAAGAGTTTAGTGAATGGTCACCACCATGGTGTGGTCCTTACTACCCATTGGAGCATCAGATACCTCGTCTGGAGCAGACTTTTTAGCCAGCCGATGTCGTGTGTGGGTTAGAGGAAGAGGAAGCATTGGCGGCGATGAGGAATCTATTCTTGGAAGAGGACAATATGGATTCTTGTGTCACATTCGAGGAGGAAGGATAGGAAGGCCCTCCAATAAAAGTTGTAAGCCAAGGATCACGCCTCGATAATTTGTCCATCAGAACCACCAGAGCCCGGAGAGTTTCGGGGTAGCAAGGCTGAACAAAGCACCATACATTACCTTTTACTTCTTGCTAGTTGATTTTCTTTCCACATCTTCTTTAATTCCGAAAAAAAGAATTCCTATGTTCAAAACAATTATGATTATCAAAGCATTCCAGTTTCTTATAAATCTCGATCTTACTAGTTTTCTATCGATTACTTTATTTACACAACATTACCACTACCTATCCTGATGAACCGACGATTGTGACTTGCAACAAGACAACGTAAAAAATGGATATATATTCAGAAGAAGATGATATATTGGAAGAGATTGTTAAAGAAGTTGAGGACTTTGAGAATAGACCTAAGTATGATTTGGACGAAACTGAGATTGTCAACTTGGGGATACAGAGAATATCAAGGAAACACACATCAGTGTTCATTTGTCACCGACAGAAAAGGAAGAGTACACGAAATTTCTAAAGGAATATGAGGACATATTTGCCTGGCCGTATGATGATATGACTGGCCTCAATATATCTATTGTAGCTCACAAACTGCAAATAGATCCAACATGCCCGCCGTTAAAACAGAAGTTCAGAAATGTCAAACCTGACATGAGTTTGAAAATCAACGAAGAAGTCACCAAGTAAGTCAAAGCCAAGGTTCTATGGGTAGTAGAGTATCCAACATGGTTAGCCAATATTATTCCAGTGCCGAAGAAAGACGAGAAGGTTAGAGTGTGAGTCGACTACCGGGATCTCAACCGGGCAAGTCCCAAAGACGACTTCCCCTTACAAAACATACACATTTTAATTGACAACTACGCCAAGCATGAGTTGCAGTTGTTTATTGATTATTTTGCTGGGTATCATCATATATGGATGGATGAGGAAACGCGGGGAAGACGGCTTTCATTATGCCATGGAGGGCGTATTGTTACAAGATAATGCCGTTTGGGTTAAAGAATGTTGGGGCCACCTACATGAGGGACATAACTACTATTTTCCATGACATGATACACAAAGAGTTTGAGGTGTACGTAGACGATGTCATCATCAAATCCAAGAAAGCCACTGACCACATGGAAGATCTAGAAATTCTTCAACAAACTGAGAAGGTACAATTTGAAACTAAATCCTGAGAAGTGTGCGTTCGGGGTCCCTACTGGAAAGTTATTTGGGTTCATCGTAAGTCGCCGAGGAATAGAACTGGATCCATCAAAGGTTAAGGCCATTCAAGAATTGCCACCGCCAAATAACAAGAAAGAGGCTATGAGTTTCTTGAGGAGACTCAATTACATCAGCCGGTTCATAGCTCAATCCACTGTCATTAGTGAGCCAATCTTTAAGATGTTGAAGAAAGATGCCGCTGCTAAATGGACTGATTATTTTCAAAAATCCTTTGATAGAATCAAATAATACTTATCAACGTCTCCAGTTCTTGTTCCACCCAAACCGGGTAGACTGCCATTGCTCTACCTTGCTGTATTGGATGGAGCATTCGGTTGTTGATAGGGCAACATGACGAAGAGAAAGACGCAAGCTATCTATTGCCTCGGCAAGAAGTTCACCCCGTATGATGACCGGTATTCTCTATTAGAGCGCACATGTTCTGCTCTAACTTGGGTAGCTCAGAATTTGAGGCATTATTTCTATGCCTATAGCACTTATCTCATATCGATAATGGATCCGCTGAAGTATATCTTCAAGAAACCCATGCCCATGGGCAAGCTAGCCAAGTGGCAAATCCTGCTGAGTGCATTCGACATTGTTTATGTGACTCAAAAGGCAATTAAGGGACAAGCATTGGCAGATCATCTTGCCGAAAAGCCCGTGGACCGAGAATATGAGCCACTAAAGATGTATTTTCCTGAAAAAGAGGTATCTTTCGTAGGAGAAGATATCGTAGAATCCTATGATGGCTGGAGAATGTTTTTTGACGGAGCAGCAAACTTCAAAGGAGTTGGCATAGGAGCAATTCAAGTATCAGAAATAGGTCAGCATTATCCAGTGTTTACCAAGCTCATATTCCCATGACCAACAACATGGTCGAATAAGAAGCCTACATCGTAGGGCTTAAGTTTGCCATTGATATGAACATTCAGGAGTTGCTAGTTATCGAGTATTTAGACTTGCTCGTACATCAGGTCTGAGAAGAATGGGAAACCAAGAACTCCAAGATACTCTCATACTTACATCACGTACAGGAGTTGAGGAAGAGATTCACAAAGACGGAGTTTCAGCATATCCCCAGAATACAGAATGAGTTTGCCAATGCATTGGCTACCCTATCATCAGCACCCAGATAAGAACTTCATAGATCCTATTCCAGTAAAGATTCATGACCAACTAGCTTATTGCACTCACGTCGAGCAAGAAGCAGAAGGAAAACCATGGTTCTATGACATCAAGGAGTATCTGACAATAGGAGAATATCCAAAACTTACAAATGCTACTCAGAAGCGCACACTTCAGAGGTTATGTAATAACTTCTTTCATGGTAGAGGAATATTATATAGGAGGACCCCCGATTTAGGATTACTAAGGTTTGTCGGAGCAAAGGAAGCATCCAGGTTATTATAAGAATTTTATGTAAGGACCTGCGGTCCACATATATGAATGGTTTTGTCTTAGCCAAGAAAATACTCCGGGCAGGTTATTTTTGGATGACTCTGGAAACAAACTGCATACAGTATTTCCGAAAGTGCCATCGCTGTCAGATACATGCAGACATGATAAAGGTGCCTTCTAACAAGCTTACCGAAACAAGCTCACCATGGTCGTTCGCCCCCAGGGAAATGGATGTTATTGGACCAATCAAACCTGTCACATCAAACGGGCACAGGTTCATCCTAGTAAATTAATTATTTCACCAAATGGGCTGAAGAAGCATCATATAAGGTAGTGACTTAGGAAGTCGTGGCAGACTTTGTCCGTGACCATATCATTTTTCAGTTCAGAATTCCGGAGTCAATCATTACTGATAATGTTTCCAATCTCAACAGTAACCTGATGAAAGCAATGTGTGAAACATTCAAGATTAAACACAAGAATTCTACAGCCTACAGACGCAACTCTATATATGTTGGTTTATTGTATAAAGGCAGTCATTCACGCTGAGATGGAGAATCCCTCCTTGAGGATCATACAGGAAGCAGAACTGGACGACGCAGAATGGAGTAAAAAGTCACTACGAGCAACCAGCTCTAATAGATGGGAAGCGAATGAATGCAGTTTGCCATGGTCAATTGTACCAGAACAGAATGTCCAAAGCCTTCAACAAAAGAGTCAAGTCGAGAATGTTTACACCGGGGCAACTGGTGTTGAAGAAAATATTCCAGCATCAAAATGAAGCCAAAGGGAAATTCTCTCCCAACTGGAAAGGTCCGTACATGGTTCAACAGGTTCTAACCGGAGGAGTCCTCACACTTGTACAAATGGACGGAGAAGTTTGGCCGAAGCCGATCAATTCAAATACAGTCAAAAGATACTATGTGTAACCACTTATAATTCCCTTTATGATGTATTCTAAACTACGCCTGACTTGATTCCCGCTTAAGAGGGGATACGTAGGCAGCTCTATGAGTTCAGTCACAATTTAATAAAAGTTTCATCCCCCCCCCCCCTCCATTGGAAACTAGCCTAGAATTTTGAGGAGGACAATCAAAATTTCGAAGTTGATTTTCAATCGTTCATCGCATGAAGCCATCAAAAGTAGCAACCTAGTAAACTGGGGCAGAATTTTGAGGAGGACCCTCAAAATTCCGAAGAGAGAGGTTACAATGTCTTGAACCGCGTCGCAGTCGTCGGTTCATCCAAAAAGAAATTATTTGTTTTCAATTATGTATTTACATTATATTTTACTAAATCATGCATGGCTATTATATAAATTGCTTTATTTAGCGACGCTACCCCAATGAAAACAAGGGTCGAGCAAGACAAGTGAAGTCCATGGGAAGACGAACTAACCTTCCCCCTTTTTATAAAACTCACAATTGTTCTTTGGAAGCAAGCACCCAAGACATAAAGACATCAGATACGATTACACAATCATACTTTTTTAGGATTACAACTCTCAGAATCATCACCTAATTACAATTTCTATCCATACGTGACATCTACAGCAGCCACAATACACCAATCATCTATTAGCTATCATATATTAGCTAAGAGATTCCACTACTATTCGCCTTTACTTACTGCATTGCATAAGGCTACCTTTACGCCTTCTGAGACTAAGCAATGTCTCCATATGTATTTTTATTCATTGCATAAGGCTACCATTCTGCCTTCTGAGACTAAGCACTATCTTCGTCTGCATTTTTCTACATAACATAAGGCTACCTTTCTGCCTTCCGAGACTAAGCATTGTCTCCATCTGCATTTCTCTGCATAAGGCTACCTTTCTACCTTCCGAGACTAAGCATTGTCTCCATCCTGCATTTCTCTGCATTGCATAAGGCTACTATTCTACCTTTCGAGGTCAAGTTCTACCTACATTTCCTATATTGCATAAGGCTACCTTTCTGCCTTCCGAGACTAAGCATTGTCTCCATCTTACATGGCAGAAATATTGCCACTTTATCTCTCTTGCATGGCTGAAATAGCACCACTTTATTTCTTGCATGGCTGAAATAGTGCCACTTTATTTTTGCATGGCTGAGATATCGCCATCTTTCATTTACGGCTTGCATCGGCTGAAAGATCGCCACCTTCTGCATTTCATGGGCTGAAAGATTTCTGAATTTTCCAAAGGCGTCATTGTTCGGAGGCACCATTTCTATAGCCCGAGAATGCCATGCCATGGCCTGTCGACCCCATTTTTTATCTTTTGCATATCATTATTCAAAGGAACCATGGTTCGGAGGCATCATTCTCATAGCCCAAGAACATCATTTCATATCCTATGAATCATTTATTATACGCTTCATGGCCCAGGACGTCATGGTCTGAGGACGTCATCCTAACCATCCAATGACAGCATTCATGGTCCAACGGGTACTTGCATCACGTTTAAATTTATTCACAATATATGTTTGCATTACTCACTTGCAGGTACAACAGCTATCAACAGCCATCTCAGCAAGAGCGACCCCGCTCCAGTTCCCGCAGCCTATCTGACTTCAACCACCCTTCTCAACCTGAACAACGCGTCTGTTCCTTTTGAAAAACTCCATTGGCATATTCCGTCAACGAACCCTGAACTACATATGGCCTAAGTCCTATAAGACTAGGGATATGTAGGCAGCTCAGGAACCAGAGCTCGATCAATACTTTTCAAAGTGTTTCCTTCGGTCAAAATTGGCCATCATATCTTTACCCGATAACTCTTGCATTCATTCTCGGGTAAAGATGGGCAGCTGTTGATACTATTTTTGATACTCAAAATGCTTTCAAAATAGTATGTGTATGCATATATAAGCATGCCCAAGAGTTTTGATATTTTTCCCTAATTTTTAACATTTTTAAAATCAATTTATTGTCTATTTCTAGCAGTACAAAATCCAATAATTGCTCCACGGACTATCATTTTAGGAATAATTTACTTATATTCTCATTTTTACACCAAAATGTAATTAAGGTGATTTTTTCATATTTTATAAATTTATTTGGCATTATTAAAGCTAAATTACATATAATTGCAATTATAGCCTATTTTACCATTAATAGCATTTTACAATTAAAAAATCATTCCCGGTATTTTTAGATTAATTACTATATTATTAATTAGTTTAGTGTCTTTACCTTATTTTTAAAAATCAGTTTAATTATTTTATAAAAATTAAAAAGGGAGAAATTGGTTATTTAATACATAGCCATTTCCAATTGCAATTGTAGCCTCAATTGACCCCAATTCCACCACAATATTGAACGACCCAATTTTGATTTTGACCTGACCCCTTAGCCCTATTTCTTAAACCCGACCCCGAGGGTTCCTTAGATCGACCCGAGCCAGCACGAATAGGTGGCTACCACGGACATGCGGGAGGTTCCCAAGGCACGTGTCCAAAGATGACAATACTTGCAAGAGTAGCGCTAGTTTATACCAGACTAGTAAATAGTTGTATCATCTATGTTTCTTTGTAATAATTATACATGTACCATGCTGAGATTCCCCCTCCTATATAAAGGGGACCTTTGTTATTTTTTGTACGTATGATATTCAATACAAGAACACGAACATTCTCTGCTCTCTAACTTAAATATATTTTCTCTTGATTTTATTACTTGTATTTATACATTGCTTACATTTACTGTGTTTCATTGATTTTTCTTCATTTTATTACTCATCATTGATCATAAAGAGCCCCAATTCAAAGCTTTTAGAACCGTTAGACCTTTATCGGCAATCCATAACCTAACGCCTAGTTCGACCCCGAAGCCCCGTATGATCTAAGCTCGAGACCCCGATTCTCGGCCACTCGGTTTGCATAGCATCCTATCTACAAACACTTATCTTATTTTCTAGTCTCACACTTAGTATCTATTATCTAATAATATAAAAATAAATTAGGTATTTTTAGAACGACAAAATCTAATCTAATTGTAAACACCAATAATTTTAGTAGGCCCCATAACCTCTTGTCTTGTTTTCTTAAAATTAGTTGATGATAAAATAGTTCACCTTATTTGCATTTCTTTGCTAAAAAGAGCGTTGCTAAAATTACTTTCTTTTATTGATTTCGTATCTTTTTTGGGTTAAAAAAGGTGATGGTGGATTTGGTTGAGGTGGAAGGTGAGAAAATGACGTGGTAACAGCTAAGTGGAGAAACAGACGGTAAGTAGGGTCTATTTAGCCGCTTTTTAAGATTTTTTTTTAAACAGCTGACGACTTAGCTGGATGTGCTGTTGAGGATAAGTAGCAACAATAACACAACCTCGTTTTCTCTCAATTCCTGTTTTCCTTGCAATGGAGAAATTTGCTACTCTCAACGCTTCAAACTTGAGCTCTGCTTCTCTTTTACCAATTGCGTTTTCTTCTCCATGCCTCAAATCTGCAGTGTTGGCTCAACGCTCAAGGGTCCACGTCACAAGGGCTTCCATTGCTGTAGAGCAGCAAGCTCAAACTAAGGTTGCTGTCATCAGAGTTGGCACTAGAGGAAGGTACTGTCTATTCTTTACCCAATTTTACTTTCCAGAATGCCCAGCTGAGCTTAAAGTTATAGTCTTTCAAGTTTCAACTGAAAAAATTGAAAAAGCTTGAAGCTTTTACCAATCAACTATCAGTTAGTTCAATAGTGTCGGCACATTTAGCAATCAGAACTGAAAATGTGGGGAGCGGTTTTTCCAATGACCGCATTCGTGGATGGAAATCTGGATTTAGTTTCCTTCAACATAATCCTACTAACATTCGCATCTCTGTAATGCATTGGTGATGGTTAGGAATATTTCAGATTAGTTTTTTTCTAATCTGTTAATGGCTTAATGCCCATGTTTATGCCCAAAGGCGGATCCAAGATCTAAACTTAATGGGTACGAGTTTGTGATTCTACCACAACTCATTTAATTTACAGGGTTCGAAATCAATAATATGTACGTATTTAGTGAATGTTTTACATATATACAGAGTATGAGCTAAAGTTATTGGGTTTGTGTGAAACTATACCTTACCCTCTACATCCACATATGCCTTTGTTAAGCATGTGTTGTATTTTGTTATGATGTCTGCTAGTGTTAGTCAAAATGTGACATTTTAAGGGGATAAGAAGAGTCAAAATGTAGGCTTTTTAAGGGGATAAGAAATTTTGAGGAAAACAAAAATACAATCCTCTTTGTGTATGCCTATTAGAATATGAGTAATGCTAGTAGATCCTACCCTTTTGCCAATCTTTTTCTTTGTCTGATGGACTAAAATCTCTCGTGCTTTTCTACTTGATCCCTGAACATATGTGAAAACAACCACAGAATGTTTAAGAGTACTCTTACTTGATCCCTTAACATATGTGAAAACAACCACAGAATGTTTAAGAGCTGAAGAGTACTGTTTAAGTCTCAGCATTGCATCGGATTAACACTTTGTTCTTTTCCCTGCTTTCTGTGTGTGGCTGGGAGGTAGGAGGATAAAAATGAACTGCTATATCTCTGATGTGTTATTGGTAAAACTCTTCTCTTATGGATTATGTACCTACTTGTGTAGGACAGCCCCCTAGCTCTTGCCCAAGCTTATGAGACTCGTGAGAAGCTAATAGCCTCATATCCTGACCTTGCTGAAGAGGGAGCCATTCAAATTGTAATAATAAAGACGACAGGTGATAAGATATTAAGTCAGCCTCTTGCAGACATTGGCGGAAAAGGGTTGTTCACAAAAGAAATAGATGAAGCTCTCATCAATGGGGAAATTGATATTGCTGTCCACTCAATGAAAGATGTGCCCACATATCTGCCAGAGAAGACAATTTTACCGTGCAACCTTCCACGTGAAGATGTGAGGGATGTATTCATTTCTTTAACTGCAGGTTCTCTGGCCCAGCTTCCATCAGGAAGCACAATTGGTACTGCTTCGCTGAGGAGGAAGTCACAGATTCTCCACCGCTATCCCTCACTCAATGTAAGTCTATTTCATATCACATCAGTCTCTAAAGACAACATTACCAGCCTCTCAGTATGTGTTGATATCATAAGAAAAAGGTGAACTAAGAAAAACTGTCAAATTTCCTATCAAATCACAATCATACTTTATGCCGGTCGTTGTTTCACTCCATCTAGATTGTGTTGATGCATATGCCTTCTTTGAACATACATATGTATTTAGTAGGAGATTGTTTGCAACAATTAAGAACATAATCAAACTGGGCCAAAGTAATCGAAGAAATTTGACATAGTCAAAATAAATAGGGAATGTGGTATAAAAAAGAATATGTAAAAATAAATTCAGGAGTTTTGTGGTGCTTGTTCTGATAGTTAACCTAATATTGGGGTATGTTCCGAGAGCACTAATTGTTTCCTTGAGAAGGCAAATGTGAAGCCCAAAACTTTCTATATCTTTAATCTCATTTAGCCACCTGGTGGGAGTATACTGGGTAGTTATTGTTGTTGTAATCTCATTTAGATGAACCAAAATTTTGTGGTGAAATTTTTTTTCTGTTTACTTCTAGTCTGTGTTGCCTTATTTTGGTTAGTTCCGCTGATCTTATCAGCTTTACTCTTTGCTTTTATTAGTTGGAGAAGCAAGGCAATAATTTTATGTGTATTTTGCCCATAGGTGCTGGAGAATTTCAGAGGCAATGTTCAGACAAGGCTAAGGAAACTGAATGAGGGGGTAGTTCAAGCAACATTATTGGCATTGGCAGGTTTAAAACGTATGAATATGACAGAAAATGTAACTTCTATTCTCCCTATAGAAGATATGCTACCGGCTGTTGCTCAAGGAGCCATTGGTATTGCCTGCAGAACTGACGACGAAACAATGGTATTAGTACCCTTCTCTGCTACTATACACATTTCCCCTGCTTCCCCCTGTTGTTCATTTCTTCTCTTTTGAGGACTTTGTTATGCTGTTAGTTAATGGATACAATTACAGGCCAATTACATTGCCTCATTAAATCATGAGGAAACCAGATTAGCTGTGGCTTGTGAGAGAGCATTTTTGAAGACTTTGGATGGATCTTGTCGCACCCCAATTGCTGGGTATGCCTGTCGAGGTGAAGATGGAGATTGTATTTTCAAAGGATTGGTTGCCTCTCCAGATGGAACTCGAGGTAAACAGAATTGTTGTTGACCGAATCCTAAGAAAAGTGACAGTGGGTGTGAATGCTGGGAATGTCTCTTCCCTGGTTACATGTTCCTTTCTATAATTATTTGTTGTATAATCTTTTTATTTCCCTCAATTTCAGTTATTGAAACCTCTAGAAAAGGCCCATATACGTTTGAAGACATGATACGATTGGGCGAAGATGCAGGCAAGGAACTACTCGCAGAAGCAGGTCCAGGATTTTTTGGAAACTGAGTAAAGCTTATCGATGCCTCAGAGATGTCTAATAACAGGGAGAGATTGGAAATTGATATTTCACCCCTAGGATAGGATTATGAGTTCACTTATCCTTGTAACTGTATAACGGCAATAGAATTTGAATACTTTGTATATTAGGGTAGCATTTGAATTATTTGTATATTAGTGTAGCATTTCCACGTCAATTTGAAGTTGTTATCCTTCAAGGCTGCAGAGTTGTATGAAAATTTCTACTGACAGATTCTGAGTAATATGGATTGGTAATCACTTTATGCAACTGTTTTAAACAAAGTAAAGAAGATCCAGGTTGAAAGAAAATAGAAATTACTTGTGTAGTATAATTTTATAAGCTCTGAAACACTGATTTTATCTAAATTGGCTTCTTCATCATGCCACAGGGAATCCAAATCACTCATTGAGAACTGATCATATGAACATTTTTTTCTTGGCCAACTGCTGCATGCTAGTATATGATTACAACGAACAGTTTTCTGTGATCGAACAATGGTGCCAAAAAACATAGCTACCACAAGTAGCTTCATATTAGTCATATCCTTAAGAACAAAATTAGAATGCTAAGCTATATAATTTCAAAAAAGAAACTACTTTACTATATTATATTTGAAATACAATAAAAGGAGAAGTGTATTACATAAACTATAAAATAGTCCTCCCTTAACTAAAAAAAAAAAATATTATTATGTCCAAAAATCTTATCCAGAATAGGACGAAAATGGGACAAAGATATTAAACAGAGAAGAGATATAGGATGAGATAGATTATTATTTGGTACAAGCAATACTCTTCCCATTTCTCATCTTTTAATTAATGTTGCAATAACGAACCCCATATATTGAAAATGGAAGTACACTCCTGCATTCACCCTCTTTCCTGCACTCCTTCCACCGGAATTTTGGTCTCCGGCGGTCGTACCGAAGCTAAGTTTGCTGCCAATCCCAGAAAGCCTCATTCTTTACCACTGAATTTTTGCAATTATGTCCCATTTTCTTCTAAAGATTATGACTTGGGCAGAAGCAGCTCTGCAGAATTTTCTAGGATGGCTATTGGCTCGGTATTTCCTAAGCCTAAAACTTCAAGATTTCCCCTTTTTTGTTCTATGTGAAGCTGCTCCACTATTTGCACTTTTCTAAGCTACCCGTGCTGTTTGTTTGTTTTTTTTCCTCTTCTATTTGTTGTATTTGTATAATATTGGCATGAGATAATTTAGATGGGGTAAGTAAGGATTCATATAGCGACCCAATTTATTTGGCACTGAGGCGTGTTTATTGTTGTTGTTGGGCTGTGGTTCTTGTTCTTGTTGTATTAAAAAAAAGTACAACCCGGTATAATCCCACTTGGTGGGGTCCATCAGAACAAGCCCCTCTATAAACCAAGTCGTAATTGTTGCATTTGTAGAGCAATTATCATTTTTGGGGTTTTAGAATGTATTATTATAAATTAACATAAAAATATCTGAATTTTACCCAGGACCTGTTAATAGCAATCTCCATTTTTATAATCTTTATTCTCAATTGTTAGATTTTCCAGCTAAGTTAAAGGATAAGCTTGAGTTTGCAACTTCCAAGGTTCTTTATTTTGGACCCTACCTTTCCAAAAAGAAACAGGAAAAAACTAACTGGATTTCACTGTACGGGAAATTCAGGTTATAGTCTAGTCCCTAAAATCCAACTTCACTGTCCCTTCCAGTGACATTGATTTTGGAAAATCAGTAGTCCTTGCCCTTATTTGGTCCTGTTGCATAGTTGTATTATTTATGTCAGAAAGTCCTTATAAAAGTGAGTTAACTGGGTAAAAAGATACAATTAATCTGTAACTTTTTGGAAGAAGACAAAAGTTGTTATGGAAACTGAACAACTACCAATAGATTTGAATTCGAGAGGCAGGGGGTTCGACCACCCGCATCTCCATCAATAGATTTGATGGAGAGCCTCGAAGTAACAGTAAAGTTGTGTTACGGGTTCGAGTCTGTGTAATCAGCCACTAACGCTTGTGTCAGGGTAGACTGCTTGCATACACCCCTTTCCTAGACCTTGTGTCAATGTGGGATGTTTTGTGCATTGTGCTGCCCTTTTCAGTTCATAAGTCCGTTCTTGAGGCTTGCTACATGTGTTTTCTTCTGGTAACTCTGTGTTTCAATATGAATGTTTGCTAATGTTTTTGCTTGACACTGCACTTAACCTAAATACTTTTGGTACAGGATGTAAGTGAAGGTACCGATGACATGTTTGATGATCTCCTAAAGAAACATGGGAAAGTGGTCTACAGAAGAAATGACCAAAATTCTGCAACTGAGGAGATTGATGATGATGCTGAAAGCCTATCCTGTAAGTTGCTTTAAATTGTTGGAGTACAAAAAATGATAACTTTCCGTGTTGCCAAAGCAGCTTGAACCTCAATAGTTTTACTTTTCATGTTGCTGAAGCAGCCTGAATCTCTTAGGATATAGCTTTATATGAGGAACATGGATTGATTTTATCTTGTTGCTGCGTCTTGTTTTGAGAATATTGAAGAATGTGCTGACAAACTTTAATTTCGTAACTCATATTCCTTTTCTTAGACAAGAGGGGCTTGGTCTGATGGTAACCAACCCTCACTTACAACCGAGAGGTTGTGAGTTCGAGTCTCCCCAGGAGCAAATTCTGGGGATTTATGCCGGGGGTCTATTTGGAAACAGCCTCTCTACCCCAGGGTAGGGGTAAGGCTGCGTACACACTACCCTCCCCAGACACCACTGAGTGGTATTGTACTGGGTCGTACTTTATATTCCTTTTCTTGTTTTTATTAATTTATTATCTTCTTTGGCAAAAACTCTATCTCCCCCTATGATTGCTGAACTTGCATTGTAGCTCCCTATAGTGAATAATAGACTTGAGAGTCCCCTCTAGTTTACAAACCATTCATTTTACTTGCCTGATCAATCGCATACGCGTCGCGTTTGTTGTTCCTCCAAAATCCTATTGAAAATTGTCACGAACATCCTCCATATCTTTATGTGTAGGAGTTCATAAAGAAAGGAGAAAAAGGTGAGAATAAAGAAAGGAAAAGAGATGGATGTTATTTTTAGGTGTGTGATAAACCAAGTTTTCCCCCTCTTACCCATGCCCTAACTGAAATTCTTAATGATCATTGAAGTGATCTCTGCACGAGAAACTACAGCACATCCTTATTCTTTCTACTGCTAGGTGTTACACATACTGCTGCTTTTGGCCCCGTATTCTTGCGATCTACATTTCTTTAGGATCCTTATAGCTGTCTTGCTTTGTATTCCTTTATTTTATTTATTCATTTATTTTTTTTGATAAGTTTTGTATTCCTTTATTGTTTTATCGAGATTCGTGTATGCAACAACATATCCACTCTGGCATTTCCTGCTGCTTTTTTCCTTTTCTTTTCGCTTCATTAGTGACTTATTTCTCTCCTGCTTAACAAGAACATGCATTAATGACTAAAGAACACCAGTGGACTTAGAATCTGTATGTGATGATTAATTTTACGCCGATTTTTGATGACGGTGCTATTCCCTCTGTGCAGTTGCAGTGGCTGTGGCTAAAGTTGCTAGTGACGTGAAGGCTGGAGATATAAAGGTTCTCTTTGTCAAGCCTCTAGTATATTGGACTCGGTTTTTTATTATTGCTACTGCATTCTCTCGCCCACAGATTGATGCCATTGGGTATGATATCATATCTTGAGTGTTTTTTATTTGACGTTAACCAGCAGCATAAAATAACCACAAATGAGTAAATAAAAAAAGAGGGTGGCTTTTTGCATTTCTGAATTTTATCCAAATTTGTCATAAAGGACCAGAATAAGAGATATGGCTGAGGTACAATATGGAAGAGTTGCATCTGGAGATTTCAAACCCAACTCGTGGACGCTACTAGACTTTGGTAAGTAGTTTTATGGCACTTTAACGATCCTGCCATTATTCTGTATCACAGCTGAAGAATTTCAGTACTGAATTTGATTCAGCTGTTGTCTCATTCTTCACTCACCACTCTTTTTCATTTCATTCATAAACAAGTACAGTTATGAGACAATATTGTTCTGCACATTAGGACTAGCAGGCAGTAACTCATTTGTTGACTAACCCACTCCTGTGACTATTTACGGTGACTATTGCTTCAAATTGTCCGACATAATTTACTCAAATATAGTGCTTGAACTGTTACAAGGTTAAATGAGCTTGCAAATAATTCAGTATTACTAGGGGGAATGGGGAAAGGTGTTTAAAGGTCCAAAACGCGGAGATCTCTGTCTCATACAAGAGAGAATGAGTTTGAATCTTGTCATGCTGCACAGGGATAGTACTTATCAAAACTCAGTTTCGGGTATAAGGTGAACTTCTGGTTTCAACTTGTGCTAGCTATCCCGAGGGCCAAACCTGTTATAGTCAGGACCATAGTACATATTATCTCCAACTCTAAAAACTGGAGATTGAGTGTTTTGTTTTGAGAAGGTGGTGCTATATATTATGTGTCCCTTGATATCCCTGCTAGCTCAATGTATTTTCACTAAATTAAAATTGTATTTGAAGTCTATATAGAGATCAGGCTTTATCATTTTCCGCTTGGCATTATTGTTATCCTCTACAGTATTTTGATCCTTTCTCCAGAGAGGAGGAGGCTGTAAAAAGAAATTATAGCAACAACAGACAATGAAAAATGCTTATATTTATGACGTAATCGCAGTGCTACTATTTGACACTTGCAGTAACCATGTAGTATGCCTTGAAAAATATTATTGTTGCTGATATGTCACTTCATGTCTCTCTTAATTACAGGTGATGTTGTTGTTCATATATTTCTTCCTCAGCAGCGTGAGTACTACAACCTGGAAGAATTCTATGGCAATGCAGCGCCCATCGAACTACCATTTGAGAACCAACAATTGCGGGGATCTAAAGGTTATTAAAGTCCCAAGATTTTGGCCTCATGGTGATCGATAGAAATTGTTAGCAAATTAAGTGGCAGTTGCAGTGTTACCCTGAAAAGTGAAAACCGACACGAAGCGATTAACATGTTGCGGGGGTCATTCTGCTGGTCCACCCGTTGTACTATTTTTTATCAGGAACGATGTAATTGCTCTTGTAGAACACAGTTTTTTACTTGCATTTGCTCTAGAAATATACAACAACAACTACCCAGTATACTCCCACCAGGTGGGGTCTGGGGAGGGTAATATGTAGACAAGCCTTACCCCTACCCGAAAGGGCAGAGAGGCTGTTTCCAATCGACCCCCGGCTCATAGGATAAAAGGAAAAACAGCAGTAAAACAAAAACAAAAACAATAGAGCATTAGTAACTCCAGCAGAAACAGCGTAAATAGCGTAAATAATTATCTAAACATACGAAACATAAATACAATCGCATGCAATAATATCATACAGTAACTACCATAACTAACAGCCATAGGGGGGACATAAGCTAAAATACAAATCCTGCTGGCCCACACCCAACCCCGGATGAGGAGTACGAAAAACTCTAGGAGCCCCTACCCTACAACCCTGATTCTAGACCTCCAGACTTTCCTATCAAGGGTCATGTCCTCAGAAACCTGCATTCTAGTCATGTCCTGCCTAATCACCTCTCCCCAATACTTCTTAGGCCTCCCTCTGCCTCGCCGACCGCCATCAATCTCCAGCCGCTCGCAGCTCCTCACCGGGGCATCGGCACTTCTCCTCCGCACATGCCCGAACCACCTCAGCCTCGCTTCTCGCATCTTCTCATCCACCGGAGCCACCCCCACCTTCTCTCGAATAACTTCATTCTTAATCTTATCTAGCCTGGTGTGACCGCACATCCACCTAAGCATCCTCATCTCCGCAACCTTTATTCTCTGAACATGACAGTTCTTCACGGGCCAGCACTCCGCCCCATACAACATCGCAGGTCTAACCACGGCTCTAGAAATATCTAGTGAAGAAAGAGTTTACTTGCTTTTTTTTCTGAATTAAATTGGGTGTCAAAGTTCGGGCTCATTGTCTCATCCTACAACAGAACCTGGCGTCTCTCTTCTATTTTTCAACATAAATCTTACTCCCTCCGTTTCATATTAAATTAGCTACCTTCCTTTTTAGTCTGTTTCAAAATAAATGATACATTTTTAAATTTGAAAATAATTCAACTTTAAACTTTTTATTTTACTCTTTTTGCTCTTAATGGGAAACTTTATACTCGCATAAATGGTAATAAATGGTATGGCCCTACAAATTTTTATCCCTTAAACTTTTACGACCACAAGTTTTAATAGTTTTTTTCTTAAACTCCGAGTCAAATTAACTCAAACAATATAAAATGGAGGGAATAGCATTTAGACACGCTTGTATTACACTTCAGGAAAGGAGAGCCTGTTGTCACGGCCTCAGAGTCGTGACTATGGACGGCCTTGTATTGGCGTCAAAGCGTGCGTGCTGTCTGGCATCAAACTGCCTTGGGAAGGGGAGGCGTCTCTAGCCATAAAGGCGCTCTGCCCTAGTTGCGTATTGGCTTGGCCGAGTTAGGCATGCAGACCCGATTAAGTTTGGGGAGCATGTCGCTTGTCTTGGACATGACTATGAAGGGAGCTGAAGCATATGGGGGGCACAGCTGGTCGGGAGCTATTGCCGCTTCCCTGATGAGCCCATGGCAGGGCGAAACAAGTCTGTACGCTATTTGGATGGGCGAGTCCGGGGTGGTATGGGACTCCTCGGGCGCCGCGCGGGCGAAGCGCCGCGGTACGGTTCCAGGTCCGTCTCACTGTGCTATGCAGTTCCAACTGTCCAGTAGGTTCACCATTTTACAGTTCGCTTCAGTAGAAGAGAAATCGCTGGGGCCTGAGAGTGAAGTCGCGTTCAACAAGCCATTACAGAGGATAGAGACTTGGCGAGGAAGGCGATTAAAGAAAAAGGCAATGCTGCTCGTAACATCAACATAATGGTCTGATTGTTTGCTGATACATTCGGTCACTGAGTTTGAAACTTTGAATCTAACATCAACATAGCAGCTGAAAACGAAAGAAACCTGGCTGCTAAGACCAATTACTACTTAAATTCAAACTCTTTGGTCAACATAGAATGCTCTAAACTACTTGAGTACAAGAGCTGGCCAAATTATCGACGAAGTGGGAATTTAACTAAAATTCCATCAAAATTTTACAAACTAACTTTTACAAGGACAATGATAAGGAAGGGGAGCATTGAACCAACACTAAAGTTGTTTCCGTATGATTAGGTCACCAATTTGAACTGTGGAATCAGCCAATGATTCTTTTATCAAGGTCGCCTACATCATACCACTTGGGGTGCGGCCCTTCTTGGGACCCTGCGTGAACGCCGAATGCTTCGTACACCGGGCTGCCCTTTTTTTACAGTGATAAGGAAAACCAACAACACAGCTTATTGTCACTTCACATCTTTTTTGACTCTTGTATAGAGATTAGCAAGAACTGCGAGAGACAACCATAACTAAAGCAGCCAAATACGGGTCCAAAGAATCCAAGTACTCATCACAGGCAGCATTTGATAAGAATGTGAATTCCTGCAAAACAATTTTTCACTTCAGTAGATACAAGAGTCAAAAAGAAAAGAACGGGCAGGGTGTGATTTCTAGAGTGCACTAGTAGATAAATAGAAACGGTTTGGCTAGAAAAAGAATGATGTAAAATGTAAAAAAAGAAAAAGAGAAAGAACGAGCAATTTTGAAAATCTACATCAAGCAAATTTATTCCACTCCAAATAGAAACAAGAAACATTTACTGCTTAAATAAAGATACTGATGCAAAAAAGTAAAGCTAAATAGGGGAGTGACAGTACAGTTAGCAGTGTGCTGACTTGGCTGTCCGGGATCGATTAGACTTATCTCCATATCATGAGTTGCCGACCAACCAGGTTCATATGTTTCAAGAAATCCAATCTTAGCCTTATTTGGGAGATCATGTGGGTAAACAAATGGAACTCCCGCAGGCCATCCAATCTCCATCCTTATGTTTGTACAAGGGCTATCAAGGGACTGTATGTGACTTTCACAGTCCTTTAAGGTACAGAACCTCAGCTTGATGCCCTTTTTATCAGCTATATCTTGAACTCTCTCTTTGAGAACTCTTTGTGCCTCCAATCTCAACCTCTTTGAAGGTGGTAGAGGTTTAGATCTTGAGTTACTCTTTTTCCGCCTCATCATGGGCTTCATAGATCCTGTATCAGCATTTCATCGATCCAAGGACCTGTTGTTAAAAGCTTCTTACTAAGGAATACTAGCAGAAAAGAGAACTCAATTTAATGTTAAATAAATGCAGCAAGCAGTAATACATTGCTTAAGGACAACTAAGAGAAGACACTAAAACCATCAAAATTACAACAAACCAAGATGTTGTAACAATAAAAAAGCTTTCCTTCTTCAGTCCCCTTGCATTAAAATGTATGTAGATTCAGCTTCTGATTCTTTTTCAGTTTTCCCCTTTTTCTCGCAAGTGATACAAACAAACAAACAGACAGAATATGGCACCTTTTAATTCATAATCTAACCGATGGAAGCTGGCTTTATCTGCTTCGACCATCTTTGACGAGTCATTTCCAGATACTTAAGATAATACCAGTAATAATTTAAACTAGGTCCTTTTTTTACTTCAAAGTTTTCAAAAGTTTTTATGGCTAAGCTTGTCACGAAAAATTTCATATTACTGACCACAATAATACGCGAAACACTATTATACACCAGCTTCCATCAGCAATGTGATTTGGTTCTACATAAATCTTCAAAAGTAACAATAAATGCTTTTGCTCGGATTTATTAGTTGCATTGACTCATAATCACGCTAACTAACTCTAGCAACTACAAACTATTATTAGACTAATACTACTCGAAAAACACGGAAGTTCCATGCTTAGGATAAGCTTCTTTACCAATCAAGCAGTCAACTGGCACTCCAACTGAAGACATCAGGGAGAAACCATCAACGAAAACCAACTTTAGCTCACCTTATCCTTAACATGTCTACTAATATATCTAAATGTAAAGAAAGAAAAAGAAAAAAAAAAGCAAGCATGCAGTAAGTCTAGATTATCATTTCAATATTGATAATGAAAACAGGAAAAAAGGGTGGCATACCATCTTGGGCTGTAGGAAAGTTGAACGTCGGTAAATTGATCCTGTTAAGCAACTGATCAGTTGATCTCTGCATAAAATCGTCAACTGGTATAGGAAGCTGGAATTGAGCTTCAACCCCATGACCAGCAGCCCGCATCTCTGAACAATTGAGGTTGGTCATGGACTTGGGCATAAGTTTAAAAGCAAGAGAATATCGTCCATATATGCTCCCTTGTTGATTACCAGTATCTGTACGATGAAGTGCAGGGCTGATATAGACCGCAGTTGCCTGATATAAAGCAAGGCCAGGATAAACTATTGCCTCTTGGGGACCAAGATCACCATCCACAAGAACCCAGTGACCATGAAAATCTCTCACATGTAGACCAGGCTTATCCGGCTTAACAATCGTAACAAGGCTTCTGTCAACCTGATGTTCATGATCTGAGAACGTCGCTAACTGACCATCCTCTTGGGTTGCCAGGCTATGGTGCTGTGCACCCTGAAAAGAAGGTCTGGCATGACAACAGACGGATAACACAGAGGATGATATTTCTAGGTTTCTGAGGGGAACACTATCAAGTATTTCAATGAATGGAGAACTGCGCAGGTTTAAATAGAAGCTGATGGCATCCAATATATCTCTTGCTGCTCTTCCAAGCAGAGAGAATACATCCGATAAACCAGCAGGAGGAAATTCAATATCACTGCTGGGTTCTGTAGGAGTGAGCCCTGGCCTGAAATCATAAGTTTCTTGCCATTGTTGAGGATCTGCACGGTAGCCAGAAGTCTTACACCATTCTCGAGAGTCATCAGAATGAATAACATTAGCGGCAGGATAAGAGGGTTTGTGTTGGAAGTAAAGTCGGGCAGACTCTAGACTAGACCTTAAAAGAGCTCCATCACTTGTGGATAGCTGGATAATAGCGGCTGAATATTGAGCCAACGACTGTGACAAAGTTGAGACTGATAATTTATACGAATCAGAAGGAAGACCTTCCAATGGTATCAAATCAATGAGCTTCACACGACCCAGAGTTGGCAGGCCATTGCCTGCCATGGAACCCTCTAGAGACACTGATTTAGTGATGTTTGTTCAAATTGAGAATGAGACCACACCCACTGAGTAGCAAACAGAAGACGCAGTCAATTCAGAAAATAAAAAAAAACAAAAATAAATATATAAACAATAAGCAAACTCTCACCATTGGTCGGCTATATGAATCTTTAATATCTTTGACCCGTACGGACACTAAGGGGTCGTTTGGTTGTAATATGGCTTATGCCAGTATAAGTTATACCGGTGTCAATAGTTTATTCACTGTTTGGTATGTTTTATTAAGAATGACAATTGCATAATTTTTAAGAAGAAGGCATAAGTTATACCGGTGCTAATTACCTCACCCTCTATAAGGTATATAAGGTATAAGTTATCCCGCTGTTAAAATTAACATCGGGATAACTTATATGTCGTTTGCTAACCAAACATAGTATTAGGGTGGTATTAAATTTATACCACCGCTATAACTTCTTATACCTCATACCATACCTAACGACCCTTAAAGATTCTCTATAACATTACTGGCGTAAGCACTTCTAACAACCAATGTTTTCTCAACCAGTAAAAGGAAATTCCATGTAATGATTCTATCATGTCTAAAAGAGATTCAGCCTCATTAATTTACTCCATAATACCTCACTAATAGTTAATTTCAACAAGTTGGTACGGCCTATAAAAGCAATTAGCATGTCCATATGGGTCTGTGACTGCTTAAATTAATTGAGAAAAGAAATATCAAAGAGAAAGAATAATAGATTATGGACAATTATAGTAAGGCAAACAAATTGAGCTTCAGAATAGAAAAATTGAGGCGTTATGCACGCACCAGAGGTAGACGCTGCACTGCAAACGAATTCACAACAGAGGGAGAAGAGCAGTTGACCGGAGGAAGAGGAAAGAGAAGCAGAGCAAGTTCGCAGCGGAGAGAGAACGATCGCCGGTAACTAAGAAATTATTGGGGAAACTTTCATAAATACCATATCTATAAGAGTTAATTATATAAACTACAAGTATGCTAGTACCTATTGTACAACTACAAGGTTTTAATGCTATTCTATTTATACTATTCAATCAAGATTATTGCTATGAATAAAACGCTCAAAATTAAGGAGATTCTTTATATTGGTGATAACATAATTAAATGCATATCAAAACAAAATAATCTCTTACATAAAAAATTATTTGCTGAACTTAAGCATAGTAGTTGAAGTTTTGTTCTCTATTTGCTGAAGTTTTTGTTTGTAATTGCTGAAGTTTTTGTTTTTATACCTGGCGAAGTTTTTGTTTCGTAACTGGCAAAGCTGAGAGTTTTTATTTTTGTAACTGGCAAAACTTCAAGTCTAGAGCTGAAATTTTTGTTTTGTAGTGAGTGTGTTGTGCCCACACGAAGTAACTTAAAGCAACATTAACAGGAACCACGAAACATCAACACATTACCACTCCAATCGACAACTGAAATCTCCAATTTCCGCCAGACCCAATTCACCAAACTCAATATAAAATGATCCATTTCTCTTGTCCTATTTTCACATCAAAGTTGTGCATAAGATTAAAGTTGTAAAACCAAGATAGAACCTTTACAGTTGATGGTGTCTTATAGGACTCACTAGTGAAATAAAAAGAAGCAAATAGTAACGATCCTTACTTCTGGAAAAGAGAAAATAAAACTTTGAGTAGGGGAAGGAGGATGAGAAAAGGGAGCTGAAGTTGTTTAAAAAGTAGATACAAATTAAAAAATTTTAAAAATGGGTATAGGTTAAATGGGGGTCACCAAATAGGGTGCCCCGTGCAATTTTTACGTCTTTTAAAAGGGGATTTTCGTCTATACCCGTCTTTTGGTTCACGTTTTAACTTGTACCTTTTTTGCAAAAAAATTACAAGCGTACTCACTTTTTTGCGTAAATTCAGCGTACGGTCCCGAAGTAGCAAAGGCAATGATGCAAACTTCAGTATTCTAGTAGACGAGCCTAAAGTAGAAAAAGTTATTAAACCAAGTATGTTGAAGTTTTTGTTTGTAATTGCTGAACTTAATCATTCTAGTGCTGAAGTTTTGTTCTCTATTTGTTGAAGTTTTTATTTATAATTGCTGAACGTAAGCATTCTAGTAGCTAAAGTTTTGTGATGTTGAAGTTATTTAGTTCATATGTAAAAACTTTAGCACTAAATAAGCTAAAGTTTTTTTGTCCTGGATTCATTAGTTTTGTTATAAAGCTTTTTTGAAAACTTCAGTAGAAGATGCTGAAGTTATTTAGCTCATTTTAAAAACTTCAGCACCAAAATAAGCTAAAGTTTTTTTTTTTGTCATGGATTTATTAGTTTTTTCATAAAGCTTTTTCAAAAATTTCAGTAGAAGATGTTGAAGTTATTTAGTTCATTTGTAAAAACTTCAGCACTATATAAGTTGAAGTTTTTGAAAAAGCTTTCTAACATACTAGATAAATAATCACCTTATTCTTTTATGGAGTATTACTATTATAAAATAATCAGATTGCCAACAGTATCTAAATTATAAATTTTGGAAACAATAAACGTGAAAAGAACATAATTATCGTGAAAAGTATCACTAAGTGTGACCTTAAACTTCTCGTACGTGGAATATTTACAAATTATTGTCTACTAACTTACATAATTATTTATAATTTATTTTTAAATAATTTGATAAACATACTTATGACAATCATCCCATAAATTGAAGTTTCATAGAGCACCAACAGTAGCAGAAGGAAGAAGAAGAAGAAGAAGAAGAAGGAGGAGGAGGAGGAGGAGGAGGAGGAGAAGAAGGAGGAGAAATGATGTTGAAGTTATTTAAAAGTATGTACAAGTTAAAACTTTTTTTTAAAATGGATATAGATTAAATTGGGAGATCAAATAAGATGCCCCGTATAATTTTTACCTTTTAAAGTTGATTGATAGGAATGGCCCTCTAAGGCTGTTTGTTAAAATTATATCGACAATAAAGAAAAGAAATATGAGAAGAAAAGTAAAAATGAGAACACAAGGATTTAACGTGAAAAAACCCTTTCGGGAAAAAACCATGGGAACAACCGATGATATCACTATATGGTAAAATATGAGGATATTACAAGAGTATTTTAATCTCTCTCTCACTCTAGGTGTTCTTTTGTTGGTGTTGTCTAGAAATGAGAGTTGAAGCTCTCCTTTTATAGCCAAAACTTCACTCTCTAAAGCCTACAATATTTGACAATTTACACACTTTTCACAATTCAACAAAGTTGGCTACCAACCCAAAGAAATTCAACAAGGTTGGCTACCAAACCAAACTAATTCAACAAAGTTGGCTACCTAACCAAACCAAGTCAACAAGATTGGCTACCAAACCAAAGAAACATTTATTAGGCACATGCCTAATACTTCTTCAATTGTCAAAAGTGGGTCCCACCACTTTTGACCAAAAAACTTCTTCACATGAACAGTACTGTGAATAGTAACGCGTGAATAGTGAGTAGTAAATTTTGTCTCACATCAACAATCTCCACCTTGAGACATAATTTACTCTTGTAACAAAAACGAAGTTTTCAACCTCATCATTAGATCATCGGTTGTAAACAATCTTTTGAAACTAGATTGTCATACCAAACAAATTTGAGCACAGCTCAAACTTAGTTGCTGGAACCGGCTTCGTCAGCATATCCGCCGGATTGTCATGAGTGCTGATCTTTTTAACTTGAACATCACCTCGAGCAATAACTTCTCGAATAAAATGATAACGTACATCAATATGCTTCGTTCTCTCATGAAACATTTGATCCTTCGTAAGATGAAAGGCAGTCTGACTATCACAATATTTTTGTGCATGACTTGTCTCCACAAAGCTCGCCATATAAATTTCTCAGCCATATAGCTTCTTTAAGAGCTTCAGAAATTGCCATATATTCTGCTTCAGTAGTGGATAAGGCAACAGAGGCTTGCAAACTTGCCTTCCAACTTACAGCACAGCCACCAATGGTAAAGACATAACCTGTCAGAGATCTTCTTTTATCCATGTCTCCACCATAATCAGAGTCCACATAACCAATAAGTTCATTTTTGGAACTTCCGAGTTCTAAGCAAACATTTGAAGTACCACACAAATATCTGAAAATCCACTGCACTGCTTTCCAGTGTTCTTTTCTAGGATTAGCCATATACCTGCTAACTACACTCAAAGCATGAGATAAATCAGGACGAGAACATACCATGGCATACATCAATGAACCAACGGCACTAGCATACGGTACTTTAGCCATGTCATTAATCTCTTCCTCTGACTGTGGACATGAGGCTAAAGAAAGTTTGAAATGAGCAGCTAACGGAGTTTTCACAGGCTTGGCATTATGCATATTAAATATTTGAAGGACTTTCTCAATATACCCTTGTTGACTAAGGTACAATTTTCCAAACTGTCTTTTCCGAATAATTTCCATACCAAGAATCTTTTTGGCTGGACCCAGATCTTTCATCTCAAATTCATTACTTAGTTGTGCTTTGAGTTTACCTATTTCTGCTTTATCTTTTGCAGCAATCAACATATCATCAACATAAACCAGCAAATATATAGGTGAACCATTGCCTGACTTAAAATAAACACAACTATCATAATTTGATCTTTTAAAATTTTGAGAGAGCATAAAAGAGTCAAACCTCTTATACCATTGCCTGGGAGACTGCTTCAAACCATAAAGCGATTTCTTTAATCTACATACCAGATTCTCTTTTCCAGGAATAGTGAAGCCTTCAGGTTGTTCCATATAAATGTCTTCTTCCAATTCTCCATGTAATAATGCAGTTTTTACATCTAATTGCTCAAGCTCATAATCATGCATAGCAGCAATACTAAGTATAGTGCGAATAGAGCTATGTTTCACAACTGGAGAGAAAACATCAGTGAAGTCAATACCTGGAATCTGACTGTAGCCTTTAGCAACAAGCCTTGCTTTGTGTCTTGCTTCCTCATTAGGAGTAATGCCTTCTTTTCTCTTGAAAATCCATTTGCAGCGGATGGGCTTTTTGTCTTCAAGTATTTTTACCAACTCCCAAGTACCATTTTTATCAAGAGATTCCATCTCATCATGCATTGCAGTTATGCAATTGTAGCAATCATCTGAAGTAATTGCTTCAGAATAAGTTGAAGGTTCTGAGCTACCTTCAATTTGTTCAGCAACATTTAAAGCATAAGCAACCACATTAATTTCTTCAATTAATCTTTTAGGAGGTTGAATGACCCTCCTAGGTCTATCAGTTGCTATAAAACGTTGTGGTTGTTGAGCAGTAGCAGGAAACTCTTCTTCAACAGAAGTATCTTGGCTCATAGAATTTTCTTTTTCTGGAGTCTGTCTTGAGTTAGCAGATTGCTCCACCTGCACACTTGTCTTCTTTTGACACTCAACAGGAATATTAGTAGAAGAATATTCTGACTCGTTGAAAACCACATTTCTACTAATAACAACCTTTTTAGTTTCAGGACACCACAATTTATAACCTTTAACTCCAGACATTTAGCCAAGAAAATACATTTAATAGCTCTAGGCTCTAATTTCCCGTTATCAACATGAGCATATGCAGTGCAACCAAAAATTTAAATTTGAATAAACTGCTGGGGAACCAGACCATACCTCAATTGGAGTCTTCTTATCAAGTGGAATAGAAGGTGACATATTGATAAGATAACAGGCAGTAGAAGCTGCTTCAGCCCAAAAACGCTTAGACAACCCCGCGTTAGATAACATGCAACGGGCTTTCGAAATAATAGTTCTATTCATACGTTCAGCCACACCGTTCTGTTGAGGAGTATGAGGAACAGTGTGGTGCCTAACAATGCCTTCAGACTTGCAATAGGAATTGAACTCATTTGAACAAAACTCCATCCCATTATCAGTGCGAAGCTTTTTAACCTTCCTTTCAGTCTGCCTTTCCACCATGACTTTCCATTCTTTGAATGCAGCGAATGCTTCTGATTTATGCTTTAAGAAATATGACCAGACTCTTCTTGAGTAGTCATCAATTATAGTGAGCATGTAACGAGCAGCGCCAAGTGATGCCTCTTGAGATGGTCCCCAAATATCAGAGTGTACATAATCAAGAATGCCTTGAGTTGTATGTACTGAGGTGTTGAATTTTACTCTCTTGTGCTTTCCAAAAATGCAGTGTTCACAGAAATCCAGCTTTCCTGTGCATCGACCATCAAGGAGTTCTTTTTTGCTTAAAACTGACAAACCAAGTTCACTCATATGCCCAAGATGCATATGCCAAAGGTTAGTAGTATCAGAAACAGATGATTTATTTGAAGTAACATTAACATCACCTGTAATTGTAGTACCCTGTAGATGATACAGGTTTGCAGATTTAAGGTCTGCTTCCATTACTACCAAAGCACCTTTGGAAACCTTTAAAACTCCACCTTCACCAGAATACTTGTACCCTTAGAGATCAAGAGTACTCAGGGAGATGAGATTTCTTTTTAAACCTGGAACATGTCGAACATCAACCAAAGTTCTGATGACACCATCGAACATCTTGATTCGGATTGAACCAATCCTTGCAATTTTATATGGTGCATCATCGCCCATTAAAACAGAACCACCTTCGATAGGTTGATAGTTGATAAACCGACTTCTGTTTGGACTCATGTGAAAAGTACACGCTGAGTCAAGAATCCATTCGTCATTGGTTTTGGCACATCCAGCAAAAGCTACAAGAACTTCTCCGTTGGAATTTTCTTCAACAGCATAGGCTGCTTTTCCTTCATCATCTTGACTTGGTTTTGAGTTGCTGGTGGAAGCTTTCTTCTCCTTGTTTTTCAGCTTATAACATTCAGAAATATCATGGCCATCCTTTTTGCAATATTTGCAATATTTTCGACTCCTAGACTTTGATCTGCCTCTAGAATTATTTGAGTTCTTGCCTTTAAAGTCAGCATTTGACTTCTTGTCTGTTGGTCTGCCACGAACCGTTAGACTTTCTGATGGAGAACTTGATCCTCCAGTAGACACCATATTTTTCATCTTTTCTTTGGCATGCAAAGCATCATAAACTTCTTGAAGAGTTAAAGTATCACGACTATATAATATGGTATCTCTAAAATTTGAATAAGAAATAGGCAAAGAACATAAAAGAAACAAACCCAAATCTTCTTCATCATATTTGACCTCCATAGCTTCTAAAACTGTAATGATCTCTTTAAAAACGGATAGATGATCCATCAATGATCCACCTTCTGGTAGCTTGTGGGAAAACAATTTTTGTTTAAGGTGCATCTTACTTGTGAGATCTTTGGTCATACAGATTTGCTCTAATTTCAACCATAATGAGGCTGCAGTTGTTTCTTTCAAAACTTCCTGCAAAATACTATTAGATAAATGAAGATGAATATGAGAGAGAGCCTTACGATCTTTTTGTTCCTTTTACTCATCTGACCAAGAAGCGGGCATTTTATCACGACCTAACAGCGCATCATCAAGATCCAACTGAGCCAATACAGCTCGCATCTTTACTTGCCATAAAGTAAATTTTGTGTCTCGATCCAAGAGTGGTAAATCATATTTCAATGAGGACATGTCGATATAACTTTGAGCCAATAAACCTACGCTCTGATACCACTTGTTAAAATTATATCGACAATAAAGAAAAGAAATATGAGAAGAAAAGTAAAAATGAGAACACAAGGATTTAACGTGGAAAAACCCTTTCGGGAAAAAATCACGGGAACAACCAATGATATCACTATATGGTAAAATATGAGGATATTACAAGAGTATTTTAATCTCTCTCTCACTCTAGGTGTTCTTTTGTTGGTGTTGTCTGGAAATGAGAGTTGAAGCTCTCCTTTTATAGCCAAAACTTCACTCTCTAAAGCCTACAATATTTGACAATTTACACACTTTTCACAATTCAACAAAGTTGGCTACCAACCCAAAGAAATTCAACAAGGTTGGCTACCAAACCAAACTAATTCAACAAAGTTGGCTACCTAACCAAACCAAGTCAACAAGATTGGCTACCAAACCAAAGAAACATTTATTAGGCACATGCCTAATACTTCTTCAATTGTCAAAAGTGGGTCCCACCACTTTTGACCAAAAAACTTCTTCACATGAACAGTACTGTGAATAGTAACGCGTGAATAGTGAGTAGTAAATTTTGTCTCACATCAACACTGTTCTTGGCTGAATGTCCCTAAAATTGAAAAATGTTCTTTTTTTTAAAAGATTAAAAAAAAGGATTGTCATACAAATAGTTAATCAGATTTAATATTCTTTTTAGTTGATATACATAAATAATATATTGATTATATATAACAATATATTTATTGTATACATTCTCTCTCTCTCTAGAGAGAGAGACAAACACACATCCGACGACTATCTTTAGTTTATAAAAATTATGTGGGCGAATGTTTGGGTTATTCTTCTATAAAAATGGTATCCCCGCTCGCACTCAATTATTTCTCTTTAGCATTTCTCTACCGAGTTGGTTAGTTTTTTTTATATTTACTTTACCTATTTATTAATTTGTTTATCAAAGTCTATTAAGTTGACGTGGTTTTGCTTTTCAAGGATTTTTCTATCAGATTAGTAGAGTTTTATGCTCTATTTACTCTATCTACTTATAAGTTATTTATTGAAATCTATCTAATTGGTATATTTTTTTGGTGTTTTAACTAGTATTTTAAAAGGCGCAGGCGTAAAGCAAAGCGTTTTACATATGCCACAGCGAGGCATAAGCCCCAAGGTATTTAATTTTTAATATTTTATAAAATAATATAATTATACTAAATATTTATGAACATGTAAAATTGCATAAAAAATACAAGTATTTAGTAATATATATATATATATATATATATATATATATATATATATATATATATATATATATATATATATATATATATATATATATTAAAAGAATAAATTTTCTATATGAAGGAGCAAAAAGAATTACTAACCTGCAATTTGAACTTTGAACTTGCTGCAATGAATGAGAACGAAATTCTCTTTGTATTTGTAAAACAAATAATAATAATAAATATTCGTTATTTTTGGAAGATATCAGCATACCAACAAATAAGATAAAAATTTGGGAAAGGTCATGTATTAGGGCTTCAATCAATAAAAAAAGGTCTTGATTTTAAAATTTAATACATTTCAGTTCCTTTTTAAAATTTTTGAGTAATTACCAAGCTGACTTTTCAGAATTTAGGTGTAATATGAAGGACTTATTCAACAAATTTTGTTTTTATTTGAAAAAGTCCCTTCACTTACGCATCACTAAAAATGTGACTCAAACGTCGGGGCGTATGCCCCGAACACCTGGTTGTACTCCCCGAATTAATGGGGATATGCCTCTTGAGACTTTCACTCCACACCATCGCCTCAGAGGTTTTTTGTGCGCCTCACCCTAGGCGTTGCCCCAAAAATGCCTTTTAAAATACTGATTTTAACAAAGTGTTCTTCCAATTTGGGATTACACAAATAGTATGCTTAATTCTCTGTTTACTTTATCTGGCTCGTATACATGATTATACATTTATTATTGTCACGATCCAGATTTTTCATCCTCAAGAGTTGTGATAGCGCATACAAATGAAAGCTAGGTAAACCAATAGTGTGAATAATTTATCTTTTCCTAATTTTAAATCATTTAATAATTAGGAACAATAGCTTATAAACAGCAAAATTTATAAACAAGCGGAAGAAATAATTAAACATTTGAATAAATATCCAATACATCATCTAAGCAAAATCCACCTAGAACTGGTGTCACACTTCACAGACGGTCTAGAATTACTATAAACAAGGATTGAAAAAAGATACAATTTGTCTATGAAGAAAAGGAAAATAGAATATAAAGATAGAAGAGAATATCGGACCTACAGACACCTGTAGGACTAGATCGGAATATCTGACTGGACTAAAGGCAACCACCCAAAGCTGTGGTCCAAAAGTTTCCACTCCCGGATATGCACATAGTGCAGAGTGTAGTATCAGCACAACCAATCCCATGTGTTGGTAAGTGCCTGGCCTAATACCGACGAAGTAGTGAGGAGACTAGGAGTAGACTACCAAACAAACATGTGTAGTTATATCATACACAGCGAAAAATAAATAGAAATAAATAATTAAAGATGGGAGGAGGATATGCTACAGGGGAATATCATTTTCCAACAATAGTCCACGAGAAAAAAAATATAAAGAACAACTTAAAATTTGCAGCAAAAAGAATAAGGAAACTCGTAACAAGTCAACAACCACTTCTATCATTATTGTTGCAGCACGCAACCCATTCCAAATCATAAAATATTGTTGCGGTATGCAATCCGATCCATATCATTTATTATTGTTGCAGCGTGCAATCCGATCCAAATATAATATTGTTGCGGCATGCAACTTGATCCAAATATAATATTGTTACGGTGTGCAACCTGATCCAAATATAATATTATCATGGCATGAAACCCGATCCAGATATAATATTATTGCAGCGTGCAACCCGATCCAAATATAATATTATTGCGGCGTGCAATCCGATCCAAATATAATATTGTTGCGGTATGTAACCCCATCTAAATATAATATTCAACACCAATCGTAAAAGAGTCCCGACAAGAGAATAATTAGGAAACAACAATATCCTAGCAAGAAAATCAATAATATCATAATAAAATCAAGTAACAACCGAAAATCATTAAATAAACGTAAAGGACAACATAATTCAATTATCAGCAAAATTCAAAAAAATCAAGGATAAGTGTACGGCATCACCCTTCGTGTTTTAACGCTCTTCCTCACCCAAACAATAATCACAAGAAATAAGGACAAGGAAATAAATGGAATCACAATAAAACCCCGGTAAGGAAATAATTTAATAATCTTCTTCTCTTTTCCTTTCCACATTTACTTCACAACTCACATCACAACTTGAGCCAATGCTTTATAAGGTTCAATTGTCAATTATACTTTTATAATTCATTTTACAACTTGAGCCAACGTTCTATAAGGTTCAATTGCCAATTATACTTTTACAATTTATTTTACAACTTGAGCCAACTCTCTTCAATATTCAAATACCAATATTACTTTCACAAGCCTTTCTCAACAATAGAAATCATCACATAAGGTATGAACAATACAAATGGAGTCACATTATTCATAGTATAAGACTCACGGGCATATTTGACACCAACGTATAGATACTCGTCACCGTGCCTATACGTCGTACTCGACAAAATAACACATAACAAATAGGACACAACTCCTAATCCTTCAAGCTAAAGTTAGACCAAGTACTTACCTCGATGCCACGAACATAATTCAAGCCACAACTATCGCTTTACCTATTGAGCCCACCACCAACTTGCTCGTATCCGACCACAAGTTACATAATAATATCAATAAGTGCTAAATGAATCAATTCTAATGAATGGAAATAAGTTTTCTAAAGTTCTTCCCAAAAAGTCAAAAATCGACCTCGGGCCCGCTTGGTCCAAGCCCTAAATTCGAACAAAAACCTGATTACCCATTCACCCCGAGCTCAGATATATAACTATTTTTGGAATCCGACCTCAATTTGAGGTCTAAATCTCCAAATTTAAATATTCTTAGGTTTTACCCAAAATTCTCAATTCCACCTTGAAAACCCTAGATTCTAGGATGAAATTTTGTAAAAAGAAGATAAGGACTAAAGAAAATGAGTTAGAAATCACTCACTAATATTTTGGAGAAGAAAGGTTGTTTAAAAATCGCCTCTTACGTTTTTGGGGTTTTGAAAGATAAAAAAAAAAACTGAAAATTCCAATTAAATATACCTATCTCAGACTCCCTGTGCGGACCGCATAAAAAAAAGTGCAGCCACAGAGCTCACAATGTTGACCACAGTGATATAATTTAATATTTTGGCCATAACTTTCTCTACATATGTCCAAATTGTTATTTCTTTACTTTTCTTGAAACTAAACATGAAGGACTACAACTTCCGTTTTTGAATCATCTCAAAATTCTTTGTAGATCAAATGATATAGGCTTCCGAAATCAAACCAGTGAACCTGGGGGTTCTTCCTCACTGCGGACTGCACAAAATCGAGTGCAGTAGTAAAGTACCCTACCGCAGACAGCACAATCCTTGCGAACCGCACTGGTGGGTTCATAGATTTGCAACTTCTCTGAACCTGCAACAGCTATGTTTTAAGCCTAAAACATCCCGGAACCTACTTGAAACTCACCCGAGCCCTCGGGACTTCAAACTAAGGTACATACTAACTCAAAAATATCATATGGACCTACTCGTGCAATCGCTTCATCAAAATAACATGTAAAACCATGAATTAAACCTCAAAACTCATCATTTCCATCAAGAACACTTAAAGTTCATAACTCTTCCACCGGAAGTCCAACTCACATAGACTCCATTTTCACCAAATTTTACAGTTACCATTCAAATACTATAACAAGTTTGACCAAAATACGGGCCCGATAACAATTATTTCAAACATTAATTATTTTTTTCATTTCTTAGATAATTCAGCAAAATAATTTCTTTCAAAAATTTAGTTCTAAGGCTTGGGACCTTGGATTTCATTTCCAGGCATACGCCCAGGTCCTATATTTTACTGCGGACCTCCTAGTATTGTCGGAATACGGATATGGGTCCATTTGCTCAAAATGTTGACCAAAGTCAACCAAAAATTAAATTTTTAACTCTAGAAATTTCTATTTCTCATCTTTTCACATTGAAAGCTTCCCGGATATAGGTCCGGGCCGCGCACGCAAATTAAGTGGAGGTAAAAGGGAGGTTTCTAGGCCTCAAAATACTAAATTTATTTCTAAAATAAGTGATACATAAATTATACATCTACCTGCCATTTCAAGTTTAAGAAATTACGTGGGTGGCTATTTGGGATTATTTCTCAATCAAATCACTCCACATCTGCTCCAAATTATCTAAAATTTGAAACAAATCTTTCAAATACAAAATACAAATAATTTTCAACCACCAATTTAGACAAATAATACCAGATTAAAAAGACCCACTTTATTTTTTTCAACATTTTTGAAGGTCCAACAATGGAGTTTTTTGAGCCCTTTATAGGTAATCACTAGATTGATGTTTGAACCAAAAATTTAAATATAAATTATCAACATCCAAACAATTTTAAATGGATCATTAACCTTCTACTTTCCACCACTAAATAGAAATTTCAACTAATAAATAGTGAAGAACTATGGTGTTCAAGTAAAAAATGGAGATATTTTGCTAAGACCATAAAAAATGGGACATTCCTGTTTATCCAAAAATGAGTAATAGTTAAATTTATACGCGGTTTAATGATTCATGATTTAATTCAATATGCATAATTAATAGTAATAGACATATGAGCTAAAGATAAAATAAACGATCAAACCAATTGCAATATGATGGCCAAGTCTAATCTTACATTGAACAGTGAAACTCGTCATCGATTGGATCCTCGAATCGAGCACAGTCACGAATGAAGAAAAGAACAAGTGAATAATGCATTTAACAGTAGCTAGAAGACAAAAATAAATTTTTATTGCTTTGAATCGCGCGTTAGAATGTGTTTGACTAAAGAAAACCTTTTCATTTATATAGTAGGAGAATTTCAGTTCTAGTATAAGTTTAAAAAAGTAAAAAATCTTCTTTTCTTGGTAGTTGTTGATCTATAATCAACACCAAACGAGATTCACACCATAATATCTTATTGAGGGCTAATATTACAGCGCCCTATCCGTCATGCATAACCGTCAACCGTGTCTCCCAAGAGCTAGAAATCATACTTGGTCTGGAGTGCATTGCTTTACCGTGCCCGATGTTAGATATATCGTCCATTGCTTTTTCCATGCCGGGTGTTTCTGGCTTCAATTATAACCTTATACTTCCCCTTCATTCTCTCACCGAAAAATTAGGGCAGACATTGTCCCCGATTTTACTCGTAGACAAATAGTCCTCTCGTTTTCCGGTGGGTAGATTTATTGAAGCAACGGGAAGTGAAAAAATGAACCTCGGTTCCTTCCTTAGTATGTTAGGACCGAGTTTATGGGTTAATGAAATGTTCCATTAGTCGCATTGTTCTGAATTCGAACATGTGTTAGCCACCGATTGACTATCCTCGAATTTGAAATGTCGCGCATTGATTGTCCTTCCTCTATAAAAGCTTCGACCCCTTTCTCATATCTCCACTTTCCAATTCGAGAACTTTTTGATTTATCCTCGAATTCTCCACTCACCTTTAACCTCTTCAAATCTTCATACATTACTCCTTAGATATTTATATCTTCATCCTCGATCTTTATAGCTTCTCTTTGAATCTTCAACCTAAACCTTCATATCTTTATCCCACCTTCGAGTCTTCATATATTTTCTTCAAACTTTCACACTTTCCAGAATCTGATGGCAAAAACTTCCAAATTCCTGCCTCAGTAAATCGCCCCTTCATTTTCCAACCTGGCCACAGATGACGAGGTGGCCATTCCCAAGGTCTCAGGAGCCTCCCTTTAAGAGTTTCATCCCCGAGGGTTTCTCTGTTGAGAATGACTTCAACGTCAAGAAGGCCTCCAGTCAACAGGAGTGGCGAGGGAGCATGGAGGTACATATGCTTTGTTACTGAGGAGACACCCCCCATAGATTGAATATACTATCACTGGGAGGACAACAAGGGTTTAATGAATAAATCACCACCCACGTCGAGGGGTATCTAAGTGTTTACATTTACCCCGTCAGGCTCGCCCCAGTGGACCCTGTAGTCCTCGACTTCTGCAAAATGGTACGAGGTCTGCCTTGGGCAGATTCACCTATCTTTTTGGAGGATCATAATCCTCCTCTATCATTTCATGAACAACATCGAAGCACCTCGGTTCACACTTGACCATCTGTTTCGTCTCTACAGTCCCTGAATCTTCTGAGGGAGGTTGATCAAGCTCATTTGCAGAGCAAATAAAGCACTGTTCTCGAGCATTGATGAGGATTGAGATCGAGGTTAGCAAGGGAGGTTCATTTGGGTGAAAACAGAAGATCTCATTCCCTCCGAATTTTTATTGTTCCTCGAAAAGTGGAACGCATCTCATAAGTATTTTCCTTTTCAAGTATTTGGCACTCCCTTTTATTCTTTTCCTAATTGCCTATGTTTATCGTTGTGCAACGATTGTCGATTCCTTGATGCACTCCCCCACTTCAAGGAATGGATCGAGGGGATCTACAAACAGATGTCTTGCTTTGAGCGCGCATGGCGCAAGCTCTCGAATGACAAGTGGGAGGCCCATTCCCGTGGTGAGACTCCACCCTAAATTATTATTCACACACTTGACTTGTATTTCACTAAGTATTCTTCCTTCTCATAGGGTTTCCAAGAACACCGAGCTCAGGTCGTTGGATGAGGACGATGATTTTTCCTTACTCGCCAAACCCTCTGCTTCAAGATAGCCTGGGTTGCGGCAAAGGAAGAGAAAAAGAACAAGAAAAAGAAGTCCTCAGGCTCCCTAGATACCGAGGAGAAGAAAAAGAAGAAGAGGGTGGTCGTCTCAGTCTGGATGAGCAACAAAAAGAACACCAAGTCCAGGGTGCCAGACTTTGATTCCCTCTACTGGCTCGGGGATAACCCCGTTAGGATCAGCAGGAAGCATATCATTATTGGGAACCATATTATTATTTTTTCGTGATGGCCTGACTCAACTTAACATTCAAGTGAGCAAATTGAGAGTTTGACATTTTTAGGTTGACCTAGAATTAAGGTTTCAAAGAACAAACATAAAATAAGAATGGAGATTGTACCAAATCACCACTATTATCCTTAGCTCCACAATGAGCGCCAAACTGTTTATCCCAAAAATGTGTGACAAATAAATTTATACGCGGTTTAAAAGATATGTGTTTAATTCAATATGAATAATTAATATATATATAGATAAATGAATTAAAGATAAAAGACACGATCAAACCAATTGTAATACGATGGCAAGTCTGATCTTAGATTGAATAGTGGAACTCATCCTTGATAGGACCCTCGGATCGAGAACGATCATGAATGAAGAAAACAACAAGTGAATAATGCCTTTAACAAAACTAGAAGACAAAAATGAACCTTTATTACTTTGAATCGTGTGTTACAATGTGTCAGACTAAAGATATTTTTTTATATATATAGTAGGAGAATTTTAGTCCTAATATACGTCTAAAAAGGTAAAAATCTTTTTTCCCGATAGTGGTTAATCCATAATCGATACCGAAGGAGATTCCTGCCGTAATATCTAGTTGAGAGCGAGTAATATGGCGCCCTATCCATCATGCATAACTGTCCACCGCGTCTCCCGATGTCTAGAAATCATACTCGGTCTGAGGTGTGTTTCTTTACCATGCCCGATGTTAGATATATCGTCCATTGCTTTAACATGCCTGGTGTTTCTGGCCTCGATTATAACCTTGTGGATCTATGCTTCCCCTTTGTTCTCTCATCGAAGAATCGAGGCAGAAATTGCTGCCGATTTTACCGTTACACAATTTCGCCAAGACCAGTCCCGTTAGGGGACATACCGTGTAATTTTTTGGTATTTTAACACATTTGGCTAATCAGTCAAAAATAATTACAACCGCTAGTCAAAATATACAAAAGAAAAAATTATCTGGATATACTATATTAGAAATTTATTTGCTCCCACAAGAGAGGTTTTAACTTAATTACGATTTGATATATAATTTTTTATATATATATAACTGTTAGTTCATTGATCTCAAAGAATATGTACATCATAGGGCTCTATGGTAGTAGTTTGGACTGGCTACTAACTTTTACAAGTACTCTCTATACTATCTTAACTATCTATACACAAGCATCATAACTATCTAAGTGCAATAGCTAAGGAAAGTAATTGAGCTCTCTCAGACCAGTCTACCAATGTTTGCACTTGCTGCCTCGAATGTGTATGAGTAAGGCAATCTCTCTGCAAGTCAGTTCCTCCACAAAAGCAGCCCCTTCAAAATGAATGTGGTTCCTTTCTTTCCAGATGAGGGTAGTAGTAGTGACAAATGCAGAAGCTGTGATAGCATTTTGCCACAGTCTACTTTTAGCTTTGCTGCATATCCAATGAAGCTCAGTTTCCCAGCAGCCAACTGTTCTGGAATGCCCCAGCCAAACACATATTCTGGACCACAATCTGTTTGTGATAGGACACTCAAAGAATAGGTGATTAAAGTCCTCAACATTCTGTTTGCAAAACACACAAGTTGCTGGAACTTGTATGCCCATGTTCTGCAATCTTTCAACTGTAAGAAGTCTATGTTCAGCAGCTAACCAAACAGTGAACTTATGCCGAGGTAGGACATTGGTGATCAGCATCAAGTTCTTCCATTCAACCTTATTGAAACTGGGGAGCATAGTGAGGTAGAGTTTCTGAATGTGAAATTTGCCCAGCCTACATATACTTTGCAGTCTGTCAATTAGATCACCTTGAAGCTTATGGCTCTCCAGTATCATAGTTCTACTTTCCAGTACCTTTCTGACCACCCAAGAGGCTGCTTTTGGAATGTTAATTGTGGCAATGTTACCTTGCTTGATGTAATGAGAATGAACCCATCGAACCCATAGATAGTCTTCCTTCCTAGACAAGTCCCATAGCAGCTTAGTTATGGCTGCTTTGTTCCACACATTCAAGTATAGGATGTTAAGACCTCCAGCTGATATAGGTCTGCACACTTTGTCCCAAGCCACCAGTGCCCTTCTGGATAGATTAGTTGTGCCAGTCCATAGAAAAGTTCTGCATATTGCTTCAATAGCTTTCAGTACTTTCTTGGGCATAATGAATACTTGTGCCCAATAAGTCTGAATGCCAAACACCACAGCTTTAATCAATTGGCTTCTACCTGCATATGATAGCAGTTTAGCTGACCAACAAGTAACTTTATCTGTGATCTTTTCAATTAGGGGAATATAATGATGGATAGCCAGCTTCTTAGAATCAAGTGGAATCCCCAAGGGTCTGAATGGAAGTTGACCTTCAGTGAGAATTTGCTGCACACCAGCCAGATATATAGCACTCTTACTGATATTTTCCTGAAGACCATATGCTTCTGAAAACTGAAGAAAAGCTTTATGCAAGATCTGGATAGATATAATATCATCTCGACAGAACATAAGGAGGTCATCGGCAAAACAAACATGAAAACACTGAGTTTTCTGCATTTGGGATGGAAGTTGAAGTTCCCATCCTTGTGCAGCTGCTGTAGTATTCTGTTAAGGTATTCCATTGCCAATACAAATAGGTAAGATGACATAGGGTCACCCTGTCTAATACCTCTCTTAGCAGTGAATGGTTTAGTTAAGCCACCATTCATTACTAAGGAATAAGAGACATAAGTAACACAGGTCGTGATCCAATGAATAAATTTTGCTGGGAAGCCCAAATCAATAAGAATCTGCTTCAGAAAATTCCATTCCAGTGTGTCATATGCCTTCCTCAAATCCACCTTGAGTACACATCTGGGAGAGACACTTTTCCTTGAGTAACCCTTAAAGATTTCATGGCTTAGCAAGTTGTTATCAACAATACTTCTTCCTTCAATAAAAGGAGATTGAGAAGGACCAACTAAATCCCCAATGACAGCCTTCATCCTTCTAGTAATAACTTTAGAGATGATTTTGTAGACAGTAGTGCAGCAAGCAATAGGTCTATAATCTTTAACAGTAGCAGGTGCTTTGACTTTAGGCACAAGTGCTATGGCAATGGTGTTGATCATATGAGGCATTTTGCATGTAGCAAAGAACTCCTTGGTAGCAGCTAGAATGTCATCCTTTACCATCTCCCAGTTCTTAGTAAAAAATTCCACTGGAAAGCCATCTACTCCAGGCGCTTTATCTTTAGGCATTTCTTTGACAGCTTCAGTGATCTCTTCCATAGTTACCTCTCTAATGAGCATTCTTTGCTGAGCTAGATTTAAGCACTGTCCCTCTTTCATAATTGTAGAATTGGCACAAGGGAGTTCAGCAGCACACTCCCCCATTAATGATTGAAATACCTTTATGAATTCTTGTTCCACAGCTAAAGGATCAGTTAGTTTCAAACCTGTGTCTGTATAAATGGATGTGATGTTGTTCTGTCCTGTTCTGATCTTCCATTGAGTATGGAAATACTTAGTGTTAGCATCCCCACACTCAATCCAGCAAGATTTGGACTTCTGCCTTAGAATTTTTTCGTCCACACAACTCCACTTCTCAATTTCTTCAATTGCTGTTTTTTCCTCAGTAATTAGTGACTATGTTAATGGGCTGTTTTGCAGTTGAACTTGAATAATACCCAATTTTTCACTTGCCTGAATAATTTCCTGCTTGTAAGAGGCCATATGAACATTTATGTCCTTTAAATGATGTTTCACGGCCTTCAGTTTTTGCCATAGCTGCTGCATAGGTGTTCTTCCATAATCCTGTCTCCAAACCTACTGTAAAATGCTATGAAACTGAGGTTGTTCCATAACAGCAAGATATAGTCTGAAAGGTTTAGGTTGCAAAGGTTTTTGATCTCCAAATTTGATAAGGATAGGGGAATGATCAGAGACTGAGGGGTTCATAAAATCAGCTTCCAGATGCCCATACTGTTGTAGCCACTGAAAGTTGCCCAGAACCCAATCAATTTTACTATAAACTCTAGTGGAAGAATCTTGCTTATTGGTCCAAGTGAAGTGCCACCCTTTAACTCTGAAGGCAGTTAGTTGCAGGTCAGAAATAGTGTCTTTGAAATCTTTAACTTCAGCATCAGTAACTGGGGAGCCAATTCTGTCATCAGAACATAATACACAGTTGAAATCACCACTAATTAGCCAAGCATCTTGACTGGGAATATAGGTTGATCTAAGGTCACTCCACAGTTGGTTCCTGAGAAGTGCAGTATTATGGGCATATATAACATTTAAATGAATTCTGGCTTGGCTTCTTGTATCTTCTAAAAAACAGTGAATGAGCTGATCAGTAACAGAGGATATATGGATCTGGATGTGTGGTTTCCAAAGCAACTATATTCTACCATTAGCAGCCTTTGAGTAATTGCATTGGACCTTCCAATCCTTAGCAACCTTGTCAAGTATCTTCTTAGCTTTATGCTCCTTTACTCTAGTTTCTAAAACTCCCATGACATCTACCTTATTAACAGCTAGGAAGTTTTTCAACTCCTTTTGCTTATGGGCTTGGTTTAGCCCCCCTAATGTTCCATATAACAATAATCATAGGAAATTAGGGGTTAATCTGTGTGAGGGCCCCAGATCAATCTGCTGAACCCTGTTCCCAGCAACAACCATAGTAGCCTTCCCTTTACTGCAATTATCAATCATTTGCTCAATGTTACCATTTGGTGTATCGACTGCAATGACTGCAATTTCAGGCCTCACTTGAATCTCAGGATCAGTTTGTGCAAGCTGCTGATCACTAACTAAAATGTTCTCATTCACCTTATTAGGGATCTGCACTGCCTGCACCTCCAGCACTTCTGAATTGACTGCATTCTCATGGCTTACCTGTACTTCTACATTAGCTACAGGCTGCTTTACAAGCCATTCTTTTTTAGTATTTTTCCCCTGCTGTTTCAATTTACCTTTCTGCCTCCTTGGTTTATCCTGCTTCTCCATATCTTTCCCTGCAATGTTATCAGCATAGTACCAGCAATCAGTGAATCATGCCCAAATTTAAGGCAATGATTACAGAAACTAGGTTTCAAATCATACTCAATTGTCTGGATCTTAGGGCCATAAGGAGTATCAATCTCTAATTGGTCAGGGAGTGAATAAGCAGCATCGACCTCTACTAGGACACGGGCAAACGAAATTTTTTCATAATGCGCAGTAAATTTGTCAGTGTATAATGGCTTGCCAACTGCACTGGCCATTTATCTCAATACCTCAGTAGACCAGTAACCCACCGGAAGTCCAGGGAAGCGAATCAATACAGGAACAGTGCTTAGAATATCACTCTGAAAAGAGAAATCAACTTCCCAGGGTTTCAAAACCATTGGTTTGTTCCTATAGGAATAGGGCCCTGATTGCATGAATAAATCTCTATCCTCGATACTATTGAAGCGAAAAATACAGTATCCTTCAGCATGAATCAGTACCTGAGGATTAGCTACGAAATTCCACACATGCATGACGAAATTATCCATAGTTTTCTCACTCGGATTATCACCAATTATGTATCCAATCAAAGCATTTTGCCAGTAATCCAATTGAGATTTCAGATCGTCCTCACTGATCTTAACAACCTTTTTGCCATCTCGATCATTGTGGGAGGGGGGGGAGACGAATGAGAGTTGCTTGCCCATCTGAGAATTGCGGTTTCCTCGCACCACATCCGCTGCAGTCGGTATGAATTTCTCCGATCCAATGGCATCAGTAAACTGTAACCATCTTACGGCGATGTTGGAAGGTGCATCAGTCATCGGCAATGGCAATTCACAGTTTTCTCCCTCTGCATGCATCACCTCTATTGATTGGAACTTCTGGGGCAGAAAGTTGCCAAATGTTAATGGTTCAAGCTCCTTTGTAATGCCATGATCTGGAGTAACTATTTGCGCAGTAGTGGGAGGTGCGTTACGCCGGTGACGAGCCATGTTCCGGCGACAATGTGCACCAATCGAGAGCTTAACGTGCGCCGAGAGCTTAATGTTATATATATATATATATATATAATTTATTGATTATAGACAAATTAGCATTAAATAAATAGTCCTTGGTTGTAGCCTTTTAATGTGGTAACTAGATCCCCAGACCTTCTGCCAATTGCCCTGTAATCCTTCTCTTTTGCCCTATTTTTTCCTCCTCCAATCTTCTCTGCTTCTCTTCTCTTTCTCACCTTCTTCGGGGAATTCAACAATGTATTTCACGTCATTATCTATCACCACCAAATCAACCGTTGTCCGCAAACCATTAATAGTAATTATATAATTTTAGAAGTTTGAATTTGAATTCGTATTTTGCAAAATTATTATTTGTGTTATAAATACACTTCTATTTAAGGTGAATGTCTTTAATTAGAGAGGTTCTAGAGTTCTATTCTTGGTAGATAAATCATCCTCCTCCCTATAAATAGAGGTGCTCTCTACCATTGTAAATAACTCCTAACATTCTCTAAGTATCAATAAGAAGAACTCTCTCTACTCTTCTCTCTATTTGCTCTTGTTCTTGAGTTATTGTTCTTGTCATTTATATTATTTCATAACACGTTATCAGCACGAGACTCTACCGTCTCAAGAACCATTCTCGAGAAATCTAAGGTATTTCCCTCTTCCTAATTTAATTTTCGATTATGTCTGACATTACAAAAAGAAAGTTCGTTGCCCTTAAAATTTCGGGCAAGAACTATATGACATGGGTGTTGGATGCTGAAATCCACTTAGATGCTATGGGTCTCGGAGACACCATCAAAGATAGAGAAAAAGCATCTACCCAAGAATGTGCGAAGGCCTTGATTTTCTTGCGCCACCACCTTGATGAAGGTTTGAAGATTGAATATCTCACCGTCAAGGATCCACTCGTCTTGTGGAACGGCTTAAAGGAGAGATATGACAACCTGAAGTTGGTCACTCTGCCACAAGCACGATATGATTGGGCTCATCTGAGGCTCCAGGACTTTAAGTCCGTTTCTGAATATAATTCTGCTATGTTCAGAATTACTTCCAAATTGAAGCTATGCGGGGATAATATCTCCGATTATGATATGCTTGAGAAAACGTTTACAACGTTTCATGCCTCCAATATAGTACTGCAACAACAGTACAGAGAGAAAGGCTTTACAAAGTACTCTGAACTGATTTCTCTTCTACTAGTGGCTGAGCGAAATAATGACCTGCTCATGAGAAATCATGAAAATCGACCCACTGGGTCTACACCACTGCCTGAAGTAGATAAGGTGCACCCTCATTATGCCAAACATGAAAAGGACCATGGTCATGGTCGTAAACGGGGTCATAGCCAGGGACGTAGACAAGGAAGAAATTCCAAAGAAGTCCGTCACCCCCCAAAGAGAGATAACCGCCGAAAGCAGAAACGGGGTCATGAAGATCCTAAGGAAAATGGTTCAGAAACTATATGTTATCCTTGCGGTGGGAAAGGGCACTGGTCAAAGACTTGCCGTATACCAAGACACTTGGTTGACCTTTATCAAGCATCTCGAAAGAGAAAAGGCCCTGAAACAAATTTTGTCTATGACGACAATGAGGACATCACCCACCTGGATGTGGCAGACTTCTTTGAGCAACCCGAGGGGAAAATAGACCACCTAATCGGCGATGGATCCGTGATGAAAGAAGATGGAGTTATTTGATTTTGTTCTACTTATTTGTATTAGAATAAACTAATAGTCATTAGTATTAGCTCGTATTAGTTAGTTCATGATGCAATGTTAGCAGTAGTTCTTTAGAATATCTTCAATATGCTCAAATATCAATAAAATTTTTATTTTCCAGTAGGGGTAATCGACTAGCCTGAAAAACTAGTCGATTATCTACTATTTTCGCATTAAAGTTGAAAAACAATTGATCAACAATCGATTGTCTTTGGCTAACAATCGATTGTCATTAAGACAGTGTAATCGAATTTTTCAAAAATCATCCACAATCGATTGTCTTTGTCTAACAATCGATTGTCTTGAAACAGTGTTCTGGAATTTTTCAAAATAGCCAACAATCGATTGTCTATGCATAACAATCGATTGTCTTGAAACAGTAAGGTCTGGAATTTTTCAAAATAGCCAACAATCGATTGTCTATGCATAACAATCGACTGTCTTGAAACAGTGCTGGAATTTTTCAAAATAGCCAACAATCGATTGTCTATGCATAACAATCGATTGTCTTAAGACAGATCTGTTTTTCAAAATAGCTAACAATCGATTGTCTATGCATAACAATCGATTGTCAATGTTCAACAATCGATTGTTTGTAAGTAACAATCGATTGTTTGAAGAAAACGTTTAAACTGAAATTTTCAAACTGCAAAGTAATGGATAACATATCTGATTTTGTTAGTCAACTGTTAGCAGCAGATTTTGAAAATATCATGTGACACAAAAGAATTGAACTTGTTTATTCTTATGTTCTTGTATCTCGTTTGTATGTCAAACTATGGGATAGCAAATATGGATATCTCACAAAGCGAACTTGGATCAACATCCAACTGTAAAAGTATTTGCCTAATTGATTCATGTACTACACATACAATACTCAAAGAAAGGAAGTATTTCTCTCAACTAAATATGTGTAAGGCAAACGTTACTACAATTTCTGGAAGTAGTAAATTGATTGAAGGCTCCGGAAGAGCAATTGTAACTCTGCCCAAGGGCACGACGTTAATCATAGAGAATGCAATGTTCTCCTCCAAGTCTAAAAGAAACTTGTTGAGTTTTAAAGATGTACGCCGGAATGGCTATCATATTGAGACAATGATGAAGATAATCTTGAATATCTCGTCATCACAAAGAATGTCTCCGGCCAAAAGAGGGTTATTGAGAAATTCCCGTCTTTATCTTGTGGCCTGTATTGGACAAGAATTAGTGCAATGAGGCACATTCAACAGTAAACCAAAGGGTTACTGATTCCAATACCTTTGTACTTTGGCATGATCGATTAGGACACCCAGGATCGGTCATGATAAGACGGATTATAGAAAGCTCATATGGGCATCCGTTAAAGAATTTCAAAATTCTTTCGAATAATGAATATCCTTGCACTTCGTGTTATCAAGGCAAGTTGATTATCAGGCCATCACCAACAAAGGTTGGGACTGAGTCACCCACGTTTCTGGAACGTATACAAGGGGACATTTGTGAACCTATTCACCCACCTAGTGGGTCGTTTAGGTATTTCATGGTCTTGATAGACGCATCCTGTAGATGGTCTCATGTGTGCCTGTTGTCATCACGCAACCTTGCGTTTGCGAAATTAATGGCACAAATAATTCGACTACGAACACAATTTCCAGATAATCCAATCAAGTCCATTAGACTGGATAATGCTGCTGAGTTTACATCCCAAGCATTTAATGATTATTGCTTATCAATCGGGATAAAAGTTGAACATTCTGTAGCTCATGTTCACACTCAAAACGGTCTTGCAGAATCGTTAATTAAACGCCTGCAATTGATTGCAAGGCCATTACTTATGAGAACGAGGCTGCCCGCTTCGGTATGGGGTCACGCCATCTTACATGCAGCAATACTAATTCGTCTTAGACCGACGAATTACCACAAGTATTCCCCGTTGCAATTGGTTTTGGGTCATGAACCCAATATATCCCATTTAAGGATTTTTGGATGCGCTGTATATGTGCCTATTGCACCGCCATCCCGCACCAAAATGGGTCCGCAAAGAAGGTTAGGAATATATGTTGGGTTTGAATCGCCCTCCATCATTCGCTACCTCGAAACATTGACAGGCGACTTGTTTACTGCACGATTTGCAGACTGTCGATTTGATGAGACACTTTTCCCAAAATTAGGGGGAGAAGTTGGTGAAACCAAACGGGAAATTTTGTGGAAAAATGCATCATTATCTCATCTTGATCCACATACCTCTATTTGTGAAAGAGAGGTACAAAAGATTATCCATTTGCAAAGAATAGCAAATCAAATGCCTGACGCATTTACGGACTTGAAAAGGATAACGAAATCCCACATTCCCGCGGAAAATGTTCCAATCCGTATTGATGTCCCTATTGGACAATCATCTAGTGTCATATCCAATGAGTCAAATGCACGCCTGAAGCGTGGCAGACCATTAGGTTCCAAAGATCGAAATCCTAGAAAGAGGAAAAAGAACGATCAAAATGACACCACGAAAGAATCTCATGATTTAACGAATTCTGAGATTCATGAAGAATCCATTGAGCCCGAGACTCTGGAAAATACGGAACTATCCCTAAATCCAATTAATATTGAGGCAAATATTAATCGAGTGGATATTGTGGTGGATAATGCCTTTGCTTATAATGTAGCATCTAGCATTATTCAAGAATGTGAGGATCTCGAACCTCAATCTGTTGAAGAATGTCGAAAAAGACAGGATTGGCCAAAGTGGCAAGAAGCAATTCAATCAGAATTGAATTCGCTGGCAAAACGTGAAGTTTTTGGCCCTATAGTTGAAACACCTAATGGTGTTAAGCCTGTCGGCTATAAATGGGTCTTTGTACGCAAAAGAAATGAGAAAAACGAGGTACAAAGATATAAGGCACGCCTTGTTGCACAAGGTTTTTCTCAAAGGCCTGGTGTCGATTATGAAGAGACATATTCACCTGTAATGGATGCGATAACCTTTCGTTATCTCATAAGTTTTGCTGTCCATGAAAAGCTTGGCATGCACTTAATGGATGTGGTTACTGCCTATCTTTATGGCTCACTTGATAATGAGATATACATGAAAATTCCCGATGGACTCAAGGTGCCAAACGTGCACAACTCAAAATCTCGGGAAATGTTCTCAATTAAATTGCAAAGATCCTTGTATGGTCTAAAGCAATCTGGACAAATGTGGTATAATCGTCTTAGTGAGTACTTGTTAAAAGAAGGCTATATAAATGACGCCATTTGCCCGTGTGTTTTTATAAAGAAAACAACATCGGAATTTGTTGTACTTGCCGTATATGTTGATGACATAAACCTTATTGGAACCCCTAAAGAACTCCAAAAGGCAATTGATTATCTAAAGGATGAATTCGAGATGAAAGATCTCGGAAAGACTAAACTATGTCTTGGTTTGCAAATTGAATATTTGGCAAACGGAATTTTTGTTCATCAATCTACCTATACAGAAAAGGTATTGAAACGGTTTTACATGGATGAAGCACATCCTTTAAGTACACCGATGGTTGTTCGATCACTTGATGTGAACAAAGATCCATTCCGACCACAAGAAAGGAATGAAGAGCTACTTGGTCCTGAAGTACCATATCTTAGCGCAATTGGCGCACTAATGTATCTTGCAAATACTACAAGACCTGACATATCCTTTTCAGTTAATGTCTTAGCAAGATTTAGCTCGGCTCCTACGAGGAGACATTGGAATGGGATCAAACACATATTGCGGTACCTAAAAGGGACTACCGATATGGGCTTATTTTACGGCAAGAATTGCAGCCCGGATCTTGTTGGTTATGCTGATGCTGGATATTTATCCGACCCACACAAGGCTCGATCTCAAACGGGTTATGTGTTTACCTGTGGAGAAACCGCCATATCTTGGCGATCGACTAAGCAATCAATTGTGGCTACTTCATCTAATCATGCCGAGATAATTGCTATTCATGAAGCAAGTCGGGAGTGTGTGTGGTTAAGGTCGATAATACATCATATCCAAGACAAATGTGGTTTGAAGTGTGATAAACTACCCACAACTTTGTATGAAGATAACGCAGCATGTATAGCTCAATTGAAGGGAGGATTCATAAAAGGAGATAGAACGAAGCATATTTCACCAAAGTTATTCTTCACACATGATCTTCAAAAGAATGGTGATATCAATGTTCAACAGATTCGTTCAAGCGAAAATATGGCTGATTTGTTTACAAAATCTCTACCAAAGTCAACCTTCAAGAAGCTAGTTCACAAGATCGGGATGCGAGGACTTAAGGACATAAATTGATGTTCTTATCAGGGGGAGTTAAGGCGCGTTGCACTCTTTTTCCCTTACAAGGTTTTGTCCCACCGGGTTTTCCTTGCGAGGTTTTTAACGAGGCAACCAATAGGCGCATATTCAAACATGTGTACTCTTTTTCCTTACTTTAATTTTTCCCATTGGGTTTTGTTTTAAGGTTTTAACGAGGCACATCATTGAATAGACATTCAAGGGGGAGTGTTATAAATACACTTCTATTTAAGGTGAATGTCTTTAATTAGAGAGATTCTAGAGTTCTATTCTTGGTAGATAAATCATCCTCCTCCCTATAAATAGAGGTGCTCTCTACCATTGTAAATAACTCCTAACATTCTCTAAGTATCAATAAGAAGAACTCTCTCTACTCTTCTCTCTATTTGCTCTTGTTCTTGAGTTATTGTTCTTGTCTTTTATATTATTTCATAACAATTTGTTTGGATTGAGTATTATTGCAAACGATTGAGAAATATAACTTGGAGTTATATCTCTATTTTTAGGGTATTTTTAATGAAAATTAGAATTGATTTTGATTGATTTTTCATTTTAAAATTTGAAGAGGAAAAAGAACAAATGACATATAAAATACGTACAAACGGCATACAATGCACATTTGAAGATTGTATTACCAAAATTATATTGAAGTTGTTAGATTGTATGAAATTTATATGAAAATTATATTTTAAGTTGTATTCTGTTATAGTATATTTTTTTGTATGAGTATTATATGAAAGTTTTAAATAAGTTGTATAATGTATAAATCGTTAAATAAAATTTTTATTCAAGTTAGAAATATTAAAGTTGTATATAGATATCAAAATTGTATTAAAGAGGTATTATAGTTGTATGAAACTTATACGAAAATTATATTTCAATTGTATTCTGTTGTAGTTGTATTATTTTTTGTATGAATATTATATGAAAATTATAAATAAATTATAAATAAAGTGTATATTGTATAAACAATTGCATGAAATTTGTATTTAAGCAATATATTATTGTAAACATATTAAACTTATATCAAATTTTTACAACGGTTGTACAGTAACTTACTGTCAGGTGCACAGCAGAGGAGATGGACGCATTGAAACGATGAATAATAATACAAGCATTGTCTTTCTTTTAAGTTACTTAATTTAAGTTGTATGTTAGAGATGTCGAATTTAGCTAGTAAAAATAGAGATTTTTACCAATCTATAATATGTATGATACTTATTTGCCCTTTCTAATCAAGTTTTAATTTAATTATATAATTATATATAATTTATCAATTATATACAAATTAATTTTAAATGAGTGTCCCTTGATTATAGACTTAATTGATTAAATCCTAAAAATTCCTCATAATTCCTTACTTACCCAAACAAACCCCTATCTTTCTAAAGGAAATTTCTCTTTCTCTCTTTGAAATCAATTTTCTTTTTACACTGATTCTACAAGATTTTTTCTTCTAAAGCTCATAATTTCTTTTATAATGGCAAAGAAATGGATTAATATTTTATCGATTTGAATTTGCTATGGCATGAATTTGAAACTTTTCTGCGCTTCTCCTTTTCTTATTGGTGTTTCCATGGCAGGCTAGCAGTAGATGTATATCAATTATTTGGCTGGATTGTTCGAATTAGAATTGTTAATCAATACATTTTGAAGATGTTTCACTCTCCACTATTGACAGCCATTAAAAAACTTCGAAACTTTCAATTCGAACTCGGATTTTCAAAAAATATTTTTTGTTCGGATTGGGTCTTATTGCAAATAACTAAATATATTATATGGAGTTTATATCTTGATTTTTGAGGGTATTTAATGAAGATTAGATTTAATTTGGCTGGATTTTCAGATTGAAATTCTAAGAAGAAACTGAAAAACCCACCACATGCAAATTACATAAAAAAGACATTGTATAAAATTGTATTTAAGTTGTATGATGTTGTAGATGTATTTAACTGGATAAGAATGATGAATAAAAGTTGTAAATAAGTTGTATATTGTATAGCTAGTTGTATGAAATTTATTTTTAGTACGTATGTTATTGTAGATATATCAAATTTTATATTAAATTTATATGAAATTTATGTTTAATTTGAATATTGTTGTACCATATATTATTTATTTTCTTAAAATAGATAATAATGGCGAAGAGAAAGAAGAGTTGCGCTAATTATACTTAGAATAGGTATTCGATGGAAGGATAATTAGAGCTTCGTTACCTTCAATTACGATCTTTTCCAAGCAAAGAATCCCTTAATTTAATGTACTAATAATGAATGGTATATAAATTGTAAGAAAAAAAATATTTATAGAACAAAATTTACAAAACTTAAATAATTTTGATAAATAAATTTCAAATATTGTATAAAAAAAAGAATACAACTGGCCGAAACTAAAGTTGACATAAGTTCAGTGACTGGTTTTAGGCATAGCTCGAGTTGATCCTTCTAAAAGCTTTGGCAATTTGTGATATATATGTAACCCAATTTGACCAGAAATTTATTCTTTTGAAACATAGAAAAATGAATTCTGTTGAATTTAACTAATTTGATATAATCATGATAAGAAAAAGAAAAAGATTTTATTAGTTTGATTTGTAATTAAATAAATTATAAGAGAACAAAGAATCAAAAGAAAATTGATTTTTTTGAGTTGAGCGGTTGGTTTTTTCATATTTATACATAATTTGAAACTTTATTATTTTTAATGTCCATGTTTAATTAATTACCCGGCATAAAGAATGGCCCAAATGGCATCTATACTTCAACCACTTTGTCGTGCCGGTCCCCAAACTTACATATTTGCCAATTAAATACTTATACTCATTCAAAACGTGAATAATAAATGCTTATCCAAGGAGGCTGCAAGTACGTGTATGACAATCCCCTACACGTAGGACGCCACATCAATAAAGTAAAACCACGTAGGCTCCAAGTCACATATGATGGCCAAATAGGATAAAGAAATCGGCAAGCCCACAATTTCCTCTCATTTTAAAATTACCATGTACTTAGGGCTTAGATAGTATCGAACAATAGTGAGTCTTTCCTCTCTTCTCCGTCATTGTTGCTGGGATTTTCATCTATACAGTTGTTATCGAAGTTTGTGGGGTAAATTTCTTCATTTGTTCTTCATATTTTGTCTTTATTGTTCTTCATTTTCCTCTATTTTTGGGGCTTTTGCTCTGTTTAGATTTTTTTAGGGGAAGGCTGGTTAGGTCGTAAATTGTTGTGTAATCTCTCTTAATATATATGGCTTTTGTTGTGTTTTACTACATATTAGAGTGAAAGCCTTTTTAATGTAGTGCCATGCATGTAATGGTATATTTGGTTATTCCGTTTAGTGTTTTGGGTTTTTGTTGTCAAAGCAGAATTTCATCTTAGGTTTATGTATTTTTTTGTGATGTTTGTCGAGTCTCCTTCTTATTAGTGGTCCACCACAGTATTTCTGAATATTATAGGCATTATGGGGACGGAAAAGGAATCTTGGAAGTTTTTTTACTTTAAAAATCTATTTTTTTTGTTGGTTTATTTATGGAGTTGTGTAAAAGTACAACTTTTGATAACAAATAGTCATTGATAACACTTTTTTGTTTACTTTGCAGGTATGAAAAGAAAATGGTTTCAAACCTGGTTAACCTACAAATCCACCACAATAGTAATTTTGTATCCGACCGTGACCTAAGGTATTGCAAATGGACTAACTTGTCCAATTAGCTACAGTTGATGTTGATGAGCTACATATTATATTATTTAACAAGTTTGCTGGTGACTTAAGATATTTAGAAGTTGATTTGTTTGGATGCAAAGTTAACAAACGAGGTGGCTATTACATTTTAAAAATCGATGTTGATGTGTTAAAGTTTCTTAATACATTGAAAGGTGGTGACTTTTTTGATTTTTGTATTGTCCATAAAACTAGTGAGCCTATTCTTGTTGAGGACATAACTAAACTAGATCCCACTATACAAACAGAAAGGCATGGCATTGCGTTAAATGCTAGGGCTGGTGTGTCACCTCCTAACTATGATATAAATAGGACTGAAAATGACAAAGTAAGAGTAAGGGAGCAGATATAAATGAAGAGAGAGAAGAATCAAATGGAGGTGAATGAAATAACTTCTCATCCTATCACCTTCAAACATCAGAATCTGATTTTGATGAGGACCTTGATGATTTTGAAGGGTCTGGCTCATTGTTTGATATAGATGAGAACATTGAAGAGTGTAGTGATTTGGAAGATAAATTAGCTGAAATTAGACGGTCAAACTCAACAAAAAGAAGGATGCCCAAGTAAATGTAGATGAGATACCATCTGGTCCAGTTGGTATAGATGTCGGTTTTGAATATATACATAAGAATAAAAGGTGAAAATATGAAGGGAAACTAGGAGGGCGTGACCAGTATTTTGATAGCTCAGATCCATGTAGTGAGTGCAGTGATGATGAAAGAGAACTTGTTGGCCCTGATGAAATAAGGGATGCGCCAGATAGGAATCCAAGTAAGAAGGTCTACTTTGACACAACTTGCTCAAAAATATTTTTTGAACTATATATGATATTTGAGAATGTTATACAGTTTAGGGAGGCATTTACAGACATATTCTATTCAACAAGGTGTGAACCTTAAGTTGAAACCTAATAAGAAGGAAAGGGTTAGGGCAACATGCACAAAGAAAGGTTATTCATGGCATATCCTTGGTAGCATAGAAGGCATCACCAGTAATTTTAGGGTGATTACATATTACCCTTTCCGTAAATGCTACAAAGAAAACAAGGAACAAGATATGTAATCCAACGTGGATTGCAAAAAAATTCAAAGACAATAATTAGTGAGCCTCAAATTAAGCTTCATCAGATTCAAGCCTTACTTAGGTAATCTTATGGCTTGTATGTGAGTAAAACTTCCTGTAGAAGAGCAAAAATGATAGTTATGAAGGAGAATACTAATATTGGCACTACTGTAGTGATAAGGACATCTAAGGATTCAATTCTTGGCAAGGAGGTATTTATGGGCATTTATGTCTGTCTTGAAGCATTAAAAACTAGATGGTTTGAAGTGCGCAGAAACATAATTGGCTTTGATGGTGCATTCGTAAAGGGGACATGTGATGGTGAACTACTTTTCTGCATTTCCAAGAATGTAAATAATCAAATATTCCCTATGGCTTGGGAAGTAGTTGAAAAGGAATCAAAGGATACATGGTCTTGGTTTATCAGATGCCTTAAGCATGTTCTAAACTTGATAGAAACTGAAGGAGAAGCGCTGACAGCCATGTCTGATATGCAGAAGGTATGGTTTCTAATACTTTGTCTTTAAAGTGTAACTGTTTTCATTTATGTTTAAGTTATAACAATATTATTTTAATGATTGTAGGGTCTGCATCTAGCAATAAATCAGTTATTGCCAAATGCTGAGATGAGATGGCGTGCTAGACATATCTGGGCTAATTGGAAGCAAGCTTGGCCTGGTGAGGAAAGAAAGAAAAAATTCTGGTAATGTGCAAAAGCTACATTTGAAGTTTACTTTAGCAAAAAGTTGGATGAAATGGACCAGCTGGGGGGGGGGGGGTAGATATTTTTAAATACTTACTGCAATACAATAAAGAAATATGGTATAGCATACTTCAAAGAACATAGTAAGTGTGATGTAGTAGAGAATAACATGTGTAAGACATTAAATAGTTGGATATTGGCAGCTAGGCACAAATCTATCATTACTATGTTAGAGGAAACTAGAATCAAGTGTATGGAGAGGATGAATAGCATGAGAGAGTTTTCTAAAAAATGGGTAGGTGAGATATCACACATGGCTATGGAAATAATTGGAGAGAATGCTCAAAGGGCAACCAAATGTAAAGGCAAATTTAATGGTGAAATAGGGTATGAGATCTAGGATGGGCCATATAAGCATGTTGTCGACTTTAGTATCTAGGATGGGCCATATAAGCATGTTGTCGACTTTAGGAGGTGTTCCTGTACTTGTAGATTGTGGAAACTCAAAGGAATTCCATGTGGACTTGCAATTACAGCAATGCATTATAAGAACTATGAGGTTGAGCCATATGTTGACCATTGGTATAGAAAGGATACCTACCTTAAGGCATATAGCAGATTCATTCATCCTTTAACTAGCATGAATTTGTGACCAAAAAGCACACTTACAACTATTGAGCCACCTGTTATAACTGCAATGCCAGGAAGGCTAAAGATAGAAAATGAGAAAAGATGCTGATGAACCAAAGAAGAAGTTTGGGAAGGTTACAAGGATAGGAGACAAATGAGATGTTCTTTGTGCAAGACTCTAGGACATAACAAGAAAGGATGCCCATAGAAGTAAGTATTACTGTTTGTTTTGTTACTAATATTGAAAGAATTAAATTACTAGTGATAGTTTTGTTATGTGTATGCAGAGAAACCAAGGGGGAAAGGGCTGGAACTAGTTCAGTTGGAGGTGAAAGTGCTGAAAATGTAATTGCAGCAGCAACAACATCTGGAAGTGCATCACTACCAGCAACTGGAACATCAACAACAACTGAATTAGCAGCAGCACCTTCAACTATGTAAAGTGGCACCTTCACTCCACCAATCATTAATCCAAGCACACAACAATCAACTAATGTTGCAGGAGGTCCAAAAAGGAAGACCAATGAGCCTAGAAGAGGTGGTGCAAATGCAGGGTCTAAGAGACCAAAGACAGCAGGATATGGTGTGCTATTTGATTCAAGTGGCATTGTTATACAGAGGGTAAATATTTTCACTCAATTACATAATGGTTTACTACATAATCTCTCAATCATAACCTTTTATTTTTGTGCAATTTGAAGCTACCGATAGAGTGACATACAATCCTTCTACACTTATAAGTTTTGCTCCTACCAACATTGAACTTAGGTTCAAACCACCTGGACTAAAGTGGAAGGGCCGAGCAGCTGTTGCACAAAGGCAATTGCAAGAAAAAAGTTGCAGAAAGGCAAAGTCTGCTACAACCACTCAAGCCACAGCAGTTACACAATCCACACCAAGCTGCCAAGCCACAACAGACATTAATGAAGTGCTCAACTGATATTTACATATGTATCTTTTTGTTGATTGTGGTAGACCATATTTTGTAAAGCTACTTCATTATGTATGTTTTTGTTGAATGCATGTCGTTGACAATATTTTGTAACCAACTCTCTTATTTTGGATATTTTATTAACTGCCTATAACGCATGCCATTATATTAGTACTTGTTGCTGTAATGGAGCCTTTGACAATGTATTCCATGAACAAAATTTTACATCAACACAAAATATGTAGCCTAAATCCAGGAAATAAGGAAGTGCACTATCATTCCTAAAAAAATAACATAATAGCTAACATTAGAACAACTACAACGCAATTATAATAGCAGTGACAATGGCATCGATCACTGTTCTTAATAAGATCCGCAAGAAGAGTCTTGTAGTGTTCTTCCTCAATCACAGGATCAACCCATCTAAAAAATCCATAACCTTCACCAATCTCATATCTTCGACATCCCAAGAATCTCCTTCCATGATTAGTGGGTGTACGTGACATTTTAAGATCTGCAGCAAGTCCATAATAACACAAAGGTTCCTTCCTCATTATTGAAAGGGAAGAGGAGGCACTTATTTGTTGCAAGACAAGCATAAAAAATCGACTTTCAAAACAAAAGGAGATGGCAAAAATTGATTGGCAACGAAGAAGCACAGGAAAATAAAATTTTATTTTTCACTGTTGAAGCTAACAAACAAAGAAGAAGGCATCAGATTTGGATAGAAATTAGCTTCTATAATATTCAATAATGGAGAATAAGGTAGAAAGAAGAAGATGGCTGTTAATAGGCTAAATTATTACCGTTAGGGCTTTTTAACTGTTTTCACGCCCCCTACAGGCGTGTAAATCACTCACTGAAGCCACATATGATACATAGGATAAGCCACATCGGATAAGCGTTTATTATTCACGTTTTGAATGAGTATAAGTGTTCAATTGACAAATATATAAGTTTAGGGACCGGCATGACAAAGCGGTTGAAGTACATGTGTCATTTAGGCTATTCTGGCTATAAAATATATACAATCCACCTTAAAAGGCTCTCAAATTCATTATTTGTGCCTTCAATCAAGGAATTTAGTTACCCTCTTTTCTTTTAAATGATACCACTTGATCCTAACAAGTTCAATCCTATAGGAAGTGTCTAACTTGGAAATAGATAGAATTTGAACGCATAATCTCGTCCGTTTTGTGTTCCCTTTAGCAACAATGCTATATTTTTAAAGTGAAATGTACTTTGGTACTTAGCTCTTAACTTTTACGTGAGTTTATTCCTAAGTTCAAAAGAAGCTTAAAATGTAGTAACTCACTCTCAATAATCTAAAAGTACTACTCCATTCATTTTAGAAACTTGATTTAATGACGATTGAAGGATTCTATCGCAATCTATGCTGCTTATAAAGTGTCTCAGAATCTTTCTTGCCTGCTACTTTGTTTGTCTCTTGAAGTAATTATCAAAGGAAATACTGTCTATAATATAGTACTCTACTATATTACATGCATGCAAGATCGAAAACCTCTTGTAATCCCACATGTCCATCACATGGAAATAGCAACAAATTTTCTAAAAGTTCCAAAGGAGCAACCGAAACAATATACATTTATTAAGGAAAACAAAAAAAAATGGATAGTGCTCAAAGTACTTAAAATGTACGCCCTACCATGTTTCTCAGCAAATGCTTTTTTGCTGCTTCTACACTATCAGAAGATAACCTTGCCTCACCTACGTATTATACTTTTTGTATCTGATTTATACATAGTAAAAATAAATTTTACTAATTATATATTATATAATTTATCTATAACTTATTCATAACTTTCACATATTATTTCTACCTATTTAAATACAACTACAATAACATACAACTTAAACACAAATTTTATACAAAATTTATACAATATATCTTTTGTATATTTTGTATCTGATTTATACATAGTAAAAATAAATCTCATACAACTAATTATATAATATACAACTTATCTACAACCTATTTACAATTTGTATATATTATTTCTACTCAATTATATACAACTATAATATCATACAACTTAAATATAATTTTTATACTATATTGTTCAACTTTCATACAATAGTTAAATAAAAAAAATATAAACAATATAATATAATTTTTCTATAATTTAACTACAATTTCGTAAATATAATGTATATCATGCAGCAGCATCCTCCTCCTTCTTCTTCTTCTTCTTCGACGAGCTTCAATTTGAAATTCAGTCAAAAGTTTAATCTTCACTAAAACCCCTCAAAAGTGAGATATAAACTCCAAACTATATTCCAAATTATTTGCAACAACAATCAATCCAAGCAAATAATTATTTTTGAAAACTCAAATACGAATTAAAAGTTTTAAAGTTTTTTAATGGCTGTCAATGATGGAATTGCTGCTCTCTTTTCCTTTGCTTTATATTACTGAAATTAGGGATTGAGAGATAGAGAAAGCCGTAGAGAGATTACCAATTCTTTGCAACAACATCCATTTCAAATTAATAATATTTTTTGAAAACTCAAATTTGAATTCAAAGCTTTTTCATGGTTATCAATGGTGAAATCGTAGGTGGGTGCAAGATACATGGAGGAGGGGGGGTTGGAATGATGAGAGAGAAACGTGAGGGAGTGAAAGATATGTTAGAGTAATTTTAGGATACTAATTATTATCATTAATTCCCTTAAAATGTACATAAATGATAATTGGATATATAAAATGTAACTAGTAAAACTTAAATAGAGATGGTTATATAGGTTGATATAGTGTATAAGAATGTAGAAATCTCTAATTTTATTGCTTTTACCTACCCAAATATAGCCAATCCATTTGAGTTTTGACGGCCTATTGTCCATACACGCGCACACGCAATACATATACAAACATTATTTCTTTCCTTTTTTTCTACCTTTTCAATATTTCGTTTCTTACGGAGAGGTTGAGAGGCTAGCTTTTATTGTTGATGTTCCCGCTCATCCTCGTGGGGGCTGCCTATCCAGCTTATTTAAATCAGATGAATTTGAGACTGCACAGACGGATGCATGGAGTTCTATGAATCGGAATAGCTGATGTTCAAGAAAACAGCCGGTATTAACTTGCATCTATTTTACAATTGGATTTTCCATTACTGACATGTTAAAATACAAAACTCCTCGTACACAATTTGCATCAACGGCCACATCACGAAAATTCGGCACCTCCAAAAGCAATTTGGAGATTTTTCTTGTTTTAGGAACCAAACACCAAATGCACCTTTCCCTGGAAGACCTCAAAGAAAATGATACTAGCAGATAAAGAGAAAATCATTCTGGTTCATCTGCACTTGGTGAAGGTTCTGAACGTCTTTTCTTGGATTCATGACCACCCAACTGCAAGGAAAAGCTAATGTCTTCATCGGAGCCTTTCCTCAAAGCTGAGAGATTCTCATATGCTGATGTGTCACGTTGATCTTCTTGATTAGCCGGGGGTTGTCCATTGAAGCTTGGAATGAATTGATGTTCAACACTTGCACCAAAGTTGATCCCACCTTCTTCCAAGTAAAATGCAGCTTCCACACGCGAAGAGTTTATATCAGGGCCGCCAACACCATCTTCCAAGGGAATTTGTTGAATATGAAGCCCAAGAGGCTCTATTTTGTCCTTTGGAAGCATTATATCTGGAGGCGAAGAATCCCCAGCTGTAGAGCCAACTACTGTGGCAGAGGCAGCTATCTGTTCTTGTACTGCAACTACACCAGTGATAGATATAGACAAGGTTAAAACATACTCCAAAAGAATTCAAGATTTAATCCCAAAAAAGGGACTTTAATGAAATTATGAAATGGTAAGTTGATCAGAGAAAATCTTACAGATATGACAGATTACAGCAATGCAGACTACATCACCTTGAAGAGACATCATTTTATCTCAGTGGATCGGGTTAAGAATGGAAATCAGTTTAGTCCTATTCCATCATGGAGTGCAAATAGTATACTAACAATTAGTAGACGGGATGAATAAACTCGCTTTATCCTTCAAAAATTTAAAAATCAAGGAAGGAATACTGTCTTTACCCAAAAAACAGTCAATGCAAGACACCAAGCATGACATTTCAAAATAGACAAATAAGTCAGCTGGTGTCTTCTGAAGCAAAAAGGGCCTACCGGATACCTGAGCATAATGAACCCACGTGCTACCACTGGAATAGTTATTAGCTAATTCCAGCCAGCAATGTTGCATCTACTCTTGGAATTCCGTCTTGTGTTCACCATTCATCAACAAATGTCAACCCAAGGACTACTAAATCCAAAAGAGATGGCTAATTAACCTTACTTGGTGTCAACCAACGAAAACTATCCACTTTGAGAAAGATAATCAGCCAAAGAGCTTCTAATAGTCCAATTACTATTGTTAGATAATCAGCCAAATAGCTTCTAATAGTCCAATTAGTATTGTTCTTTACCATTTTTAAAAAACAATAATCCAAATTAGTAGTGTTTGATCTATCACCTCCCCTCTGTTCCACATAACACATCCATTGAGCTTATTAGTTCCTCTTCCACTCTAAAACACATGGTTTTTCCTTCTACATCCATCCCTTTTACAAAAACTTGGGGTTTATTACTCTCAACATCACAACAGTAATAGTAAGCGGTAAGCCTGATTAACATATTGGAGTGTACAATAATATATTTGGGGGGGTGGGGGACACATTCTAGACTTGTTTTATATGCATGTGGGGGACACATTCAAGACTTGTTTAATATGCATGTAGCTAAAAAAGAGAGAATCAAGCTGCTTTTATCCACAGAAATAAGTGCGAAAGACCACAAACCTCTTAGAGCTTCATCTTTTGTGATGATATCAAGTTCAAGGAAATTGAGCAGGCGCCCAAGGTCAACTCCACTAGTCCAATTCTCCGGAGATTGACCCACTTTTAGTTTAAGCCGGCCCCTATTTGCAGTTCCACCCCAAATAATACCAATTGGTCGGGGTTTCTCCTCATTCTCACCCTTTAAAATGATTAAACTTCCACTGTCTCCTTCAAGGTCAAATGTCTGCTGGTTTTCTCCAACAACAAGAAAATCTGTCAAGAAGCAAATCCCTTTCTCATCATTGTATTCAAGGGCATATGCCAAGACAGTTCCTGTAGTCAATCCAGAGCTTCTTCCGACTTTCATCACCTGCTTCCCAATGAGGCTACTAATTGGAGATTGCAAATCTATAAGTTTGACATCTCCAATTTCCCCTATGCCCTTTACAGCAGTAGTCACAGAGGTCATATCAAAATCATCTGTGAACGGGATGAATGCACCATCTGCCCTAACAAACGTCTCTGCACGAGTAATCAGTTCCACATTTAGAACCGATAATAATCATAATAATGCCAAGAGAAAGAAAATTATAACAAATTAAGAACCTTCTGAGCAGGTAGCATGGAAGTGAGCAAAGAAAAACTTCTCATCTATCTAACAACATCAAAAGAAACAAGAATGCAGATTTGTGGTTGACAGCATCTTCTAGCATGGATTGCATTTGCAGATAGTTCTACTAAAGCAAAAGAGATCTAACCCATGATATGTCGTGGGAGGCAGGATAGCAATTCAATCTCATGGAACAAAGAGACATTGTCCAACACACTTTTGTCTATAGAAAAATGAAAAAACATAGTGGTTGAGGCAGTTAAGTTTTTGTTCTGGTGATAATATTAAACAAAATGCCCGACAAAAAGGTGCCTAAGCTACTGGTTCAGGTTACAGCCAAAATATTATCAACCATACACTCACCCATACCTAAGGATCTGCTCTTGTTATAAACCCAAATGAAGAAGTTATGGTCTACACTATAGAATCATCATTCAACATATACTGCACCTTATTTAACTAGCACAGTATCAGCAGTCTAACTCAAGGTAACTAGTTCAAATGTCGCTAAAAGAGAGACATCAGCCAATGTTCCTAAATGCATATTAGAAGGTCGCCAACAAGTTATAGACAATTCAAACCTCATCAACCTCTCAGACGCTAACAACTTGCATAGTATAGAGTACGATATTAACTTTGCTCAACTTGCATGGTATAGAGTACGATATTAACTTTGCTTAAATCTTGAATACAACAAGCCAGGCATCACTTCACTAGTATTGCATTTAATGGGTAAAGGACTCAACAATGGTGGTACAAGTAGTAGCCAGATAGTGCAAATATGAGAAAACACGATAAGACGGAAATTGGGGAGAGAATGGAAAGGAGAGGTGCCAATTAAAAGAGAATAAATAGAAAAGATAACAATAAAATGGCTGTAGTAATTATGACAAAAAAGGAAGTTAAAGGAAAGCATTGGTAAATCTTTTTTTTAAGAACAAAAGATAGCGAAAATGGTGAGAAAGAATGAAAATGTCCTTGAGGAGAGAAGTCACGAAAGAGAAGGTTCAAGAGTTGCTATATCACGAAAGAGAAGGTTCAAGAGTTGCTATATCACTCAATTACAATTTACTTGATCCAAGAAAAAGATCCATTTTTTTTTTTGGAGAAACATTCTATTTCCTTTCTAACAAGGGATTCCCTACCATCTGCAAATGTAGGAGGGGTATCTCTCACATTTCAATTAAATTTGAAGGGAGGTCTATTTAATTAACCCAAAATAATATGTTATATGATTAGGTTTCTACAATACCAAAAGTAGCTTTTGGAATCTTAAGATTCCATTTTTTATCAAAGCAACAACAACAATAAACCTAGTGCAATCCCACAAGTGGGGTCTGGGGAGAGCAGAATGTTCGCAGACCTTACCCCACCTTGTGAGGATAGAGAAGTTTCCAATAAACCCTCGGCTCAAGGAAAGATAAAAAAAGAAGCAACGGGAATAGCAGCAAGCAGTAAACAACAACACGATAATAGATCAACTAAAGCGAAAGAACCACGAATAGGAATAGGAATGATAAACAGAAACGCCAGGTAGTAAAAGAAAACTAAGCATAAGACAATACAAGAGCAATATTAATACTACTGGTATAGGAAAGAAATACGCGCCACTACCTACTATCCTTTTACCCTAATCCTCGACCTCCATTCCCTCCTATCAAAGGCCATGTCCCCGGCAAGTTAAAGCTATACCATGTCCTGCCTATCACCTCCCCCAATACCTCTTTGATCTACCTCTACCTCTCCGCATACCCTCCAAATCTAACCTCCCCTATTTTTATCAAAGCCAAGAACTAATATTCAAAATTGACTTAATAGAAATTACGGCAAGAGCTGAAACTCTTACATACTTGTACATTTTAAGAAGTTAACAAGACAACCTCATGATTTTTTATCATTAGACTGCATTTCATTTTCATACAACCCATAATTGATGATGGAGAAAGGTGTAGTATAAAAAGATGCACTTACCCAATCATAAGTGAGGCATCATAATCAAATACAGATTTAGCAAATTTCAGTAACAATTTTGTAGCATCAGAACATTCTTCCAACAGCAAATGAGAAAAGAAGGTGTAAAGAACACTTTACCTGGATTTATGCCAGCAAATATGCCATACCAAAGGTCGTCTCTGATAAAGGATGTAGCTCTCTCGACTGAACCGAGATATACCCCAGGTCCAAGTGTTGGAGGTAAAGGATGGAACATTTTCTGATTTGGGTAATCTAAGTCAACAGCAACATGCCGATTTGTCAAGAAACCAACTTGTCGATTGCCTGATAGGCTCCTCACAATAGCACCCAAGGTTCCATATGTCTCTTGGCTTGCTACCTGAATGTTTCCAACAAAATGGGCTAAGAAATTAACATGTACGATCTGTGTGACAAGGAGAAAAATAGTTTACAACTGATTTCTTCTGGAGACTCTTTAATGCCTTTGTTTTCCCAGGATGCAGTTTATAATGTCTGGAGATCTGAAAGATGCCTGATTTTTGACAAATAAAGCTGTTTCCTGCAGACTTTTTAATGCATTAACATTGCTAGGATGCAATTTAAAATGCCTGGAGATTCCAAAGAAACTCAACTGATTTGATGACGAACCATTTACTGAGAAGGGAAGTGAGTCTCATCTGACAATGGAGAAAGGTATCTACAACTGTCTTTGTACACATATAAGTGTGTGGACTCTTAGCAACATTCCAGGAAATCATCTTCCTAGTTTCCACACTTTTCCTCTTTTTTTAAGTTTTTAGTTGTAAAATACTAAAATTAAAGGCGTGACTTTGAAAATATTCAATACCTTCTTAGGAATATATAGCTGACATAAGTTGCCCTTACTGCAAAGTTTCAGAAAAGTGTGGCAAGAGTTAACCTAGTTCAACACTGAACGACAAGCACTTTAGGAAAACTCAAAATATGCCCAGAAGCAAAGAAATAGATAACTCCAATGGTCTGCCACACCCCAATAACGGTGCCATGCAAGATGCACAAATTGATCAACTAACAGGAATTAACAAAATAGCAATACCATTACTGAAAAGAGAATAGCAATACTATTATTTTCCCAATATGCGGGATTTGTTTAAACTTTAACTATCAAGTACACTGATCAAGCCTCAATCGCAGTATCCTCAGAGTATAAAGTTATGATAAACATCAAACTACCTGAGACCCTGAGCCAATACATGGGTCGCTACCCCGCAGGTCATCTACTATCTCAGTATACAACTGTTCCTTCGGTGTCGGCTCTGGTGCACCAAAATAGGAGAACTCGACCACATCTACTTCACACCACACACCTCCAGGACCCTGACAATGAGTTACATATTTAAGCATACAGCAAAATAAGAAATAAAGGACGCAAGAATAAACATATTTTGACAAGTGTTGATTCTTTGGTTTCTAATGATAGGTTGAGTTCAAACATTTTATTGAACAATTCCTGTCTGGAGAGGGGGTGGGGGAGGTAAACTGTAGAAAAATATAAACACAATCAATGGAGTTAATATCATTAGCTTTCTTTGTCCTAATTCAGGAAAATTTTGGCAGGAGGAGTGGCGGAAATAGGATAAAAGATAATTAGTCATTCTTTTGATCACCTCCAAAGCAGTAGGTAGACACTGAATTGGACTAAGCCATTGTTTGTGAACCTTTCGGGACACAAACACTAGTATCGCTGATATATCAGTCAAAACACCACGTCGAATACGAAAACCAATTGCTGTACCGAGACTGTAGCAACGCAAGAGTTTGCTATGAGATGCCCTTATAGTCATGAGATCAAGCAATGTTGTTGCTCGCTGCCCCTCGGGCAATCGGCCAAGAGTTTCTGGCAGAACCCCTTTCTGAAGATTTGTGAAATAGTTTGCTCTCTCTTCAGCAGCATCATTCAGTCGACTAGGCCAGGAGAAATATGCAGCATTGCTCTCAGAGTGTTGTCCAGCAGATGCATAAGGTTGAAGTGCTGGTGGACTTAGTGAAGGAAGATTAGAATAACTGTAACAGTATTTTTCAAGGTCTAATGCTGACTCCTCTGACGGTGTTGAACCTGAGCAACGGGTTCTTTTATTCAACCTTGCTCGATCCATCTTTCTGCTAACAGTTGACAAACTTGTTATTCAAAGTTCAGCAGGAAGAAAAACAAAAATACACCCTCAATTCTTGAGTTTCAAGAGAATTAGCCATAATAGTGGAATACGTTGATAACTTTATGTAATTTTTGTCAAAACTGATAAACAAACAGACTGTTCAGAGCAACAGAATAGCCAATACAACAATTAAGCAGGACGTTCATTTTTTCTCTGATTGAAGCCTCTCTTACGATGCCATTGCAAAGACATAGCAATATCCAGTTAGCGCAAACATAAAAGTGAAAGTTCACTTAAGAAGCGCATTATCTACTCAACATGATGCTTTAACATCAGTAAAATGAACCATGTAAACATAGCAAAGTGGACAAAAAAATCTCTAAATGATTAAAAAACTAGAACTTCTGCGTGAGTAAAGTTATTATTCTAGTTCAATGCGAGCCGTGATAAGTGAATGGTCAGCAACTCGATGGCTATTAAGGTATGGCGATATGTTATGGCACCAGATAAATATGATAAGATCTATTGTTATTATTTTATTTTTAGTTAGCCACAAACCAAGTGCTCCCAGTTTACAACAATTTTTGCCTTCTTAAAATCATTTCTCTCAACTATGTAATGAGCCAGAGAGATTTAGTTAAAAAATGATAAAATTCCGTATACCTCAATCAACAAACTATACTTCAATCACAAACTAGTAGGAGTCCGTTGTATGAATCTATCCCTCCGACAACCATGTTTTACTTTTACCCCAAAAAAAAGGAAGGAAAACAAAAGTTCTGGCACTAGCAAAGAGCTGTTAATAAAGATTATGCACGGTACAAATTGAGAAAACAAACAGAAACAAAAGAAGTAGGGTCCTGGGAAAGAACATGAGTATGTGAAGATAGCTGTGCATGAAAGAAAGAAGATCAATCGCAGCAGTGATGGATTCTTAGATAGAAAGAGAAAAAAGATGAGCTAATTTTTACCTCATAGGCAGCTGCTAAACTTAAAATGAAATTGGGAAAGGAAGAGAAAAAGCTGCAAACATAGACAAAGTCACGCTACGCCATGAAAGGCCCCAGTGTTAAGATTATTAAATTGTGTTTAAGTAAAGCAATTTTACTCTTCACGACAGTATCGAAGTGAGCGACTATGTTGTCCATAGCCAACAGTGGAGAAGTGGGAGAAAAAAAACATCCGGGGGGAGGGGGAGGGCGTAGAGAAGAGTGCATCATATGCGAGCCACTAAATAATTTGGTCGGATCGCCTTTTGGTACACTTATGGGCCCAATTTGAAATTAGGCCTCCTAAGACAAGAATTTTTTATAGATTTTTACGTGGTTTTGATACAGTTACCCAATTAAATTATTTATCTTTATTTATTTATTTATTTATTATCTATAAATTAATTATATTTTTTATCCATAGTAATTTTTGTTGGAAATTTTTTCTTTAGTCTCCAATTCTTTTTTATTACTATACTTCTTTTCTTCTTTTTTTTTCTTTTTTTTCTTTTCTCGTTTTCTTCTTCTTCTTTTTTCCTATTCTAATTTTATTTAACTTCTTTTTTATATTATTTTTCTCTCCGTAATCTAATTTCATTTACTATTTTTATTATTTTTATCATTCATTTTTTATACAATAAGAATAATAATTAATATAGTAAATATTTGTTCACCTTTTTTTAATATAACTAGTACAATATACCTTTTATTTTATTTTTATTTCTTATTTTTTAAATTCAATTATTAAACTGAAATAATATCAGTTGTCACTTGATCTAATACACTGAATATCACATTGACTGCTCTTGAGCACCATAAATTACGTAATTAGATTCTAAGAATCAACACGTGATTGCCATGCAAACCTTGATCTCCTTCCCTATAAGTATCAATACACACTCTACCATTAGTAGTAATACAACCAGTTATACACCAAGAAAGTATAATCTACGGCAATCAAATCTCCATATATACTAGTTAGAATAAAAATGATAATAAAATATTAAAAAATAGAACAAAAGTATAAGTAGTGAAAAAGATTTCTAATACCATGTGATACCAATATGGTATATATGTATACCAACAGAACATATAATTTCTCTAGAATATTGCTATAAATATATGCAACTATACTACTCTATCAAGATATTAAATGACACAATAAAAGTATGAGAAAATTATATGCTCGTATGGCAAGTTAAATATTCGCAAAATAACTTGCTCATTTCGTATACTAAGAGGGTATATAGTTGTATGGGGTCGTTCCAACATTGCATATAATTATAAAAACTATTAATACACATAATTTAGGTCCATAGGCACACAAAAATTTCAGCATTATTGCAAATCATGTTGATATAAATAATTTAATAATAGAATTCACTTAAAATGTAGCTAAAATAACCTAAACAATATTCAAACTATCATATGATACCAATATGGCATATAACTATACCAACATGGTATACGGTTTTACTAGTTAATTTCCAGCAACTATATGACTATACTACTATTATATAACACGCATGCATAAAGAGAAAAATAAAAAAAATAGTGTACCATATATTAATATAATAAGGTATTTCAATATATTGTACTATATTATTATTATTTTAAAAAAATCAAATATTGTACCAATTAAATGCAGCTAATACAACCAAAAAATAATCCAACTAGCATATGATACAAATATAGTATATAGCTATACTAATAGGGTATATAGTTGGAATGAATTGCATACTAAAATGGTATATTTGTATACTATTGTGTATACAATACAAATTCGTGTTCTTCTCTGGTTCAACTATATTTCAACCTAAATTTCTAAAATCTACTACAAAATCTCCACTAAATTGACTAAAACTTTAGCTACAACCTCTAATCAACTTTCCAAACTAACCCATACAAGATCGGATCAAAACAACTAGAAACTCAAAAAACAAGTTATGAGTTTCAAGCTTGAAGGTCATAAATCTCCAAAACCCAACATCAAAGGTGCAATCTACACATCACATAACAATATTAGCTACATTTAATTGGAGACCAATGGTGTAGTGCTTGATCGATTTGATTCTCACCTGCTTATACTAACAAAGTGGTGATCGAATAAAGACTGTTCCTACGGATTAGTTCTTGCACCTGAGTAGAACTGCAATTCTCCAAAGGAGAGAGTGCCCTCAAGACAGCGGAAACCTTTGCAGATTCGTTTATGATGAACAACACAGATCTGTCTTGAGAGCTGATAATTCTTGAACATAGCATTTGAATGACTGGTACCTGATTCTTATGAAGCATCATGCTGTGGAACTTCAAAACTACATATATGTGAAATTTCTAGTGAAAAACTTTTAAAGAACTTTACAATATTGGGAACCATGCATAGACTCAGCTTCTGTCATTATGCAAATCGTCTTGTCACAACTATAGATACCAGTTGCACACAACAGTAATTGGATGCATAGGTATTCTAATGTGGGCGAGTAAATAGTATTAATTGCATAGGTAGGAAAAGTAAATAGTTTAGGTATGGGTATTTAAGGGTAAATAGTGTGAATTAAATGGATAAAAAGTGAGATTTTCTTATTTTTACATTCCTATACACTATATGTAGTGACCCGACCTGTCGTTTTGAGCTCTAGCATGCCGTTCAGCAGTTAGAGGTCTTGAGCATCTTTATATTAGGTATTATGACTTGTTATTCGGAATTGAATTTCGGAAAATTCAGAGTTACTTTGGAAAGAGAATTCTCAACTCGGAAGCTTAAAGTTGAACAAATTAACCAGGATTTGACTTTTTGAGTAAAAGACTATAGAATCGGGACCTGAAGGTTCCAAGAGGTTCGTATGATGATTTTGGACTTCGGTGTATGCCCGGATCGGGTTTTGGATGACCCGGGAGCATTTTGGTGCCTAATTGGGAAAGTTAGCATTTTGGAAGGAATTTCATAAATTTGGGTTGAAGTGCATTTCAGTGTTATCAATATTCATTTGGAATTTCGAGTCGGGGAGTAGCTACGTATAGAGATTCTGGAGTTGAGAGCGTGATCGGAAGTGAATTCGGAAGTCCATGGGTCATTATGGAGTAAAAAAGATAGAAATTTGAAGGTTTTTGGGAAGTTTGACCGGAATTGGACTTTTTAATATCATGGACGGAACCCTTAAGCTTAAACCCTAAACCCTAAACCCTAAGTAGGTATGTAATGTCGAATATGACTTGTGTACAAAATTTGAGGTCAATCAGACGTGATTTAATAGGTTTAAACACTGAGGGTAGAAGTTTGAAGTTATAAAGTTCATAAAGCTTGGATTGGAGGTTGATTCATGGTTTTTGCGTTGATTGATGTGGTTTGAGGCCTCGAGCTAGTCAGTAATGTATTTTGGGACTGGTTAGTATGATTATTTAGGGTCCCGGGGGCCATTCCGGGTGGTTAAGGGATCGAAAATGAAATTTTTAGAAGGATGAGGTTGCTAGTTGCTGTCATAACCGCACCTGATAGAATTGGGCTGCAGGTGTGAAGCCGCAGGTGTGGCTAGAAGAACTACACATACAGTTTCGACCAAAGTGAAGGGGGCTACAGATGCGGTTGAGGAGCCGCAGATGCGGCTGCTGGTTGAGTCGCAAAAGCGGAGAGGGGCATCTTGGTGAGGACCGCATAGGCGGTCAAGAGACCGCAGGTACAGAAAGAGCTAGAGGCAGAATGTTGTTTTAAATTCAGGATTTGGCCATTTTCATCTCATTTTCTCTTGATATGGGCGATTTTGGAGAGTTTCAAGTGGGGGTTTTCATCATCAACGACAAGGTAAGCTAACCCCACCAATCTTGAGTTAAATATATTGTTTTGTATGGATTTTAGAATGTAAATTGGTAGAAATTTGAGTGTTTGAGGGAAAACCTAGAAATTAGTATTCTTTGATCTTGACCATGACTTTGGGTATGGAATTAAGAGAAATCATATATTTGAGTTTGTGAGTTCATGGATAAACTTTATCTTCAAAAAATTTTGGTATGCGCCCGTGCGCGTGGGCCTGAGGGAAATTTTGCCAACTTCTCGATCGGGCATTAGGAATTGTTATGAATGGGATTATAATGAGTAATTGAACATATATTAATGGTTTTTTATAATAATTGGCTAGTTTCGGAGCATCTTGCATCAATTTGAGTCTTCGGAAGTGCGTGAAATGCCAGTTATGGATCTTCGGAGCAAGGTGAGTCTCCTTTCTAACCTTGTAAGAGGGAATTATCCCCATATGTGAGTTAATTGGTTATGTGCTCCTATTTGTGGGAGCTACGTACGCACAAGGTGACTAGAGTCCGTGCGTAGCTGCTGTTATGCTATTGTCTGGGTAGTCTAGGACCCAAAAGCATGCTGTATTTGGATTATTTGTAAACTTATTGACAGCTTGAATTGCTTAAATCACACTGAATCGGTAAATGAATTTCAAAAAGGATTAAACATCATATTCTTGGCCGTTAAAGAGAATTGCTATTTCTTTGGGTAATTATTTTTCCATGATGAAGTCTTGATTGACTGTTTGAATACATGCTTCTATGTGTACCTATGTTGCATGGATGATTTGCGAGCGGGGTGCTTATTTATTTTTATTTGATCGTGTCTCATGGATGATTCGCAAGCAGGGTATTGTTTAGTTATATTTGACCGTGTCGCATGGATGATTCACGAGCGGGGTAATAGTTGCATCAACGGTTCGAGCCTTTTGATCCTCGGCAATGAACAATTTACTTTTATGTGGGCTCGGGCCATAAGACCCACGGTGATTATTTGTGCATGCTTGCATTGCTAGCTTTGAGATTATTTGATATAGATATTTGCTCTCCGTGACTTGAGATAATTGTCGTGTAATGGATTACGAATCCTGAGGCTTTTAATAAAAAGGAACTTTTACCTGTTTCATGACTTATCTGAATTTATCATTGTTAATAAATCCGTGAATCATCACATTAATAATATATCATTATTGGACCTCCAGTAAGTGTCGAAGTCGACCATCTTGTCTCTACTTCTTCGAGATTAGACTAGATAATAATTGGGTACACGTTGTTTTTGTACTAATACACACTTCTGTGCATTTTTGTTGCACAAGCACCTGTATCTCTAGTGGCCTATTGGGCGTAGCAGCATAGTTGATACGAAGATTTAGGTGAGCTGCACTTTTTGAGACGACCCGGAGCCAGCAGAGTCTCTTTCATTTTTCTGTATTTATTTCTGTCCAATATTGTATTTTGGGCGGTTGTTGTATTTTATTATTTCATAGAAATTACTCATGCACTTGTGACACCGAGTTCTTGGATGATTTTTGGATTATTCAATATTTAGTTTGTTGAAGACTTCATGGTTATTTCTGTAAATTTTATTATTTTTTATTTATTGTATAAAGAAAAATAATTTTAAACAAGTACTAAAGTTGAAATTAATCAAGTATTTTGGTTGGCTTGCTTGACAGTGGTTTCCGGCGCCACCACGACCCTTAGTGGATTTTGGGTCGTGACAACATGGTATCAGAGCACTAGGTTCCTAGGGTCTCACAAGTCATGAGCAAGTCTAGTATAGTCTTGCAGATCGGTAAGGAGACGCTTGTACTTATCCTCGGGAGGCTGCAAGACTGTTAAGAGTACTTCCCTTCTTGATTCCTTATCGTGCGATTTGATTCCTCGAGGCTTATGCCTTTATTTCTATCCTACTCAATCTTATGCGACACAAACCGCTTGTTATAAATTGAGAATTGAAGAATTGTAAATGGTACTATAGATGTGGTGGGGGATGTTTCTCCCGGTATAGTTGATCGGACTATTACCGTCGCTTTATGGAAGGATATTCTGTTGTTTCAGCTTAGTAGCGATACCTATTAGGGCTCTGAGGCTAGGCACAAGTGCCATGATACTTATGAATGATTGCTCCGTAGTACTGATTTGATGGTGGGAGAGGTTTACTTAGTGCTTTGTTTAAAGATTCGATAATTATTCCTGGCAAGAGAAAAGCAATTGGCCTATGAATGTCCTGATTTGGGCTGATAGAGTAGTGAGGCTTGGTGTTGCAAGCGTGGTGGAGTTTTCTCCTATGATGAGGTGTCGTTGTCCCTATTGAATGTACTAAGTTCACCGGTGTTATAATCTTCTACTATTCGTCTTGGGAGCAGGAAATGGTGAGATAGTATTGAAGAAGCGACTGTTAGAGATCGCGTGGTACGATGGTTCAGGATTGAATCATTGTTTCTAATGTCGACAGCTCGAGAAAGATGATCTCCAAGAAGGTTCAAGTCAGTAGCATTTGTGGGTCTAAGAGCTATGAATACGGATTTTATTTAAGGCAACAGCTGAACAAAAAAGGACGATGGAGGACATGTGAGAAACATCAGGCAGTGTTCAAAAATTCTAAAAGGCCAGGTATATGAAGTGAAGGTCAAGTAGTTGATTAAGGAAGCTGGTTTGAAAGTGGGAGAGTGGCAGAGTTTCATATGGGCTTCGTAGTAGGATGACGACGTATCTTAAGTAGAGTTTGGAGGGATTTGAGAATATTAGTCATTAGTGATTGGGGTTTACGGATTCAATCTGAAGTATAGGCTATTATGCAGTGAGAGACTTGGTATAACAGAAAGGAGTTGCTTGAATGAAGAATGATACAATATAACTTGGAATTGGGAGAATGTTGCCGCATATTTAATTGATGTCCACGGGGGTGAATGGATTTGTGCAGCTGGAGAGTGAGCGCGGACTCATGATGGGTTATTGATGTCGTAGTGATTGTACCCGGTGTAGCAATGTTGGAAGATGTCAGGGAGTGATTTCTACAGGTAGGGTATTCCTGTGAGCAGGTTAGCGATCGCGTGGTTGGCGAAGCTTCTGTGAAGAGTTCTATTGGTTATACAGCAAAGAGTTCAGTTGTGCAAATGTGTTTAATGATTCAGAATATAAAAATGGGGTTTTATAGAAAAATTTCGAGAATTTTTGGCGGTTGATTGCGCAAGGTTGTGTCAATAAGAGATTGAGAATCCTGGCGAATTCTAGAGTTGTACAATAAATGGCTTCAAGCCAAGTGGGAGAGTCCCACCGCCTACGATTGAGTTGTATAGTTATCTTCTTGTAAGGTTTCCGGTTATCGACGCATTTTTAAGTTATTTTAGCAAGGGGAAATGGGCATAAGTGGTAATTAGATCAAAGGATTGTTAAAGGTGTGTTATGGTTGGCCTTGTTAGCTCATGTTCAGACTTAGGGAGTAATTCTGTCGGGTGTTCCATCAAGAGGGTATGCTTATGCTAGAAGAATCATGGAGTTGATTGTATTCGGGCCAAGTCAGAGCGGGTGGCTCTCAACAACGGTCCTAGAAAATTCAAAAATAAGGTGTGATGCCTAATAATTTCAAGCCTATATGTATGGTTAAGAATCAAGCTTGATAGCAGCATATAAGAAGAGGCACAGAATGTTCTATGATGTTTGGGCTTGCGATGTAACAATTGGGAGGTACGAAATGGTTCGTGAGATTTGAGACAGCACGGTCTCGTGATTCAGGATCATTCGGGACAAGTGCGGATAAAGTGTATTAAGTGTTGAATGGAGTTATTATTGTTTCTTTGGAAATCAAGGATAAATTAAAAGAAGATGGATTGGTTATCCACTGTCGAATTAGCATATTACTGGTAGTGATCAGTTCCTTCAACGTGATCGAGTTATGCAATTGATTTGTGACGGTGTGTGCAAGGCCTATCGTCCGACGTAGTTGGTGTTATTCAGAAAGTATTCTACTGTTGTGGCCTGTTATGCGCAGGTAGGCCCCGAAAGGTCTATGGTGTCTTAGACCACTACTTAGAGATTTGCATATTCTACGGTTATGAGAATTTACCTACGTGTTGCTATGGTTCTTCTGAAGTGAGTTAAGTGGAAAGTTTTATATGATGAAGTGTTAATCTAATAGTGGTTTCGAAGCTATGATAAAAAACGTGTTCTATCGTATATTGGCATGTTGGGTGGAGTGAGTAATATGGAATTTGAAGTGAGGATCAATGTTACAGTTTGGTAATGACAAGGATGTCATGAGCTTGGATGAGCAGGAAAGGAGTTTTGATGTTTGAAGTAAGCTGGTATTGTCCTCAGCGTCTCCTGAGATCGGTGTTTTGTGAAAAAGGCTTTGCATCCCGGTTAATGGTTCTTGGTCGTTTCTCAGCGTTTGTGCGGCCAGTGGTTTGGAGGTACGACCCAGTAATTGTTATTGTGGGTTGTGGGAGTGCGTCCCACAGGAAGATTGTATGAATGTGGCAGGTAGTCACTTGATTGATTAAAGGCTTAAACTAAGTATGAAGGTTGTGTTAATATTTTCCTGGAGGGCACTCAGTCTATTGAGTAGTGGACTGTGGATGATTTCTCTGACTATGATAGATGTTTTTATGTATTATGAGTGGACGATGAATTATTATGGACCTATGGAAGGTAATTAGCCTAGTTCGATGCGATCAGAATCGGCTTGAGATCGATGGATGGATACAAATGTTAATATGGGCTCTATATCAGGCCAACCATGTTCATTTCAGTAATACATTCCTTATGAAGGAGTTGTCAGGATGTTATTTCGATGTCTTATGTTGTGATACATGCGTCGTGTGAGTTATGAGACAACTTGAGAAATTGCTTATGTGTTGAGGATCTGCGTAGTAATAATGTTATATGAGAATGGATCCTAAGTATCTTTAATATAACCATTTAAAGAGGGCCGTGCGATTTATGAGTTTTATTTGGCGTGGCACACCTCGTTCAATTTTAAAGACCAACCTAAAGGAACTATGATTTTCTATTAAATTTTTCTCTAAAATGGCCTAATTAATCAGTATGACTAATTGCTATTAGTGAAAGTAATCAAGGAGGAAGGGCCTCAAGCTCAAGTCCATACTTGAGCAAAAGGGAACACCTCTTAACTCAAGTGTGCTACTTAACTTGAAAGGCCCAAAGCCTACCATTTAATTGTCAATGGACCAGATATTATTTCAATTCTGGCCCCAAAAGGATCCAGTTCACATGAGAGGTATCCCTTTTGTAAAACCAACTGGCCTGGTACTAATGCCCAAACGAACTCATATACTACTATTTGTTCAAGAAATGCTGAAAGCTTGGTGTTTATAACGTTGGGCTCCAGGTGAGCCCATAATCTGAATCCCTGTGAGATCACAAAAGGGTTGTTCCTGGGCCAATATTTCTAAAGCCTAAACATGTTAAAGGATTAAAAAGTCCTCGCTCTTTGATTCAAACCCCAAAGTTAAAATTCTTATAATATCAAAGCTAGTCCAATTTACAATCTAGCGCAGACTTTAAACCACATGGGCTAATGGCACAAAACTTACGGAAGCAAACTCCCAAGCCCAAACCTTGTGAATCCACTACCAAATCTATTCAACAAATTAACGTGTAATCGCAAACCAATAAACTCCAGAATCTAACGATTAGTTAAATTCACAATTATACATCTTAAACAAATTTAACAAAAGATCTGGACACCAGGAATAAGTGCTGAAACTCGTTAATGCTCATGTTAACCAAGGCTATCAAGTTGATTGTGAGCCATCCAAATTGACATACAGCATAATGTGTAAAATATCTTACTGTTTTATGATTTACAAAAATACAAGTGAGATCCTGTGAGTTACACTTTTAACAGATATACAATGAACCCAATGACATAACCAACCCTTTCCCTTCGAAGCGACAAGATGAGTCCAAACACTACCAAATCTAAACTAGCGTGAAAATCTAATACGTGTATTACTGGCAGAATGCACTCATACAACTCTAAACTAACGCTACTTGAAAACACATTCATACGATTCTAAAAGTCTGATGATCTAATTAGCTATAAATCAATACTAAACTAAGGTAGTGGCAGAGCATTCATGAAATTATAAAAAATCTAGCAGTCTAATTTATTACAAATTAATATGTCGCCAGATAAACAAAACTACTTCATGCCTTTCAACTAGACAAGGAACAGGAAATTTCAGAGATCGAATTCAGTTGCATTTCATCATTTAAGATGCTACATCAATTTTACATTGAGCCTTCACAAGTTGTATGAGACCAAATGAGTACCTGGAGTTCACAAGTAAAGACCAAAATAGGGGGTAAGTGAATGACCAGAAGTAACAGCAGGAAGAAACAGCAACAGAAACCCAAATCAGTGACAAAGCCACAGCTAATCCCAAATCCAATAGATCAGTGAATTGCATGCAACCCAAAAATCAATAAAGGATGCAAATCAAACAACTAACCCCAACTTTAAACCCTTAACTATCTTGGCAAAAATTAGACTCAACCTCACCAATTCATTCTTACACCTTTAAGCTCAAGCAAAGGAGAAAACTAAATTCAATCAGAAGAGAAAATTTCAAAAAGTAAAACTGAACTTCAGGAGCAGGAGCATCCTTTCTTACATATTTTCTTCTCTGATTTTTGAGTGTGTCTCCCTTTTTTCAAGGCAAGGAAACATGCCTTTTATAAGCAAGGGAAGTAGGGCAGATTTCAAGTTCTCTTTTCACCCCTTAAGTCCCTTTTAAAATCTATTTTTAGCTTGGAGAGCCCCCAATTACTCACTTGTTCCTCAATTCTTAACACTATTAACCTGAAATTCACTAACACCCCTCTACTAGAAGCTTCTAAATCAGTTGGAAAAAAGATTCCCCACCCTAAAATACCTAGGTTACCCTCATATGCCTTTGTTATTACTTAAGCACATTATGACTGGCCCTTAGGCCTCCCTTAAGTTTTGTCTATTCAAATACGACCCTAATAATATTTACCAATTTCAAAACCTGACTAGCTAGTACTAACAATCACAACATAAAACTCCTATGTTCTTGCAATTGAACCAAAATTGATTTCTGAAAAACTTCGAGATTTATTGTTAAAGACTAAGCTTTTATCATGCGATAAAAGTACCATAGCTGAGTTTTTCCTATAGTTAAAACAGAAGAAACAACTGAACCAAGCAATTGAATAAAATCAGCTAAACCTAGTTTTAATTATTTGAACACACGCGATGTAAACGAAGCCCTATTAATGACTTTGAGGAAAATGATGCTTGACCAGACTCGAATGAGAGGGTCATTTGAAGTGACCTAAGAAAAATTAAACGAACTAGTCATCAGAAGATAAAGAAGATAAAACATGATTCGGACTCACTGGCTAGGCTCGAAATCGACCTTAATATTCGAATTCAACCCCAAAGCCATGTCGAAGAGTCACTGCATGCACATGTCCAATTTGACTCCTAAGGCTCAAATCTTGGATTCAATATTCGAAAGGTCACAGACAGATTCACGGGTAGATACTAAAGGATTTGGGACGATGGAGATATGGGGGTTGTTTGATGTGATTTTGAGGCGATTTTGAAGTAACGCCACTGGGCACGGCGAAGTCGACGGTCATTTTTTGAATATTTGATGGGTTTTGGATGGATTTGAAGGAAAACGAACCTGGATCTGGAATGGGGAGATGAATAGGAACATATGGTGTAAATTTGGGATAATTTGGATACTTGCCGGCAGCGACGATTTTCGGCCGGCGGCATTAGGCGGAGGAGAGGGGGCGTTAGGGTTAGACAAGGTACGAGGATAATTTGGGTGGGGGCTGTTTGGAACAATTATATACTAAACAAACCCTAGCCTCTGATCCGTTCTATTAAACAAAAGCAACGGCCCTAATTGATCTGAGCCATACGACGTCGTTTCAATTGGGAGATGGTGGACCGGGTTGAGGAAAATTTGGTTTTGGTGACTGGGTTTTTTTAGGGGAGATCCGTTTGGTCTTGGGTATAGAAATTGGCCCAAATTTGATTGCCTTCTTTTCACTTCAAATTTTCTTTTAATTAATTCCTAATATTCAATTGAAAATCTAAATTAACTCCTAATATTCATCTAATCCTAAACTAATTAACACAAAATAAATTCTAAAGAAACACTACTCAAAATCAAAATCAAAATTTAAAATACAAATTGAGCTATATTTGTTATTTTTCTTTCCTTTCCCTTTTTCGCGTTAGATCCTAAAACCCTAAATTAAATCATAAAATTAAATTAAAAAATACTAAATAACTACCACAATTAATTAAAAAAACAAATTAAAGAAAAACTGCTCAAAATCAAGGTTAATACAAAAAAAAATAAAAAATATAAAATAAACTATTTATGATTTTCCTTTTATAAAATAACTAATAACTAATGCAAAGTTGAATCCTAAATGCAAATGCACATTTTTATATTTTTTATTAATTAAATTGCCCAGACAAGATGCAAGCATATAACAAAAAATGCCACAAACTTAGCAAGATTAAAAATAATGAAGAGAAATTATTTTGTTGGAAGTTCTGAGAGTAATTCATAGAGGGCAAAAATCACGTGCTCACAATCACTACACCTAACATGCCAACATGCTATAGAACATGCCTTTCATTATAGCTTCGAAACCACAATTAGGCTAACACTTCATCATATAAAACTTCTCACTTAACTCACGTCAGGAGAACCATAGCAACAGGTAGGCGAATCCTCACATCTGTAGAACATTCAAATCCTAAAGCGCTGGTCTAATCCACCACGACCCTTCTGGGATCCACCCACACATAACAAGCCATAATGGTAGGATACCCCTGAATCATATGTGTCGTCACAAATTACTTGCATAACTTTATCACGCTGAAGGAACTGATTACTAACACCAATATGCCAATTTAACAATGGCTAATCAATCTATCTCCTTCGAATTTATCCTTGATTGCCTTAGAAATAATACTAACCCTATTCAGCACATAACATACTCCATCTGCACTCATCCCGAGTGACCTTGAATCACGAGACCATGCCGTACCACATCCCACAAACCATTTCATACCTTTCTTGCGTGCACATTTGAACCCTCAACTGGTATGCCCATTCTGCAAAACCTTCTACGAATCCGAAGTCTTTCTCATTCCTCTTAAGCGTTACACTGCAAGTCAAAACATCATATGATATTCTGAGCCTCCACTCATAAGCTGCTACAAAAGCTTGATTCTCAACCGCACCTATAGGCTCGAAATCATTAGGTGCCACTCTATATCCCTTTTGAATCTGTTAAGACCATTGTTGATAGACACCCGCTCTGACTTGCTCCTGAATATAATCAACTCCATAAATATTATAACACATGAATACCCTCTCAATGAAGCACCCGATGGAATCACTTTCCTTGAATCCTGCATCTATACAAGGCGTAAATCTTGAATCTTTCCCCCAAGTCTGAACATGAGCCAATAAGGCCAAACATAGCATGCATTCAACAATTTATTTGCTCAAATTACCACTTCTGATCTTTTCCCGTAGCTGAGATAACCCATCAATATGCTAATAACTAGAAACCTCGCAAGTAGTTAACCATGCAACCCTATCATAAGCAGTGGGACTCTCCCACTTAGCTTGAAGCCATTATTTCACAAATATAGAATTCACCCGACCTCTTTATCTCTTATTGACATAACCTTGCACGATCAACCGTCAAAAATTCTCGGAATCTTTCCATAAAACCCTTTTTTATTTTCTGAATCATCTAACACATTTGCATAACTGATCTCCTTGCTGAATAGCCCATAGAATTCTTCACGGAAGCTTCGCCAACCACGCGGCTGCTAACCTACTCACAGGAAATAACCCACCTATGGAAATAACTTTTTGACATCTTCCAACACTGCTGCACGGGGTACAATCACCATGACATCAATAATCCACATCCTGAGTCCGAGCTAACCCTCTAGCTGCATAAGTCCTTTCTCCCCTCGTGGACATCAATTAAATGTAGGCAACATCTTTCCCGTTCAAGTTATATTGTATCCTTCTTTATTTCAAGTAGATCCTTTCCGTTATACCAAGTGTTATGTCACATAATAGCCTATGCTTTAGATTAAATCCATAGATCCCAATCCCCAATCACTAATATTCTCAAATCCCTCCGAACTCTTCTTAAGGTACATGGTCATGCTATCACAATTACCATATGTAACTTTGCCACTCTCCCACTTTGGCGAAACTCATACCATTAATCGACTACTCGACCTATGCATCTTATACTTAGCCTTCTTGAAATTTCAGCCACCGCTGACACTTTCCACATGGCTTTCCTCATCGTTTGTTGCTCAGCTGTTGTCTTAAATAAATCCATATGTGTAGCACTTGAACCCATGAATCGCTACTAACCATTAAACCTTTATGAAGATCGCCTTTCTCGAGCCGTCAACATTAGAAACATCAATTCGATATAAACCACAGCACCCCACGACATTTACTATCGTCTTTCTGTTATTATTTTACAATGTCTTATCTCATGGCGAATTGCAGAAAACCATAACACCGTCGAACTTAACACATACAACCGAGGACAATGACACTACATCACATATGAAAATTGCATCACTCTTGGAAATACCAAGTCTTGTTACCTCGTCAACCAAAATATGAACATTCTTAGCCTGGTTGCCTTTCCCCCGCCGGAAATAAAATACCAAATATCTAGATCATGCACTAAGTAAACCTCACTTCAAGTCATTCACTGCCCCGACAAGTAGACAAACATCCTACCATCATATCAATATTGTGGAATTATCAATCATAAGCACCACCGCAACTTGTGCTTAACCTTAGAGCTCTTAGAAGTACCACAACTGAGCCGAGAGATTACAATATCCTTCCACAAGGTGACAGTAATATCTCAAAAAACCCCGCAGGGAGAAACACACGCACCACATTTGTAATGCCATTACAATTCTTCCATTCTCGATCCATATATATATATATATATTTATATGGATCGGGCTGCACACTGGAGCAATATAGCGATTGGGCTGTAGGAGCCCCTTCGGAGTCTACATACACCCAATGAGTACAATCAATTATTTTTATGGATCGGGTTGTGCATCACAGTGATGTACGGATCGGGCTGCACGCTACAGCGGATATTTTGATTTCGGTAATTGTGAGAGATATATGGATCGGGTTGTACCCCATAGCAGTTACTATATAGAACCAAACTGAGCGTAAATCCTGAGTGCGATTACTGATTGGTAAGAGTTGAGTCACGGGTGACAGAGAGGCTAGCCCGAGGGGCGATAGATATATACATGCATATGAGTGATGTTTTACCTAAGCGGCATGTTTATGGACTATTTGATTTCACTCCTCTTTGAAGTGAGTTTCTATCGAATATGTTGATTTACTGACTATTTTCACTCATCTTTATATTGAGCCTCTGTCGGAATGTTGAACAAATATTTTAAAACAACTTTTATTTAAATTGGGGTTTATGAAATATTCTAAAATTAATCACTGATTTGGCATTGGTTATTTCCACTGAGATTTTCACGTTATGAAGTGTTTATGATTATTTCTTTTCCGATGGGCTGTTTTACGAACTATACTTTGCTCGAGGGGCCGGTTATGACTTTAATTTTTATTATTATTCTTAAATGGTATTGAACCCCCTATTGAAACTGGTGGAAGGTATTTCAAAATGTTTTTACTAAAAGCTGTATTCTGAAAAGGAAGATTGACATGTACTCTGATTTGGAAGCTTGTTGTGCTCATTGAGTTAATATAAATGTTGATTCATTATTTCCTACTGCTCAGTCTTTATTTACTCTTATTATTTACTGGATTGGAGTGCTCACATTACTCCCTGCACCTCGCGTGCAGATTAGGTATATCAGAATCCGGTAGCGGGTGTTAATTCCTCAGTCGTGGAGTCATCAAAGTTAGCAAGGAGGTTGCATGCCATTCGCAGCACCGCTTCCTTCCTCTTATTGCTACTACTATATTTAGTACATTTATTTTAGACTTTTGTTGTACTCAGACCTTGATAGATGCTCATGACTAGTGACACCCCGATGTCGGGCTGGTATATATTTTGCACTATTATTCCAGGATTTATTATGAAATATTATTTAATTTGAAGACTTAAAAATGACTCTTAATGCTTAAAAGGTTAGTGTTGTGTCGGCTGGCCTTGTCTTCACAAGAGGCGCCATCATGACCGGACCGGTTTGGGATCGTGACAACTAATTTAATGTGATTTAAGCAATTTAAGTTGTCAATAAGTTTACAAGTAATCCAAGTATAGCATGTTTTTGGGTCCTAACTACCCGGACAATAGCACCAATAGTAGTTATGCACAGACTCTCCTCACCTCGTATGTATGTAGCCCCCACAATTAGGAGCAGATAACCAATTGTTTTACCTATGGGGAAAATTATCTCTTACAAGATTAGAAAGGAGACTCACCTTGCTCCGAAGATCCATAACCGACATTCCACGCCCTTCCAAATACGCGAATCGATGCACAACGCTCCAAGACTAGCCAATAACTGTGTAAACCCATTAATATATGCTAAGGTAATCATTATAATCCAATTTATAATAATTTCTAACCCCGATCAAAAAGTCGACAAAAATGCCCTCGGGCCCACATGTCCAGAATCCAAAATTTTTTTGAAAATAAAGTTTACCCATAAACTCATGAACTCAAATATATGATTTCTATTTAATGTCATACCCAAAATCATGGTCAAAATCAAAAAATACTATTTTTTTAGGTTTTCCCTGAAACCCCAAGTTTTCTACAAATTTCATGCTCAAATCCATATATAATTGATGTATTTTACTTAAAATAGATGGGGATAACTTACCTCGCCATTGATGATGAAAATTCTCTCTAGAAATCCTCCAAGAATCGCCCCAAGCCAAAGTAAATGCGGTAATTAAAATAGTAAGGAAAGAACACACCGAATTTATCCTGGTTCACCACAACGAGTGGTTAGTCCAGTCCCCGAGAGACTCTCTCGAGATTCCACTAACTCCGTTAAGCTTACGGGTGCCTAACAAACCGTTACACTTGCTCGTAGATGTACACTCTACAAGACTTCAACTTGCTCGAGGATACCGCACCTCAATACTTCACCTTGCTCGTGGATACCGCACCACAAGACTTCACACACTAAGATTGAGGGTACTTAGCAAACCCGACAATCAATGAGATGATATGGTCTTCTCAAACACCTTTCTCTTTTACAACAAGAACTCTCTCAAAAGAGTAGATAAAGAGATACAATATTAGCTCTACGAACAAATCAAAGTTGTCTCTCAAATGGCTCAACAAAAGCTCTATAATGATGCACAAATGATATCAATATGTATATGAATAATGAGAGGTGTTGTGTTTCTCAATTCAGCTCAAAAGACCTCTATTAATAGGTGGTAGAAGTAGTATGTCCGTTGCTTAATTGGCAATCAATTATGCTGATTTTATGCCAAGATAATCGATTATCAGATTTCGATAATCGATTATCAGCTTACCGTTACAAAATCGGAAGCTGATTTTATGCAGGATAATTGATTATTGTGATATGCATAATCGATTATGTTGTTACAGCGTTCAAAAACTGGCAACGGATAGAGAATAATCGATTATGCTCTTGAGGATAATCGATTATTGACTCTTGCGGAAATTTCCAATAAATGGAATTTCCCAGAATAATCGATTATCACTTTTGCATAATCGATTATTCTATTATGCTGTCCAGAATTGACAACTTACTTCAAAAACCATTTTGGTTAAAATGAAAACATTAAAATCATTTTGTTTGAAGTATTTGAAATATGTTTATGATAAATATGATTTGATAAAATGATTTTATGCATATTTATGATGACTTATGTTGAGCCAAAAGACGAGATAACTTAAGCGTTGCTCTTACATTGGTTCTACCTAACGACCTACGCCTTGGGTCTTCAGTCTTGAACTTCTGAGCTCGTCTTTGGCTTTTCCGTGCAATCCGTTCATCAATATGCTTCTCGGCATTCAATCTTGATTGTTTGTCATATAATAACTTTGTTCGACACTTGACTTCATTGTTTGTCATTCATCAAAACCTATGCATGAAAATCATGCTAATACAACCAAAGCACACATATCATAGATAGAATGATTTTCTACAATCATACGAACCTGCTAGAACCTTTAGATCCCAATTCCGAGATCGTTTACTCAAAAATCCAATTTTAGTTAATTATTTCAACTTTAAGCTTCCGAATTAAGAATTCTCCTTCCAAATCAACTCCGAACTTTCTGAAATTCAATTCCAACGACGAGTACAAGTTATAATACCTTAAATGAACTTGCTCAAGGCCACAAACTTCTGAACGGCGTACTAAAGCTCAAAACAACCAGTCGAATCGCTACCGTTTGAATCAACTTTGGGGTAACCTATTGTAACTTGATTCCAAGTCAAAATGTGAGGTGCTTCAATGTTTCTAAAAGAGACTCTTTTCACGGATTACAAGCCATGAAACTTAAGTACTTAATTTTTGAATTGATAATGATAATGAACCGTGGTAGATCAACAAATCCTAGGAGAAAAATTTCATATATTTTTTAAACCTACAACCATATTCTTATAGCGTCAGATTCGAAAACTTTTAGTTCGTTGTTTCATAACTGTTTTATGTGTTCTTATAAAATATTATTAAAAATCAAAATAAATATTATTTCCCCTACATCTCTTTTTTCTTTTAGTTGGTTCTTATTTACTTTATATGTGTGTCACGACTAATCATTCAAAATAAATTTCAAAAAGAATCTTGTTGATAAGTAGTTTCACTTGCCCAATCAAGATTTATATTTGAAATGTTCCAATTTTACCTTTCCTAGTGCAATTTCATTATTTATCATATCAGTCTATCATTTTTTTTGGTTTAAATTCTTGTATGAATTTCTATAAGATGAAAATAACATATACTATTGTTGTAAGTACATATTCTCTACCAATTATCATGGGAGGCATCGTGCAACGCGCGTTCGTAGAGACTAGTATTATTATAAAAATATGAATATAATATCGATTTACAAAAATAACCTTATAATATTAAGCATAATAACTTATAATAAAAGGGCACAATCGAAATTCTAAATATTATCGTTTTAATCCTATTAGTTTTAGGACAATACTACATGTTAAGAACCCTACATAATTAACTTTAAGAATCCTATTATTATAATTACTTTCGAATATCTAATTCATATAAAATTGAACAATCAAAATCCTTTCATTGGCCTAAATTTCGGAATCTCTTTACATGTGTTAGGTCATATAGATGTCACGTGATTTTTGCATGTATAATGTAATATAGGTCAATTATACAACTAAACATTTTTAGTCATGTAATTCTATTATTTTTAGGATATACTTTTTAAAATTTTCTATTAGTAACTTAATTTAAAAATGTATTATAATGCCCTATTACTAATTTATTTTGGTAATTTATTATATTGCCAAATTTATTTAGGAAAAAAAAGAAAAATTATATTATTCTAAAAGCATAAATACAATATTAATATTAAGTGGAAGAACTCATAAGGAAATGGCATAACTGTAATAATCTATATTTTGGATTACATGCTAGTTTTTAATATTTAAAATTTTGAAATGAATAAAATTTTATCTATTAAATTCTTATTAAATATGTGTAGGAAAGATAAAATTAATTTCATACGAATATAAAATTAATTTCATAAGAATCCTCCGTGTTGGCAATGCATTACCACTATATAATGTCCAATATCAAGAAAAAATAAAAATAATATCAAATGAACTACATAAAGAAATGAAATTGAGAAAAAGATACCCCCACGTTGATATATTTTTATTTTATATTTAAATTATTTTTTCACCCAAATAATATATTTTTAATTAATTTTTCATATAATATTGAAAAATACCAAATTATTAAAAAACAATTAAGAAAATATTTAAGAAATATAAATGTGTGATAAAGAGAAAAAATAATGATGGGTAAGAATAAATACCACTAATGATTCTACAAGCATAACGATCTAAAAGTGAAATATCATATCAATCTTTTACTCTTTGAAAATAAAATTTTTTGTGGATAAAATTATAATTAAGGTTAAATAGTCAAACCAAGAGATAAACTAATAGTAAGATCTGAATCAACATAAAATACATTATTTTTTATTTTAAAGCCAAATAATTAAATTTTTAAATTAATTATTTAGCAAGAGAATCTGATTCAATTGTTTTTTAAATTCATAAATATGAGTAAAATTCTTGTTCAATTTTTTTTTAAAAAAAATCTTACTGTGCATAAATTTATTCCATAAAAAGAGCGTTAGAACAAAAAGTAAAAAGAATAGTACGTTATTAGGAATCAAAATGCTATACAAGTGTATGAGAAAGCACAATCAAAACTAAATCCTAATCAAGAACATGATTTTCAAACTATATTATAAAGAGTCGATTCTGGTATAATGGAGATGCCTCCGGCGGAATCGAAATAATATTTCTATGTCATGTATTACTTGCAAATATCATATTAAGAGGCATGGCACTATTAATAATAATAGCAAGTGGTGTACCAGCAACAATTTACTGTGAGGACTTTAGATATGATACACCCTTTCAAACAACTTAAATAATCATCACATATATATCAAAGCAGCGCAATGGCGCTAAATTTATAAGGAAAGCAAAATTGATAATATGGGATGAAACACTTATGGCTAAGTGTCAAACGATTGAAATAGTTGCCTAGAGTTCTAGGGATATATTAGATATTAATGAACGTTTGGTGAAAATTAACGGTTTGGGAGATGATTTCTATCAAGTATTACCAGTAGTTTCAAAATCGACAAAAGCTGAGATTGTAAAAGCTATGTTGCAAAAGTTATACTTCTAACCTCAAATGAAAAAGATTCAACTGACAAGAAATATAAAAGCAAGAACAGAATACGTCCATCATGCTACTGAAAAACTTAGACGCGTCGAATAACTCATGTGAAAGCACACAAATGGTGTATAGAAGTTTTGCCAATAATATCATAACTTTGTCTTCCGAAACTAAAGAATATCCTTTTAAATTTGTGTGGAAATATTTTTTAGTATGTTTATGATTTACAAATATAATAAATAAAGCACAAGGACAAACATCTTAGATATTGGACTATATTTACCGCAATATATTTTCTTGCACGAACAACTGTATGTTGCACTTTCAAGAGGGGTATCAAGATTGACAACAAGAGTATGGTTAAAGCAGAGCAACCAAAGCAATAGGAGGAAACATATATGGAAAATAAGAAATTATCCACAAAGAAGTATTCGTCAATATGTCATTACATTAAAATACTTTTAAACTATAATACATAATCATCTAACTAATGTAACAAAATTGATTATTTGTGTATGTTTTAATGATATTCTTTTATTTTAAAATTCATGTATTATGCTAATGTAATAATATTTTTCGGCATTTGATAATTGATGTGTTATTAAACATAAAATTTCTCTCATTATTAAATTTTATTATTCTTTCATATAAATAAATATTTAAATCATCACACGATATTATTAATGTGGAAAGCACGTTCTTAAATACTAGTTCTATAAAAAGAAAGAATACCTATACTATTAAGAATAGAATTTTATTTAGAGTGAATGTCTATCTTGTAGAGAGTTTTACTTTGAGGCTAAGTTATTTTTCCTCCTATAAATAGAGGGGTCTTACCCCATTGTAAACCACCCCAACATTCAATAAGAATTTCTCTCTCTCTTTCTCTGTAATATTGCTCTTGTTCTTTTATTGTTTTATAACACGTTATCAGCACGAAGCTCTACTATCTCAAGAATCTCTTTGAGAAAATTAAGAAGAGAAGAAACTCCCAAGAAAAAATAGGATCAACAAGCGGAAGCAGAAACGGCCGAAATTTTTTACAGAAAAAATTGGTATGAACTTATATGCACTATTTTTTTTTGCCGATTTTCTTGCCTGCTGTTTACATGTTCTATGTGGAAAGCTTCGAAACATGAGGGAATAGCTGTGTAGTAAACTTTATTTTGTACGTTTGGACATATCCTCTCCTCAATAACCAGATTATGTTCTAATAGGCTGCATTTAACAGTACTTAAAACTTTAAGAAATTAAGAAAACTCTATTGTTGTTTCTTTCTGTGCGCATATAATTCTCAGCACTAACATGTCACACTATTAAGATGTAGCATATAATTTTTCCCCAAATTATCTCGAAATGATGTTGTACCAACATCTCAGTCTATAGTTGATCTGTGTAGTTAAGGTATTCTTTTCCTAATTTTTGTTTATAAATTAATATTAAAACAATTTAATCAATGATCAAATATCGATATGTACCTTAAGAGTTTTATCAACTTGATAAATAATCTGTATTATGGTTTTAAAATATACAACTTTAGATTACACATACTATCTATATGCTTTAGTGTGATTATTTCATAAGTCAATGTTCTGTGCTAGCTAGAATTTATTCGTTTATCAAAACATTAGACTTTGTTAAATGTTAGACAAAAACAGTACATACAGCAAAATATTGTACACAATGAGTAACTAGTGTCGTAATCTTATCTATGTGTACTACAGTGATTTTTGCGTTCTTCAAAGACATTGTACTATAATACTACAAATTGTTTCCTTACTATATTGCTTACAATTATAAGTATTGTGCTTGTGTATATTCAACAGTTTTTGTACCCATGGCATTTATTTGTGTAGTCTATATTATGGCACATTTTTCACATGGAATTGTTGCACTGTCTAAGCTGTAACTAAAATCATATTTGTCTTAAAACATTGCAAAATTGTATGCAATATTGTAAAATTTCTTATTAACACATTTAGACATATACATGTATAGAACTATATTTGGTGTCAATTAACAATACATGAACACGTTTTGAACTTTGAATGTATTTCAAGTTGTCACTGTGAATCAGTACTTAAGGCATGACTATGTATATTATTTTAAATTATTTGTTTAATTGATTCATGTACCACACATACGATATTCAAAGAGAAGAAATATTTCTCTCATTTAAGTATGTGTAAGGCAGATGTTACTACAATTTCTGGTAGTAGTAAATTGATTGAAGGCTCCGGAAGAGCAACTATAACTCTGCCTAAAGGAACAATATTTATCATAGAGAATGCAATGTTCTCCTCCAAGTCTAAGAGGAACTTGTTGAGTTTTTAAGATATCATTCAAAATGGATATCATATTGAGACAATAGATGAGAATAATCTTGAATATCTCATCATTACAGAGAATGTCTCCGGCCAAAAGAGGGTTTTGAGAAGTTCCCATCTTTATCTTGTGGCATGTATTGGACAAGAATTAGTGCAATTGAGACACATTCTACCGTAAACCAAAAGGTTACTGATTCCAATACTTTCGTACTTTGGCATGATCGAATGGGACATCCTGGATCTATTATGATGAGATGGATTATAGAAAACTCAAATGGGCATCCATTAAAGAATTTAAAGATTCTTTTAAATAATGAATTTTCTTGCACTTCTTGTTATCAAGGCAAGTTAATTATTAGACCATCACCAACAAAGGTTGGAATTGAGTCACCTGCGTTTTTGAAACGTATACAAGGGGACATTTGTGGACCTATTCACCCACCTAGTGCGTCGTTTAGATATTTTATGGTCTTAATAGACGCATCTTCAAGATGGTCTCATGTGTGCATATTGTCATCTCGCAACCTTGCGTTTGCAAAATTAATGGCACAAATAATTCGATTACTGGCACAATTTTCCGATAATTTAATTAAGTCTATTAGACTAGATAATGCTGCTGAGTTTTCATCCCAAGCATTTAATGATTATTGCTTATCAATTGAGATAAAAGTGGAACATCCTGTAGCTCATGTTCACACTCAAAATGGTCTTGGAGAGTCTTTAATTAAACGTCTGCAATTGATAGCAAGACCGTTACTCATGAAAACGAGGCTGCCCACTTCGGTTTGGGGTCACGCCATTTTGCATGCAGCAATGCTAGTTCGTCTCAGACTGATAAATTATCACAAATATTCCCATTTGCAATTAGTTTTGGGTCATGAACATATTATATCCCATTTAAAAATTTTTGGATATGCAGTATATGTGCCTGTAGCACCGCCATATCGCACCAAAATGGGTCTGCAAAGAAGGTTAGGAATATATGTTGGGTTTGAATCGCCCTCCATTATTCGCTACCTCGAAACATTGACAGGGGATTTGTTCACTGCACGATTTGCAGACTGTCGATTCGATGAGACACTTTTCCCAAAATTAGGGGGAGAAGTTGGTGAAACCAAACGGAAAATTTTGTGGAAATATCCATCATTATCTCATCTTGATCCACATACCTCTATTTGTGAAAAAGAGGTGCAAAAGATTATTCATTTGCAACGAATAGAAAATCAAATGCCAGACGCATTTACGGATTTGAAAAGGATAACAAAATTACATATCCTCGCAGAAAATATGATAGCACTATGTAATAGTCTGAAAGAAGATAAAATTATTACCGTGAAGGTATCAATGAATATGGACGTGGCAATAGACGAAATTATAATCGTCATCATTATGATAATGAGAATAATAAGGATTCTCAAAATATTCCTTCACTCTGTGAAAGTAATATATGTCATCGATTTGACATGAGATTTTATACAGCACATATAGATGATTATGATCCATTCATGGTGTGAATGTGACAACATATGATTTATGAATACATATTCATTATTGGAAGAATATGAACATGCTAGTGGTATTGAATATACCACACTCACCTCTAGAAGGAGGGTTGAGATGATATAAGAAAATAGTGTCATTATTATGGCATGAATGGTCATTGGTCACGTACCTATTGTACGCCAAAATATTTTGGCAATATGGTTATTAAAATAATGCAAGAAACATATATTGCATATAATTTTGACATGACCATATGGTACAACTTTAAGAGCCAATTATATTATTTTGGAGAAACATAATTGATTACCAATAAGGTATTGTATTGTAGTAAGTCTCAAAGAAACTTATTCAGTTTCCAAAGTATATGCGAAGCGATTGATAAGGTGGTTTACATCATAGTTGGTTTCGAGCATAATTTCCAGATTTTCTATTCAAGATAGTTCATCTTGATAAGGTGGTTTACATCATAGTTGGTTTAGCAAAATAATTTATTGAGTGCCTCCACTTAATAGCTAAATTATTGCTTATGAGAACAAAGTTATCTATATCAATTTGATATACGTTATACACGAGAGTATATTATATTCTCCCCTCACAAATGGTTTAGGGTCAGGAACCAAATAATTTCATCTTATTATTATTGATGTGCAGTGTATATTAACATGATAATGCACAAAGATGATTTCCCAGAGTTGAGGAAACAAGTTAGTTTTTCTAACATGAGGGGAGACATGATAAACACTTGAGAAAAAGTTATATGGAACGAATTATCATTTGTATATATAGATCCTCGAATATCATAATATGAACTTGAAGTTCATAAAAAGATAATTCAATTGCAACATACTGCAAAGCATGCCATACGCATTTGCTGACCCAAAGAAAGTAACTATATTCTCACTGCAAATGCTCATATTAAGTCCTAGAAGGACAAAGTCTTTGATACGCTTAAATCGTATAGACAAATCGGTTTCAAAAAAGAACTTCTTAATAAAGAAGATGAGCAAATGATCAAAGTGATCATAATAAGGAGGCAAGTGATCTAGAAGATCACATGACATAACACTTCATAAAATCTCATGAGAGATTTAGGTACCTCAATATATGAATGAAGAGATCGCTATGTTATGTCTTTATGGAAAACTTTTGGAACCGATATAAAATATTTGTCGTCGACATCTATCATAGCGCTAAGTTTAGATGAGGATCTTAAGTCTATCGAATATAGACACAAAAATATTGGCCAAATGGTAGAGACACAATTCAAGTAGAAATGATTCCATATGATAGACATGTAGTTTTGGACATGTAGTTCAAATACTTGAAAGTATAAAGTCAATGGTATGTGCAATCAGTTTTCAATATCTTATTTGTCTAGCATGACATGAAAAACTTGATATGCATCTAAAGTCTATTATATGGCTTATATGACTTAACTTATATGTTAATCCATGAAGGATTTAAGTTGCTTGAAGCATGTACAATTCTTGATCTTGAAGTACTGTTTCCTTAGTGCAATTTGTGTACGAATATATCTTGCTATAACTATAAGCATGATAATGTGATAGCAAGAGTTTTTCACCTCTATGAGAAGATATAGAACTGACGATTCCAACAAGATCATACGAAGACGATACATCTATTAGGGATGATGATTTCAAAGTGAAACAAATTCATTCAAGTTAATATGGCTGATTTATTTATCAAATCTCTACCAAAGATCTCTTGAAGATGGTGCACAAGATTGGAATGCGAAGGCTCAAGGATGTGAATTGATGCTCTTTTCAGGGGGACTTAATGCGCGTTGCACTCTTTTTCCCTTACAAGGTTTTGTCCCACTGGGTTTTCCTTGCAAGGTTTTTAACGAGGCAACCAATAGGCGCATTACTAAATATGTGTACTCTTTTTCCTTTTCTAGAATTTTTTCCCATTGGGTTTTGTTTTAGTTAAGGTTTTAATGAGGCACATTACTTATTGAGTAGACATTCAAGGGGGAGTGTTAAGAATAGAATTCTATTTAGAGTGAATGTCTATCTTGTAGAGAGTTTTATTTTGAGGCTAAGTTATTTTTCCTCCTATAAATAGAGGGGTCTTACCCCATTGTAAACCACCCCAACATTCAATAAGAATTTCTCTCTCTCTTTTTCTGTAATATTGCTCTTGTTCTTTTATTGTTTTATAACAAAATATATGATATATTGAATAGAGTTTATATTTGAAGTTTGGTATCTGTTGAAAAAATCAGTAAAAGTAGAGGAGATAAATAGAGTTCGATTTCCACAATAAAAAAACCCAAAACTAAGAGAAAAACATTTAAAAAGATCCCGGAAACAATTTTGTTTTAATAAGGGAATAATTGCTTCAATCTTTTCTTAATAATTTCCTTCCTTTGTGCGCTTTCTTTTTTTCTTTCTCTTTTTCTTTCTTTTTTTCTTTCTTTCGGTCTTTCTTCTTTTTCCTCTTGCATTTGCAGATATTTTTTTTCTACCATGCGTCATGTTCTTTTTAATTCCTGATATCATGCATGCAATTTACATTTTCCTCGTTATTTTTTTTTTCAACTTCGTTGGAATATAAATAATCCATTTTCTATTTTCCGTAATTCATACGATTTGGCAAAAGAAAAAGATTGCTTCAACTGCCTTTTGTAACCAAATTTCTAGAAGAGGAGGTGCTATCATAATTTTTGAAGTTAAAGGGAAAGTTAGCTAGAGTAATATATTACTGAAAAGAATTACTCCCTCCCTCTCATATTAACCATCACGGTTACTAAAAGTACAACAACAACAACCCAGTCTATTCCCGACAGGTGGGATTTGGGGAGGGCAATATATAGACGAGCCTTACCCCTACCCGAAAGGGCAGAGAGGCTGTTTCCAATCGACCCTCGGCGCATAGGATAAAATGGAAAGCAGCATTAAAACAAAAATAAAGACAAAATTAGAAACAAAAAAAAAAACTAAACAAAACAATAGCATTAGTAAATCCCGCAGAAATAACGTAAATAATTATGTAAACATAAGAAACATAAATACAAGCGCATGCAATAATAACAAACAGTAACTACCATACTAACAACCATAAGGGGGACATAAGCTAAAAAACAAATCATCTATGGATAACCCTGCTGTCCCACACCCAACCCCGGGAGAGGCGTACGAAGCACTCTATGAGCCCCTAGCCTACAACACTGATTCTAGACCTCCAGACTCCCCTATCAAGGGTCATGTCCTCGGAAACCTGCATTCTAATCATGTCCTGCCTAATCACCTCTCCCCAATGCTTCTTAGGCCTCCCTCTGCCTCGCCGACCGCCAACAATCTCCAGCCGCTCGCAGCTCCTCACTGGGGCATCGGGACCCCTCCTCCGTACATGCCCGAACCACCTCAGCCTCGTTTCCCGCATCTTCTCATCCACCGGGGCCACCCCTACCTTCTGTCGAATAACTTCATTCTTAATCTTATCTAGCCTGGTGTGCCCACACATCCACCTAAGCATCCTCATCTCCGTAACCTTCATTCTCTGAACCTGGGAGTTCTTCACGGGCCAGCACTCTGCCCCATACAACATCGCAGGTCTAACCACGGCTCTGTAGAATTTCACCTTGAGTTTGTGTGGAATTTTCTTGTCACACAGGACCCCTAAAGCAAGCCTCCACTTTGACCACCCCGCTCCTATTCGATGGGTGACGTCCCCGTCAATCTCTCCGTCCCCCTGAATCACAGACCCAAGATATCGGACACTGTCCCTCTTGGCGATGGCCTGAGAACCAATCATCACGTCCATGCCTACCTCGCTCGGCTCGTCGCCAAACTTGCACTCCAGGTATTCTGTCTTAGATCTGCTTATTTTGAAACCTTTAGACTCGAGGGTCTGTCTCCATACCTCTAACATTTCACTAACACCCTCGTCTCGTCTATCAATACTATATCATCAGCAAAAAGCATACACCAAGGCACATCCCCTTGGATATGTCGGGTTAGAGCATCTATCACTAAGGCAAACAAGAGGGGGCTCAGCGCCGATCCTTGATGGAGCCCCATTACCACAGGAAAATGGTCTGATACGCCACCCACCGTCCTAACCCTAGTCTTAGCTCCATTATACATGTCCTTGATTACTCTGATATAGGCTTCCGGCACGCTCTTCGCCTCCAAGAACCTCCATAGCACCTACCTCGGGACCTTGTCATACGCCTTCTCCAAGTAAGAACCATGTGAAGGTCCTTCTTCTTATCCCTGAATTGCTCCGCCAGCCGCCTGACTAGGTGAATAGCCTCTGTGGTGGAGCGGCCCGACATGAAACCGAACTGGTTCCCAGATATAGATGTCGCCTCTCTCACCCGCGCCTCAATCACTCTCTCCCAAACCTTCATCGTGTGGCTTATTAATTTGATACCCCTATAGTTGTTGCAGCACTGGATGTCCCCTTTGTTCTTGTACAAGGGCACCACTGTACTCCACCTCCACTCATCCAGCATCCTTTTAGTCTTGAAGATCGCATTGAACAGCCTAGAGAGCCACTCCCCTCCAGACTTACCCATGCACTTCCAGAACTCCACCGGGATCTCGTCAGGCCCGGTCGCTCGACCCCTACTCATCCTACGCAACGCCCCTAAGACCTCATCCACCCTAATGCGCCTGCAGTACCCAAGGTCTCTATGTTGCTCTGAATGCCCCAACTCCCCTAGCTCTATGCTTCGATTCCCCTCCTCGTTAAGAAGGTCCCGAAAGTACGCCTGCCACCTCTGTTTTATTTGAGATTCCCCCATCAGAACTCTACCATCCTCGCCCTTGATGCACCTAACTTTGTCAAGATCACGCGCCTTCCTTTCCCTTGCTTTAGCTAACCGGAATAACTTTCTGTCCCCGCCTTTCTCCCCTAATTCCTCGTACATGCGACCGAACGCCGCGTTTTTAGCTTCTGTGACTGCCATCTTAGCTTCTCTTCTCGCCTCCTTGTAGATCAACCTGTTCGCTCTCCGCTCCTCCTCGCTTGTGCTCCCTGCCAACCTAGCGAACGCCGCCTTCTTCACCTCCACTTTTCCTTTGACTACCTCGTTCCACCACCAATCACCCTGATGTCTGCCTGAGTATCCCTTAGCTACCCCGAGCACGTCCCATGCTACCCCCTATCTAAGTTCGCCGTCACTGTCCACATAGCGTCCGCTTCCCCATAACTTCTCCAAGCTCCGCCCTCCACTAACCTCCTTTCCAACTCCTATGCTTTCTCCTTAGACAAAGCACCCCATCTAATCTGCGGTTGACCCCGGGCGCCCCTCCTCTTCCTCTTCACCCAGAGATCGACATCCATCACTAGGAGTCTATGAAGAGTTGAAAGAGACTCTCCCGGGATAACCTTGCAGTCCTTGCACAAACCCCTATCGCTCATTCTGATGAGGATGTAATCAATCTGAGTCCTCGCCGCCGAACTCTTGAAGGTGACCAAGTGCTCCTCCCTCTTCCGGAATGTCGAGTTCGCAATCAGAAGCTCGGAAGCCCTGGCGAAATCAAGCAGCGAAGTGCCTCCCCGTTCCTGGCCCCAAAGCCGAAGCAACCGTGCACCTCATCATAGCCACCAGCCTCAACCCCAATATGGCCATTAAAGTCCCCTCCAATAACTAACTTCTCAGATTGGGGAATACTACCCACCAGATCATCCAAGTCCTCCCAAAAGCGCCTTCTAGCCTCCTCGTCTAAGCCTGCTTGCGGCGCGTAAGCGCTGATGACGTTGAGGACGCCACCCCCAATAACCAGCTTAATAGACATTAACCTATCATTCACTCGCCTAACCTCGACCACGGACTCCCTTAGGTCCCTATCAACCAAGATGCCCACTCCATTCTTACCCCTCACGACCCCAGAATACCACAGCTTAAACCCATCTACATTCCGCGCCTTCGACCCTTTCCACCTAGTCTCCTTGATGCACGCTATGTTAACCCTCTTCTTCTGAAGAACCTTCGCCAACTCTATGGACTTACCCGTCAGAGTGCCTATGTTCCATGACCCAATCCTTAATCTCTGGGCGTCCGCTGCCCTCTTCCCACCCTTACCTCCCGCCCTGCCCGTAGGACCACCCCCTGCTCCCCTACTCACCCCCGCTACCACCCCCACCCCCGTTACTAAAAGTAGTTGTCTCAAATTATTTGTTATTTTAGAAGTTCAAGACAAAATTGATTAGTTTTTTTTTTTTTATACCCTTAATAATAATTATTCTTGAAGATAGAGATAAGACATAAATAAAATAAATATTCAATGAAGAAAAATTATTTTTAAGACATAAATAAGGGTAGAATGTCAAATCATTTTCCTAATTAATATTTAAAAGAGAAGTACGATATATATAATAATAATAATAATAATAATAATAATAATAATAATAATGATAATAATAATAATATAAGACGGAGGGAGTATGAATAAAGGTGTAAATATCCTTTTTCTTCATAACGAAAATAATTTTGTCCTGTCTGAAAATGATTAAGTAATTACTCCTGTGTTGTGAGTTGGCAAACTTCCCCATTAAGAATTCTTTCAAACAATTATTGCTTAGGATACATCAACATAGACTTTGCTTTTGGCTTCCTTTCCTTTAATCAACATCACATTCACAATGTACCAACTACGACAAACTTTATCAGTTTATAATTCTTACATTGGATGCCAACAATTTGAATAAAGAATGATGTAAGCTATAACCAAGTACGTACACATAATAGGACTGAGATTCTTCTCATTCTTTTGGAAATCAGATACCAGAATTGGAAATATTCAAACAACATATAGATCAGCCAATTCCTCAAAAGAATCAGAAGTAAGGTTGTTGGGATCAGCATTTTCAAGCAACCAGAGAAGATGGTCAAAGAGAACAACCTCACACTTAACTGAAAGATGGCCTTCCCATGCATATGCATGCTTCTGCCTTGATTTCTCTATTAGAGTATTCAACAGTGGATGACTCAAGTACTTGGATTTTATCACATATCTCCTTCTTGAGCTCCCAACAAGAATTGTCTCAAAATCTTCTTTATTATCCTCAGATTCCACATTCCAGATCAAGTCTTCTCTTGTAGATTTGGACCTTAAACTACTATAAGATGAGCTTCTTCCAAGCTGCCTTGACAAGGTCTTACACTTCCTCAGTAACAGATTCATCTTCTTCATCTCCTCTAACTGCTCTTCTTGATTTCATTGAGGAAAGAGAATGACATTAATTGAAGACTTAAATATAATACCGAGAACATGAATATGGTTGAAAGGTTGCTGTTTTCTGGTTCTTCGATCGGGACCTAAATTTATCAACTGACAACGACAACCCATCTTTTAGTAGCTTTAGTTCAAATGGGGTCTTCGTTGTTTGCTTATGTGTTATTCATGATCAAGATTTGATTCATTCTGTCTGTCTTGGGAGGAAAGATAAGTATGTCCTACTATAATTAAGGTGATGTTAGTTGAGAGGTAACCACTTAGCTCTTTAACCAACTTCATATGTCAAGAAGACTACAACCATAGTGATCGCCTATTGCTTAAAAGGTTCGCCCATCTCATATATATGGTACAGAAAGCATGATGTTCTTTTTTGCCTTTAGTTCCCAATTTTTCTAGAGTTTGATTGGCCCGTTGGAATCAATTGGGCATCATCGCACTTAGTCAAAAGTAAAAACCTATTAGATAATTTTAATATTGAACCTCGGACTTATACTTGTTCTGAATTAGGAATATTGTGCTTGTGTACTCCTTTTTCGTGTGCGCGTATGTTCGGAGTAGGAGTGGCAAACGAGCGGATCGGGGTTGAATATAGTTTGAGTAAAACAGGTAATGTATAAATATATAAATTATCCGATCTGACTCATATTTAATACGAATAAAAAAAATGGTTAATCGACGTATAATATGGATAATCATATTATCCATGATTTCTTGCATATGATCACTTTTGGGAGATTCTTAGTCTCCCTAATTTGAGGGACCCCCAATTTAAACATTCACAAATATAAAAATTAGACCTATAGGTTATCCATTTTCTAAATAGAAAATATAGTTCTTATCCATATTTGACTAGAGTTTAGAAAATTTATTATCCAACTCATTTTTAGTGGATAATATGAATTATTTTCTTTTAATTATTTTGTCACTCCTAATACAGAGTATTTTATTTAGAGATGCGTGTGTATGTCTGAGTGTATCTTTATATTCCCTAAAAGTACATCCACGTCACTGTACGATTATGTATATTTATAGAAACCCACAAAGTGGGGTCTGGGGAGGGTAATATGTAGACGAGCCTTACCCCTACCCAAAATGGCAGAGAGGCTGTTTCCAATCGACCACCGGCTCAGTGAAGAAAGGAAAGACAAAAACAAGAGAGCATTAGTAATTCCAGCAGAAATAACGTAAATAATTATCTAAACATAAGAAACATAAATAAAATAGCATGCAATAATATAATACACTAACTACCATAAATAACTACCATAAGGGAGACACAAGCCAAAACATAAATCATCTATGGATAGCCCTGCCAAGCCTCACCCAACCCCGGGTGAGGAGTACGAAAAACTCTAGGAGCCCCTATCCTACAACCCTGATACTAGACCTCCAGACTTTCCTATCAAGGGTGGTCCTCGGAAACCCGCATTCTAGCCATGTCATGCCTAATCACCTCTCCCCAATACTTCTTAGGCATCCCTCTGCCTCGCCGAACGCCGACAACCGCCAGCCGCTCACAACTCCTCACCGGGGCATCAGGACTTCTCCTCCGCACATGCCCGAATCTCCTCAGCCTCACTTCTCGCATCTTCTCATCCACCGGGGTCACCCCCACATTCTCTCGAATAACTTCATTCTTAATCTTATCTAACCTGGTGAGCCCGCACATCCACCTAAACATCCTTATCTCCGCAATCTTCATTCTCTCAACATGAGAGTTCTTCACTAGTCAGCACAAAGACGTAACTTGGGCAGCACACTAACAATGTACATTTATATATTGTTAGTGCTTTTTCAATATCTTTGTCGGTTCTATAACTCCGCGCCGTTCCATTTTTTTTAAGTCTAACTTTATGCATCATATCCTAGGAAAACGACGATTAGCACTAGATATTGTCCTGTCATTTGCTGGTAAGACAGCCACAAAGACAATTAATAGACATCACAACAAAAGGCAGCATCTGCAATTATAAAATCACGTCGTTTAAGACAGATAATTCTATCATACCCTATAATCGTTGTCATGGTGTCTTTGTAGTTAGATAAACGAATCAGTAAATGTAGTTAGATAAACGAATCACTATTTGTTTCATACATAATAATAGCAATAAACTTCAGATGAAGTTCCATTCCAACTACAGAATGTCAGGGTGAGCAGACCACAAAAAAGAATAGGAACGCCTTACCTGCGCAATGCTGGTAGAAGGGAAACAAGACCCTTCCATCTTAGCTTCCAAGCAAGACTACAATTGGCAATTTCTGTTTTTTTGTAAGTAAGTTGCTATAGTGTAAGAGCAAATCAAATGGTATTAAGAATTGCCCATGGTGAAAACTAGCACATTCTAATGGAAAATAGTAATAGCAACCGGGAAGGCAGAAAGTCAAGCACGATCTGTTCTGCTGTCTATATTTAGTATTTGCTTGAGCTCTGTTGCGTCATGGTGGGAGAAAGGACAAAATAGAATTACATAGAGTTAATACCCAAAAATCTCCCTTAACTATAACGTTTTTATCGGTTTTGTACTTAAAGTATTTGGTGTTATCAAAACTGTATTGTTCTAAAATTAATAAAACAATAAACTTTCTAATAACAGAAACAGAAAGTTAGTAGAAGTATAACGTCAAAATATATTTTGAATACAGTATAGGAAGTTCAAAATAAATTCTAAAAATAGTATAGGAATAAATCGAGCTCACTGAATGCACAGTATGTCCTTAAAAAAATTATTCCCCTCAAGTACCCGAGGTTCTGAAATATATCCTCCCACGGTAGAACGATTTAACTCACTGAAGTGTTGGTATCAAAGGCTGTAAAATATACTGGAATTTTTATGTGCAAAAGAAGAAGAAGATCATAACTTTCGATAGTAAATATTCTGGGATTTGAACGAATATTTATAGCCAATTTGGTATTGTTTCTGAAAAGGTTTCCAACCTTTCAGAACAACATAGCTGTTGGAAACATTGCGGGAAAAAATAAATGGATTTAAAATAATCCGTTAAAGAAAACGAAAAGGACCAGGTTGCGGGTCATGGATTATTACTAATTGAATTTTTGTTAATTAATTTAATTAATCAATTAATTAATTGAAAAGAATTTTGTCCAAATAGATTAATTAATCAATCTTTGATCAAATCCGAAGTCGAAGCTGAGCGAGCGATGACGACGAAGGCGCGAGGCTTGCCTTCTTCTTACCTATTAAGAGCTAAAAGATAAGCTTCTCTATGTATACACAAAGATTTTCTTTCCTTCCCAATGAGGGACAAAGTGCATTAGTAAAGTGAACTCATTCAAAACTTCACTTCCCTCTATTTCTTTTCCCAAAATTTTTCATTCACACCTCTTTTGTTATTAAAAAAATCCAACAATCTCCCACATGAATGGGGAATGGCTATAACTTAAAGGAATGCACGGATGTGTGTGCGTTATACATGCAAGAATTAATTGCATCTGGATAAGTAGGTTTCCCTTTGAAGTTTTCGTAGTGAACTTATATCGAATATACTCGATCAATCGATAGATTTGATATCTTTGAACCGTAGAGCTTTGTTTTATACCTAGACAACATAAGGCACACAATCAATCATCAACCATCCATGAGTCTCATGGTTATATTCGTTTCAGCCATGAACACCGTTTGGTTTTATGACTGCTTAAAGAATGGGCCTTTTCTTTCATTCCCCTTGAAGCGGCTTACACTTCACACTCATATAGGTGAATCCTAAATGTGTAATCCTTAAGACACACTATCTGGTCATATCCTGCCACACTTATCAAATCATTAAAAAGTTTTAAGCTTTATTGACTCATTAAAAAGCCTTAATGCTTTACCTCATTTTTCGAACATTGTCTTTATTATGAGAATGGGTTGAGTTATTTGACAATTTTGAACCATCATTGATAATCTTATTTAATCTCTTTGAACCTATCTCTTGGGATCTCCAGTGTTCTAGGTAGAGTTACCGCCATGATGACTTGTTCTAGACCTTTAACCTTATTCCCTTTGATGATCTTTCAACTGCCTCTCTAGATAGGCCTTTTGTAAGTGGATCCGACACATTATCTCTCTACTATATGTATTAAATTGTGATAATACCACTAGAGAGTAGTTGTCTAACGGTATTGTGTCTCCGTCTAATATGACGAGATTTTTCGTTATACATAACGTTCTTTGTCCTACCTATTGCCGCTTGACTATCACAATGCATACAAATAGGTGCCAAATGTTCGGGCCAAAATGGAATATCTTCCAAGAAATTCCAGAGCTATTCAGCTTCTTCACCGGTCTTATCTAAAGCTATGAATTCATATTCCATTGTAGAATGTGCGATGCACGTTTGTTTGGATAATTTTCAAACATTGCTCCACCCCCAATTATGAAAACATATCCACTCGTGGAATCAACTTCTGATGATTCGGTAATCCAATTTGCATCACTATATCCCTCGATCACGGAAGGATATCTGTTATAATGCAAAGGATAATTTTGGGTATGTATCAGATATCTCAAAACTCATTTCATTACTATCTAAAGTATTTGATTGGTATTACTTGTAAATCGACTCGGTTTTCTAATAGCACATGCTATATCTGGTCGCGTACAATTCATAATATACATCAAACTTCCCAATACTCTTGCATAGTCCAGTTGTGAGTCACTTTCACCTTTATTCTTTTGAAGTGCATAACTCATGTCAATTGGAGTCTTGGCAATTTTGAAATCCAAATATTTGAACTTGTCAAGTACCTTTCCAATACAGTGAGACTGTGATAATGCTAGACCTTGTGGAATCTTGTGACTTCTGATTCCTAAGATCACATCAGCAACTTCTAAGTCTTTCATGTCGAATTTGCTAGCCAACATGCGTTTTGTAGCATTTATATATATCATACTTTTTCTCATTATCAACATGTCATCAACATATAAATAAACAATGACTTCATGACCTGGAGTGCTTTTACTTTAAACACATTTGTCACTCTCGTTGATTTTAAATTCATTTGCCAATATTGTTTGGTCAAATTTTGCATGACATTGTTTGGGTGCTTGTTTAAGTCCATAATGCGACTTAACAAGTTTGCACAATTTCTTTTCTTTACCAGGAACCACAAAACCCTAAGGTTGTTCTATGTAAATCTCTTCCTCCAGTTTTTCATTTAAGAAAGTTGTTTTAACATCTATTTGATGGATTTCAAGACCATACACGGCTGCTAATGCCACTAACACTTTAATAGATGGTATCCTTGTTTCTGGCGAGTAAGTGTCAAAGTAATCAAGACCTTCCTTTTGTCTATAAATTTTTGACAACAAGTTTTGACTTATATTTGTCAATAGTGTCAATAGCTTTAATTTTTCGTTTAAAGATGCATTTCGAACCTAAAGGCTTATTTCCCGGAGTAAGATCAATCAATTCCCATGTATGGTTATCCAAAACTGATTGAATCTCACTATTGACTGCCTCTTTCCAAAATGTTGAATCATAAGATGAAATAGATGCTTTTAAAGTTTGAAGCTCATTTTCAAGCAAAAATGTACAAAAAATATGGTCCAAAGGAAGTAGATGTTCTTTGACATTTACTACGCTTTGGATCTTCTACACTTGGAGTATTTTTCGTTGGTTCCTCCCGAGGTCATTTAGGTCTTTTACTTAACAACTCGCATTCAGTTTTATACGGATAGATGCTTTTAAAGACTTCAGCATTATCCGATTCCATTACCGTATTAACATGAATCTCGGGATTATCGGATTTATGAACCAAAAACCGACATGCTTTACTGCTTGTAGCTATCCAATGAAAACACAATCTACTATTTTTGGTTTGATTTTAACCATTTTAGGTAAAGGAACTTGTACCTTTGCTAAATACTCCCATACTTTGAAACATTTCAAGTTGAATTTTCTTCCTTTCCATTTTTCATATGGAATAGATTGCGCTTTACTGTGAGGTACTTTGTTGAGTATTCGGTTAGCTATAAGGATAGTTTTCCCCCATAAACTCTGCGATAATACGGAACTTATTAATAAATAATTCATTATTTCTTTTAATGTCTGATTTTTTCTTTCCGCAATTCCATTGGATTGAGATGTGTAAGGTGCAGTAATTTGATGGATAACTCTATATTCCGAACATATTTCTGCAAACGGAGATTCATATTCTCCTCCTCTATCACTTCTAATCGTTTTGATGTTTTTATTCAATTGATTCTCTACTTTAATTTTGTACTGCTTAAATGCTTCAATCGCTTCATCCTTACTATTAAGCAAATAAACATAATAATATCGAGTGCAATCGACAATAAAAGTAATAAAATACTTTTTTTTACATCAAGAAGGCGTCGGCTTCCTATCGCAAATGTCAGTACGAATTAAGTCTAAAGGATTTGAAGTCCTTTCAACATACTTATAAGGATGTTTTACAAACTTAGATTCAACACGTATTTGCCATTTCGATTTATTACACTCGAATTTAGGCAATACTTCTAAATTAATTAATTTTTGTAATGTTATATAATTGACATGTCCTAAACTAATATGCCATAAATCATTTGACTCAAATAAATAAGAAAAATCTGAAATTTTATTCATACTGTCAACAAATATTACATTGAGTTTGAAAAAGCCCTCTGCGAGGTAGCCTTTTCCAACATACATTTCATTTTTGCTTACAACAACTTTATCAGAAACCAATACACATTTTAATCTATTTTTTACAAGTAAAGAAGTAGAAACTATTTTTTTCCTAACTGTAGGAACATGAAGAGCGTTGTTGAGCGTTAACACCTTGCCGGATGTCATCTTCAGGAATATTTTCCCATAACCTTCAATCTTGGTTGTTGCATTATTTCCCATGGAAAGCTCTTCTTCGGGACCAGCATTAGAATAAGTCGCAAATGTTTCTTTAATAGCACAAACATGTCAAGTGGCTCTAGAGTCAATCTACTACTCCTTCGGATTTCCAACTAGGTTGCACTCCGAAAGCATTGCACAAAGATCATCAATGTCATCATTCTTCTCCACCATGTTGGCTTGTCCCTTCTTCTTATCCTTTTCCGGGAGACGACAATCAGGGCTTTTATGACCAACTTTTTCACAATTGTAGCAACAGCCCTTGAATTTCTTTTTGTTCTGCTCCTTAATCTATCCAGAAGACCTCTTTCTCTTCTTACTTTTTGGAGCATTCTCCTCAATGATATTAGCTCCCGTGATCGTTGAATTTCCAGGAGACTTCTTCTCGGCTGTTTTCTTGTCTTCCTCAATCTTTAGATGTATCACAAGATCTTTCAACTTCATTTCTTTGCGGTTGTGCTTAAGATAGTTCTTGAAATGTCTCCAGAAATGAGGCAATTTTTCAATCATTGCAGCCACTTGAAATGCTTCATTCACGTCCATACATTCAGCAATAAGGTCGTGAAAAATAAATTGAAACTTCTGAACTTAGGTTTCCATGGTTTTGTTGTCTATCATTTTATAGTCTAGAAACTTGGCAACCGCAAACTTCTTCAAGCATGCATCTTCCGTCTTGTACTTCTTCTCAAGTGCGTCCAATAATTCTTTAGAAGTATTCACCGCATTGTACACATTGTACAAGTCATCCTCTAAAGCACTTAAGATATAGCCTTTGCAAAGAAAATCTGTCTTCTTCCACGACTCAACAATCATAAACTTCTCATCGTCCGGCATGTCCGCAGCAGGCACTAGAGGCTCTTTACTAGTGAATTTCTGCATACTAAGTGTGTTAAGTCGGAAGAACACCATTTGTTGTCATCCGTTGAAGTTGGCACCAGAAAATTTCCCCAATTTCTCGGCCGGAGGAACAGCAGTACGGCTTGACGAGGCTATCCTCGTTGCAACAACAGTCACAGAGGAACTTCCATTATCGATTGCCATTTCTCACTGTCAACGACAGAAGAGTTCAATTAATGGCAAAACCAAAATAGTAAACAATAATATAATCAACAAACAATACATAAAAACTGAAATTTTTTATATACTGTTACACAGAAAACGATGAAGCTTTTGGGTGTGTTTGGTATAACAAAAAATATTTTTCGTGAAAAATATTTTTATTGGAAAACAAATAGTAATCTTATTCATTTCCCGGTGTTTGGTACGTAAATTAAGAAAAATGACTTCTCAAAAGTATTGAAAAATTGTAAAGGGAGTGGGGTGGGTTGGTGAAGGTGGGAAGGTTGTGAAGGAGCTTTGGAAAATATTTTCTTTCTCTTGGTAAGGAAAATATTTTTCTCCAATTGGAGAAAAATGAATTTACAAGGAAAATATTTTCCAAAACATTTAAACCAACTAAACATGAGAAAATTGGAAAATATTTTCCTTCATACCAAACACACCCTTTATGTTCTACAAATCGTTTAGGAATTTCAATATTCTGATGAAGTTTTTATTGTTCAAATCAGAATAGTAAAATTCAGACGGAATAAAAAACCACAATGGTTTTAATCTCCACAAACAGAATACAGAATATAATAAAATAATATCCTTAAAATCGTTATCAAAACCGTATTGTTGTAAAACTAATAAATTAATAAACTTTTTGAGTAACGGAAACAGGAAGTTAGTAGAAGTATAAATGTCAAAATAAATTTTAAAAATAATGTAGGAACTTCAAAAATTCTGAAAATAGTATAGAAATAAATCGAACTCACTGAATACCCAGTGTGTCCTTAAGAAAATTATTCCCCTCAAGTACCTGAGGTTCTAGAATATATCCTCCCAGGATAGAACGATTTAACTCGCCGGAATTTGGTACCAAAAATGTCGATGAACGGCGAACTACTCAAAGGCTATAAAACACACCGAAATGAAAATGTGCAAAAGAAGAAGAAGAAGAAGAAGATCAGAAAATTTCATAAGTAAATATTTTAGGATTTAAAGGAATATTTATATCTAATTTGGTACTGTTTCTGAAAAGGTTTGCAACCTTTCAGAATAGCCATAGTTGTTGGAATAAGTTTGACACTTTCTCAGAACCGCCATAGCTGTTGGAAATATTGCGGGACAAATAAATGAATTTAAAATAATCCAAAAAAGAAAACGGACCGTGCCGGATCGCGGGTCATGGGTTATTCCGGATTGAATTTTCATTAATTAATTTAATAAATAAATTAATTAATTGAATCTTTGACCAAATTCAAATCGAAAGCCGAAACCGAAGCCGAGTAGAGTGACGGCGGCGTGGGGCTTGCCTTCTTCTTAACTCTTTAGAGCTAAAAGATGAGCTTCTATATATATAAACAAATATTTTTTTCTTTCTACCAATGAGAGACAAAGTGCATTAGTAAAGTGAACTCATTCAAAATCACTTTCCTCGATTTCTTTTTCAACCATTTTTCATTCACACTTCTTTTGTTATTAATAACAAAAGCCCACATCCGGTATCATCAAAACCCTTCGAACTATATTGCTCTTCATACTAAAAACCCCTTATTGCATTCTTAGATGTGTGTTTAGTACACACTCCTAAGTATCTTAAAAAACGTGTCGTGGCACTACACGTGGCTATTTAACCCAGCCTAAACCCCCCATAAACTATAAATTTTTTATCAGTTACCTACTTAAACTATCTCCCCAAGATCGCTCTAAACTGTATTCTCCTATATATTAAAATACCATATTAAATTCTTAGAGGTTCGTCTAATTATATTAACTTACCGTTTGTACAAAAAAAATTATGCAGTTTACTCATAATGTATTACTGACGGATGATAATTAATTAATTCTAAAAGTTTTGGCCAAAATAGTATCGAATGTTAATGGGTTAAAATTAGATTTAATTGTGGTTGCGCTAAATACTAAACTCCAATTGAATGATTTCTTATTCATATTCATGTTGGCTTTAGTTGCGAAATCCAAAGGCAACCTTCAATCTATGGCTATTCTTACAGGACAGACTCCCAACAAAAGACAGATTGCACAACTGGGGATTGAGTGTTGATCAGCAATGTACCTTATGCCAAATTCACCCAGAAACTAGAGACCATTTGCTATTGCTCTGCCCAGTCACTGTTGACTTATGGGAAAGAAATTGGAACCAGAAAATGCAGTGGCTAGTAAGCAAAGCCAAGGGGCGAACATGTCGAGCAACAATCTTCAAAATGGTAGATGTGAGTTTGCATATACTATCTGGTTGGAAAGGAATTCAAGAGTCTTCAACAAGACATTTCGCTATAATACAACCCTTTTGAGAGACATAGTGTATAATTGTAATGTTAGAGGTACCCCACGAATTAGAAAACAATTACAACACCTTCGAATATAGTAGTGATAGGTAGTTAGGATAGTAGATACCGTTTAATTGTTATCTTACAGATCGTCAGCTGAGTTGAAGCTAGACTATGATTTTGTAATGTAACTCCATTGGTGATTAATGAAAAGCCTTAATTACCAAAAAAAACTACATTCTCTAATTCTAAATTACTGAAACAAGGCTTAAGAGATTCAACATTATTCTCTGCACCAAAGTATTAGTTTAATAAGAAGATTTAAATGGGTGTTCATTCAAAACTAAAAAAGAATCAAAATAAATTATTTCAAAGAAAACAAAGAGAGGAAATTTCTTTCTAGGGGGGACTCCTATGGAGAACTAAAAAAAAATGAAGAAGGTGAAAAAATAAGGAAGAATGGTGAAAAACGAAGAAGGTGAATATAAAGGAAATAAGGAGAATATTTTAGAAAGGAAAAACCAAAGCCGAAAGAAGGGTTAGGCAAAATAATCATTACATTCTATCAAGTTGACCATTTTGACGGCTTTTTTCAGCTACCACGTGTTCCCAAGCAAGTATGTATACACGGTATGCCAGATAAGCAACAACGGCATTTAAATATGAAGGCCAATATAGTTCAAGGGATAGGAACACCAAATAGTTGAAGTAGAAAATTCATAAAAACCTAAGAGTCTAAGAGGGTTTTAGGGTATTAGCTCAATTACATAGCACCACATCTTTAGTCCCCTCTCACACAGAAATGAAATCAAGAAGGAAAATGAGCAAATATAAAATCTATCTCCATCAACCATGCAGCTAAAGCTTTCAAGCTATAGAATTATAAGAATGTACCGGCTGCTGGACAATTCATAACCCATCAAATGACGAAAAATTCTACTTTTGAATCTTCTTCTTCTTTCCGTTTATTTTTAAAATCATATGCAATGCCCATCTAAGGCGTATGGGAGTGAAAAAACCTATGAGATTACAACAATATTACATATGTCGAAAGACCTATGAGATTACACGACGATCCAAATTGAGATTTGCAGCGGCTGAGGAGAAAAAATCATATATCTATCAACACCGCTTGCAGTGCCTTAAAATTCACAAACCTGGTTAGCTCATAAAATATAGGCGTCACGATAAAAAACTCTGATTCCATAGCAAAATCTGCTGTCTCAGAAACCTGAATGGTTCAGAACAACCGCGGGCATCATAAAAAATCGTGACATCTCCTTCACCAGTTGTGTGACAATTAGACATTGAACCGAAACAGCATTATATCCCCTTCCTGCACAACATAATCTTTCCCCTCTAACCTCAACTGCATACACAGATAAACTATGTAACCAGCTTGATCTATTCTTTTGTTTGCATGGGTCGTTAGGCAGAAAAAAGCACTATTTATACTCTGGTACACAAGTAATTATCATTGTGGAAAAAAAACCTACATGCTAATAATTACATGAGACTTGGCAACCTCTTTACTTTGGGGGTAGGGGAGGCAATTAACATCTCATTTTGAAGTGCTGAAGCCAAAGTAAGAAGTTCAGATAACAACCATCAAATATCCAATTACATAAACTATACAGATTATCAAGGAATCGGACATGATAATGAAGTGGTCCACCAAAAAATTAAAAAAAGGTTTCTCAAGCAAAATGTTTTCCAATCAATAGTAATCAGTGTTAAATAGTTAGTCATGTATAGTGTCCCACGTCGGGAAGTAGATACCTATTATTATATAATTACTATATATAAATAGGGTTGTAGCGTACTTTAATCAATATAATAGATTTTTCTCCCATGCATTCTCAAATGATATCAGAACGGTAGTGAGAAAACATCTGGGAAAGAAAATCCAACTGTCACCGTGCTTCAATTCCGGTGACCTTTTAGGATTATTTTTTTGTAAACCAATTCCATCGGCGGTGTGCAAAAAACCAACACCACCACAAGATCCCCCAACCTCCAGCGACCAAACTCCAGCAAACACCTCCGTCATACTCCACTTCACGCGCCGTCATGCGCCACCCAGAGACAGTTTCCTCTGGCGAGATCTACTCCGCGTGCCTGTTGCGTCCATTTTCAAAAAACTTCTTTAGAATAGTCTGATAGTCCTACAATTCCGAGCCTTCCCATATTTTTATTTTTTGCTTCCAAGCACTTTAAAAAGTTTCCGGCAACTACAGTAGTTTTCCGGCAGTTACAGTATTTTTTCTGGCAATTTTTCAGCAACCACAGTTGATTCTTTGTTTTATTTGGTGCTAATTTGCTAGATCTCTTTTCAATCCAATAATGTCTTTGGGAGTGGGATGTATTTGGGTCTAAAAACACGAGTTCTGGAAGTTCTGGTATTATGATTACCTCAGAACCTTTAATGGGATGTTCAAACTACTTAGGCTTGGGCTTCGTTTGTCAAGTTGTGGTGTAAAGATCAAGGAGTTCAAGATCATTTAACAAAAGGGCTAGCAACGGTGATGAAAAGGCCAAAACACTTTGGGAGAAGGTCGATGCTCAGTTATGTAGTATCCTGTGACGATTTAGTGATTCCAAGTTGATGCCCTTGTTCCGTCCATTCCAGACATGTTATTTAGTTTGGGAAAAGGCTCATACTTTATGCACTAATGACATATCTCGTTTCTATGATGTAATATCACGAATGACAAGCTTGAAGAAATAGGAATTGGATATGTCTACTTACTTAGGACAAGTACAGGCAATCATGGAGGAATTTGAGTAATTGATGCTAGTTTCTGTTAGTATTGAAAAGCAACGACAGAAGATGTTTCTAGTTCTTATACTAGCTGGACTTCCTAATGGCCTTGATTCAGTACGTGACCAGATTTTGGCTAATCCAACTGTCCCCACTGTTGATGAATTATTCTCTCGATTACTTTGCCTTGCTGCAGCAGCAAGTCACCCAGTGAGCTCATCACAGACATTTGACTCATCTATTCTCGAATCCAAGTCAGAGGATAATCAGGCATCTCAAACTATGAAGAATAGACAAGGAGGAGATTGTTTTGGAAGATCTAGACCCAAGTGCTCTTATTGTTTATTGTCATAAACCTGGACATACTCGTGATGTGTGCTAATCTTTACATGGTCGTCCACCCAAAAATGCTTATGTTGCTCAGACCAAGACTACAGGTAACTAAGGATTTTATTTATCTGAAGGTGAGTATAATGAGTTCCTTCAGTATCGAGCAAGTATACAGACATCTCCACAAGTAGCCTTTGTTGCTCAGACTAATACTTCTATTGCCGGTAATTCTTTTACTTGTGTTCCCAGTCTAGTATTCTTGGACAATGGGTTGTGGACACAGCCGCTTCTGATCATATCTCTGGTAATAGATCACTTTTGTCAAATATTGCGCATCCACAGTCCCACAGTTACTTTAGCCAATGGGTCTCAAACTAAAGCAAAAGGAGTTAGACTAGCGAATACCCAACCCTCTATCACTCTAGATTCTGTTCTTTATGTCCCTGAATGTCCTTTTAATCTTGCATCTGCTAGTCGTTTGACCGTGCCTTCTATTGTGGTATATATTTTATTAATGATTCTTTTATTATGCAGGATCGCAGTACGGGACAGACGATTGGAACAGGACTTGAATCGGAAGGCCTTTACTACCTTAACTCACTCAATTCCTCCTAGGCATGTCCAGTAACATATCATCCGAACCTAATTTACAGACGTTTAGGACATCCAAGCTTCAGAAGATGGTGCTTAATTTTTCTAGTTTATCTACATTAGATTGTGAGTCATGTCAGCTCGGAAAACATACTCGAGCCTCCTTTTCTCATAGTATTGAGAGTCATGCAGAGTCTGTTTTTCATTCTGATATATGGGGTCGTAGTAGAGTCAATTCAATCTTGGGATTTCGTTATTTTATTAGTTTCATTGATAATCATTTAAGATTTACTTGGATTTTCTTAATGAAAGATCGTTCAGAGTTGTTCTCTATATTCTAGAATTTTTGTGCTGAAATTAAAAATCAATTTGTTGTTTCTATTCGCACTTTTCGCAATGATAGTGCCTTAGAATATTTATCCTCTTAATTTCAACAGTTTATGACTTCTCAAGGAATTATTCATCAGACCTCTTGTCTTTATACCCCCTCAGCAATAATGGGGTTGAAGAGAGAAAGAATAGGCACATCATTGAGACTGCTCGCGCACTTCTCATTGAATCTCATGTCCTGTTGCGTTTTTAGGGCGATGCAGTTCTCACAGCTTGCTATTTGGTTAATTGGATGCCTTCATCTCCCATCCAGAATCAGATTTTGTATGCAGCATTGTTTCCCCAGTCACCCTTATACTTTGTTCCTCCTTATGTTTTTGGGAGCATTTGTTTCGTTCATAACTTAGCCCCGGGAAAGATAAGTTAGCTCCTCGTGCTCTCAAGTGCGTCTTCCTGGGTTATTCTCGTGTTCAGAAAGGATTGTTGTCACTCACCTAATCTTCGTAAGTACTTTATGTCATCTGACGTCACATTTTCTAAGTCTAAACCTTTCTTTACCTCTTCTGACCACCTTGATATATCTGAGGTCTTACGTATACCGATCTTTAAGGAACTTACTATAGCTTCTCCTCCACCTTCCGCCACAGAAGTCTTACCCATTCCAACCGTTGGGGAGTCTAGTGTGGCTCCTCCTAGATTCCCCGCCATTGGAACACCACTCTTGACATATCATCGTCGTCCGCACCCAGCACCAGGCCCAGCTGATTCACATCCTGCACCTGACCCTGCTCCTACTGCGGACTTATCTCTTCCTAGTACACCGATTGCACTTTGGAAGGTGTACGATCCACTCTTAATCCTAATCCCCATTACGTCGGTTTAAGTTATCATCGTCTGACATCACCTCATTAAGCTTTTATATCCTCTTTGTCAACTATTTCTATCCCAAATTCTACTGGTGAGGCATTATCTCATCAGGATGGTACAGGCTATGATTGAGGAGATATCCGCTTTACATACGAGTGGCACTTGGGAGCTTGTTCGTCTTCCTTTAGGTAAGTCTACTGTTGGTTGTCGTTGGATTTATGCAGTCAAAATCTGCCCGGATGGCCAGTTTGATCGTCTCAAGGCTCGTTTTGTTGCAAAAGGATACACTCAAATTTTTGGGCTTGATTATAGTGACACTTTCTCTCCCATGGCTAAAGTAGCATCTGTTCGTCTCTTCTTGTCCATGGTTGTTGTAAATCATTGACCTCTTTATCAGTTAGACATTAAGAATGCTTTCCTCCACGGTGATCTTGATGAATAAGTTTATATGGAGCAACCACCTAGTTTTGTTGCTCAGGGAGAGTCTAGTGGTCTTGTATGCCGATTGCGCTATGGTTTGAAACAGCCCCTCCCCCCTCCCGAGCTTGGATTTGTAAGTTCGGCACAAATATTCAGGAGTTCGGCATGACTCATAGTGAAGCTTATCACTCTCACTCTATGTTTTATCTGCATTTTGCTCCTACTCTGTGTATTTATCTAGTGGTTTATGTTATGATATTGTTATTACTGGCAATGGTCAGGATGGTATTACTAATCTGAAACAGCATCTCTTTCAGCACTTCCAGACTAAGGATCTAGGCAAACTGAAAAATTTTCTAGGTATTGAGGTCGCTCAGTCTAGCTTAGGTATTGTTATTTCACAGCGGAAATATGCCTAAGACATTCTTGAGGAGACTGGAACCGTGGAACGATGGGCTGTAGACCGGTTGACACTCCTATGGATCTGAATGCTAAGCTTCTGCTTGGAAGGGGAAACCTCTCAGAGATCCTACGAGATATAGGAGGTTGGTTGGCAAATTGAATTACCTCACAGTGACTAAACCTAACATTTCTTTTCCGGCGAGTGTTGTATGTCAGTTTATGGATTCTCCTTGTGATAGTCACTGGGATGCAGTTGTTCGCATTCTTCGGTATATAAAATTAGCTCCAGGCAAAGGGTTACTACTCAAGATCGAAGCCACGAGCAGATTGTTAGGTACACAGATGCTGATTGGGCAGGATCACCTTCTGATAGATGTTCTACGTCTGGATATTGTGTTTTAGTAGGAGGTAATTTGGTCTCTTGGAAGAGTAAGAAACAGAATGTAGTTGCTCGATCTAGCGCTGAAACCGAATATCAGGCCATGGCTGTGCTAGCGTGTGAACTAGTTTGGATCAAGCAGTTGCTCAAGGAGTTCAAATTCGAAGAAATCGGCAAGATGGAACTGGTGCGTGATAATCAAGTTGCTCTTCATATTGCATTAAATCCGGTGTTTCATGAGAGGACTAAACACATTGAGATCGACTGTAACTTTGCCAGAGAAAAGATACTCTCAAGAGATATTGTTACAAAATTTGTAAAGTCGAATGATCAGTTAACAGGTATTTTCACTAAGTCTCTTACGGATTCTCGTACTAGTTACATATGTAACAAGCTCGGTACATAAGATTTATATGCACCGGCTTGAGAGGAAGTGCTAAGTAGTTAAGTCATGTTTAGTATCCCACATCGAAAGTAGATACCTATTATTATGTAATTATTGTATATAAATAGAGTTGTACAACACTTTAATCAATATAATAGATTTTTCTCCCGTGCATTCTCACGACACCAACAAAAAAACACATGGAGTCTTTACTTGTGTTCGCCAAACCTTTTGCTTCAGGAAGCTATTTTAGTGTACCACTGCAGGGATGTGCTAATGTGTTTACAAGCCAAAGATAGATATCTAAGGTTATTTTATGGGGCGCTAAGCACTAGCCAAAGATATATATCTAAGGTTATTTATGGGGGGCGCATTTTCTTACATAAAGTTTTTCAATGGCTAACATAGAAATATTTAGCTTATATACTGTTTCTTTAAACATTTATCTATTTTTTAAATTTATACCACAATCACGAGTCCCAACGTTTAAACTGATACCTCGAGTCATTTCATGTACCTAAGGAATTATCTGGGTACATTTGGGCCATGGGGTGGACCCTATTGGGTTCAAATATTATATCAGAAATTGAAAAGAAGGCACCAAGGTTTTCAAATTTCAATCATACACTTGGTTCAGGTAGACTATCAAATGGATTATATAATCGTTGTACTGTCTGATGGTAACCAACCCTCACTTACAACCGAGAGGTTGTGAGTTCGAGTCTCCCCAGGAGCAAATTCTGGGGATTTATGCCGGGGGTCTATTTGGAAACAGCCTCTCTACCCCAGGGTAGGGGTAAGGCTGCGTACACACTACCCTCCCCAGACACCACTGAGTGGTATTGTACTGGGTCGTACTTTTTGTCTCAATCAAATACTACAAAGATATTCTATACGCTTCCCCACGCTTGAAGTTGTCAAAAATCAAAGCTGCACTATCAAGAACCATAAATATCAGAAAATGCCAACTTACAAGTCCTTTTTCCCTTGCAGCAGCAAATGAACCAGCAGAAACAAAGTCATTGTAAGCAACCTGCAAAGAAGCAAAGTTAACAAACCACTTAAAAACTTAAAAAGTTCTTAATTTTTATAAGTAAAGGGAAAATCATTCAAAAACTTAATAGAAAAAACACTTGGCTAATAACATACTAAGACCAGAAAAATATACCTAGATGACAAATTATTGAAACTGTTTATTTCTGAGGCTCATCTGACCTAAAAATAACTAACGATGACTACTATAGTTCTACGTTAGTTGTGATTGAGTTTGTTGACAACAAGCTCATCCGAGCTTAGGTGTGCATCTGAGGTTGGAAGGTGATGGTCAACTAAGCTGAAATGGTTCCAACATCTAGTTTTTGCCAAGTTTCTAGCCTTCTTATTTCCACGAGCAAAACAACTCCAAGCACTCATAAGATAGTTCTAAACAGTTCCTCACATTCAGCAGCGTGAGTTCCAGGACTACTTGAATGCAAGAGAAAAGATAACCACGCGATTACACAAACAAAGAAATAAGCAATGTAATGGATCTAAACCTTCAAAGTCACAACTAAACAAGTGCAAATCCTATATTATTTGAGCTAAGACATCACATTCTGTAGCAAAGAGGCCATTCAACAGCATCCGTTCCCACTTGAAAGCCTTTTCTCGCTCTTGGATAACTATAGCTACGGGGGTTTCCCGGCTTGGACAGGAAGAAATCCATGAGAAGAAAACTACTACTTTTAGAAAACAGACTGACTTAGTTCAACAAAAGGTCTTGAGCAACAAAAAGAGCTTTTTCCACCTGTCTTTTAGGCTGGATATTGAGGATTTATATATCCGCTACTATTTTGTTCAAATGGAGATAAGTGGATGTTGAGGATTCATATAACTGACCAATTATTTTGGATTGAGTCGTATTTGTCATCATTGGTTGAGCTAAGATCCACCCTATTAGCAGCTACTATTTGAACATATTTTAGGTATTATTTTATGCACAAACAAGCCCTAACAGCACCAGAATAACATTAAACAAAACTTGTATGCTTGGTAAGGTGGGTAAATCCACAGAAAAACCATGTAAGCAAAGTTATATATTTCCAGCCATAAAATAGGCTCAATTCTTCAATTCACTGATAGCCACATACGACCTAACAAAACGGTTTGATCAAAGCTCCACCTATTTTGTGAAACCTTGCGTTGACTTACTCTATCCATCTAAGGTGACTACGAGTCACAGAAATGGTTACATCCAGTCTTCTAGATCAATCACATTTATGTGTATTCACAGAAATCCAAATTTTACCATTGTCAGCATATCTTCATCGTCTAAACAATGTGAAGCTTTAAGCTCTTGATTTTTATCTTTGCAATGTGTAGGATCTATGTGCATACCTATTAAATTTTGTCAGAAATATTGACTATATAATCTTCCTCTTAAGCAAAAACAACGTAACTGATGGATGCCTTGGGACAGTGACCAAAGCATAGTTTACTGTTTCTTACAACATGCCCTACTTTAACATTTTTACATGATACTCACCGTCTCTGCCCTGATGAAGCCCTTCTCAAAATCGGAGTGAATAACCCCAGCTGCTTGGGGCGCAGTCATCCCTGTGTAATCATAATGGTTAGACAAACATGTTTAGTATAAAGGATTGTGAAGGGTTGCCACGTCGTCTTTCAAGAGCCTGTCAAATATTCAAATCCGTACAAATAGGAAATTTTACTCTTTTCTAGAAGCACAAGTGACTCGGTTACAAGTTCCCAGTAAAAGAAACTTTAGAGGAAAAAACAGTTTTACTTCCCCTTTTGCCCATTCCAAATTTGGTCCCCCTATTTTTAAGTACATAATACCTCCACTTTCTAGTGTGGCACTTCTGATACAACAGTTAACAGAAAATTAAAGGCTGCCTTTCTTTCTCATTTTCATTAAATATTGGTGAAAAATGATAAATAGATAAATATATATGTACATCTTGAAAGTTGATGTTCGTCAACAACCTCCTCGTGCTAGTTTGCTTCTGTTGCTGGCAGTCGTAGCACAATTACCCTCTCTTTCACCTTCACTATCTTGTTGCATTGCTTTGTTCTATCCATAGTTTGAATCTGGCATACAATTTTATCTTATTTAATCTTCAAAATTGATCTGAACAACTATCCCAAAATAATCCTTCGAAAAAATTGACCCATGACGAGGAAGAGTTCAACATCAAAAGAAAATGAACTAGGGAGAAGAAAACTTCCACGTGGAGGAGCTCGGAAGGGGAAAGAGTGCTGCATATGGTTGTTTGCACGAGTACCAAGGAAGAGAAAAAGGCAGCATCCAGAGAGGGAGAACAAGTGGGAAGGCTGCTGGTTGGATGGAGAGAAACGAACGAGACTTGCAGAGACAATTTGCGGGGAGGGAGGAGATAGGAGGGAAAAGACAATGGTAGTTAAAAGAAAAGCTAATTTGCTCTTTAAGTAAAGCTACTAAGGACAAGGACACAAGGATATTCTATTAAGTTAAGTGCCATTAAAATAGGATTAAAAGCAAAAACAGGAAAAGTGGATGTTTTATGTGCTCAGTCAGATAAAAGAAATCAACAAAATTGGAAGTAATATAAGAGAGGGACCAGAACCGCTTTTTTCCCCTTTAAGAAAAGAATAAACTAGAGCAAATATAGTACAAACCTTCGAGTATGGTCCATGCTTTGGTTTCCTGCAAGTTGCCCGAAAATAAACTCAACAAACATAGACTATAGTGACAAAAGCTATGCCAACAATCAAAAGTCAATAAAGCTTTTTTATTTGCTTCACCTTCTCGCCAGAAGTGAAGTATGTACGCAGCCCTAGGAGACCGTAAGTTTCTCTGATAAGATTTCCTAGGCCACTTTCATCAACACCAAGAGATTTCAAATATTCTATTCTCTCTTCCAAAGGAAGTTCCGATAGCTCCGATTCAACCTGAAATTGGAAGCTCAGAAATATGTAGCAACTGGAAGTAACCCTTGGATGCCAAAAAGATTTTTAGAAGTGCAGAAAGCTAGATTCACTTTACCACATCATAACTCTTACTCGCTGAAGGTGGAAAAAGCGAAAAAGAATAGGATATGTATAACAAAGAAAACAACTAGGTAAATAACAGGTCCTCTCCCTAAAATGGTTTGGTTAAGAGATCTCGATTTGCATGGTCAGCTCATGCTTCTCGCCCCTTCACTCATAGGTAAGTGATTTCACATATTCCATATTTCCTTCTGATATTACTTTATCATAAGAGCTTCTAGACTCCTAGCGAGGACCAAAACTATATATGACAATAAAGCAATTTACGATAGTGCAAATAGGATGAAGATCTCTGGTTGAAGTGGAATAAGCCGTGAATTTTGATTCAATACAAAAGGAAAAAGTCTGCTGAAAGATGTCAACAAACCTGCGCGGAAATTGTTACCACGCCAGAATTTAACTCAGAAGCTGTTTGTAGTACTTCTTTGACGTGAGGATTATTTTCAGGCTCAGCCACATCTGATTCCGCTACATTTGCCACAAATATGACAGGCTTCATAGTAAGAAGACAAAGATGCTTAATAGAATCCTTTTCAAACTCTGACAAAGATACTGATCTTGCTGGTTTTCCATCCATTAGTGCTGGCAGTATTTTCTCCAAGGCAGACTTTTCTGCTTCCTCCTGAAAAGAGAATACCAAAAATAAATATCCCAAAGAACACAATTGTAACTTACAAGTGGGATGTCAACCAAACAACAATTAACATTTTAGAACCTTGCAAGGATGAACTACGCAATCTCCCAGAAACGAAAAGATAACAGTACCTTTACTTTAGCTTGTGAATCTTTAGCTCTGCCTTTTTTGAGTTTCTCAATTCTTTTCTCAATCTGCATTCTTGTAAAAGATGAAACTTAGTGCCATCAGTTGGCTCACATACCCAGAAACGTTACAGGGAGAAAGCAACATTACTGCTAAGAAAGAGGAAAATATTATCATCCACTCCCCTTGTCTAGTGCACATTCTGTTGGAGGCATGCATGCTTCATAGGTACAGAAAATATATTAATATACACGTACAGCACTATACTATCATTATCATATACGATCGAATCTTTATTTTGTCAATCTTAATAGAAAGATGTACTGCTCATGGGTCTTTATGTCCTCTTTTTCCTCCAAGCTGTCATCCTGACATTCTTCAGCCTGCCTCCAGCATGAGCTATACTCCTAGTTCATGTTGGACAAATGAGGAGACTCGGATAATTGATTGCCTCTTCAATTAAGCAACAAAAGGTAAACGCAATAATTCCAGTCATCCCCATCATTTATTGTTCTATATACTTCTAAATCCTACATTGTCCTATCTGAGCCCAAACAATAAGTTATATTGCAAATAAACCATCTAAATTTTTTAAGTATTTCACTTCACTCTCAACTAAACTGTGAGAAAGCACGGGAGAAAAATATATATTTTGATATTAAACATGATACAATGAGCCCTATATATAATACACATAACCTAACCTACTCCTAATACACTTTGGACTAGAGTTCTACTATAATTAGAGTTCTACTATAATTAGAGTTCTACTATATTTACATATCTAACACTCCCCCTCAAGCTGGTGCATATAAATCATATGTACCGAGCTTGTTACATATGTAGTTAATACGAGGACCAGTGAGGGACTTGGTGAAAATGTCTGCAAGCTGATCATTTGACTTTACAAACTTTGTAGCAATATCTCTCGAGAGTATCTTTTCTCTGACAAAGTGACAGTCAATCTCAATGTGCTTAGTTCTCTCATGGAACACTGAATTTGACGCAATATGAAGAGCAGCTTGATTATCACACACAAGTCCCATCTGACTAACATCACCAAATTTCAGCTCTTTGAGCAACTGTTTGACCCAAATTAGCTCACATGTCGCCATAGCCATTGCTCGATATTCTGCTTCTGCACTAGACCGAGCAACCACATTCTGTTTCTTACTTTTCCAAGATACCAAATTTCCTCCTACTAAGACACAATATCCAGAAGTAGAACGTATGTCAGAAGGCGATCCTGCCCAATCAGCATCAGAGTATCCAAAATCTGCTCATGGCCTCGATCCTCAAACAACAAACCTTTACCTGGAGTTGATTTTATATACCGAAGAATGCGAACAACTGCATCCCAATGACTATCACATGGCGAACCCATAAACTGGCTCACAACACTCACAGGAAAGGAAATGTCAGGTCTTGTCACTGTAAGATAATTTAGTTTACCAACTAACCGCCTATATCTTGCAGGATCGTTAAGAGGCTCCCCCTGTCCTGGAAGAAGTTTAGAATACGGATCCATTGGAGTGTCAACAGGTTTACAACCTGCCATTCCTGTCTCCTCAAGAATATCTAAGGCATACTTCCGTTGTGAGATCACAATACCTGAGCTAGTCTGTGCGACCTCAATACCCAGAAAATATTTTGGTGTGCCCAGATCCTTAGTCTGAAAGTGTTGAAAGAGATGTTGCTTCAATTTAGTAATATCATCCTGGTCATTGCCGGTAATAACAATGTCGTCAACATAGACCACTAGATAAATACAGAGACGTGAATCAGAATGCCGATAGAATACAGAGTGATCAGCTTCAATCCGAGTCATGCCAAAGTCCTGGATAACAGTGCTAAACTTACCAAACCAGGCTCGAGGAGACTGCTTTAGACCATAAAAGTGACCGGCGCAAGCGGCATACAAGGCCACGAGACTCCCCCTGAGCAACAAACCCAGGTGGTTGCTCCATATAAACTTCATCCTCAAGGTCACCGTGTAAAAATGCATTTTTAATGTCCAGCTGATATAGGGGCCAATGGCGAACAACAGCCATAGAGAGAAAAAGGCGGACTGATGCTATCTTAGCCACGGGAGAGAAGGTATCACTGTAATCAAGCCCAAATATCTGAGTATATCCCTTGGCCACAAGACGAGCCTTAAGACGATCAACCTTACCATCTGGACCAACCTTGACTGCATACACCCAACGACAACCAACAGTAGATTTACCTGAAGGAAGAGGGACAAGCTCCCAAGTACCACTCGTATGTAAAGCAGACATCTCGTCAGTCATAGCCTGTCGCCACCCTGGATGAGACAATGCTTCACCTGTAGACTTAGGGATGGAAACAGAGGACAAAGAAGATAGAAAAGCATAATAGGGTGATGACAAACAATGATAACTTAAACTGATATAATGTGGATTAGCATTAAGGGTGTTCCGTATACCTTTCCGAAGTGCAATCGGAAGAGACAAGTCCGCAGTAGGAGCAGGGTCAGGTGCAGGAAGTGAATCAGCCAGGCCGGATGCTGGGCGAGGACGACGATGATATGTCAAGAGTGGAGTGTCTTCTGCAGGGAGTCTAGGAGGAGCCACAGTAGATGGTCCAATGTTTGGAATGGGTAAGACTTCTGTAGCGAAAGGTGAAGGAGGAGATATAGTAGACTCCCTAAAGGCCGATATAGGTAAAACCTCAGATATATCAAGATGGTCAAAATTGTCAGAAGAGGTAAAGAAAGGTTTAGACCCAAAAAATGTGACATCGGCTGACATAAGGTACCTACGAAGATCAGGTGAATAACAACGATAGCCCTTCTGAGCACGAGAATAACCAAGGAAGACACACTTGAGAGCACGAGGAGCTAACTTATCTTTCGCAGGAGCTAAGTTATGAACGAAACAAGTGCTCCCAAATACACGAGGGGGAACAGGGTATAAGGGTGACTGCGAAACAATACCTCATGCGGAATCTGATTCTGGATGGGAGATGAAGGCATCCGATTAACCAAATACTGCATCGCCCCAAAAACGCAGCAGAACATGAGATTCGATGAGAAGTGTGCGAGCAGTCTCAATAATGTGTCTATTCTTTCTTTCTGCAACCCCATTTTGCTGAGGGGTATAAGGACAAGAGGTCTGATGAATAATTCCATGAGAAGACATAAACTGCTGAAATTGAGAGGATAAATATTCTAAGGCATTATCACTGCGAAGAGTGCGAATAGAAACACCAAAGTGATTTTTAATTTCAGCACAAAAATTTCGGAATATAGAAAACAACTAAGAACGATCTTTCATTAAGAAAATCCAAGTACATCTTGAATGATCATCAATGAAACTAACAAAATAACGAAATCCCAAGGTTGAACATACTCTGCTAGGACCCCATATATCTGAATGAACTAAAGAAAAAACAGACTCTGCACGACTCTCAATACTACGAGGAAAGGAGGCACGGGTATGTTTCCCGAGCTGACATGACTCACACTCTAATGTGGATAAACTGGACAAACGAGGCACCATTTTCTGAAGCTTGGACAAGCTAGGATGTCCTAAACGACTGTGAAGTAGGTCTGGAGGATCTGCAACTAGACAGGCCTTAGAGGATGTAAGTGAGTTAAGATAGTAGAGTCCGTCTGATTCAAGTCCTGTTCCAATCGTCTGTCCCGTACTGCGGTCCTGCATAATAAAAGAGTCATCAATAAAATATATTCCGCAATGGAGGGCACGAGTCAAACGACTCACAGATGCAAGATTAAAAGGACAGCCAGGGACATAAAGAACGGAATCTAGAGTGACAGAGGGTAAAGGATTTGCTTGTCCAACTCCTTTTGCTTTAGTTTGAGACCCATTAGCTAAAGTAACGTTGGGAAGAAACTGTGAATACGCAATATTTGACTAAAGGGATTTATTACCAGAGATATGATCAGAAGCAGCTGAGTCCACAACCCATTGTTCAAGAGGACTAGACTGGGAAACACAAGCAAAAGAATTACCAGCAACAGAAGTATCAGGCTGAGCAACAGTGGCTACTTGTGGAGATGTCTGCTTACTTGCGCGATATTTAAGGTACTCATTATACTCCCTTTCAGATACAGAAAATCCCTGGTTACCTGTAGGCTCGGTCTGAGCAACATAAGCATTTTTTGGTGGTCGACCATGTAACGGATGACACACGTCACGAGTGTGACCAAGTTTATAACAATAAGAACACTTGGGTCGAGATCTTCCAAAACGACCTCCTCCTCGTCTATACTCCATAGTATGAGAAGCCCGATTGTCCACGGATTGGGAGACGAGGATAGATGAATCAAGTGTCTGTGATGAGCTCACTGGGTGACTTGGTGCTGCAGCAAGGCGAAGTAAGCGAGAGAATAATTCATCAACTATGGGGACAGTCGGACTAGCCAAAATCTGATCGTGTACTGAGTCAAGATCATTAGGAAGCCCAGCAAAAGTAAGAACTAGAAACAGCTTTTGTCGTTGCTCTTGCTGCTTTGCAACGCTAGCAGAAACTGGCATCAACGTCTCAAATTCCTCCATAACTGCCTGCACTTGACCCAAGTAAGTAGACATATCTAATTCCTGTTTCTTTAAATTTGTCATCCGCGAAATCACATCATAGAAACGAGATATGTCATTAGTGTATAAAGGACGAGCCTTTTCCCAAACCAAATAACATGTTTGGAATGGATAAAACAAGGGCATCAACTTGGAATCAATAGATCGCCACAAAATACTGCATAATTGAGCATCAATCTTCTCCCAATGTGCTTTGGCTTTTTCATCTCCGTCACTAGACTCCTTGGTTAGATGATCCTGAACACCTTGGCCTTTACACCACAACTCGACAGACGAAGCCCAAGCTAGATAGTTTGAACCTCCCATTAAAGGTTCTGAGGTAATCATAATACCGGAACTAGCAGAACCCTGGTTTCTGGACCTGAAAGCATCAAGTCCCAAAGACATCTTTGGATTATCAACTGAAAACTCGCTGAAACTGAAACAGAGAACGGAAAACTGGCGCTGCCAGAAAACAGGAACACTGTAGCTGCCGGGAAAGCACTGTAGCTGCCGGAAAAATTCAAAGTTGTCGGAATTGAAAAATAAAAATATGGATAGGCTCGGAATTCAAGGTTGAGCAAACTGTCCTGAAGAAATTCTGGCCGGAAAGTACTGTAACTGCCGGAAAAGTCAATAAAGTCGCCGGAAAAAACTGAAAGTTGTCGGAATCAAACGAAAAAAGGATGGGTAGGGTCGGAATTGAAGGCCGACCAAACTGTCCTGAAGGAGCGAACTGAAAAACTGGCCGGAACTGCCCTCACGCGCCGAGGGTATTGCCGGCGCATGGGGGCGCGTGGATGATGGTTTTCCGGTGATTTTTTCTGGGGTTGGTCGGAATTCTCTTCCGAACCTCGTGGTGGTCTCGTATTTTGCACAATACCAACAAAAAAGGTGGTTTATGTACGGACAGCCTCTTAAGTCGCCGGAAAATTGCACGGCGACGAGGTCTTTCTTCCCGAAATTAGCTGGAATGACGCACAGCTATAATATTCTCACCAAAGCTCTGATACCATGTGAGAAAGCACGGAAGAAAAATATATATCGTGATATTAAACATGATACAATGAGCCCTATATATAATACACATAACCTAACCTACTCCTAATACACTTTAGACTAGAGTTCTACTATACTTAGAGTTCTACTATATTTACATATCTAACATAAACTCTAGACATCATCTCATGAGGACCTCAAGTACGATGGGAAAAATAGTTCCTCCCCATCTGATGTGCTTAAAAAGGAGAACTATATTCATCCTTTACTGTTTTTGCTTTTTGAAAAATTTATTAGACTCCATAACAGTTAACTTTTTGCATAACTTTTTGTTCCATTAAATACGTCAGCCATCAATTCAGAAGGAAAATATGTATTACATAGACAAGATGGGCCAAAAGCATGACTTTATGTTTTATTTTCAGGTTGTACTGAAAGGATTCAAGAATGTCTCAGCTTCTTGATTGCAGATTAAATGATAAGCTAAAATCTCTGCATAGAGCTTAGTTAAGAAATTATTCCCCTCAACCAAAGATCAAGAAGTTTTCCTGACAGTTTACCGACCCACGTGATACTTGCTGAATGCGCATTCTGAAATGTACGAGAAGTTGTGAAATGAAACATCCACATAATATGCATTGATTATATAATTCTAATAGATAACTCAACAACTAGATTACTAGCATTCATCCTACCCGGCAGTACCATTGATAATCTTGTCTTCCTTTATTTTTTCGATCTCTCTTATCATAGTTATGATGTTAATCAGACAAAGAAACTTAGCATTGACACTAACTGCAACAAACAACAACAACAACAACAACAACTACCCAGTATACTCCCACCAGGTGGGGTCTGGGGAGGGTAATATGTAGGCAGTCTTACCCCTACCCAAAAGGGCAGAGAGGCTGCTTCCATGCGACCCTCGGCGCATAGGACAGAATGAAAAGCTGCATTGGAAAACAAAGACAAAATTAGTAACCAAGGCAAGACAAAACAAAATAACAAAACAAAGCATAAGTAATCCTGCAGAAATAACGTAAATGGTTATGTAAACATAAAGAACATAAATACCGTCGCAACCAAGAGGGGACCTAGGCTAAAACACTAGACATCGGTGGGTAACCCTACTATCCCACACCCAACCCCGGGTGAGGCGAACGAAGGACTCTAAGAGCCCCTATCCTGCAACCCTGATTCTAGACCTCCAGACTCCCCTATCGAGGGTCATGTCCTCGGTAACCTGCATTTTAGTCATGTCCTGCCTAATCACCTCTCCCCAATGCTTCTTAGGCCTCCCTCTACCCCGCCGACCACCAACAATCTCCAGCCGCTCGCAGCTCCTCACCGGGGCATCGGGACCCCTCCTCCGTACATGCCCGAACCACCTCAGCCTCGCTTCTCGCATCTTCTCGTCCACCGGGGCCACCTCTACCTTCTGTCGAATAACTTCATTCCTAATCTTATCCAGCCTGGTGTGCCCACACATCCACCTAAGCATCCTCATCTCAGCAACCTTCATTCTCTGGACATGGGAGTTCTTCACGGGCCAGCACTCTGCCCCGTACAACATCGCAGGTCTAACCACGGCTCTGTAGAATTTCCCTTTGAGTTTGTGTGGGATTTTCTTGTCACACAGGACCCCAGAAGCAAGCCTCCACTTCGACCACCCTGCTCCTATCCGATGGGTGACGTCCCCGTCAATCTCTCCGTCCCCCTGAATCACAGACCCAAGATATCGGACACTGTCCCTCTTGGCGATGGCCTGAGAACCAAGCATCACATCCCTGCCCATCCCACTCGGCTCGTCACTGAACTTGCACTCCAGATATTCAGTCTTAGATCTGCTTATCTTGAAACCTTTAGACTCGAGGGTCTGTCTCCATACCTCTAACTTCTCACTAACACCGGCCCTCGTCTCGTCTATCAATATTATATCATCAGCAAAGAGCATACACCAGGGCACATCCCCCTGGATATGACGGGTTAGAGCATCTATCACTAAGGCGAACAACATGGGACTCAGCGCCGATCCTTGATGGAGCCCCATTACCACAGGAAAATGGTCTGAATCGCCACCCACCGTCCTCACCCTAGTCTTAGCCCCATCGTACATGTCCTTGATAACTCTGATATAGGCTTCTGGCACACTCTTCGCCTCCAAGCACCTCCATAGCACCTCCCTCGGAACCTTGTCATACGCCTTCTCCAAGTCGATAAGCACCATATGCAGGTCCTTCTTCTTATCCCTGAATTGTTCCGCCAGCCGCCTGACTAGGTGAATAGCCTCAGTGGTGGAGCGGCCCGGCATGAAACCGAACTGGTTCCCCGATATATTCGTCGCCCCCCTCATTCGCGCCTCAATCACCCTCTCCCAAACCTTCATCGTGTGGCTCATTAGTTTAATACCCCTATAGTTGTTGCAGCACTGGACGTCCCCCTTGTTCTTGTACAAGGGCACCACTGTACTCCACCGCCACTCATCCGGCATCCTCTTAGTCTTGAATATCACGTTGAATAGCCTAGAGAGCCACTCCCCTCCAGGTTTACCCATGCACTTCCAAAACTCCACCGGGATCTCGTCAGGCCCGGTTGCTCGACCCCTACTCATCCTGCGCAACGCCCCTAAGACCTCCTCCACCCTAATGCGCCTGCAGTACCCAAGGTCTCTATGACGCTCTGAATGCCCCAGCTCCCCTAGCTCTATGCTCCGATCCCCCTCCTCGTTAAGAAGGTCCCGAAAGTACGCCTGCCACCTCTGAATGACTTGCGATTCCCCCATCAGAACCCTACCATCCTCGTCCTTGATACACCTGACCTGGTCTAGGTCACGGGCTTTCCTTTCCCTTGCTTTAGCCAGCCGAAATAGCTTCTTTTCCCCACCTTTCTCCCCTAGTTCCTCATACATGCGACCGAACGCTGCGTTTTTAGCTTCCGTGACTGCCATCTTAGCTTCTCTTCTCGCCTCCCTGTAGGACAACCTGTTCACTCTCCGCTCCTCCTCGCTTGTGCTCCCTGCCAACCTAGCGAACGCCGCCTTCTTCGCCTCCACTTTTCCTTTGACTACATCGTTCCACCACCAATCACCCTGATGCCTACCTGAATATCCCTTAGAAACCCCAAGCACGTCCCGTGCTACCCCCCTAACCAAGTTAGCTGTCGCTGACCACATAGCGTCTGCTTCCCCATAACTTCTCCAAGCTCCGCCCTCCTCTAACCTCCTTTCCATCTCCTGAGCTTTCTCCTTGGACAAAGTTCCCCATTTAATCCTCGGTTGACCCCGGGCGCCCCTCCTCTTCTTCTTCACCCAGAGATCAACATCCATCACTAGGAGCCTATGCAGAGTTGAAAGAGACTCTCCCGGGATAACTTTGCAATCCTTGCACAGACCCCTGTCGCTCCTTCTGATGAGGATGTAATCAATTTGAGTCCTCGCTGCCGCACTCTTGAAGGTGACCAAATGCTCCTCCCTCTTCCGGAATGATGAGTTCGCAATCAGGAGCTCGGAAGCCCTGGCGAAATCAAGCAGCGAAGTGCCTCCTCCGTTCCTGGCCCCAAAGCCAAAGCCCCCGTGCACCTCATCGTAGCCACCAGCCTCGGCCCCAATATGACCATTAAAGTCCCCTCCAATAACTAACTTCTCCGACTGGGGAATACTCCTCACCAGATCGTCCAAGTCCTCCCAGAAGCGCCTTTTAACCTCCTCGTCTAAGCCTGCGTGCGGCGCGTAAGCGCTGACCACATTGAGGACCCCACCCCCAATAACCAGCTTAATAGCCATTAACCTATCGTTCACTCGCCTCACCTCGACCACGGACTCCCTTAGGTCCCTATCAACCAAGATGCCTACTCCATTCTTACCCCTCTCGAGCCCGGAGTACCACAGCTTAAACCCATCAGCGTCCCGCGCCCTAGTCCCTTTCCACCTAGTCTCCTGGACGCACGCTATGTTAACCCTTCTTTGTTGGAGAACCTTCGCTAACTCGATGGACTTACCCGTCAGAGTACCTATGTTCCAGGACCCAATCCTTAATCTACGGGCGACCGCCGCCCTCTTCCCACAAACAAAGAAAAAAAATGACCGTACTTGTAGTTTCAATAACATTTTAAATCATTAGTACTATGACCCTGTTCTCAAGCAAGATACTATTGTTTATGACAAACATTCAAACTCGTTTTCTCTAACAGATTTTTATCATTTCTTCATAATACAAATGTAAAAAGCAACCTACATGCAACAATACCAAAGATATCATATTGGCTGTCAGTATAACAGCCAAGAACACCCATTAGTTTTCATGAAAATCAAATGCTATTAACCTCTACCCTTGCAGATCAGAAATTAAGTGATGAATGAACCACTGAACTGATTTCAGAAAGGAATGAAGTTAACAACAATAATGGAAAAAGAGAAGGAAGAAAAAATTTAACTGGATCCCAATGACAACTGCTTTTTTTCCTTAGTTGTTTGGGAGATTTTCATGCAGTTTTTTTCAAAATTATACATTCGCATACTGTACCTGTAAAGCAGAATTGTAACAAATACCTGATCCATGTCTGAGAATACTAATTCTAGGTTGATTACATCAATATCAGATTTTGGATCAACCTTCCCATTCACATGCACAATGTCATTGTCCTCAAAACAACGTACCACCTGAAATAGTACACAAAAGCAGTTCCAGCAAGTGAGGAACAGAAAATGTATGGCGCTGAACTCTTCTAAAATCAACAAGGCGAAGTGTGCTGATGGAACACTTTTCTTCTCTTCACATGCACGCAGACTAGGAGTGTAATATAAAAGCAATGTAAAGCCTTATAACTCAAAGGAGAAAAGAAGGCCTTTGAATGATTTATTTATGATTATTTCCATACTACAAATACATTTGGCATTATTAAGTATTGAAAAGAAAGTAAAAAAGTTTTAAATGTCTTGATGCTAATTGAGTAAGCACAGATCATTATCAGAAAACAATCTCAAGCTGACCATGGCAATATTAAGTGATCCTTCGAAGGATGCTGCCTGGTGGAACACTTTCCTACTACCTACTTAGGTCTCCCCTTGGGTGATAGACACTGGACAACTGATATCACGAATGTGATCATTGAAAAGTTTGAGAAAAGATTGGCATCATGGCAGCAGCAGTACCTTTAATGTTTTGGATAGTATAACTCCCTATTCTATGTCCCTATTCTCAATCGCAGTCAAAGTGCAAAAACAGCTTGACAAACTCAAATGATCTTTCCTATGGGAGGGTAACAGTAAAAAAAATAAGTTCCACTTAATCAAATGGTCAAAAGTTACAATGCCCAAAAACACTTGGGGGCTTGGAGTTAAAGACATGGCACTTTACAATAAAAGCATGCTTATGAAGTGGCACTGGAGGTATAACCAGGAGGAAGCTGGCTTTTGGAAAGCGATCATCCAAGCAAAGTATGGGACTTCTAGTCACTGGTGCACTAATGTGGTTAGAACACCATATGGAACTGGGTTGTGGAAGAGTATCATGAAACTTTGGGAGGATTTCACAAGAAACACATCACTGCAGGTGGGAAATGGCGTACACATCCAATTCTGGAAGGACAAAAGGTTGAGGCACACTTAACTAAAGGAGATCTATCCAAGTTTATTCCTAATTGCTACCAATCCAGACTCTACTATTGCTCAAAACAGGGAGGGCAACACATGGAATCTAAACCTAAGAAGGGATCTTAATGAACGGGAGATAGAAGATCTGGCTTCACCTATTGGAAGCCTGAATAACAGCATAGTCACCAGCCATAGAAGAGACAGACATAAATGGGACAACAGCAAAAGAATGCACTTACTCAGTCAAAGCAGGCTACTCCCACTTGAGCTCCAGTAGAGAAATGATTGATCAATGGCCTTGGAAATTAATCTGAAGAACTAAGTTGCTACCAAAAGTTACCTGCTTTAGCTGGATCACTCTAAAGGGTGCTTGCTTAACACAGGACAATCTCGTCAGGAGAAATTTTCAACTACCTAATAGGTGTAACATATGCCTCTGCAAGTTTGAGACAATTAACCATTTGTTTCTTCACAGCTCAGTTGCAACAGACATGTGGAACATGTTCCTAACTCTTTTGGCCCGCATCTGTCTATGCCATGTAGTGTCAGGGAAGCTTTGGTGATTGGTGCTCATGGAAAGTTGAGAAAACCATCAAAAGCATTTGGGCTATGGTTCTTACTTGTATTTTGTGGTGTACATGGACAAAATGGAATCACATATGCTTTGATGGGGTTTCAACTGCCAATCATTCACTTAAAACCAAATGCTTAGTTAATCTTTTTAGCTAAGTTAATCTTACCCCTGTTTATAACCCTGAATCTTTTTTGGAATGTATCATATCCTTACTCTTATGATAGATTTTTTGTTTGTTATACTTTCGGCTGATACCTTCTGTTTCTTTGTAACCTTTGCATCTTCTTGATGCCTTTTGTTAATAAAATTTCACTAACTTCGTCAAAAAAAAGGATGTTGCCTGGTGGAAAGGAAATTTGTTCATTTACTATCAAAAAGGAATACATCAAGATCTATATTTTAATATTTTTTTCTCATCTTTATACCAGGATCAAGTCACACTCTTCAATAATGTCAATCACATAGACTCATCGTTACTTCCACGGAAGTGGGATCTATAAAAGTAACAAGGAATTCAACATAGAACAAGATGATAGATAATACTGACAAAGGCACTTGAAAGTATATAAAACCTGAAGTATTGAGTCCACTTCACGAATATGTGACAAGAACTTATTCCCCAGGCCCTGCCATAAAAATTTTTATAAAGTTATTGTCGTATCTTAAATTTATAAAGCCACAAGGATACAATAAGTAAAAAGATTGACTCATATTAATTGATGCTAGAAACTTTAGGTATTGAGAATAAACCTCCCCTAGACTGGCTCCCTTTACAAGCCCAGCTATATCAACAAACTCTATTGAAGCTGGGACTGCTCGTTTGGATTTGCTTAAATCAGAAAGAACATTGAGACGTGTATCAGGAACAGCAACAATCCCTACATTTGGCTCAATTGTGCAAAATGGAAAATTGGCAGCCTGAGCCTTCCCATTCTCAACCTGCAAGAACATAATGGTGTGTAATGGCTATTAGGATAAGTGACCAACTGCAAACATACCAGCAGATAATTAAAGGAGTTATCTGATAGCAAACTCCACTAGTACAGTATTAATTTTCCAGCATATGTTATCATTTGTTAGCTTTACAGACTGGAATCACATAGAATAGAGCACAGTAACATATAAACAGTAATACATATGTAACTGACACTTACTACCAAACAAAAATTAAAGAACTGTCGAACACATATGGACCAACTAATTAGCAATCAATATAAGTACTAGCATCGATAATAATTGCATAAACAGTTCTATCAGTTAATGTTAGAGGGTTCCGGAGATACTTGAAGTTTAAGACACAGCGTGATCTACATCAACAACCATAAAAAGAAGCAGCACTAGAATTTTGCTGTTAAACTTGAACTGACACCCAACTCCTCGAGCTATGATATTGAATTCCAATTATATATAAAGATAATCATCGATATCCAGCTTTAATACCCACTCAATCCACAGAATGCAAATAAATACAGAAATTCTGCAATTAAGTTTTTCCAGCATGCAGAACTAGTAACACAATTATCAACTCAAAACCTTATTAGAATCCCTCTGGCTAGCAAATAATTCATACAGATATACAGTATGCATTTATCAGATAGAATAACATCAATTCAGCTGAGTTCACCAATAAAACTCGAGGAGCATCTGGGAATATATACAAAATCAATCTTATGCAGAGACTGTTCTATAGTGTGACATATGGGTGCATATATATATATATATATATATATATATATATATATATATATATATATATATATATATATATATATATATATATAAAGAAATCCACTAAATATATACTATAAATATTTGAATTTCACTATGAACCCCGTTATTATTGTATATTACTTTGAGGTTTCTGTTGGAAACTATAAACTTCAAATCATGGACCATGTGTTGAACCGCTATCCAATTTTGAATTAACTTCCTTCTCTTACAAGCATCAGTAACTAAACTCCAGTAAACATCTAGTTAAGGGAATAAAATTTCCAAGTATTTATGCGTGTTATTCACTGTACTTGTAGTTCAATTTCTAAGCTTCTACGTCCAGTTTCTGAGCATTAATTGCATAACGGCATTTCAACAATACATTCACGTGAAGGAAAGATAGAAAGTAAACAGACTTACAACGGCGTTAAACAGCGTGGACTTGCCGACATTGGGAAGGCCAACGATGCCGGCTCGCAAACTCATGCTTATCTTAGCAACGGAGAACCGCCTTTTGATGAGAAAGATATGATGCGCGGGTTCCGAGAGTCTTAAAGAGGTATTAAAGATAGAAGACTTGAGCGGAACTGCCATGGAAGGAAGAAGGTGAGAGCAAGCCATTCTCGCCATTACCAAATGAAGTGCTTGTTGAGTGGAACAACTGTTTTAAGTGGACACACGCGCATAGTTGGGCTAAGGCTATCTATCGCGGCGCTGCTAATCTTTCTGGGGTTCCTGCTCACAGCTTGCGATGTTTTTTTTGTTTTTTTTTAATTAAAATTATATATTAATATTATGTTACAAATTCATAGTACAGCTCAACACACTATCTAATAATAAAACACTAACCAACTAAACTATGCCTAGGAGGTTACAGAAAAAATTATTGAAGCTGCAGGCTAATTTTCGGAGTACTCCTAACATTACATACATATGCTATGAATCTAAGTAGTTGGTCACTAGTACAGAATACATTTTCAAATATCCTCGAGTTCCTTTCTATCCATATAGTATAGAACAATTCTGCAATTGTCATTTTGAAGATATGTGCTCGGCTTGACTTCCCTTTAGCTTTGGTAACTGCCCAGTGAATAAGCTGTTCCCAGTTCTGTGCATTTGGTGGGGAGACTCTGATCCATAACATAACGTGCTTACTCAGTTGCCTTGTAAAAGGGCAATCCCAGAAGAGGTGGTCTCTATTTTCCACTGCTTGGTTACAGAATACACAACTGCTATTTAAACGTGCTTGCCAATGGTTCAACCTTGCTTTAGTAGGAAGCCTATCCTGAAGAACCAACCATAAATTGAACACTGCCTTGGGTCGAGCATAATTTTGTATAGTGAGGTTCTTCCAATAAACTCTGGGAAGCTGGCCAACTTGCATCAGATATAAGAGTCTTATAGTACCAACTGGTTTCTGCATCAACTGGAAATGCTTCAATAGGACAGTAGCATCAAATATCTTTTTTACCATCCAACTAGCCTGCTTAGGAGTACTCATACACTCTAACTGGTGATGTTTGATATATATTGAGTGAATCCATCGAACCCATAGTACATCTTTTTTATGAGCCAAGTCCCAACAAAGCTTAGCAATAGCAGCTCTATTCCACAATGATAGGTTAAGAAGATTCAAACCTCCAGCTGATTTTGGCAAACACATCTTATCCCAGGCTACATATGCTTTCTTGGATATATTGGCAGAACCAGTCCATATGTAGGACCTGCAAACTGCTTCCAGCATTTTAAGAATCTTAACTGGCAGTAAGAACAGTTGAGCCCGGTAGGATTGAATACCAAAAATCACAGACTGGACCAACTGAATTATGCCAGCATAGGAGAGTTTCCTGGCAGTCCAGGAAGTGATTCTATTAGTAATTCTATCAACCAAAGGTTGCCATTGAACTAAGTTCATCTTCTTGGTAGACAAAGGGACTCCCAAATATTTGAAAGGAAGTTCCCCATGTACATAACCAAGTAGAGAAGTGATTTGCTGTTGGATAGAAGTATCCACACCTCCAAAGTACACTGAACTTTTGCTAAGATTAGCTTTTAGTCCAGATGCATCGGTGAAATGAGAGAAATACTGGAACATAACTTCTACTGATCTGTATTCCCCTTTGACAAACAACAACAGATCATCAGCAAAACTGAGGTGAGTAATACCTAGTCTTTTGCATCCAGGATGAAAAGAAAAAACTTCTTTTCTTCAATTCAGCCAGGGATCTACTGAGGTATTCCATCACTATGGCAAATAAGAATGGGGAGATTGGATCTCCTTGTCTGAGTCCCTTTGCTGCCTGAAATGGTTCCACAGTTTCCCCATTAACCAGCACAGTATAGCTAACTGTTTGCACACATTCCATGATCCATCTGATAAACCTGTTTGGAAACTCCAAAGCTTCCATCACCTGTTGTAAAAATATCCATTCAACTGAATCATATGCTTTCTGCAAATCAATTTTGATCATACATCTAGGGGACACATGAGTTCTTGAGTAGCCTTTGATCAATTCATGAGCCAATATAATATTATCAGCAACCTTCCTGCCAGGTATGAACCCAGACTGAGCTTCACAAATGATACTGGACATGATTCCCTGCAGCCTATTAGCCAATATCTTTGATATAATTTTATAGACAACTGAGCAGCAAGCTATAGGTCTAAACTCTCTCACTGCTTGAGGATTTGGAACTTTGGGTAACAGAGTAAGTGAAGCACAGTTAGCTGGTCTGTACATTTTACTGGTTTGAAATAAATGCTTGACTGCCTTAATTATAAGCTCTCCAGTGATATGCCATGACTGCTTAAAGAAGAAAGCATCATATTCATCTATCCCAGGAGCCTTATCATCACCAATGGACTTTAAACTGTCCAGAATCTCAGAGTCCATAATATCAGCAACTAACTCTTTCTTCTGGTTAAGAGTAAGCCTTAGTCCGTTGTTCATATACATCTTGTTTATTGCTGGCAGTGATGTAGCTGAGGTTCCCATAAGTGATTTAAAAAACTCCTTGATCTCTTTTCTGATGTCATCTGGATTGTTAATTTTGATTCCATCATCTGTAACCAATTCAGTTATGTTTTTGTATTGGTTCCTCTCCTTCAACACAGTAGAGAAATATTTACTGTTAGAATCTCCCAACTTGATCCATCTAGCCCTGGACTTTTGTTGCAGTATATGTTCCTCAATTGCTGACCATTTTTCTAACTGTAATATCAGCTATTTCTCTTTAAGTTGAAGAGCATCAGTGTAATCCAAGTTCATCTGGTGTTGGATGGTCCTCAATGCACTTCTACTTGGCTCAATTCTGTGTGCAATATTTTTAAACTCTCTAATGTTTAGAGCTTTTAACTTTGGCTTCAACAACTTAAGATTACTCCACACTTTCTTAAGAGAACCCTGAGTGGTAGTTGGCCAGTTCTCACTGATGATTTGTTGAAAGTCCTCATGGTTAGCCCATGCATTATAAAATCTGAAGGGAATCTTTCTGGACAAAATATCATCAGTTAAGGTGAGTGTCATAGTGGAATGATCAGAAATAAGAGGAGAACCATATACTGTTTGTATATGGTTCCATTTAAGCATCCATTCATAATTCCCTAGAATTCTGTCCAGCCTACTGCAAACTCTATCCTTGCCAATTTGCTTGTTGGACCATGTGAAGAAATCACCTTTACATGGAAGTTCAGATAATCCAGCTTGCTGAATACATTGTATGAAATCCAGAATCTCAGATTGTTTAACTGAGTTACAAGACTGCCTGTCATTGATAGACATTATAGCATTAAAATCACCTGCAACCAACCAAGGGTCTGTTATATCATCAGACATATTCATTAGATGTTGCCATAAAGTTCTCCTTTGCTCCATACTATTAGAACCATATACCACAGTCAGATAGCAAACCAGAACACCTGTATATGTCATGACCTTACAATGAAGAAATTGAGCATCCTCTTGAATACCAGTGACCAATATCTTCTTGGAATTCCATAGTACCCAAATTCTGCCATTAGCTGATCCTTTATAATTAGAAAGAAGACTCCAACCAGGTGCCAACAGCTTAGCAATTCTGTCTGCATTAACCTCCTTAACCTTTGTCTCAACTAAGCCAACTAAGTTAAAATTATTTGATCTAATAAATTCATTAACCTCCTTTTGTTTGTACCTTTTATTTACACCCCTAATATTCCAAAATAAACACTTCATTTGATATGACTAGGGCCCCCATCATCTAGGGGATTAGCTGATCTACTCTCTGACATAACATGAAATCTGTTGCTCATCACCACAGGAGATAGAGGAGGGAAGTTTGTAAGGTTGAAATCTGGAGATTGAACCTGTTTGCCTTTGTCTATCTGTTTATGAACCTCTGGTTCACCTATAGGAGCCACAATTTCCTTGGTAGATACAACACTCTTCAAAGTATCCAATTGCTGATTAGGAACATCTTGCTGCTATAAGTTACTCTGGTTTGTAGCTTTTGGTCTCCATTCCTGTAGTACTTTAGTTTTCAGCACCTGGTTGGCTTGTGGAGGTTTAGGATTAGCCATACAGTTATGTCCAACCATACAGCATTTCTCACAGTATAAAGGCTTCCAATCATATACCACATTCTGCAGAAGTTTCTTCCTATTTGGATCAATTAATTCAATCTCACTTGGTAGCTCTTTGGACACATTCATTTCAATAAACATACGAGCATATGAAATTCTAGTCTGCTTGGTGGTACACTCATCAGCAAAAATAGGTCTGCCCAAAACACTGGCTATTCTACTTAGAGTTCTACAACCCCAACATGACATAGGCAGATTAGGGAATTTTACCCACAGTGGAATCTCAGTTGGAAAAGCTTCTTTGAAATCAAAATCAGCAGACCAATGTTTTAAAATAATTGGTCTATTTGCAATAGAATAAGGACCAGCACATAGTACTTCTTTAGCATCATCAATCGATTTAAATTTCACGACATAATAACCCTCTTCATGATAAAATAGATCTGGCTCAGGCACATGCGACCAATGCAAGCTAATAAATCTCTTCATTGCATTGTATCCTGGAGTAGATCCTAGAACGAAAGCCACTAGTGCACTTTTCCATCTATTTTCTTCCAGCTCGACTTCAATTTTGTCCAAAAAACCCACTGGTTTGCCATCTATAATAGTCGGGGGAATATATTCAAGAGACATACCATTAGAAGAAAATCGATTTTGCTAAAACAGATTTGCCCATTTTTTATTCTCATCAGATTTGGCACCCTCCTCTGGTTTGCTTTGATCGGTACTCTTCAATTGACACTGCATGTGCTCGCTTCCACTATTAGCTTGTGCCATCGGAATCAATGGTACATCTGGAGGTCCTTGACTTCTAGGTAAACTTTGAGAAATGGGAGGATCTGCAGGTGGAATCACTGGTCCAGATTGAGGCTCTGAGTTGTTATCAACCTTATCAGCTACTGTTGGAAGTACGGGAACTCCAGATGGCTGCGAATCTACAGTTGCATGAGGCAATGAAACAGTATCTTCAATGGGCTTCAATGGAACAGTGTTAACCGACTGTGGCACAGTGTTAACAGATTTTGGGAAAACAGTGTTGTTTGCATAGATTGACACCAGAACTTTCTTAGGTCGGCCTCTCCCTCTCGCCATGGCACCCTCAGCGCAGGTTAAACTACATACGCAGAGAAAGCAGAGAAGAAGATGAAGCAGTAAAAGTTAGAGAGAAGGAAGTGCGATGTTTTAGAACACGCGCGGATAATTTAAGAAAATATTAAACTCATAAAATAATGATCTAATATATTATATTATTTTAATAAATATTAATTATTATTTTATTATGAAATATAGTATGCACAAATATAAAAATATTTGTACATAATTAAAAGATAGACATCACATAGTAATTAAATAAATTATTTGTTCTTTATCTATTCTTTTTAGCAAGTACTGTGACTTTGTATTAACTTGTCAATTGGCTTAATATTTTGATTTCATGTATATTTTTTTTATTGTTTAAAATTCTTCAATTGTCTAAATTAATCAGTAATTTTTTTAGTTTTATTTATTTATATTTTATTTTTTAATTAATTCCAAATATAATTATCATAAAAAAATTTATTCCCCTTTTTTCATACATTCTTTTCTACTGTCGTATTTGATTAATTTTTCATTTTGTAGTTTACTCAAATTTTAAATAATATAATATATTTTTTACTAAATTATAATTTTAACTCGACTTTAACTTGAGTTTATTTATGACTTTCTCATAATTATTTCGATATTTAAATTTATCAGTAAGATTTCTAGTATTATTTATTTACTTAATTTTATCAAATAAATTTAAAGTATAGATATAATCTGTTAGGATTATGATTCCTACTAAAGACAACAACCTTCATATTGAATAATCCGGAATTACAACTACATGAGCGGAAGCTAACCTGAATCCATATGTGTGGAATTTTATGAACCACCTTTGATAATTGTCCTTGATTCCTTTTGAACCTCTTGATCCTTTCTTCAAGTTTCTTGAAGTTTGTATGTTACCACAAGAATGAATCCACAAGATTTAACAATATGAGAATTGTTACACAATAACAATAACATGACAATGATCAAATTTGGCTTATGGTTTTCCACCCTATTTGCAAGACAATGGACAATATGGTTCTTGATTCAATGGGAAAAAGAAGAACTTGTCTTGCTCTAGAATGGGAACCATAACCCCACTTTATAACTCTAGGAGTTACATAACCCAAGAGACAAGAGTTACAAGACAAAAGTTATGTCTTGAGTTATGTCTTGCAAGAGTTACATAACTCAAGAGTCACAAGCATGTAACCATGGTTACATATGTAACCTTAGTTAGCCCATCATAAACTAAGGTTACCCTTTTGGGTATCTACACATTAGTCCTACACTTTAGTATGACAATACATTGGCCCCCTTAACATAATGTCCATAAGACCACATAATTAGGCCAAACCAAAAGATAGCACATAACATATAATTATCCATATATTGTTCATATGTGTGTAGATATAAGTCCATATATCTAGATATAAATCCATATATCTTACAATCTCCCACTTGGACGAGATATACAAACATATGTACAAACCTTAATATTATATGTTACAAACCTTAGGTGCACAAAATTGCTATCACAATAAACTTGTTATGAACAATCCGGTCCATCAATCATACCAACATAGGACCTAAGAGCTCGTCGTTACTCATTCGTAACTAGAACCAATCATAGATCACGTATATCAATATATCCAACGACATGGATCAAGTGTAGGTATGTAGCATGGAAATAACATAAAGTGTGGTCAATAGAATGTCTATTTCCAACTGGTTCTCTTTATTGAGATCATACTTAAACTGTAAGAGTACAAAACTTTAAAACTGAATATCTGCGCAGATATAACTGAATTACTGAATTACTGAATTTCTGAATATAATGGACAATACGTAAATGTGCAATACAAACTCCCACTAAAATACATAATCCTTATCTGATTTGACACCCATACAAGCAATATGCTCAAGAAATACTTTTGGTGTCAATCCCTTAGTGAGCGGATCCACAAGCATGGAGTTTGTACTTATGTACTTAATGCACAATTGTCCATTTTGTACTCTTTCTTTAACAACCCGAAATTTGACGTCCTTATGTTTTGCTTTCGTCAAACTACTGTTGTTATTAACATATGCAACCATGGTTACATATGTTATTAGCATAAATGGCAAAATTGGAGTCGGTATACCTGATGATCTCAAACTGGTCCGAACTCCGATATGTAAGCATGTAATCCTTTGTTCTATGTATGTTCCTCATGACCCTTTTGGCTGCCTACCAATGGTCCATACCCGGATTGCTTAGATATCTGCCTAACATCCCAACAATGTATACTATATCAGGTCGTGTACATACCTGAGCATACATCAGACTACCTACCGCCGAAGCATGAGGCGTCTTCTACATTTCCAAAAATTTCATAATTATTATTTGGGCACTGTTTGAGACTAAACTTGTCTCCCTTAGTAACAGGGGTGTTGCCTGGTTTACAATCCTGCATGCCAAATCTTTTCAGAACCTTATCGATATAGCCCTTTTGTTACAGACCGAGAACACCTTTAGAGCGATCTCGTTGTATCTGAATTCCTAATACAAAAGAAGCTTCACCAAGATCTTTCAATTCAAATTTCTTTGAAAGAAATTTCTTAGTTTCAAGTAATAATGCTATATCGTTACAGGCAAGCAGTATGTCATCGACATATAAAACCAGAAAAATATACTTACTCCCACTGAACTCATGGTATATACAGTCATCAGCAATATTCGATTCAAAACCAAAAGATGTAATGACTGCATGAAACTTATAATACCATTGACGAGAAGCTTGCTAGAGCCCATAGATGTATTCCTTTAATTTGCAAACCTTTTCCTCTGATTCATCCGAAACAAAGTTTTCAGGTTGCACCGTATAAATTGTTTCCTCAATGTCACCATTAAGAAAAACAGTCTTAACATCCATTTGATGAAGCTCAAGATCAAAATGTGCTACTAATGCCATTATAGTCCTGAAAGAGTCTTTCGATGAAACTGGAGAGAAAGTCTCTTTATAATCAATGCCTTCTTTCTGAGTGTAGTCTTTTGCGACAAGACGAGCTTTGTACTTAATAACATTGCCCCCTGAATCCCTTTTGGTTTTAAAAATCCATTTACAACCAATAGGTTTAATACCTTCGGGCAATGTAACAAGCTCTCAAACGTCATTATCGCTCATAGACTTCATCTCATCATTCATGGCATCAATCCACTTTTGAGAGTTAGAACACTTAATGACTTGACGGAAGTTGATTGGATCATCTTCCTCAAGTCCAATATCACTTTCTTGTTCTTGGAGAAATACATAATAATCATCCGAAATTGCATTTCTCCTCTCTCTAGTGGATCTCCTTAATGGCATTTCAGTTTCTTGAGGTTGTTGAGTTTGATTTTCATTAGTTATATCAGGGTCCTGATGGGGGAGATTTTCGAGATTTTCTTGAACCGGAGTTGCTTCAACAACTTGAGGGAAAGACACATGTTCTTCCTCAAAGACAAAATCTCTAACAACTTTATTTATCTCCCCACCCCCCAAACTCAATATCCTCAAAGAAACCTAGCATTTCCCGTCTCAAAAAAATAGTTCGTGATGTGGGATCATAAAACTTAAAACCCCTGGATTTTTTCAGAGTATCCAACAAAATAGCTACTAACCGTCTTAGCATCCAGCTTCTATTCAATTGGCCTATAAGGCCTTGCCTCAGCTGGACAATCCCAAATGTGTAAATGCCGAATACTGGTTTTATGCCCATTCCAAGTTCATATGGGGTTTTGATTGTAGCTTTAGTTGGAACTCTATTAAGAATATAAGCTGCGGTTTTTAATATGGATTGGGACTTTTCATGAATAAGATATAGGTACCCATAACGAGAGTAATCGTCTATGAATGTGATAAAGTATTGTTGACCATTCCGACAAGGAGTAGGAAATGGCCCACAAATATCCGTATGTATCAATTCTAAGACGTCTGAATCTCTTAGCACCTAATCTAGTTCTTGTTTGTTTGTTTCCCCTTGATACACTCAATACAAAATTTCCGAATTTGAGGAATCAAGAGAATCAAGAATTCCATCTGACACGAGTTTCTGAATTCTTTGAATGGATATGAGACCCAAACGTTTATGCCAGAGTGAAATAGAATTCTCATTAGTTAACTTTTGGTACCATTAAACTTGTATGCAAAGTTTCTTTATTTGAAGTTATTGTATCAACCAAATATAAGCTATCAAATGTTGATAAAACACCAGTACCAATAAGATTTGAATTCCAAAAGAGACTAACTTTATTGTCCCCAAATGTACATTTATAACCGGATATGTCCAATTGGGGAACTGAAATTAAGTTCCGTCTAAAAGACGGTACAACAAAAGTCTCATTCAAATCTAAATGAAAACCGGTCTTAAACAACAGCGTAAATTTGCCAATAGCTTCAACTGGCACCTTCTTGCCGTCACCCTCATAGATGTATCTTTCACCATCTTTTGGTTTTCGGCAGTTCAGGCAACCCTGCATAGATATCCTTATGTGAGAAGCATAACCTACCCACCAATTATCCTTAGGTACCGAAATTATATTAACTTCAGAACAAACTTTCTTCACATGATTAGTTCCCTTACAAAGAAAGCAACCTAATTCAGTAATTTCAACCTTAGGTTCCTTATGTTGCTTAATCTTGGGCTTTACAACCGCAACTTCCTTATTTTTCCTCTTCTTAGTTTCCTTAGAAGAGGATGCCAAATGAGCACTTTCAGTCGTATCTTGCTTAATCCTTTCCTCTTCTTGCACACAGTGTGAAATGAGCTCATTAAGAGTCCATTTCTCCTTCAGGCAGTTATAACTGACCTTAAACTGATTAAAGTGTGCCGGAAGAGATATCAAAACAAAGTACACAAGCAGTTCCTCAGGTAATACTAGCTTGAGTAACTTAAGTTTCGAAGCAAGATGAGACATTTCCAAAATGTACTCCCTAATGTTTCCCTTGCCCTTATACCTCATAGAAACAAGTTTACTCAATAGTGCACTTGTTTCCGCCTTTTCGTTTTGCATAAAACGCTGTTCGAGGTTTTCAAGGAAAACTTTGGCATTAGGTTCATCATTCATAGTGCCCCTGAATGATTCTGGAATTGCACACTTCATGATCATTAGACTCATGCGATTCGAGCGTTCCCACTTCTCCATCGCTCTCTTTTCTTTAGGAGAGGATGTATCCTCAAGAGGAGTAGGTTACTCGGTCCGAAGTGCTAAGTCAAGATCCATGCAACCGAGAACGATCATTACATTCTCTTTCCATTCCTTAAAATTTGTGCCGTTAAGCACAGGGATGCTATTGATATTGGCAGAGATCGTAGAAGCAGAAGAATTTACTGAAAATAGAACAAAAGGATTACTAAATACATGCTTACAAATACTTGAACTTTAACTTTATAGATTCAAAATTAGGCATTTCCCATTACAAGATACCTAGCACAACATTGTTTTTAGTCTTTGGACAGAAAAACAACTTGTAAGTGGTACTCTTGGTGTAGTGATCAAACATAGACAATAAACTCCTGTCAAATATTAAACCTTCCTTTGGGCCGATTTAATATTCACATGGAAAACCAAATAATCGTCTCATATTTACCACCACAAGAATGTTCGAATTCCTGCCAAATAACACCTTCCTTTGGGCCGGTGTTAAACGCATGGAAGACTAACATCCACAGTCATCTTATATTTTAAAATTAATCAATCTACACAATAGAGGTTACTTTGGCAACATAATGCTTCAATTGAATAACTAAAATATTAGATGCTATAAACTTTAGTTCCTTAAGCCATTTTATGAATCTCAACTTAATGTGTTACAAGTTTGGATGTGTAACACTTGAATATTAATCGTTGTTTACTGAATTGGACAATTCTATAATATATAAGAATTGATGGACTATAAAACAATTAACATTCACTGAAACTTAAGAGAGTTGAAACGTTTTTCTTAAACTTTACTGGACCAGACAATCGATTGTCAAAACAGACAATCGATTGTTTGGTTTTTTCTGAAAAAATTTTAAGTCACTGGATGTGACGGAAAAATTTTTCTAAGTTACTGGACCAGACAATCGATTGTCAAATCCAGACAATCGATTGTCAGGTATAATTTAAAAACATTTCATCTCACTGGAGTGTATACAATCGAATGTACAGTGTATACTTTTTCTGAATTATAACATGATTTTTAACATGAATCTTTAAACATGAAAACATGTTATTTACCAACTAAATCATGCTATATACAACGTTTTAACATGATATAAAAACATCAAACTGAATCAAATCATAGAATTCATAAGATCATGCTATCATGCTATTTCATGGTAGAATTTCATAAACAAAATTCTAATTATACTTTAACATGAATCCTAATATAACATGAACTTTATGAACATCCAAATTATTCAAAATTGAAGGGTGGCTCTGATACCAATTGTTAGGATTATGATTCCTACTAAAGACAACAACCTTCATATTGAATAATCCGGAATTACAACTACATGAGCGGAAGCTAACCTGAATCCATATGTGTGGAATTTTATGAACCACCTTTGATAATTGTCCTTGATTCCTTTTGAACCTCTTGATCCTTTCTTCAAGTTTCTTGAAGTTTGTATGTTTCCACAAGAATGAATCCACAAGATTTAACAATATGAGAATTGTTACACAATAACAATAACATGACAATGATCAAATTTGGCTTATGGTTTTCCACCCTATTTGCAAGACAATGGACAATATGGTTCTTGATTCAATGGGAAAAAGAAGAACTTGTCTTGCTCTAGAATGGGAACCATAACCCCACTTTATAACTCTAGGAGTTACATAACCCAAGAGACAAGAGTTACAAGACAAAAGTTATGTCTTGAGTTATGTCTTGCAAGAGTTACATAACTCAAGAGTCACAAGCATGTAACCATGGTTACATATGTAACCTTAGTTAGCCCATCATAAACTAAGGTTACCCTTTTGGGTATCTACACATTAGTCCTACACTTTAGTATGACAATACATTGGCCCCCTTAACATAATGTCCATAAGACCACATAATTAGGCCAAACCAAAAGATAGCACATAACATATAATTATTCATATATTGTTCATATGTGTGTAGATATAAGTCCATATATCTAGATATAAATCCATATATCTTACATAATCAACTTATATATATATATATATATATATATATATATATATATATATATATATATATATATATATATATATTGTTTTCTTATATTTTTTTCTACAATATTTTGATTCTGATTTTTTCATTTAATGTTTATCTATAATACGAAATTCTTTCATTATTTCTATAAATAGATGGTGTGGAATTATTTCAAAGGCTAAACAGAGAAGTTCTTTTATCATATGTCATAAATCTAATAAGAATTATAATAATTATTCTTATGTATTGTTTTCAGTAAGAAATTAAATTGAATTCTTCTTTCCTATTTGTATTTAATATGTAAAGTTTAATTCTTTTATTAAGATTACTATATAAGATGTTAAATTTTATCATTATATATTTTTTATTTCTTAAAATTGTAGTTTATGTTTTTCTCTTTAGTGATATCTTATGCATATAGCATATAGCATGAACATATTAATTATTATTCAAAAACTTTCTCATCTCAAAAAATAAATTAATCTTATCATTTATATATCTTTACATTGAAGTCATATATTTATATATTTTTTCCTTTTTAATAATAGTTTCCTTAAAAATATGTAGAAATTAATTATTTTAAATTCAAATCAAAAAGAGTAACTAAGTATTAACTAAGTTCATATCAGAAAGAGTAATTAAGTATTAACTAACTAATTTTATCCTAAAATTTGACAGTCGTTAAATTTTTATGGTGACACTTAGCGTTATCAAATTAATTTGATTCTCCTAATGTAGATAGATTTTATTGTATAGTATTGTCATTGCTTGCTTGGATGGTTGATACGTATTATTTTATAATGTATTTTATAGTATTATATATTATATTGTCTTGATGTATATAATATTTGAATAGAATATATTATTTTATGTTGTTTCATAATGTTGTGTACCAACAATATGAAGAATAAACTTGCAATAGTATAAAAAATGTAAGATAAGAGGTAATATTATTATATAAAAAGGTAGGTAAAGGATAAAAAAAATTTAATAATAAAAGAGGGAAAGATAAGAGAAAATAAAAATACAACGCGACCATACCAAATTGCGTTAAGTACGGATTTAACGATATGATACAATAAAATTTAAATAATAATTAAAATATTAAATTTAAAGTAACATTGCGATACATTACAATGGGTAACAACCATCCAAACAAGTTGTTAACATGTTATTTTATGTATATCATTAATTTTTCCTAGCATAATTATAATTTATCCTTTATTCTACCGTTTTATATATATATATATATATATTTCGTAATATTTTAAGCTTATTGTTAGTGCATGACATAATAAAATATCATAATCTAATAAAAATAATACAATAAAATATAACACAATATAATACAATATATTATGAAATAATATATAACTAGGGATGTTCGAAAAATCACACCAAATCGAAAAGTCAAACCAAATTTATTTAAAAAGTTTGATTATGTTTGGTTTGATTTGATTTGGTATTGAGTAAAAAAATCGAACTGAGCCGCGATATATATATATATATATATATATATATATATATATATATATATATATATATATATATATATATATATATATATATATATATTTAACATTAAGATAGTATGAGATAGTTTGTATAAGGATTGCCCCATTACTGTGCATGATTCAAATTTTGTACTCGTAGTTATAACCTCCAATCATTATTTTAGTTTGATTGAATGATTAACTCAAACCTCTAATTACTTCTCTTCTAAGTATGAAGTAAAGCTTTCTATATTAAAAGAAAAGTAAGTTTTTATGTAGGAAAATTTAATAATTTTAGTCATGTTATCTAAAAAATGATAGAGATGAACTTAAGCATATTTACACGTTAAAAGAGAAATCTGACTTACGAAAGAAATTTACGATTCGGATAGAAACCTAATATTTGGATAAGCAAATAATCATAGAATATCATTTTAGCCTTGTTAAGTGCGACATTAGTCGTTGAGCAAGGGGAAGTTTAAAATACATCTATTTTATTTGATGAAAAATTGTTTTATATGATTAAAATTATATAGCTATCTTTTGTAATATTCACGCCCGGACTTAATCCCAAACTTATAACTAAAGTGCTTACCTACACAAAGACAACTTAATAATTACCATTTAGAAAAGAACTAAACAAAAGCTTAAACAGACAAAACCAAAAGAATAAAACAAAGAAAATCACTTTCGGGTGGTATCTAATACATAAGAAACTATGCATAATCAACATAAAAATTAAAGCAAGAAGGAAATTAAAAATTGCAAATCAATTATATTTTTCTACGTTAAGAGATAAGCTCTCCCTTCCATACCTTTCTTTTTCCTATCATAGATAAAACTGTATAATAATATAAAATATTACCTTAATTTTTCCAACAAAAAAAAAAACAAAATACTTTTCAATTTTCCAAAAATTGATTTGAAGTACAAAACTGAAAAGTATTTTTGGGAGAGCTTATTGTGAATCAATAGAAGTTGGTCTCACATCTAACTAGAAATAGTATTTTTTTTTTCTCAACACATTACTTCAATGATATTTAAAGCATATTCAAGGTCTACAGTAGCACAGTTTTTTATCTTTTTGCTAAAAAAGTCCCATATGACCTCTATGTCCCCCAAATAAACATTCAATAATTTAAAAATATCAGCTGATAACATCCTTCCCAATCATGAAGGACTGCACACTTACCATTCCAAAACAGAAACATTTTTTAATATACTTCTCTCATATCTATTATCAATTCAAAACTGTTTCTTTCATTTGATTAGAGCTTACACAGAAACTTAAGGATTTCAAAAACAAAATTATAAGAAACAATATATTTGGTTCACTGTCGACATAACTGAGATTTTGTGCTTCTTGCTTGTGTTGTATTATAACACTTACGAAATTATCTCCGACATCAGTTCGTTCGTTTTTCATTCAGGAACATTGTTCTTTAATCTCTTTTTCGCGAGCCATAAAAGTTAACCAATCTCCTGGCAGTGCAGAAACCATTGATATATGCAAGACTAATTCATAGAAGTTACATACACCAAATAAATAATTGGAGCACAAAAACATAATACATTGAAATATTATGATCTAGCTAAGTTATCCAGGCTCTAGCGAATGATTTTCACCGAGTTAGTTCCTTCTGCCCCGATCACGATCACGAGCTCGATCACGATGACGATCATGATCATGTTCACGCTCACGGTCATGAGCTCGATCACCCTCTAATCCTCGCTTTCCTCTATCTTGCTCTTCCCCTCTTCCTCTATTCCGAGAATCTAGTTGCCTCTTTTCATAGCCCCCCTCGTTCCTATTGTCTCTGTACCTAACTTCATCTGCATGACCACCACCATATTCCACCTCATCTTTCTGATCCCTCTTTTCGCACTCCCTCCGATTCCCCTTATCTCTGTGCCTCACTTTATCTGCATGTCTCTTATCATGGTCAGGTCTCTCTCTCCCAGATTTGTGGTTATCATAATCACTGTTTCTTCTATAATCCAGATCGTTTCGACCGCTATAATCTCTCTCTTGCTCAACACTTGGTCTTGCCACACTTCCACGATACCTCTCTTCAGTTCTGTAATCTTTACTTCTCTCCTCTTGCCTATGGCGTTCATATCCATCTCTTTTTCTATCCTTCCGGACTCCATCATCATCCAATTCCCTATGTTTAGGATTGTGATTTTCATGATGTTTCCCATCTTCATAATATCTTCCTCTCTTATTTCCTTTAGGACTTCGAACAGCATCTTCGTCAAATACCATTTCATACCTTGATTTAAATGTTTACAAAAGTTAAAAAAGAAAGCTTTAGAGAGAGATAAACAGGAGGAATGAGGTGTGGGTCACTAATTCCTACTAACCTTGAGTTACCATCTCCGCCACGCTGCTTGTTGTCTTGTTTAAGTACATAATTTGACTGCTGTTTGGTAGCATCAACAGTGCAGTCTTTAGCCACGTGATCAAGAGAACCACATTTGAAGCAACCTCTTCCTGAAATAAATAAATGCTATCGATCAGCTTTAATTGGCAAGGGGGCCTGCAACAATGTTGCTTGCTATCCAATGTCCCAAAAGTGCAGATACATATAAGAAAGATATTTTGGAACTACTTTCAAATGAAAGTTATCATAGAAAGATATCAATAAGCAAGCTCCCAGAGGGATACTACAATTGAGATTGTGGGAAAAATATTGCTGGCAAGCTCACGAAGGGATACTTTAGGCTGGAAAGGCAGCAGGGCTGGAAACTTTTCAGTGAAATCTTGTTGTTAGACTCTGATGATGATATGACCCTGGAAAATGATTTGGATACAAAATAGCTTTCTTTGGATGGGTTGAAGCAGACAAAGCATGTCTAATGCAGAAAAATTTACAAAGAAGAGGTTTTAACTAATGTAGCTGGTGCTATAGTTGCAACCAAAAAGAATGCTGATACAGTTGATCACTTGCTAATAAACTGCAATTTTCTGTGGCAGAATTTGGTGTATGTTGATTTTGCTTTTGATGCTGATGTAGTGCTGGTATTTTTGATCCTACAACTATAAGAGGATTTCCACTCAGCATGTTATTAAACTTGCTCAGTATCCTCTTGATACCGAGATCTGTTAGTAAAACCTACTTTTACCTATCAAGCAGAATAGAGCAAATCTATCACCACATTCGGCAACCTTGAGGGAAAAGTTCCTATAGGATAACCTGTTCAATGTAACTCATTTACGGAATACAATCTGTCAATTGGTTACACCAAGTTAACAGTAATTAATTTTAGGGAACCACATGGCACAATAATGACTCTGAATAGAAGTATCAACAGTAACTACTAAAATGAAGTTATGATCTTACAACAACAACCCAGTATAATCCCACTTAGTGGGGTCTGGGGAGGGTATTGTGTACGCAGGCCTTACCCCTACCCTAGGGTAGAGAGGCTGTTTCCAAATAGACCCCCGGCATCCTTCCCTCCAAGAACTTCCCACCTTGCTCTTGGGAAGACTCGAACTCACAACCTCTCGGTTGGAAGTGGGGGTTGCTTACCATCAGAGCAACCCCTCTTGTCGAAGTTATGATCTTAAAAAGCATAAATCCAAAATGCACTGGCATGGATGCAAAAACCAGACTAACATCTAAACAGATGAGCAAAAACTATCTGATAGCAAATTCAAAATGCCATACAACCAGATGACATCATCTTACTATAGCAGTCAGTTTCTAATGCAAATAAATCCCATTCAGAATTGACCAGACAAACACATTACACGATGTGCAAAGTTTACCTTTACCCATATGGTCTTTGCGTCGATATTGAGACCACAACTTTGCGACGCTCTGGCTGAAATCAACATGTATCCTTCGATCATCAATTAAAGTATTATCCATCTATGAAAAACAGCAAAGGTTGGTCATCTAAATCATAGTTCTCCCACAATGTATGTTGCTACCTTCTAATTAAGTATAAAAAACACACAACTTCAATTTTCACGTAACATGTTAATGAAATAAAAGAACAAAACAAGCTATATGGGAATGCACACCATTTTCAAGTACTCCTGCCTTCAAGATTGATTGTCCACTTTCATTCATTCTTTTTTTTGATGAAAAAGTTGTCTATTTTCCTTTTTGGCACGTTTAAAAAGTATTGTCTGCTTCCATTAAAGGAAGTTCTACCTCATATTTCATCACACCAAATGTTACAAGGATTTCCATTTTAGCTCACATTTCTTGTATCCATCATAAACCAAAAAACTGACATGGTGTCTTCATATGTTCCTCAACTGAAATGATTAGGATAAACACAATAAAATTGACTTAGGAAAATAAATGATCAACAGGACAATCCATTCGAGTAGAAAACGCATATTTTTCTATCATCAGGAGGAAGCAAAATGAGAATATTCAAATTAACAGAAAGTCATTCATTCAGTTTGGACTTTGGAAGGCAGCCACCTCATATGTAATGCTACCACGAAATATAAGGTTGTGCTTAAACAACTGCAACTCGATTTCATTAGTACGACCCTCCTCTTTCTTCCCTTTTTATCCATTTTCATCTCCCTGATCATATCCCAAGGGAAAAGGAAAAATAACATGTTTACAACCTGTAGCTTGTGATGCCATAGAGATCAGAAGGTTCAGGAACAAAAAAGGTGAAAAGAACCCCATACACTATATAAATCACTATATGCCACAGGGTGATATAGCCTCTGAATCAGTCAAATTGTTACCTACACTGAGTGAGATATACATCTTAGATCTGTTCTGAGTTCACAAAGAGAAACTCAAAGTTTTTTTTTTTGAACAGGTAAAGATGTAATTCTATTAAAATCAGAAAGCTGGCACTAAGATGGTGCCAGGAATTACAATGTTTGAAACCTTCCTGAGCAAAAACAAAAAAGAGAAGGTTCCACCTATAACATATTCCTGTAGTGAGGAATGTAGAGTGGAGCAAGCTACTTCTGTTATTTATATCCTGAATATTAGCCCAAAAAGTCAAAAGCCATAAGAGAAATTCTAAGTTTTATGTTATTCGAGAATGGGATCTATAGAAAACAATTTCTTCATACACTAAGCAGACAAGTTATGAATACAAATATTATGCCAACACGTATATCAACCACTGCTTCTATATATAACATCCTTAATGCCCACCAATTAGGATCTTTGAAAATCAAGATTTGCAATCACATTCAACAATCGTATCGCATACACATTATATCATTTGAAAAAGGCCTAGTAGTATGGGTGCTGCATAATCAGTATTGGATTTCCTTACACTTAGCATCAAGATCATACAGTACCAAAAGGAGAAGCGTCAATTAAATGAGCTACATCCTAACACCATCATTCAGTTTTCGCATTAAATTTTGAAGGCTCATAAGTACGAACGTCTCAAGTCATTTGAAAAATAGATACAATTAATTAAATACATTTTACAATTCAATCAAGCAGAGCTAGTTCTTCGTTGGTACCTTATAATATGCTTGTTCACAGGCCTCTTTGTCTTCAAACTCTGCCAAAATAGAAGTTTTACAATCAATATAAAAGGAAACAAAAAGGAAAGAAAGCATTCACTTGCACTATGATTAATTGGGGTTAAAAGAAGAAAGGAAGAAAACAACATAGCTAAACACTATCCAGTTTAGCAGTTACGCAAACCGATAAAGGGAAACAAAAGTGAAGATATGAAACCCTCTCTGCAAGTTCTGTCCCTTCTTGCCTTCTCTTCTCGAATCTCCTCAAAGCTCCTGCAAAAGAGTTATACCCCAACATTCCGTTGTTTTTCTTTCATATCTTCAATCCAAAGAAGCCCTAAAGTTGACATGGGTTATTCCTAGTGAGGGTGCGAAGAGAAGAGTATCACTGGTAAAGGTAACAGCCTGACAGTGTTTTGAATAGCATGCGGCGACTAAAAGCGATGAGGACCCGCTTCACTAAGTCAAGAAGCATAGCGCTCGCCTTCTTTATGTGAAGCGCCAATTAATACAAAAAAATAAAATAGTAAATTTGCAATAAATAACTAAAAACTCAATAACAACAACATATTAATAAATATATCAATTCAAAAACTCAATAGATAGAAATCAAATGTTTTAATATATAGAGAAAGATATCTAATATATTACTGTTTATAGAGAGAAATTAATTATAATTAAAGAGAGAAAATAACAGTTATTTGTAATTTTATAGAGAGAAGTTAATATGCACTTAATTGTTTACTAAACTGGAAAAAAAATCAAAAGAGAGAAACAGAAGAAGAAAGAAGAGCAGAAGTGAAAACAGGGGTGAAAGAAAAGAAAGAAAGAATATTTCTGCCAGAAATCAGTTGTTGCCGAAAAGAAGAAGAACAAAGAAGACTTACTACCGGAAAAAGAAAAGAAAAGAAAGAAGAAAGAAGAAAGAAGAGAGGCTTATGCTGGAAAACAGAGGCTTACTGCCGGAAAAAGAAAAAGAAAAGAAAGAAGAAAGAAGTACCTGTAAGTCGAAGAAAACCCTTGACTTTTATTTAAGTCTCTTCTTTTTTTTTCTTTTTTTTTTAAAAAGAGCGACACCTCTGTCGCTACCTCGCCTCGTCTCCTGATCGGTGCTACTTCGCCTCGCCGGCGCTTTTTAAAAATGCATCGCAAGAGACCAAAAAAAAGCGTCTGATCCTCGTTTCGCGTTGCTACTCACTATTAGCAATGTAGCGAGCGCTATTTACAGTAACACAGGTTATAATATGATCCATGGTGAAGCAAACAAATAAGGTGTTTTACATCAGTGGTGATACACACCTTGTGTTTAGAAACGTCTTGGCTGAGAATGTAAAGCAGGTTAGGCATTCTTAATGGAAATAAGATCACATTGAGAGGGAAAGGACAGAGAATGGTGATGGCATTCACCACCTTAGATGATTCTCAAGATGTTGCCTGTTAACAATAGATTGTCATTTCCGACAAAATAGCAGCCAAGAAAATCAATTGGAGATCAAGGTGTTATTTTCAGCTACGAGTAGTATACAGCTAGAGGAGGTTATCAATAAAAGATTTTAGAATCATCCTGATCAGATGCTATTGAGGACTTTGCATTGGACAATGTTGATAAAGTAGTATACATATTGGTATTTTTTTCAAAAGTATAGATAGGAAGGAATATCAGGCAAACAAAACAGGTAATCCAAGGTTCAGATAATTTAGAGAACTTTTCCTTGAATAGTGCAATACTAAAAGATCTTCCTACCGAAAGTGGCTGGTCAACACCAGTTGCTCTCTTAAGAGGTTTTTGACACCCTTGATGAGCAGCAAAGGTACTGCTATTGCAGCACGCCTAGACTTGCTGGAAAGCATGGGTAACTCGCATCACTTCCTTAGAGTTTAAGATTATGGAAAAAAACACATTACCGGGTGAAGAACCAGCAAGAAGGTGCACATATTTCTGTTAAGCTTTAATACCTCACAATTTTTTAATGGAATCTTAAACTTACCAATGAAAGCATAGCAGAGACTATCCCCAGTCTTGAAGTCCCTAATGATTTCAGCACTGAGGAGAACAAGCAATAAGAGATGAGAGAAATTTAAACACATATTGGCACTAAACGAAGAATAAATAGCATGTAAAATATTCAAAATATGATAACAAACTTACGATGTCACGGTTCCAAAGCGTGAGAAGATTGTATGCAGGTCTTCATCCTGCATGGAAAAATATTGTCTGACAGTACCAGAAAGAAAGATGGCATACATGTTCAAAAAATTGGATGATCAAGAATTAAAGCTTAGACAATCTCTTTCCTTTTAAAAAATTAACAACAAGAATAAAGCAGAAACTCACTTCAGTAACTGGATTTAATTTACAAACAAACAGCACATTGTCAGGAGGCTTTATCTCAGCATCAGGAATGTCTCCTACCTGTGACACAAGTTAGCATGATTACAATTTGGAAGGCCTACAATTTTTGAATGATCAAACAGTTTACAAAAGTTCTTACACTTTCAAGTACTACTGCTCGGGAATGTGCTTCTTTTGCATGCAGAACCTCCTCAAGTTCTTGTATACCCAGTTGCTCATCCATTGGCACCCAATCATCTTCTAGTCGCACATCATATTCAACCTAAGTAGATAGAAAGATGTAAGGGCATGAATAACATAAAAGGGTAATTGCTTGACTAAGTGGACAACAAACATGTTAAGGATGTTATTACATATCTTCTTTTATGAAAATTTCATTCCCAAGGAAGATGGGTATAAGGAAGAGCCTTAGGTCCTACCCTGTGATCACATCATGAGTGCAAGCCATGCAGTCTCATTGGAGATCAGGAAGGGAATCACAAAACATGCCTATTGTTTTACACCAAGAAAGAAAGAGTGCTCTATGCAATACATATTATGCTAAGTTAAAAAAAAACTTAGATTCTTGTTGGAATTACACAATTATATAAATATACATCGAACAACAGAACTCTACTATTCTTTTCAGATCAAAACCCAGATACAAATCCATTGACTAAATATCCAACTGGCAAAATTTTGTCAGATAGTGCAAAACCTAAATAATCTCTACCATAAACCTCCAGCAAAAAGACCAATCTAAAAACAAGTATTACGGCTCTCATGCTCTATTGGCTGACACTTAATTGTTAAAATTCCCCACATGAAACAAGCTTTGGTGTAGACAAAATTCTTTGTCTGGAACTGAACAGTGGAAAGATGTGAGCTCTAGTTTATTCTATTTTTTGCAGAATTCATTGACATCCCATACTCAAGATACCCTGATTATCTTCACAAGCCAACTTTAAATGGACATCGTTATATCAAGCTAAGGAACTGGTTCACAAATCAAAAGAAAAGAGAAAACGAAAAAAGACAACAAAGCTTTTGCAGAGTCTCTAGGTGCAAAACCTACAGTTCAAAACTTCAAAATTTGTTCATGTACTCTTTAAGATCTGCAGCATCAAAGGAAGGAACTTCAGATAATACTGTTGCATATCTCTACCAGCATAATCTTATTATGCAAAGAAGGATAAACTACACTTCAAATTCTATGGTTTTATACTTGATGATGCATAAAAACTCATGGAGGTGAACAAGTGGACTGGTAATATACTTGATGATGCTTAAAAACTCATGGGGCGAATAAGTGGACTGCTAATTTCTACATTCTTTACCTCATCTTTTGGCTTCCCTTCAGGTGAGGCATCTGGAATCAAATCGCTTAGCTGGGCAGGATCGTCGAAAGGATCGTCCAATATGTAAGTGTGTTTGATTCTGAAGAGTGGACATTATCAAATAGAAGAGATCTACTAAATGGAGAAAAGAGGAGCATATAATACATCAACAACAAACCGGATATTTTTAAATGGCCTGCCCTTCTCATCCACATAAGCTTCATTTATCCTATTCAATGTGTCCAGCCCTTCTGCAATCTCTCCAAAAACCTAACAGAACAAATTCCATTGATCAAAATGCCAAAGACTTGGAGACATAACAACTTTAAGAGAACACCCAGGAATTATCTAATCATCAGATGCTTCTTCCTCGCCTTTATTCACAAAGAAGTCAGCATAAATAACAATGATAGAACACGAATGCTATAGAATATAAATCTCAAATTAGGCAAAACTTGGCAGAAAACCAAAGGCATCCAAGAAAAAATATATAAAGATATTTCCTTTCTTTTAGATAACCAAGAAATCCCCCTACGCCAGTGGCGCACGATTCAAAATTCAGTGGATAATGGGCTGGCCCCAATATAAAGATATTTCCTTGACTTTTCATCAGTGATGCAACCGTACAAGATATACTATAACACTCAGAAATTACGCATCATGTTAGACATAAAGAATATATCGAATAAAAGGTTGTTAATGCTAGCTATAAGTTCTAGACAAGTACAAACAGCATAGTACCAATATCACTATAAATGAGTGAATTTAATTTCAGAATATCTACCGAAAATCACAGCTTTTGCTCATCTGGAAACTGCTTCGCCTAAAATTTGACCCAACATAGTGAACAATCCAAAAGAAGATGGCAGAGAAAAATTTAAGTGATCTTGGTAGGAGCAAGCAGGACAACAACAACAAACCTAGTTTGATACCAACTGGGTTTGTTGGGATCAAAGTTTGAAATCAAGATATGATAACTTGGCTTCTACTTGATGTACTTTAGGCTAAAAACTTAAAAATCACAAAATGAAGGGCAGTAAGTATCAGAAGTTATCCTGCAAAGTAGCTTTTTTCATGTTATCACTACTGATGAGTTTCACAAAAATATTCTAGAATAGGATTCTCCATATAGAATCTCGAGTAACATAAAATAACAGAACCTCTCATGAAAAGAATCTTCATTTGGCTCTAATTTTCATATCACCTGAAAAGGATATCATTACTAAACTGGATCCTTAAACTTTTTCATCGGAAGGAGTATATTGGTATTTTATGCTATTGCTATCATAATACCTCCTGCCTACTTGGATGCAGGTAAAACAAAGTCGATAGAAACAATGACCTTAATGTATGTGAAAGCACTATATTAGCTAAGAAATTCTCATATCTTCATGCCACTGCAATAAACAAATAAGGAAATGCTCTTAGTGCCGAAAACATCGTGAAATGTTAGGACAGCTGACAGAGAAATTAATAGTGCATTGGATAAAGGATATAAGTCAGTGTTGATGCCTTAATAGAACAAAGAGGATATATGAATGAATAAAATTCAGGACAGAAATACTCACGGTGTGCTTCCCATCAAGGTAGTCGAGATCATCACGCAGCGTGATATAGAACTAAAAAACCCGAAAAAAGAAAGGAGAAGAATGTCATAACTATGTTATACTGTATTACAAGCTTTGATCATTCAAAAGGTTCACATTGTATTGAAAGCTAATGTGAAAGGAAAGTACAAGACCTGAGAAGCATTTAAGTTTTCCCCAGCGCTAACCATGGCTACAGTTCCCATCTTTGAATGTTTCAAGTCCAAATGAATCTCGTCTCCAAAGAACCGAGCCTGCTCACCATATAAAAATCTGAAAACGCATTGAGTCATGTGATCAAGCTTATGTGAACTTTAATAGCCTTAATGCATCTTGTAGCAAAAGAAAATCCAAGACACCCCCCCCACCCTCCCCCCTCCCCCCTAAAAAAATTAGATGATTCAAGCAATTACTTGGAAGATAAGCCACTGAGTAGGGGACAATAGATGGATACCCAACTGCAAAGGATCCTCCGCCTCCAACCACGAAGTTGGGGCTCGAGTCACCAGTGGGTGAAGGTGGGAAAGACCACTGTTGGCCCTTAGGTGGGTGGGGAAAAAACCATTGAAAAAAGTGAATTTAGCACATTTATAACTATTGACTTACTTGTATACTGAATCACCCCCCGACCCTGTTCCAGTGGGATCTCCAGTCTGCGCAGTGAAATCCTTCTGAACCGTGTGAAATAGGCAGCCATTGTAATACTTAATCCTACATTATTAAAGGGCGAGTTATTAGTTTAATGCTCCTTAAACATATATGTAGCTGTTTTACATACTGTTTTCATCGTGATCGGACACTACTGTGTTATTAAACGTCGTATGAAAGTAGTGGTGGCAAAATGGTTAAAAAAAACAATTATCCATATTATCTATTAAAAATTGGGTTGGATAATAAATTTTTTAAAAACTAAAAACCACATTATCAACTTAGAGAATGGATAACTAATTGGTTTAAATTGTACATTTATAAAAATTCAAATTAGGGTTCCTCAATTTGGGAGACTAGGATTTCTCCCAACAACAAAAATAACAAACCCAGAACTTTCCCACAAGTGGGGTCTGGAGAGGTAAGATGTATGCAGTCTTACCCTACCCCTGGAAGGGCAGAGAGATATTTACGATATACTCTCAGCTAGAGAACGCCTGGAAATAAAAAAGGTAATTGCAACAAATAGGAATAATAGCAAGATGAAATAAAATCGAATCCAAAAATACAGTCAAACTCTAGGTAGTAATAGTCATCTATGAATAAAAGATATCATATTAACACTAATGCTAGCGAACTGAGTAAGACAAAGAGAAACGCTCAAATTACCTATGAACCTTCTTCCCTAATCTTTGACCTCTACGCCCTCTTGTCTAGGGCAATGTCTTCAGTCAGTTCCAGTTGCGCTATGTCCCGCCTAATAAGCTCTTCCCAGGACTCCTTAGACCTACCTCTACCCCTCTTACTGCCCACCAAGGCTAACCGCTCGTACCTTCTAACTGGGGCTTCTATACTTCTCCTCTCAACATGTCTGAACCATCTTAACCTCGCCTCCCGCATCTTATCCTCCATAGGGACCACTCCCGCCTTTTCCCGAATAACTTCATTCCTAATCTTATTCATCCGGGTATACCCACACATCCACCTCAACATCCTCATCTCAGCTAGTTTTAGCTTCTGGGTATGAAAGTTCTTGCCAGCCAACACTATGCTCAACATAGTCAGTCTAGCTACAACCTTGTAGAACTTATCTTTAAGTCTCAGCGGCACATTCTTATCACACAAAACCCGAAAGCGAGCCTCCACTTCATCCATCTTGCTCAGATACGATGTATGACATCTTCATCAATCTCCGTGTTACCTTGAGTTATAGATCCAAGATACTTGAAACTACCTCTCTTGGGGATGACTTCCATATCAAGCCTCACCTCCATATCCCCAGGAAGTACTGACACCGTTGCTGAACTTGCACTCCATGTATTTCATCTTGATCCGGATCAACTTGAAACCCTTAGACTCTAGGGTCTGCCTCCAAACCTCCAGCCTCTCGTTAACACCACCGCGAGTCTCGTCAATTAAAACTATGTCATCCGTAAATAACATACATCATGGCACCTCACCTTGAATGTGTCTCGTCAATGCGTCCATCGCCAAGGAAAATAGGAATGGACAAAGAGTTGATCTCTGGTGCAACCCCATCATAACTAGAAAGTGTCCCAAGTCTCCTCCCGTTGACATTACCTAAGTCTTAGCTTACAAGTCCTTATCACCCTAATGTAGGCTATTGGGACCCCTTTAGCCTCCAAGCATCGCCAGAGCACCTCTATTTGGACTTTGTCATATGCTTTCTCTAGGTCAATGAACATCATGTGCAAGTCCTTCTTCATCTCCCTATACTGCTCCAGCAATCTCTTCACGATGTGAATGGCTTCCATAGTCAAACGCCGTGGCACGAAACCGAACTGGTTCTCAGCAATGGTCACACTGTCCTCACCCTCACTTCAACCACCCTCTCCCAAACTTCCATAGTAAGGCTCAGCAACTTAATCCCTCTATAATTATTGCAACTTTGGATATCTCCCTTGTTTTTATACAAAGAAATCATCGTACTCCACCTCCATTCATCGGGCATCTTATTCGTCCTAAAAATGACGTTGAACAGCCTAGTGACCCACTCCAAACCTGCCCTAGCCACATTCTTCCAAAATTCACAGGTATTTCATCTGGCCAGGTAGCTCTATCTTTGTGCATCTTATATATAGCCCCCTCGACCTCCTCTACTATTATGCACCTACAATACCTGAAATCCCGGCGCATCTCGAAGTGCTCCAAGTCGCCCAACACAATGTCCTTATCGCCCTTTTTGTTCAGGAGTTTATGGAAACATGTCTGTCATCTTCGGCTAATCTGAGCATATTCCATCAAAACTTAACCTTCCTCATCTTTGAGAAACTTAACTTGATCCAGATCACGGGCCTTCCTCTCTCTCACCTTGGCTAGCTTGTATAATTTTCTTGTCCCTGCCTTTGGCCCCAAGCTCTTCATACAAACGCCCAAGCGCCGCAGTCTTAGCCGCAGTAACTGTTAACTTTGCCTCCTTCTTAGCCCTCCTATACCCTTCCCTGTTCATCCTCTTCGCGTCCTCATCCATGCTCTCTATAAGCATCAAGTATGCCGGCTTGCTTGGCTTCCACTTTATCTTGTACCTCCTCACTCCACCACCGGTCACCTTTATGGCTGCCAGAGAAACCCTTCGAGGCCCTTAACACTTCCCTCATAGATACTCTAATACACTCCGTTGTCGTGTCCACATACAGCTCGCGTCCCCATTACTACACCAGGCTCCCATAGCCAACAACTTCCCCCAACTCGTGCGCTTTGTCACTAGTCAAAGCACCACACCTGGTCCTGGATTGACCATACACGGCCCTCTTCCTCCTCTTCCTCACGATCTCTAAGTCCATCACTAGTAATCTATGCTGAGCTGTGAAATTCTCGTTGGATATAACCTTGCAATTTATGCACAAACTCCTATCGCACTTCCGGAGGAGCCTTGGCCAACGAACTTCACAATGTAACCAAGTGCTCCTCTCTTTTCATAAAACACGAGTTGGCAATCACCAAATCAAAGGCTTTACCACAGTCCAACAACGCATTACCTCCTCCGTTCCTAACTCCAAATACAAAGTCGCCATGCACACCGTTATACCCCCCCCCCCCCGATGTCGTCCCAATGTGACCATTGAAGTCACCTCTTACGAATAACTTCGCGGTGAGCGTAATGTCACGTACCAACCTGTCAGGTTTTTCCTAAAAATGATCATATTCAAGAAACCAAGGATAATATAGATATTCATATTATCCGTCGGTTAACCCGCTTTTTATCCGTATTAAATATGGGCCAGGGCAAATAATTTATCTGTTTTTCACATTACTTATTTTTGACCCGCCCATATCCGACTCGCCTGTTTGCCACCCCTATATGAACGTAAGAGAATGTACACAATACACGGTACACATTCACATAGTTATGGCCTTCTAGGCACGGCGGTAAGGAATAGAATGAAGTCTTGCACAAGAAAAAGTACCAACTTTGACACATGATTCAAAAGTTCATAATTTGGATCTAATAAATCAATGAGACAAAACTAAGCCAAGGGGAAAAGCTATGATCGGAAAAACACAAAAACTAAAGAAGGAAACTTGACCTAAGAGATCAAAGATTAAAAAAATAAAATCTTTGAGTGTTGGTGCAATAAAAAAAATTCCAACGACCCCGGAATGTATTTTATGATTGTATCATTCAAAGAAAGCCTGTGGGCTATATACAAATCCTCTACGGTTCAATTCATTAGTTTCAATTCAATAAAGTATTCAGAAATTCACATATTAGCTATTTTGCGGCAGTAAATTCATTGTTAGCATATTCAAATTAAATAAATAGGTTTCTGATTGGCATGAATACAACACAGGATTCGCAATAAAGTGAACGAATTTCGTAAATTTCGTCGAAAATCGTAGCTAGATGAGGTTAAACGAAATAATGATAGCCGCTGAGTCATGTTCAATATAAGCGAAAATATTAATGGACTTACTTGCACAATTTCAAAAAATTCTTGCATGTCAAAGGGCAGCGATCTGTAAACAAGTCCAGTACCATCTCTCCCAAACTCGTCACTATCATTACCGACATAATTTCTGTAAGGATGGAGGGAAGAAGGAGAGGAAAGGGTTGCGAAGAGGGTTTTAGGTTTTGCAGCTCAGTGATTGCGGATGACAAGAAGGCCAATAAATAATAGACTAAAGTATCCTAGTTAAATTTGTAGCGTAGTTATTCTGAGGAGCAAAAGATTTTTTTTATGGACATGTATATCAGTATAATTTTGAGAAAATAAATTAAATTATTTCTTAATTATATAAATAAATATTTATTTTAAATTAAAATTAAAAAAAAAAGTAACTTAATCCTTATTGAGAATCGAAGTAACTATAGTTAGTGGGCATTTGACATAAAAATTGTAAATTCCAAAAAAAAAGTGAAAAATAAGTAAAAATAATATTTTGAAAGTTAGAGTTGTGTTTGAATATGAAAACTTTGGATTGTTTTTGAAGTTTTTTGAGTAATTTGAATAAAATTTTAAAAAAATAGCCTTTTGAAGTTTTTTTAAATTTTTAAAAAAATCTAAAATTCATCTATAAGTGAAAATCAGAATTTTTATGGTCAAACATTAATTTCAACAAAACAATTTAAAGCGCGTCCGAACATAAGAATTTTTCATTTTTTCGTAAATTTTTTGCTTTTTTTCTAAATCAATACTTGGCCATAAAATTTCTATTTCTCACTCGTAGATGAATTTTGGAGTTTGTTGAATATTTTTTATAAACTCCAAAAAAAAAATCAAATTTTTCACCAGATCACTCACAAAACTTCAAAAATAACCCAAAGTTTTCATATCCAAACACAGCTTTAATTTTAAAATATTATTTTTATTTTAATAAAAATACTTTTTTTGGATTTTTTTAGTTCTTATGTCCAAACGACCACTTAGTATATGCATATATTGTTATTGATAGGTTTATATTATTTTTATTTGACTACAAAAGAGATACACAAAATGGAATATAAATGTATTTTATTTAAATCATATAAACTTAAATAAATTTTGTTTTTAATTTTAAAACTAGCTTTCACAAAAGACTTAGTGGAAAATAAAGTTTATAAGATAATATGTCATGTTGTTGGTTTATCCTGAGCTATTAATTTCATGATTGTTTCTCATAAGAGATGTTTAGTTATAAGTATAAGCAAAAAATAACTTTACATAAAATTCGCATTATTTTATACGACATATAAAATGAAGTATAAAACTTTGTATTAATATAATTTTATATGGCTTTTGATTTTTAATATTAAAATTTCCATAAATTATGCGGATTTTAATATTAAAAATTAAATATTATATAAATGCACATATGACCTCTTAAAGTTGACAAGTAAAAAGGTCACTCAAATATTTCAGGAGTTTAATACGTATAAGACATTCCAATTCCATTTAAAGTGTGTCTATTGAACACGCTTACATAGCAAAAAGAGTATTGTTTACTTCCCTTGAGCAAATGAGCTACCACAACCCAAAGACATATAAAAAATCATCGTTATTGTTGTATTAGAAAGAAAAACAAAGACAAAACAAATGGTGGGTTTTGGTTTCTCAACTTATCTGGTGCTTTCTTATGACTTGGAAGACGGGATTGGTTTTCCTAAATGCACAATCAAATATTTTCATAAACTGATCTAAGTCGTTACATAAAAAAATATTTTTATGAGTTATAATATTCAATGTTAAGCAAAGAAAGTGGAGGTTAATAAATAATATGCCGCAAAATATTTCTTATCAAGAAACAAAAATATAAATTCTTGAATTTTTATCATAAATCAAACTTAAATTGTAAAATCATTAGAACCAAGAAAGGGGAAAAAACAAAAATTAGGTGATTGAGTTCTAATTGGGTATTCTTGTCTTTATGTGTATTTGCTTTAATCTAGTTTTAAAAATGAGTTTTCTTAGCTTTCTATGATTTGCCTCGACCAAATTTCAATTTCTTATTATTAGGTGAATACAATGTTCGACGGTGGATGATGAAATTATAGATTTGTAGTGGGTGCTAAGGACATTTATGGGAAAATATCTTTTTTCTTCTTCTTTTTACGATAGTTAAATGTCTAAACATGTCCAACTCTAGTCCTAAAAATAATAACCGATTGTTATTAATATAATTCGATATAAGAGTCCGAGACAAATATCACAAAAGACTAAGATTTAGCTACAGTTGTTCAATACCTCCAAAAAGCACAAGTCCAGTAATTTCTAATTATAATTTTATTTTAAACTAATTAATTAACAACAGTAGAAATTTATCAACTAAAAAGATTAAGAAAGACTAGAGTTATGATTTCTTAATTGTCTGAATTCTTTTTGTCACGTCTCATACAATTTCGTCCAAGAATTATCTACTGATTGTGAGCATTTTATGTGTCATAACTCTTTATCAAGTAACTACAATAATTTACTAGACATATTCTGACACTATATTACCGCTCATCGTGACTACGTTAAGGATTTGGTATTTCAAAATCCACCTTTAAAACCAACGCACTGTTTTCTTATATAAGTTCGTATTGATGTTGCTAAGCAACTACCTAAATATATATACTTTCCCAAGCAATACATAATAAATAGGCATATTCAATTGATGCTTGTTCAATCAACTTAAATAAGCACACAATTGAACAAGTAAAGAAATTTCAAGGCTAAATTTTAATAAATGTATCAAGAATGTATCCTCCAAAAGATTCCATCAAAACTCTAGATAATAAATTAGCTACCCATAATAGTATGTAGAAATACAATACTAAAATCCGTAACCAACAATAAAAAATAGAAAGAAGAAAGGGAAAACTCGTAGTTAAATTTTTCTCCTTGTTCCTAACATATTATTACCTCCAAATATGTTGTCTGACCCTAAAGTAGTATCTCCACTCAAAATAATATTTTAATATGTATTTATATCCACTAGGATTTGTATGGGCCAAATTTGACATCTTCTATTTCGGATTGGAGAAGTTGGGGCGTGTCCAAATGCTCATCACTGACCATTCCTAGTTATTATTTTCTAATGCTTTGATCCCGGTCTGGCGAAGTGAACCTTACTTCGTTGTCTGGGACTTATCTCTCAACTCTTTTTTCATCAATTGTCCTCATATTTGATTTATCGCGCAAGTTTGTCCCTGCAAATAAGACATACGTAATGAGCATATTTTCGCCTTAAAAATCATGTGATCTCCCGACTCACATAAAATAAAATATATGCAAACATAGTCAGAATATGCACTTTTCATCATTTGTCACCGCCCATATTTAAACTCTTGCTCGTCCTCGAGCAATTTAAAATTAAATACATTGGCAAGTGTATAATTTCAAAATATACTCAAGTATTATACTAATGATAATGATTGATATCAACGCTTAGAATCCAACATAAGGACTATCGACATATTTTCTCATTTTTAGACTCATGTCAAGACTATTTTAAATATTTAGATGAATCTTTTTAACATCCTAGCCTCAAAAAATAACTCCAATATATTTCTCTTTATAACTCGCTTCTTGTGCCAACTAAAACAATGTAAAGCATATGCCTTCATCAACAAAGCAAAGAGAGTAATCAATCTGCACACTCTAATATAAAAATCAAGTTTAATTTAAAGACTCACATATTGAAAGAATTCACTCACTCTCGCAAGAAACTCATGTACTTCCAAAGTTCGTACCTAGACTTGGTCGTAGTGTAAAACTCTACTAATTTAAGCTCGCAAAGTCTAGGATCAATTAGGTTTTTATGGATTATAATGCATATAAGATAAAGTACATGTAGGGTAAATATGAATGATAGTGACTAGCCCATATTAACTTGACTCTAGTGTCATTGGTGTTAAAGATGTTGAAAGTCCTGAAGTCATGTATTTGAGCACATTAGTTCTCACTTCAAGCATTTTTTTCCATATTATATTTGGACGATGATATGGAAATAAAGTCATCTGAGCCTACTGAAAAGTCAATGAATAAGTAACATTGTGCCTACATTCTGGAATTTTTGTGTCAAAAATATAGGACTACATACCTCATCTAAATACAAATAAGTGTGATAAGGGAGTTAATGGTATGACTGCAGATTTTCGAGGACATGGCCCTTGATATGAAGGTCTGGAGGTCAAGCATAAGGGTTGTAGGTTATGGGGTAGTAGAATTTCCTTACTTCATACCGGGGGTGAGGCGGGGGTGGATTAGGGTTGATCTTAGATGACTTGCAGTTTATGTTGAACTCACACTATACTTGATGTTTATCTTAGCCTCGAGGCTTAGATACTGGTTATTGTTATCTCAACATTTCATCTTTTGGTTGTTATACTTCGGTTATTATTACGGTTTATACTGGAGCTGCTAATGAATCGTCTTTTCCTTATTTTTTATTTTTGTCTTTCTGAGCCAAGGGTCTATCGGAAACAACATCTCTGACCTATCAGGATAAGGGTAAGGTCTGCAGACACATTACCCTCCCCATGCCTCACTTGGTATTGTTGTGATAAGGGAGTTAATGGTAAAACACCAACACCCTAACCAACAATGTTTTGAGGATGTCAATGTTAAATAGATGATACTAGAGTCGGAAAGAGGACATTGAGGATACTAATTAAGTTGACTCTAGTGTCATTGGTGTTGAAGATGTTGAAAGTCCTGAAGTCATGTATTTGAGCGCATTGGTTCTCACTCCAAGCATTTTTTTCACATTATATTTAGATGATCATATGGAAATAAAGTCATACGAGTCAACTGAAAAGTCAATAAATAAGTAACAATGTGCCTACATTCTGGATTTTTTGTGTAAAAAAAGAAATGATTACATACCTCATCTAAATGCAATTAAGTGTATAATACTATATTGGTTGCCAATGGGCCAATTAGATTTATTTCTCCGCCCCTAGAGCATAGCCGAAATCTTAAAGCCAAATTAGAGGTTCAATTCATAAGCTCGAGGTGAAGGTAAAAAGTGATTCACGTCATGCAGCAACATTAAATCAATCGATTGTTGGGAGAAAAACCAACTTTATTGCTTTTATTATTAGTTTTTTATTATTTATTTTATTGTGTTATTTTTTGTAATACTATATTGATTTTTGTAGGATTAGGAATATGAGACACAAATTCATTGGAAGGATATAAAAAAACATGATCAGAAGAAGTTGAGTACCCATAAACTATTAAAACTTCGGCTTTGGGCTTACCAAGTAGTTTTCTTTACCCTATTGTATTTATAGTTTACAATGTGGATAGTGTATAATATTAAGTATTCGGTAGGGAGATTGTCTAGATAATTTTGTGGTCTTTTTCTTTTTTGCTAGTTTTTTTTTTGACAAGGAAGAAACATTTTATTTAATATTAAGTAGCAAGGTCACATAGCCCGATCCTCCCACCGAGAGCAAACGAAGGTCTAGTGGAAGTAGCAGTACAACCAAAACAGGACATTATAGAATTGTCCAGCATGGCCAAATTATTTAGTACAACAGTATTACTGGTAGTAGTTCTAATAACTGTGAGTCATTCTTTATCGGTATGCACAACTTCCTTAAGGTAGTCTGTTACTTATAGATATATCTGGTTATGATAGATGTTGGCTTGTTGAACTCCCTGTTGCGCTAAATCATGCGCTATGTTGTTGTATTCCCTGATATTGTGTAGGATGGGTAGATTTAACATCTTCGGCCATACCTGCATTTACAAATAAGGGTATTATAAAGTGGTGAGCAGTCTGATTCAATTAATGAAGGTATAGCGGCAGAATCTATCTCGCTTTGCAAATTTTTGAATTGGTGAATTGCTGCAAGCTCGAGTCCTTGGCATAGTGCTTCAAGCTCAATGTAAAGAGGTGAGGGGCCAACAGTAGTTTTGGTGAAGCCTAGAATCCAGTCTCCATTTGAGTCTCTAAATACCTCACCTATTCCTTCTAGTTCAAATCTACCTTTAAAGGCCCCATCTATGTTGAGATGTAGTTGATGTAGAGTGGGGGTTCCCATTTGACAGCAACTGGTAGTGGCCTATCAAGTTTGTTACAATTGATATTACCGCAATGCAAAAACTCCATGGATCTTGATATAACCTTATTACTATTTACTAATTTACGGAGATTGTGGAATGTATTTTTATTTCTATTAAGACATAGAAGCCAATGAGTAAATGAGGATAGGCAGTCCCACGTTAAGGAATGGTTGATTGTAAAGGGTTTTTATTTGTAAAGGATATCAAGCCAGTGGATATATATGGTGTTAAGTTGAGTGAATGCTCACACCTATGGCTTCCCATGTTTTGCTATGGGGCACATCTGGAAGATATGAAGAGATGTCTCCTCCATGGTATGACATACTGGCAGTAAAAAAAAGTGGCTATTCCAATGCGATTCAAGAATGTTTTTGTAGGTAGTCTATCATGATATCATTACCAATGGAACTATTTAAGCTTATTCTAAGTTTTTAATTTAGAGCCATTGAAAATTCTTACCACGTGGTGTATACTGCATTAGCAGTAATGAGTGGGTACACAAACCTTGTGGTGACAATACTATCCGTGGTTGGTGCCCAGATTGGAGTATCATGGTGATTCATATTACTACAGGAGGGGATATAGTGTACTTGATCTAGAATATGAAGAGGAAATTCAAAAGGAAGTTGTAATAGGTCCCATGTCTATGTGGGAAACCCTAATAGTTGACTCTTGATGAGCCAATGGACCATGGAGCATGCACCATAGATTTTTATTGCATGGTAATCAATTTACATGCCAAAAATCTATGTGGAACCATCCTCAATATGCCATGCAGTAACATTTTTACAAACGTTTCATCATATGAGGATGTTTCTCCATATAAAATAATGAGACGCATTAGAATATCGACCATTGTATTTGGATTGAAGTAAGGTTGCACATAGCAGTGGGGTGGTTAAAGAAACGCCAGGTAAGACTTACAAGGGCCACTTTTGTCTAGGGATTTTTGTATTCCAGACCCCCGTCCTTTTTAGGCAGAGAGAGTGTCCCATTTTATATAATGGATCTTTCTAGATGTAATATTATTACCCCAAAGGAAATCTTGTTGGATTTTGTCAATTTACCGATGGATTTTTTTAGGCAACATGGTGTATTACATGATGTGATTTGGGAGAGAGTTGAGTGTGGGTTGAATGAGAGTGGCTATCCCAGCTAATAAAAGGAATTGGGTTTTCCAACTATTGAGTCTTTTATTGAGGTTATCTATGATAAAATTATAGTCTCTTAGTTTAGGATTGGTACTCAATATTGGAAAACTTAGGTATTTTCCAAAGTGCTAACTTTGAGGTTTAGAACAGTGGATATTGATTTTTTTGAGAAATAGAGCAGCTGCTAAAGAAGAAAAGCTTAGATTTTGAATGATTTATTTATTACCCTGATAACTTACTGGAATAGTCAAAACAATGTTTAATAGTGGAAGCAGACTTCTCATTAGCTGCAACCATTAAAGTTAAATTATCCGTAAAAATAAATGGGAAAAGGCGGGTCCCTAAGGATTTATTCCAATAGGATCCCATAAGGTTAAATCGACTTGATAATTGATAAGAGTGGATAATAATTCAATACAACAATACAAAGGACAAATATATAGGGTGACATAGGATTACCCTGTCTAATGCCTCTAGATGGCTTGAAGAACTCCGTTTGAGATCCACTGACTAGAACAACAACACTAGAGGTAGTAATACAAGACATGATGAGTTTGATGATTTTTTGAGGGAAGAGAAAATAGTGGAGGGCTCTACGAATAAAGGACCATTCCGCATTGCTAAAATTTGAATAAAAATAATTAGGTATAAATAGTCCCTCTTGATTTTTCTTATGGCCACAGTTCTTTTTCAAGGGATGACTCACTAAACTGGTAGTAGTTTTTTTTCCCGTAGGTAGAATTTTCAAAAAGTTTGCGTTTTTTCCAACAATGGACTTCCTCGATAATTTTCTTGAGAGTTTAAAGTCAAAAGGAAAATACAAGGCAACTTTTGGATGTCATTTCGTGGTCAATTATGTAACCGTAAAATAATTTCGTGGGCCGCACAACGATCGAAATCCAGCATAAAATTTTTTCGGAGGGAGGTCCTGTGAACCGCATAATGGCTGTAGAATAGGGCAGAACTGCCCAATTCGGAGGACCATTTCGCGAACTGCAGAAGCATTATGCGGTCGCAAACCTGTGTCAAGGCTCATATTTTTCTAATTTTTGACCCGACCCCATTTTAATAAAATACTTGTGAGGATCATTTTAAAGGGGAAAAACATATACTTCTAGAGAGAGGGACTGGCATAGAGTGAGAAAGAGAGTTCCTAAACTTCATTCACCCATTCTTACTCAAATATTAAGACTAAAAAGGAAAGGACACTAGGTCTTAATCCTAGAGGTAAGATTCTATACCCTAACTCTTGATTTTAAAATTTAACTAGAAATTGACAATTAGTAAGATAATTCATGGGTATGTATTTTCTTTCGCTCCGATCTCGATCTGGCAAAGTGAATTTTGCTTCGCAATTCGAAACTTTTCTCTTCAACTTGTTTTTCGTTAATTTGTCTCCTATTTGATTTTTTTTCCACGCAAGTTCATTCTTGCACGTTACACACGTATTGAGTATATTTTCAAGTCATAAAATCATGTAATCTCTGCAACCTTCATAAGAAATAATATGCAAACATATTCAAAATATGCACTTTTCATCGCTTATCAATATTCAAATGCCACGCGTCTCAACCTCATTCATTACTTCACCATCTTATCAATATGTGAATTACAAAAAATTATTTATTATTTAATATGGAATAAAAGTAGAACAAGTAATACATGCATTGTCAATATTTGATAAAATATTTAAAGATATCTTCCCAATAGGTACTTCCTAAAGACACGGTTCCAAATATATAACAATCAATGCATTATTTAATTTTTTAATATATTGAACTTCATATTATTGACTTTGTATAAACAACTTACGCATTATAATCTCTTTATAACCCACAAACCAAACACTTTTTTATAGATTATGGTATAAAAATAAAATAAGCATAATTCTGAGATTGGTAATTTTTTTTTTCTGAATAAGATTTGTAATTTTGAAATTAAAATACTTTAAAATTATAATACCATGTCCTTGTTCCACGTACATGGTTATGAAGTGTGTATTTGGCCTAAAATATAATTCTTTTGAAGCCTAGGTGGAAACACGAAACTATTCAGAATTTAAACGGGAGACAAGCACAACTAATGAAACTAGAGGTTTCTGAACGCCATTCATACAAAAACATATGAATGTGTTTAAAATTACCAACCTTTAAAGGCTTAGAACAGGTAGGGTTTAGGGTTTTGGAAAGAAGACCAAACTCGCAAAATAAAAACAAAAACGCAATCAATTCGCCTAAACCACTCTTCTTCTTTTAGCAGAGGAGAGCGGTCAAGATGATTACGGGTGGAAGAAACTTGGTTTCTTCACAACCTGCATTTTCAAACGATGCAAAGAAACTTCTCGTATGCACAGGGAACACCGTTTCTATTTTCAGCACCTCCACTGGCTTACAGGTTCGTTCACTTCACTCGGCAGCAAAAAATGCGTGGTTTAAGGTATTGTAAGTTGTTAAATTATTTTTATTTTACAGATTGCTGAATTAGAAGGTCATAAGGCATTAGTAACTTCGGTGGTTGTAGTACCGTCTACTACTCCAGCAGGCAAAATATTGTGCTACTGTTGGACAGCGTCACATGATGGTACCATCAAATATTGGGACTTTTCGGTGCCGGAGCTGATGAAAAGTATTGATGCTCAGTTCCCCATTTACTCTATGGTAACAGCTTCTCATTTTAAGAGTACTATTTAAGGATTGATTAAGGAAGTGCTTGCAGGTTTTGTGGCATAGCCACTAGTGTTTTACATCAACATTATGCTTAGCTGGTCACTTTGGCAGTTGTACGTTATATAGTTACGTCAAGCTTAAAATATGACTCTGCATCCGGCCAATTTCAGTTCTAAAGTTGAGAAGCTTCTGAAGAAGATGTTGATTTTACTATCCAATATGAAATAAAAAATAAAAAATGAACTTATAATGAAATGGATAGTTAGTGAAGCAAAGGATCTAGCATCAGGAAATTCAGGTGCCAGTGGTGTTCCAATAAATGCTATGCCGATGCTTGAGAGTTTCTGGAATAATATTTAGGCAAACACACGAAGTATTAAAATGGGATAAAGTTAGGAGTAGTTGGCTGTGAGTGTGTTTCCTACTAGAGGAAATGGTCGGTTCCTAAAGACCAGGAATGTGTAATTTTTCAGTCAATCCTGGAAAAATTCATTAAATGCATAATGCACGAACAAAATGACAATCCTTCATGATGAGGCCTTTGCTGTTGCTTTATGTTGGTTGTTTACTGCTGCTCAGGTCTAGTAATGTCTCTTTGTCGGACTCTTTTGTGCTAGTGTTCCCTATATCTATCTGATCATCCCTCTGTCATCTTTATCAGGTGATTCCAGGTTTATTGTCCCAACCTGCAGAGAGTAGCGAAAAGCCTTCTGATCTTTTTGCATATGTATCTACCAGAGCCTTCAAAGAACAGCAAGGAGAGGGTAATGCTTTATGCTGGCAGATAAGGAAGTGTAACTTAACCAAGTCTACTTTGGTTGGTGGAGTGACTTTGGCGGAGGTATAAAAAGTGTCTGCCATGCTTTCTTTTATCCAGGAAGAAAAATTATATGTTCATTGTTGGCATTTGTGCACTAAGAATCTAGGATGGTTCCTTATAAAAAAAATGTGCAATAGGATGGTTTTACTTTAAACTGTGCCAAATTGGATTGTCCCAAATAGAAAATGCTGTAACTATATTCTGGAATATGTCAAATTAGAATATCCCAAATTGAAATCTGTTGTGAATATATTTCCTCAACTCGGTGAAGATTGTCTCGAATTCTGGTCAGTCATAAGGCTGTCTCCATTATCCTCGAAGGGAAGTTTTAACGTGTTTCATACCACAGAAAGGTTATGTCAGGCTCACTCTAATTCCTCTCAATACAACCTCTTTTTCCATTTAGTTTTTAAAAAGGATTTCTCATGTTTTCCCAACAAACAGTAAATACTTGCTTTTTCAGTCCCGCTGTTGTTATTTGTGCCAAGTCAAACTACGGCTCTTAATTCGGGATAGAGGAATTAATATTTCTCATTCGGCCCTCTGGTGCAAGTATTTCGCCTCTTTTTCTCGCATGCAAGTTTATTTTAGCCGCAGATGCTCAATATAATTTACTATCAAAGTATAATAAGTTGTTGTAGACATTGTTCGTTGTCCTCATTTTGTTCTTTCTCTGGTTGCTTTTATTAGTTTTGGGACAGAATGAGTTTGGGTATCTGGATGGGTATATGTGATGCGAGGTAAAATGGCTCCTCAGAATGCATAACGTGATAGCAGCTGTTACCGATATAGATAGGTGATATCAGCTGTTACCGTAAAACATAGCATGTGTGTACGTCATGGTATGCTAGTGTAGGTTGTAGCTTAGATTCGGTATCCAGAGGTATTCTTGGAATAATTCGATTTTTAATGTACTCACGATTCTTATCCATTTCTATCATGTTGTTCCATCATCATTTGCTGTCTGTTAAATGATGTCCAAAAGTTGAGGAAGAGGAATCTTATGTACGAGTTCAATGTCTCTAAAGCATAAAATTTACACCAGCATACCTCCCAAGGGAAAAAGAAAAAAAGAACTTGGTATTGGGTAGCTTCTTGTAGCTGCCATACTCAAATCTAGTTCATTGTATCAGACTTTCAGATATCTCAGAACCTTGTATATCATTGTAGTTTTAAAACTATCAAGTTTGTTAATAGAGAGATTGAATGCTAATTTTGCATTGCTACTTGTTATCAATCTCACAGATTTATGTTATTAAGCTTACAGAGATATGACCATGTCTGACATTGACAATTCATAGATTTCAAAATTGATGTTAATGATGTCTGAAGAACTATGAGTTATAACAATCACCTGTAGATTCTCTTTCATTTCCCAAAAATTCCTGTTGCATTTCAATGCAGTTCTTAGTCCGTTTTATCATCTTCCCTTGTCATCTGCCAAGGTGTTCTATGTGGAAATGCCCTAGGTTGTTCTGTCTAAAGGATTACAGTGAGAGGCATGGTGCTATTTCGGAAAGCATGCATTAAGTTTAGCTAACTCATAGGAATCTGGGAAAAGAAATTCTTTTGTTAGTTAAAGCGTTATGAAGCTACCTGTTTCTATATTTATGTATCAGAAACCATCACGAGTAAAATGTTCTCTAGCTTATAAAAAACATATCAGACAAGCTAATGCTAACAATTTTTGCAAGTGTCATACGGCACAAAATAAGTCATTCATATCGAGCTCTTTCTAGCTAGTGTAGAAGTTGTCTTAAGTTATCTTTTACTTCTAGAGAGTCCATACCATCAGTCACTGACAATAAGCTTTCTTGTTTTACACTAGATTATCTTCTTCCTTGAAGGGTCGACGATTTTTCACATCAATGTTTTTTCCACAGTCAGATACTTGCCCTTATCGTATTTTACAAAGTAAACCGTACACCGACATTTTTGTATGTGATTAAGAATGATCAAAGTTTATAATTTCTCTCAGAGTCAAGACGCGCAATCTTTAACACTTAGCTCCTCTGGAAGATGCATGGGCATATGTGACAAGCGCAAGGTTCGCATATGGGAAATACCAGCAAAAGATTCTGATCAAGCAGTGCTTCAGAAAATCAGGTTACATCATACGAAAACCTTGAGCACTCTAGCTTTTCATCCAACAGAGAGAATTGTTGCAGCTGGAGATGTAACAGGAAGGATCTTAATATGGAGGGGTGTTGGAGAGCAGAATTTATCGTCTGGTAATAAACAGAGAAATGGAGGACTAATGAAGGATGTGGAGGAAAGGCCTGGAGTTAGGGGAGACGATGATGCTGATTCTTGTACCACAAGGCATTGGCATTCTGCAGAAGTGAAAGTTCTCTTTTTTTCTTCCGATGGTGCCTATGTGTACTCAGGTATAAAGTAAACATGAGCAGCGTTGTTGGTTGTGTAAGACGAGTTTAAAACCTTGTACTGATGAGGATGTTCATGTGCATAACTTATTGCATTGAAACATCATAGAAAGTCTCAAATTAGGAACTTTTTAGGCACATCTCTTTTATTTACTTGGAATTTAGACTACAACATGAATTATATCTGAAAAGAAAAACATGAATTATATCTGAAAAGAATGGACCTTGGGCCTAACTCAACCCCAAAAGCTAGCTTAAAAAAGCTAGCTTATGAGGTGAGGATTGCCCAAGCCATATAAGGAGACCAAGGACCTCAAATCCCTCCGATGTGGGACAACTCAACACCCCTCCTCACGTCCAGATCTCTGGAGCGTGGACAACATAAATGGGGGCCCAACATCAGTAACAATAATTGGGATGGGTCTGGCTCTGATACCATGAAAAGAATGGACCTTGGGCCTAACTCAATCCCAAAAGCTAGTTTATGAGGTGAGGATTGCCCAAGCCATATAAGGAGACCAAGGACCTCAAATCCCTCCGATGTGGGACAACTCAACAATATCAATTCGATGTGTACTTAAATTTAGCAACTTTTTAACTTGATCCAGGTGGGAAGGAAGGAGTTCTTGTGGTTTGGCAGTTAGACACCGGGAAGCAGAAATTTCTCCCGCGGATAGGATCCCCTCTTTTGTATTTTACCATCTCATCTGATCCTTCTCTGTCCTCTGTAAGCATATTTGTCTATAAAGTGAAGGTAGTTGCAACTGGATTTTGTTCTTACTAAGTTAGTTTGTCCAGATATCTTGTGCAGATAACCGAATCCACCTTCTCAAAATGCCTTCGTTGGAGGTATTGAGATCCATTCAAGGAATCAAGGTTTGTTCTTCTCCTCTCTCTGAGGCAAAACGCTATTCGAAAAGATTAAGAGTGGTGAAAAAACATCATGCCTGTCATCATTTCGCTAGGACACTGTTCTGTTTTTATAATACTTATCAAGGGAAAAAAGATCCAGGTTCATTCATGCTGTTTTTATATAAGATGAGCATCAAATAGTAAGAAAATTGGATAAGAAAGCTTCGGCATGTTGTTTCCAAGCACTAGAACAAACAGCCATACCTGTTACTTTCAGCTCGCATTTTCCTTTTAGATTCGTACGTACGTATTTTCTTTATATGGTCTTTCTGTAGATTGGTTATCATAACTTTGAACCATATTTATATGAGCAATACTAAAGATTCCTCCAGCCTAATTGTTGCGGTGGTTGGGGGATCCTCTTTGCGCATGTACTATAATGTCTTTGCTTGGAGTGTTTGGTTAATCCATTCAAAACACTTATCTCCATCTTACCTGATATTTTGACATAATATATTAAAATTTACCCATTGGAAGTCCTTACAGCTTTAATTTGCAGCTTCGTAGCACACTCCTGGACACGTTCGGTGGCTCATCTGAAGGAATTGTTTTTAACTCTGCTACCGGGCTAGTTGCCATACATTCAGAAAATTACTGTGTCCAGTTTTATAGCTTGTTTGATGACCGTGAGGTTTCTGAGGTGAGTGGATTGAAAATAAGTGGCATGAGTTGATATTTTCTTTTCCATTTAGCGCTAAACTTCTCCCGTTAACCCCCGCCATCACAAAAAAAGAAAAGAAAAAATTGGAAAAGGAAAAAGAATTTGGAACCTAATTTTGTTTTACTCTCTTTTCAGTTGCACACCTTCCTGTGGTTCTATCTTTTTTTTCCGGTCAGTTTACATGGTTGCGTCCCCGGAGTATAATCCTTCCACTTTGATTCATAGAGAGGGTTCACCTTTACTTGTCCTTAATTGTTTGTAGGTTTTCTGGACATCTGTTGTTCCCACCTTTATGGTTAGGAGCTATGCATTCTTATTTTACAGGCAAGCTTTAGATATACCCAAATATTAGTGGGGGAGGAGGGAGGGGGATTAGGGAAGAGCAAGCATTTAAACACGTAGGTGTACTTTTGGCAAGCAATTCTCCTCGTGCAGTAATGCTTGAAGTATGTACTCTTTTTACTAGAGTTGGGCTGTTGATTTTACCTAATCTGTCCATTTGTAGGTTCAAGTTTGTGAAAGAAGCCACCAACCAGCTGATGAAGTCACGGTATAGAATTTTTTCCTGGTTGATCGTCATATTTTATTTGTGAAATCCTGAACAGCTATATCCCTGTATTTGGATCAGTATTATAATTTTCGATATGCATGTGTGTGTGTGCGAATGAATGAATGAATGAAGAATTAAATAACCTAAGAAATTGATTCAGCTTGTTGCCTTGTATCATGTGCTTCTGCACCAAGTTTCATGCCAAAAATTGGAAATGGAACCTAATGTGACATTAATGAATTTACGTGATAGTCATGCACATGTGGTACTATGAGATGTTTGAAAACGGATATGTTATAAGAAATAACAGCATCTTTCAGTCTGCCTAAGAGCCCATGCATCACCTTAGTTACCCAGATTTCGAGCACAAGTTTGGGGCAGAAAGTATTTTTTTTTATCCAGGAAATATATTTCATTAAATAGTACCAAGAAGGTACTGCAACATGTCAAGAAGGCTAGCTACAATGTCACAACTATCTCTCTAAATTCATATGGTACAAAATTTCAACAAAGTCCATATGATCTAAGCTATCCTTGAAGCCAAAAATAAAGATTTTGTAAGCATCTATTCTTTACAAAAAATATGCTGTTTTACTCCTTCAAAACATCTTTTATTTCTCTCTAACTAGGTAGAAAATGCATAATGGAGAACTCTTTCCCAGAGCTTCTTCTTCCTTCTTCCCACTTTCTGTCCCTTCCAGCGTTGTCGTAAAGACTTCACACTATGTGGCAGTAACTAAACTCAATAAGGCTAGAAGTTCAAGAGCTCAGACCAGAATGTGGATTTTCCCTTTTGTGTATCGGCTATCAAAAACTTCTCTCCAACAAATTTTCCTAGAAAAAGTGAAGAACGGAAAAAAACTCAGCCAATATTGGCATTAATTTGGCTGTTGTACTCTGCATTGTGCTTCGCATCACTAAACATCTTAACTATTACGCTCCTATCTTGAGTTCCATAGTCTTCATACTGTACATGACAACATAGACTCCTGGGACAAATTGCCTAGATGGTTAGAAGCCCTTCTATGTAGAATAGTACTTTTTTTGAAAGTAATAATATCATAATATGAACAAGCTGTTTAAAAGTTTTGAGCGTTGAAAAGTTTTTTTGTTCCATTTGTTGCAGGTGGTAGTGAATTTGGTGGCCCTCTCTCCAGAGGGTTCTATCATGATTACTGTAGAAACCAGGCTTGCTGAAGAAGGAATAGGAGGTCTTGTATGTCTGAAGTTCTGGTCATGCAGCTCTTCAAATAAAGACTTCAGCTTATCCACTGTTGTCTATGAGCCCCACAGGTTCTCTCTTGTCTAATTCTTGGAGCTCCTTGTGCTCTAATAAACCGGGCAGTACTTTCTCCTGTAAAATCTACCTATAGTCCAGGTTCCTTTCATGAATTGACTTTCAAGCTCTGCTGTGTTTCCAGAGATTCTGGTATTTCATCCATCGCTTTCCACCCTTCGCGTAACATAGCTGTTAGTACTTCATGGGGTGCTGATTTCAAGGTAAGCAGATGGGTTCAAGTGACTAGCTAGATTACCCATTCTTAAATAACATTTTGTTATTTGGTAGGTTTGGGTAGGCAGTCAGGAGATGCAACAAAAAGTGTGGATGCAAAATGCTGGATGGACATGCCATTCTGTTGGTTCTTACAAGTATGTTTGCCTTAAATTTTACATTATAGAGAAGTTGAATTGTTGGTTTTATTCTATTATGTTTATTGTAGAATGTCTAAAGAAAAATGACTACAATGAGATAAAACACTGACCACCATGTAGAAAAATCCTAACTGTTTAAGAAAAGAGATTCAAGATGAAAGTATCTCTTTCTTTGCGGTTTATTCAGTATCATTTCATTTGTACATGAGAGATGGTTACTTAGCACCCTAGCGACCAGCTTTCATTGGCATTTAGTATCCCCCACCTTCCCTTTTTTCCCAGTTTATGCGAATCTTCGGAGCTGATTAATTTGCGAATTCGGGAATAGAATTTTCAATTTCTTGAAATAATTTACATATTTAGAAACCACATAAAAAGTACTACTCCCTCCGTTCCAGTTTATGTGAACCTATTTCCTTTTTGGTCCGTTCAAAAAAGAGTGACCCCTTTCTAAATTTGGAAACAATTTAGCTTAAGCTTACAATTTTACCCATGAGAAGCTTTTATCAAATACTCTGGGCCCTTTTTGACTTGTTTAGGACCGCAAATTCCAAAAGTCTTCCTTTTTTTCTTAAATTCCGTGCCCAGTCGAATAGGTTCACATAAATTGGAACAGTGGGAGTATGAGTTAAGTAGTTAAACCATTCAAAATATTTAAAAAGTGTTTGCAAAAAATGTGGTTAATTTCTTTTTCGTTTGAATCTCCAAATAGTAGTAGGTTCATAAATTGAAAATGAGGGAGTATGATTTATGGCTGCTTGTTTGTACTCTGCCAATGTTAATGACTATACAACATAATGAATCAATAAAACCTCTATTTTCTTGTTTGACTTAATTTTCTCCCATTAGAAAAAAGCCAATGACAGCTGCTGCTTTTTCTGGAGATGGTTCTGTGCTGGCTGTAGCTGCAGAACGAGTTATTACATTGTGGGATCCAGAAAAAAATATCCTTGTGGCGACAGTTGGGGAGAGTCTTGTGGTAAGTTGTTGACACGTCAGTATCAACTTTACTCTTTTGACCTATCAGAAAATATCAATTTGACACTTCTGAGTTCATGATTTAAATTATTTGCTTTGGTGAAAGAAAGCTTTTTACCTAGTATTTGAATCCTTTTTACCACAAGTTATTCTTTATGTCTCAATTATGAGTTACTGCCCAGAAAGTCCCATTGCTGATTTGATGCTCTTCTTGTGGTACTTTCTACACCTCTATTATCCGTTCCATAATATTGATCTGTACAATATTTTCTCATTTAAACTATTTTCTTTGTCCAGCCAATCTCTTCCTTAGCATTTATTGGGAAGTCAGAGTATATTGTTACCACATCACAAGGTTCTAATGCACAAGTATCAGTTTGGAGCATGTCAAAGCTGTCTGTAGTATGGTCTTACAAGCTTAAAATAGAAGGTTTGTATATCTCTTGTTTCTCATGCTTTGGCAGTTTATAATAATTCATAATCCCTTTCTTTAGAAGGTAATGTTTCTAGTATATTCATAACGTCATCAGCAGAGTATATGCTGGAAACTGAAATAGGAGTGTTACATCAAAAGAAACAAAAATACAATCCTTGTTCTTACACGGAGCTTAAAATATCTAGAACTGAAACATCATAATACACCAAAAACATTAAAGCAGAATACACCTCATCTTGACTTTCTGGAGAGGTTTGCTTATATCTTCAAAACATTTCGAGTTCCTTTCCTTCCAAACCGTCCACCAAATAGTTGTTGGGACAATTTTCCATCCGTAGTAGTCTGTGGTAAAGCTTGCCCCTGAGTTCCAGCTTAGTAAGAGTTCTAGGGTTCTCCCTGGTACTAACCATCTAGTACCTCTGAGGTTGATGAACAAATCCCATAGCTGGTTGGTCACTTTACAATGTAGAAACAGATTGACTAATTGTCTCAGCATCCTGTCCACACAAATAACACCCAGATACGATCGGTATACCCCTCTTCCTTGGGTTCTCCGGAGTAAGGACAGCTTCCCTAACCACCAACTAAGAAAAGCATGCCATTTGTAAGGCACCCTTACTTTGTAGTTTTGCTCCCAAGGCCATAAACTGAGTTGAGGACCCTCCTGGTTCAAATCTTTATATGCTGAGCTTACTGAGTTAATACCACTACTATGTTTCTACCATCTGAGTGTATCTTCACCTTCCTGTAGTCCTTTGCCTTGTTCCAAATGTTATAAAACTCAATTATTCTGGGCACCTCCCAGTCTTGTAGGGGTCCCATGAAAGTCAGGTTCCAACCTTGGGTAGACCAAAGTTCATTCAAAGTAACCCCCTGTTATTGGTTCAAAATTATAGGTGTCAGGATATAGTTGTTTTAAGCTTCCGGCACTCTACCAGTTGTCCTCCCACAATTGTGTTTTCCTTCCATCTTTCACATTAAGACAACTTATCCTTCAGGGTTGGCCACAAATTCCATTTGGATCCCCAGACACCGACTCCATAAGTAGTGTTAACCCCTCTAGTCATCAAAAAATTTACCTTTCCATATTTTACCCTTGTCACATTACCCATAGTGCTTGCTCCTCCTTTGGGAACCTCCGCAACCACTTCATCAAGAGGTATTTTATTTGATTAGTAAGAGGCTTTTGTTATGCTTTCTTAGATTCCTGACTTCCGACCCCCCCTTTTGCTGCTAATATTAAGGGTCTTCTATTTAACTAAATGGATCGCTTTCTTCTCTTTCTTTCCTTGCCTTCTAGCCTCTTTTCTACACTTGCTGGTAAGGAAATAAAGATATCATGTAGCTAGGAAAAACTGAGTCAATAATATCAATCTACCTACCAGAGATACATAATTTGCATTCCATCTTGCAAGCTTATTTTACCACCTCTTTAAAACTTCATTCCAAATATCTTGAGGCTTATCATTTACTTCTAAGGTTCTGCTTCTAGTTCATGAGAAAAATAGACTTGATTAAGGATGGGGACAATGGCTTCAGACTGTGTTAAAAGGCCACAGCTTCGTCACTTAAAGCGCTGAAACAATGCGAAGTGGATTATCGGTTCAGAAGTGGAGCCATGCGCTTCCTATAAGTGTGCACTTAAATAATTACACACAAAATGATCCTAAGAGAAGTGTGCGCTTCAGATTTTTGCTTTGAAAAACACTCGCATCAAAATGTAAAATGTCAATCATATTTCCACAATTTAGAAGTTATGTTAATTTTTACTTCCAAATATACTAGGTTGGCTCTTGAATTTGAATCTTATGCACATGGAATCTAATAATCTTCCTAAAAGTTAACTGAAGCCAAGGGCTGCGGGACGTACTGATTTGTTAGACTAGATTTGTTAGTTCTATAGTCTAACCCGTATTAGATTGTGCATTGCGATATTCTTTATATATCGTGGAGGGGTCAAAGTCCCAAACTTTGATGACTAATATCTAGGTGAAGAGGTCATATTCATCTGAGGGAGATTTTGTTTGCTGTAGGCTCTCCTCATATCTCACTGCAACAACAACAACAACAACAACTCTCCTCATATCTCACTGCACTTCTATGATAAATATTAGAGTTGCATGGTTTGGACTACATCTAGTGCGCTATTTCTGTTTTAATGCCAAACTCAGACTGGACTTTTGGGGAAATTTTAAGCTATTTCTTGCTAATGAAATCAGTACCAAAAATTTAAAGTGCTGCTTTGGAATAAGAAATCGGGAAATGACCAAAAGAGACTCAGAAACTAAGCTAAGGTGACAAATGAGGCTTGCTCAGTTGGTAAATCACTTCCACCCACGACCGTTAGGTCCTGGGTTCGAGTCACCACGCGGAGGAAGTGTGAAAACACTACAGGTCTTCCTAACTTGGGAGGGAATCTAAGGTTTCCAAATTTTGCGCCTATTATGTACTCAAAAGTCAAAACTAAAAGGTCTGAAGAAGCCTAGATATTAATGATAAACTTGTTTGTAGGGAGGGAGTTCTGTTTGCACAATCCTTTATATTGTTATGTAATGTGTCAGACATTACCGTAATTCATTTGTCAATGTCTCATCCTACTAGTACTTACTGATTGCTGCAGCTGTAACTTGTGCGATTGATGATTCTTTATTTGCCATCCTGGCCCTTGGTCCAAAGTCATTTGGATCTACGGATGGGGTGATCTTATTATTCCATGTTGGAGATCCTGTTCCCGCAGCGAGCTGGCTTGTAAGAAAGGTAATGATCCCTCTCTTCTCAATTTTTAGTTTGTTTCTGTTTTTCGAAGTTTTCAGTTGGGACCTTGATGTTAGTGGTGGTAAATCTTGATCTTGTGAAGGCTGTTGAGAAAATAATTTCCTTCTCCCTGTCTTTGTTTTTATCTGTCTCCATTCTCTCGTGTTTCCTGCATCTAGTGTACAGATGTTTTCTGTTGCTTTCTGTTGAATTTTACGTCTCTTCTATTTTGCTGTCACCTTCACTCTTCAGAAGACGCCATTCGTAGTTGTGTTGTGTGTATTTTTCTGACACTGGTTCTTGCCTTTCTAATTTAGTTCAGACATTGGGCGACATAATGCATCTTCTAGTCTTTCTTCTAAGGTGGAAATTCCATCTATAAATGGGGTTCAGAACTGTATGTCTTTACTTTGTTTACGTCTCATTCTCTCTCTTTATAGGCAAAAGGTGCTTCACTTGCTTTTATTCGCGGAAGTCCTAATTCAGAGGGTGGTGTTACTGATGGCAAATCAGTACAGTTGCTGTTAGCTTACCTAAACAGTGATCATGAATATGCTCTTTTTGATCCACTCAACAGTCACATCCACATACATAAGATAAGCCGAGGAAGTCTCACTGATCTTGAGGAAACAGGTGTGTACCATGTTGTCTGCCTAAGTTCATGTCTAATATGTCAAAAGCTTTTATGCATCTCCGTTTCTGGCCTTTATTACTCTGGTGATATATAGGTGCCTTTTGTGGGTTTATTTTATGTGTGGCAAGGTGCTTCAGACTACCTTGGATTGAACAAGTACCAAATTATATGAAATAAACCTTGTTCTTAGAAACTTTAAGGGGCACTACAAGCCTTAAAATGATAGTGCCCCGAGGCAAAGATGTATGATTACTGCATGATGTCTTGTGATTAGTGCTGGCAAAATGAGATCATATTTTGTCAACCCGCCTAATCCGCCCATATTTTAATGGATTGGATGAGTGATATTTAAATTGTGTAAAATTTGGGCTTCAATCATTCATGGGTAAACTGTGAACAAAATATTGGTTAGCCTAATGTGCTGTCTTCCAGCTTTTGCTCACTAGGATACCTGATATTGTTATTTTTGATCTCCTCTCCCTTCGTATGTTTCTTCTCAATATAGTTGACTTTGTGAGTATTTTTTATACTGAACACTGTAAGTATTTAGTATTCTTTAGAAGTTTTTACATAAAACATCCTGTTCTTTCTGGTGGGATTTCACTGGTTTGTTGTTGTTGTTAATCTTGTTCGTTTTAGGTGCATACTTAAATACCAAACAGTTTAAAATCCAGAAGCAAATTTGTATATTTTTTCCATTTGTTTTTGAATCAACACAGAATATTTTTTCCACCTGCACTACCTGACTTTAAATAAAAGGTACTCAAGATTATATTAAGAATTCAGTTTTTTGCTCTTTTTTCTTTTATTATTATTATTATATATTTTTTGAATTTATTTAGTTTTATATTGGATTGAAGACAATATATGGACTAAGTGGGAAATGCACAATGATACATACAGTATAATCCCACTTAGAATATTGCTTGAAGTGCATTAAACACGAGTAACTTCTTAAATTTATAACGTGATGGTCAAATTTGAATATATTTAATAGTGTAGAGTATATATTGTTCCAGTTAAAGCTTATATCTAAATAATCTGAAAATTAAAAAATTGCACTTGAAAATTACACTTGGATAAAGCTATCTGACACGCAATCCGTTGTTGACTCAGCATGAAATATGAGTGTCATAACTGATGAAACTATATGCTCATCCTATCTGCAGGAAAGTTTGGTTATGCCTCTATCTACGGGGACCTACCAGAATTTAGGTTAGAGAAAAAACAACCTCCATTACTCACATCAGTGCCATCAGAAAGGCATTGGGAGACTCTATTTAGTGGACCATCTCACAATCTTCCTCCTCTTACTAAACTGTGTTCGCTATTTCTTGAATCATTATTGGAGAAGAGGAGTAGTGCAGTTGAATGATCGTCTGTAGTCCAGCTGAGCTTTGTTGAAGGCAGAATCGCTGGTGTAACTGAGGCCGTTGTCATCACTGGGATTTAACCCATTGTAGCTGAGAGAGCTGCCGTTCCTGCACATATATTACTAGATGCAGCTCCAGGGTGTGAATGATGGAGACCACTTATAATCAGGCCCAAGAAGCGAATCAGCCGATCCATGGGGATATCTGAGTTAAATAAAATATGCCCAGATTGAGTGGGTTTGAAAATTTTGGTAGCATGAGTCTAGTCTGGATACTTAATTTTCTTACCATGTAACTTAATGAGCCTGCAAGGCTAGTAGGAATGCCAATACTGAATAGATGTACGAATTATCTCTTGAGCAAATGCTTCTTCGGTTAGTCATGTTGTGCCTAGTAGTATCTTCTGGGAGAGAGGACTGTGTAACATTCATGGAACGCACTAGACTCCCTGTTGAGCAGAGTTGAACTGTTGAGCTTTTGGTTTATGAACATTTCAACTACCGACTTAGTGTAACTGGCTTATAGTCAATTCTTAGGCGAAGAGATAGAATGAGATGAGCTGTCTTGTTTTTTCTTTTCATTGATTGTCGACTCCACACTTCTGGTACATTTGGCATGGAATTCTGTCTTATTGTATGAAGATTATTATTTTCTTTTTATCGTGTGATAATAACATGGTGGAAAAATATTAATTATCTTTGATGGTAAGTATAAAAATAGGGTTCTAGGAATATTGGAACGCTATTTTGAGCGGTAAAAACTGAAAACATGCATCTAAGTTTTTTTCTGTAGCTAATATCAAAGTGTTTGTCGGAAGAAGTATTTTATCGGTAAGAGCAGGAGTAATTGTAAAGGAAGCTCTTGCATAAATGAGGTTAAGTTTTTCGTTAAAAAAAAATTGAAAACTATTTCCTGCTACATGGAAAATAGTGAGATAACGCTTTATTTTGTGTCATGCCCGTGTTGATTATATTCCTTGGTCTTTCAGTGTGTGATAAATTGAAAAGAACAACATTCAACTACCATGCCATCTATTCTAATTTATGTGAAACTGTGTTCCAGTTTATGTGAAAACTTTTTAAATTTGATAACAATTTAATTTAAACTTTTAACTTTATCCTTAATGAGAAGGTCTTATAATCACACAAATACTCTGAACCCTATTTATACTCCATATTTAGTCAAAGAGGTTCACACCGAGCAAGTGATTCTTCGATGGCATCAAACTATACAATTAGTGCACCTCTCAACACTTCAAAAATTGAACCCGTTAAAATTTTTTAACAAAACATAATTATATACAGTCCATAGGTAAACATGGCGTTTAATTAAGTTAAAATTGTTAGATCCGCGACTCCTAACAAGAGAGAGAAGCAGCTAAATAAGGTTTATTAATACTATTATTCAAAGGAAACGTAATTAAAAAGCTGATACTTAAGGAGGGTTTGATGTGAAATTATTAGCCGTCTTACTATCAAACATGAGAGTTGCAGCTGCTGGTGGCTGATGTTTATCCATATCATCATCATCGTCGTCATAGACAGTAGTACTCTTTCCCCGATCAGAAAACTTCTTCAGGTTGTTTCACTGCTGCATTATTGTGTGCACTTGAGAAGAGGTCAACAGTTTGAGACTCAGCAATCTTACTCCCTTGTTGATTCTGAATATTATTGCGAGCACTAGAGAAGAGATCCACAGGTTGAGATTCAGCAATCTTTCCTCCTTCAAGAGGGGTGCCTGCTTTGTACCTTATTCTCAATGCGTCATCTTCACTTAGTCTTGCTTGAGCTGCCCCGTGAGTAATATCATCTTTACTCTTTCCCATGATTTTATAATCTATTGCTTCTCTATTTTCTTTAGGTATAAGATTTGTCATGTCCTCAGTTTAGTTATATAAGCACTGCATGCAGCGGTGAGCGTGGCATGTTTCTCTATATAAGAAAAGGAGACAAGTGTGATCTATTTGTGAAGACGTGGACCGTCTTTCTTGCTGCCTACTACTAGCAGCATGCAATGCAATACCAAGGGTATTTAGTTCTTTGAAGAATTAGCACAATCTATTAATAAAATGTTATAACGTAACTCAAATTTGAGAACAACATAAACAAATTGATGACATTATCCTTCTTTGGCGAGAAATGATCCCACATACCTCACTAATTACTCAGGACTTTTAAATGAGATTTTCCAAAAGAGAGAAAACCTATATATATACTATAGTAGTTTCAGTAACCTAACATATATATTACTCCTTTCCTTCTCCCTATTTACAATATGTATTTAAGGTAAGAGGGGTTGCTCTGTTGGTAAGCAATCCTATTTTCAATCGAGAAATTGTGAGTTCGAGTCTCTCCAAGAGCAAGGTGGGAAGTTCTTGGAGGGAAGGATGTCGGGGGTCTATTTGAAAACAGCCTCTCTACTCAAGGGTAGAGGTAAGGTCTGTGTACATACTACCCTCCCCATACCCCACTAAGTGAGATTATACTGGGTTGTTGTTGTTGTTGTATTTACAATATGTATATGAATGAATACAACAACAACAACAACTACCCATTATAGTCCCACAAAGTGGGGTCTGGGGAGGGTAATATGTAGACGGGCCTTACCCCTACCCGAAAGGACAGAGAGGCTATTTTCAATCGACCCTCGGCTCAGTGAAGGAAAGGAACAACAAAAACAAAAACAAAAACAAATTTAACGACCCTCGGTCTGAATGAATACAAAGTTTAAATATTAACTTAAAATATATACTACTCTTTCGTTTATGAACATATTCTATTTTTAATCCGTGTCAAAAATATAATGACCCCTTTATATATTTGATAATAATTTATTTTTATGTAATAATTTATAGGTACATAAAATATATGTACATTCTATAAATTCAAAATTTTTCTCTATTTTCTTAATTAAACTTTATATTCAATTAAATAAGCTTACATAAATTAAAATTAAGGGAGTAATATTATCGTAGTGAATGTGGAAGATAATATGAAACAAGTGAGAGAAAATGACAAAAATGATTCCTTTTGTTTGGGACGAGGGTTAAAATAGGTTTTTTAAATATACTCGTGAGCATTTTGTTCTTCTAAGTTTGTCAAAAGGTGAACATAAACTCACATACGGTTTTGGTGTTATGTTTACTTTTAGGTTCTTGAAGTAGTAAATATTATACTCAATCTAAATTTATTTTCTTTTTAATTTATACTAAAAAGAATGATTCTTTATAATATTTAAAAATAATTTATTTTTATATATTAATTTATAATCATTTAAAATATATATGCCTTATTTTATATTATTAGTTTCGCAATATATGTGTTGCACGTGTATATCCAATCATGTATACGTGATTTTATAAATAGTATTAACATTATTAAAAAGATATTTTAGTAAATAATTATACATAAAAGAATAAAATATATATGTGAACTGTCGAATAGTTATTTTTTTTCTAGATCAAAATAATTGGATCTTCTAAACCTATGAAGTTAATCAATTAATGGTTAATTAGATACATTTAATTTCAATAAAAGCTCCCGGTAAAGTAACAATTGTATGGTATGGTTATATTTTATTAAAAATTATATATATTACATTAGCTTATTTATATAGTACAAAAGAATAAATATTTTTCATGAAAACTTGTGTAATTTTTACTTATCTTTAATTTGTAACTATTATCTCTTTTTCCTACTTCATCATTTCTATTAATTGATTGTTACTAGCATTCAAACTACATTTGAAAACTATGAGAATAAATTAGTGAAAAGTATCAAGTAATAGAGTATAAAAATAATTCTTAAATTCCTATAAGGAATTACCAAATAGCGTTGTCAGTAAATATCTACGTCTCTTTTAAAGATAAACCATTTGATATATTTTTTTATTTGGGGTGAGAATATCGTTATTGGATTCATTTACATTAGCGGTGTTATATATTAAGAGTCATTTCACTTTTGTGTGCACTGAAGATTAGTTAGGGTTAACACAATGTAGTAATTGGATGTTAACACAATGTAATAATTGGATGTTAATAATATAGTAGCTCATATTTGGTTCTAAGAAGTCTTTTCATTACTCCCAACAACTTATTGAAGAATGAAAACTTCATAAAATCGACATAATAATTAATCTTACAGAAAGTGGGAGGTCATTTCTTGGTTCGTATTGAATATATTAGTATCAAACTATATGTCGATCTTGAAGTGCATGGGATAGTGACAATTCTTGAATCATAGCCATGGTGTACTTTGTTACTTTAGTCTCTTATTGAATAAGACCATTTTCCACTCTAATAAGACAATTCTTCAGTATCAAAAATAATATCTCTAATAACATATAGGCTTCCTTGATTTACATGATTGTTGCTATAGAGACCATTTGTACCGTACTTATTTGTTTTATAACTTCATGAACATATATATACATTTTTTGCGTGTGTAATAAGGACCTAAAGAACCTTGACCTAATAATTGATGACCCAACAACCAGCCTCAAGATGAGGCTAGCTAATTAAGATACTTTTGTGATTACAATTATATTTTCTTTTTAGTCCATATTAAAAATAAAAAGATCTCTTTTCATATTTGATAAATAATTTACTTTTATGCAATAATTTATAATTATACAGAATATATGTGTATTTTATATATATTATAAATTCATTTTTTTTTATTCTTTTATACTTTTTAGTCCATATCAAAAGAGTAATGTTATTGCAGTAAATGTAAAAGATAATATGAAACAAGTGAGAGAAAATGACAAAAATGATTCCTTTTGTTTGGAACGAGTGTAAAATAGGGTTTTCAATATACTCGTGAGCATTTTGGTCTTCTAAGTTTGTTAAAAGGTGAACATAAACACACATACGGTTTTGGTGTTATGTTTACTTTTAGGTTCTTGAAGTAGTAAATACTATACTCGAGAGTATGACATGAGGGGGACTGAGAAGAACACACAAACATATACATTTTTAAAAAGATGAAGATGTTCCTTAACCTTACGCTCCTCGCCGAAAAAGGAGATAAGATCTTAGAATCTCGGTATTCATCTATAATTCAAGTTTATTAAATATACAAAAATTGATCGTGTTCAAAAACGATGATTCTTTTCTTTTATATATTCTTTATTATTACTTGATATTATCACAACAATCATTTATTTCTTATATTATAAGACACAATTACAGTTATAATCAAATTTTATGTTTAATTATATTTTTTATTTTTATCTTTTATCTAAAATCTACAATAAATTATCTCTAATTAAAATTTACCTTAAATCTTTTTATTTATTTAAGTTAACAAAAAGAGTCAAACATTTACGTAAAGTGAATAGGAGCGAGGGAGCACATAAGAAAGACCCGCAAATAGAAAAAAGAAAAGAGTATCTCGGGAAAAAGAAAGGGACTTCTATCGTTACCCATCTTTTGGATAACATTGGGAGGGAGTGGACAGACTCGACCCACGGCCACAACAGATGTAGCTCTGTTCCTTTTTACTAACTTCAATAAAGAAAATAAAAAGAAACAGTTTTGTTGGAACTGAATATAGTATAATCACAGGCACGGAGAAGAAAAGGCTCTCGTTGTTCCATTGATTAAGAATGGCATAGATTCTCTATAAACCGCTATTGTATGTCCCTTTTTATTGTTTCCTTGCTTTTCTGTTGATTATGGTTCCTTTCTGGTGCAATTTTATAAACTAGGCTTCAATCAGTTTCTTGATTTCATGGCCGTCCCGTTAAATTCCGTGTCCACAGTAACAAATCCATCACCTGAGAATGCAAGAGTTTCTTGTGGATTCTTCACCCACATACCCAAGTTCCTTCCTTTTTTCTACTCTAATAAGACCAATCCAAGAAATTTTGCTTCTTCCCAAATAAGCCCACCTCTACATGGGAGCAGTAATATTTTCACTCTCTCCAACTGGAGGTCTGGCAAGAATGACCCAAGAAACAAAGAACTTAGGCTTTATGATGCATTTCTATATTTAGAATACATGGTTGGGAAAGGCCACAAGCCTGATAAGACTCATGCAACTCAACTATTGTATGATCTTTGTAATTGTAATAAACTTAGAAAAGCTGCTAGAGTTATGGAAATGATGGTTACCTCTGGTACTATACCTGATGCTGCTTCTTACACTTTCTTGGTAAATAACTTGTGTAAGAGAGGAAATGTTGGTCATGCAATGCAATTGGTTGATAAAATGGAAGAATATGGATACCCTACTAATACTGTCACTTACAATTCTCTTATAAGAGGGCTTTGTATGCGAGGGAACTTGAACAAAAGCCTTCAATTTGTCGAAAAATTGATGCAAAAGGGGTTGGTACCAAATGCATATACCTACTCCATATTGCTTGAGGCTACTTATAAAGAAAAAGGGGTTAATGAAGCAATGTTGCTTTTAGACAATATTATTGCCAAGGGTGGGAAGCCTAACTTGGTTAGTTATAATGTTCTCTTAACTGGGTTGTGTAAAGAAGGAAGAATAGATGAAGCAAAAGAGCTCTTTAGAAACTTGCCATCGAAAGGGTTTAATCCTAATGTTGTTAGCTATAATATCTTGTTGAGGAGCTTGTGCTTTGAAGGACATTGGGAGGAAGCAAATGAGCTTCTAGCGGAGATGGTTGGAGAAGAACGTTCACCATCAATAGTAACGTACAATATATTGATTAGTTCCCTTGCTCTTCACGGTCAAACAGATCACGCCCTCAAGATTCTGGATGAAATGTACTTTGGAGAACACTTCAAGCCAATTGCTGCTAGCTACAACCCTATAATTGCGCGTCTCTGCAAAGACAGGAAAGTGGATGCAGTAATTAAGTGTCTCGACCAAATGTTAGAACGACATTGTAGTCCTAACGAAGGGACATACAATTCCATTGCAGTGCTTTGCGAGGAAGGAGTGGTGCACGAGGCCTTTTCTATTCTCCAGGCTTTGAGGATTAAGCAGAGCTCCTCCACTCATGATTTCTACAGAGCCGTGATTTCTGGTCTGTGCAGGAAAGGAAACACATTTGCAGCATTTCAGCTTTTGTATGAAATGACAGCCCATGGATTCAATCCCGACTCTTACACCTATTCATCGTTGATCAGAGGATTGTGCTTGGAGAAGATGTTGGTTGCTGCTGTTGATGTATTTTATGTCATGGAGGAAAATGGATATAGGCCTGATGTTGACAATTTCAATGCACTTGTGCTTGGTCTATGCAAATCAAGAAGAACAGACTTGTCACTAAAGGTATTTGAGGACATGATCAGCAAAGGTTATATGCCCAATGAGATAACATATACCATTCTAGTGGAAGGGATCATACATGAAGAGCAGAAGGAGCTTGCATCAATAGTCCTCAAGGAATTGCATCTTAAACAAGTAATAAGTAGAAATACTGTTGAAAGACTTGTTATGCAATATGAGCTCGAACTTGAGGATATATTAGTAAAGTGAATTTTTCACAACAATGGGTCAATATTGGGTCACAGGATGAGAAACTAATAAAGGCTATCAATTCATCAGCAAATGCTAATTCACCACAACAAGAACATTCTCATGCTGCCGGTCAGACGGAGAACTTTATACAACAAATAACCACTTGAGATACTTGGTTTTCGGATACGATAGTTGGTTCATAGTAGGCTTTAGAAAGGTCAGATGAAACATTTTCATTTACTGTATCTTTACCTTAAGCTTACTCTTTGTTACTGGAAGTAATGTTACAGAAATGGCTGAATATCTCCTTTCTCTCAAGCTTTCTCACTATTTTGTATTAGAGTATAAGTTCTATGTACTAACAATGTGAAAAAAGTCACTTAAAAGGCAATTGTTAATTTTAAAAAACAGGGAAGCAGTCTTTCATAAATGCTCAAAATAAATCGATAGTGTAAAAGGATCGTTTACACTATCAGTGCATTGTGCCATTATGGTATATACAGTATCTTTTTTATTAAGTGTAACCTTGCAGCGTCTTTCTCCTGACTATATTTTGCTACTTAGTTTTATACAGAAAAGGTAGCAAGACTGAAATTCTTTTTGCTACAGTGTCATTCTTAATTTTACTAAGGTTCAGCATCATGGTTCGGTTCCAATTTAGTCCGAGTCTCTTAATTAGTAGTTTCTATGAGGAAAGAGGCAAGCCTAGATAATACACCACGAATGACATCCTTACACTAACCATTCTTTTCTTGATGAGGTTTTAAATTTTTCTTTTTTTTAAAAAAAGGGAGAATTTTGAGCATGAGAAAATTGATGTTGGCCAAGGTGTAATCTCTAGCATGGTTACAAGTTACTGTCACGCTATTTTTTCCATAAATGTGAACTTTTAACATATTTTTGTAAATTCTGCAGCTGCTATGTTGGTGACTATTTTTATGACATGGTCTGAAAAATGTAATTTATTTTTATGTGCATTCAAAAGGAAATAAATGACTCCCAATTCTTTAGGCGGTTCAACTCATCATGAATATGAAACTAGACTTTGAAAGTTAAAAGGATTCTAATAGTAGAATAGCAAATATGATAAGCCTATATACTGGACACTGGTTTTTAGTGGCTATGATAAGCCGTTTCCCCATAGTTTCATTTGCTACTTCCATTGAATGCAAGGCAAGACAGCTACTTTACCTTTGCTACCTTTACTTCAAATAGTCGTCAGCAGAAGGTTGATGCCAATCCATTCGATTTTGGGCACCCAGAAATGCCAGAGCTTGCTGCTTATATTCAGTTCGAATATAATTTGGAAATTGTTCCTAATATAATCTTATTTTCATACCTTAATTGTGGTTGGTCAAGTCTTTGTTTCCTAAACTCAAAGAAAGTTTAAGACAGTTAAATGGAGAGTTTTACTAGCAACTCAACTATGCTCTCGTAGGCAGGGGTGGACATAGAATGCATCGTATGGGTTCATCCAAATCTAGTAACTTTGTAAAATCTTATACACGTGTTAATTGATTTAGTAAATAAGTAATATAATGGATTTCAAACCCAATAAATTAAACGAGTTGTGATATAATCCCAAACTCAACCCACAAAGCTCAAACCTTTGATCATTAAGTTCCCTACTATGATTTTGAATGCAAAAACACTGCCACGAACGTACGTTTATACTCTCCTAATGTGTCTCTTACCATAGTTGGCCACTTCTCACCTTCCCCTAGGCATCTAACACCAGCTATTGGATGGGACTTCCCCTATATACCTTTTCTCTAGTCTCCATTTTCAATTCCACCAATGAAGGCTCCACTATGTTATCCTCTTAAATCATGCATTAATTTCCGGCTCAAAACTTGCAACTCAGCATAATGATTCGACAAGTATTTGTTTAATTTTTCTTTTCATCTTGGCATTTGGAAGTTGTACGCAACATTACTAGACTTCTTTTTTGTTCTCGTAAATATAAGTTATATATGTACACTGGTTTTAACTATTTTCATGATGATCTACTATATGATTCAGTAATCAGTGTAGTACTAGTATTTTGTGCAGTCTTGATCCCAAGCCTCTATACCTTTTTCATGTAGTACTAGTATTTTGTGCAGTCTTGATCCCAAGCCTCTATACCTTTTTCATGCTTTCGTATTCTTGAACACCAAGCAAGCACGAGCTAGACTCGGTCCCTGCCAGTATTTCACTTCAGCCATGCATCTTGAGGCTTCGGCTCATGTTTAACCCTAGCAACTCGCACCAGAAACAGATGACAGCTCATCTCAAGAACATCACTCGAAGCATAACTTTCAGTCAAACTATAATCAAATGAGATGCAACCCAGGCAAACATAAATCCTCTCAAGAAAGTCAGCTTAAAAGAGAATAGGTTCAGGATAATCTCCCATATATCTTAGGTTGGACAAAACTAGCAAGTTGCCCCAAAAACACAAATCAACATCCTTACAAGTAATAGAAGAACTAAACTAAGCTCCTTCATAGAACATAGTAGATTAATTAATGCAGCTTCAAACAACAGACAACCACCATTCTCTGGAGCTGCCAGAGAGATAGACAGCAAGAGGAAAAGGGCAGAAGATTCACCCAGGAAAGCATCCTAGGCATCTACAACCCTGCTCTACTTAGATCTCTGTCTCATCTTTCTGCGCTTCCTCTTCAGTCTCCTCATACGCTTCTTCTTCCACTGCATTTAAAAAAGAAACATTAGAGGCAGCCGCAGTTACAGTGATAAGAGAGAACAAAAATCTTGGCAAACCCCCTTTTGGTACACTTAATTGTTATCTGAAGAGGCTAAAGAAAACCCATTATCTCAATTTTCCTCTTAATCTCTTTGGCTATATTCTCAACACAACTTCTGAATCCAGACATTCTCTACTCCATTCCAGGGCCGCACACCAAAACCAGTACATTCTTTCCCATTTTTCCCATATAAAGCCTGTCAAATACTTACCCCACCAACAGATCCCAAAAGGCACAGCACACATCAAATAAGCTCTAGTTTATGCACGGAAAAATAGTAGTCTATCTAAACAAATACATGTTCATGACAGATGGTCCACCACACAAAAAAGAATTTTTTTTATAACCATGGTGTCAAGACAACTTACGCTCATCAACTAATTCCACGAGGTACTTATTACCTCCCACTCCCACCAGGACAGGTACCAAGTACCATTATCCACCAAGGCTTGGACAAATAAGAAATCAACTAATGATTTTGCCTCCATTTCATTGACCACTAGCCCACAGACTTGGGTGCACACATAAGGGAATTTAGAGTGACTTACAAAAGAACAAGAAGAAATCTGAAAACAGAAGATAACACTCGCCGACCATATATATGCCATGGTAAAGTTACCAAAACACAAAGTCTATTAAAGAGCACTGATTTGAATAGTCAGTCTACTTTTATTCCTCTTCCAATTGCAATCTACTACATCATCATATTAAAAGATAAGTACATCTCATACCATACTCAGGTAGACTAGAAAAAGCCTTCTACCATACCAACTGCCCATAATGTCATTTGAATAAGTTTTTCTCCTATGGACCCTTCTATCATTCTATCTGGACACTCTTGCCTTGCGCTAGAAGTAGCAAATGGCGGAGATGGCTGGGAGGGTAAGATCTGAGAAAAGGCAATGTGGGCACAATCTTGGGATAGGTTGACAGACAGTATTAGGAATGCAAAAAAAAAAAGTGAGATAGCTCATGGGAATCATGCAGGTGAGAAAACAAAGGGAGGACTGATGGAGAAACTCTGGGATTTCACATGCTGGAGAAACTAGTCTCAGCAATTATTTGCCACAGTAGGACACAAGTATCCCAAGTTTCTAACTAATGGGGCTTCCTATAATATTCCCAATTTGCTAATGAGGCTTAGTCTACGGAGGGTGGATTTGCTTGTTTAATCCATGGACGTCAACAAACTCCAGTAAAAATCTGAAGCAAACATAACAGTAGTAACACTGCAGAGCAAAAAAATTATAGAGACACTGAAGGACTTCAAGAGCTCCAATTAGAATCAGCAAGCTATAGAGAAGTCAAAGAGCAGTGTTTTCCAAAACAAAACTTGCTGAAGCAAACAATTTTTTTACTCCTGGGTCCTGGCATATATAGCTAACAACAACTATGTTTCCGTGCCAAACAAGATGGGGTCATCTATATGAATAGCTATATAGCATAGTGCAGGAATTACCCAGATATTTGGTTTTCTATGACATGAAGTTGGTGAGGATGGCATAATCCCGTTTCTTATGTATTAGCATGCTACACATAATATCTAAGTGAGGTTATAATTTTCTATGCGTAGGATTAGATTCATGATTCCCCTGACCACCTTATAAAGAAAGAGAAATCATAGAGTTTTCTTTCAGGGGGGCACAGAATCAAATAATGAGTTCAAAAGTGACTCAAGGAAAGTACGATGGGTTAGAAATAGGACAAGTAAGACGCATCCTGTTCAAAATTAAGGTATAGAACGGAATCAACGAAAGCAATAGACAGTTTAATCCATCACAGCAACACAAATGCAAAACATTACTATCACATACCAATTGCTAGTTTAAACTAAAACATGAATTCAAACACTACATATACTCGAAAATTTTAGATTCACGAAACAGAAACATGAAATGTCGAGTTAATTAGATGCATTATATAGGATTTGGAATGAGATAACAGACCTTGGCCCTCATCCTTGCTCAAATTTCACCGATGGCTCACTCTTTATCTCTCGACTTTCGCCGATTTCACGATTAAATTGTGGCCTCCTCTTCTATTTATAATATACATGAGGAGGTAACAAACCCTAGCTCCTAGTAGGACATTCTAGTAATTTCGGGTCATTTTGCCCTTCGCATTCCCATTTTTTTTTGGGGCCACTTCTCCAAACTAATCGCGGCTTTTGAAATATAGCAGAGTTTACCAGCCAAAAAAGCTCAGTTTACATTAGGTGCCAAATGTTAGGGTAGGTTTGGAAAGGGAAAAAATTTACCTATACTGGGTATTTACACCAAATCAATACATATATGATATGAGTTTTGTATATAAACTCCAATCATTTAACTATGGTAAATTATATGCATTCTCATCTATTAAATTTATTAACCATGATAAGTCAATATAGTTTGATGTAAACACCCGGTGTGGATAAGTTTTGATCGGTGAATTGTAATTGATGTAGTTATTATCCTAGTAGTTATATAGTATTGTAATTATGATGATATATTTGTTTGCCGTAATATAATTATAAACATATTATTTGGTTGTACAAACATAATTACATGATTATATTAAATTTTAAAATATAAATTAAATATCAAAAATTAAAGTTACGATTTAATAAATATATGCCTTTATAAATAACATTAAATTTTAAATTTAAGTTATTTATTGTTTCTTATATATATATATATATATATATATATATATATATTATATATATATATATATATATATATATATATTTGTAAGCAATATTGTAAAATAATTGACACATTTAAAAAAAAATAGTTTACTTTAATTAATTAATGAAAACTAAAAATACATATTTTGTAAGAACATCATCGACTGCATGCTTGATAAAAGGATTAATATTTTTAAATATAATGCCATAACATTACTCACTTGGTCTAAACCTAGAATTATGACTAAATCCCGGTGAACCATAACCTTTCACGTCCAAGTATGTAATTAATTTCTAAATTCGAGTTCAAATCGACATTATATCTCAAATACCCTTTCTTAAGTTTCAAGTTAAAAACTTATTGTTTTACTCTATAAATCCTTGAATTAGGTGTAATAATCCATAGGTAATCATGATATACAATCAAAACTAAGTAAGAAACACTTGATCTAAAGTTTCATGTGAAACCCCCCTTCAAAATTGCCTTCTCCCATCCTCCAAAACTTACAAATAGTAAAAATAAGGTCAAAATCCTGAAATTGGACGTTTTATACCCCCTAGAAGTAGTTCTTCTTTGTAATTGCGATCACTATGCTTGCGCTAGCGATTCACAAAGTGTCCAACACTATTATATTCTACGTTATCGCGACCAAGAAGTCCACGGTCGCGATGCACCAATCTGTACCTTTGTACTACTACTTTTAGTATAATGATCATAACTTTTGACAAATATCAGAATAACAAACTATTTAAATTTTTAGATATTAGGCTCAAATTACAACTTTTATTTTTGGATCATCCCCAAATTTGTAGATTTCGAGAATAAGCATCAAAAGCTAGGCCACTGTCAATAGAAATTTATTCTACGTGATCATCGAGAACCTACCGCGGACAAAATCCAAAGTTCTAATTTACTCTTTATGATCAATATCCTAACTATCGTCATTGCGATTTCCACTCTTGCTGTAAAAAACTTGCAGCTGTTACGTGGCTAAATTTGATTAAAAAACCCCTAAAATTCACTCGAGGTTCTCGGGACCCCTCAAATAATCCTAACTTCCGTATATTTATAAGAACCTTTTCAAAGTCTCAACACACGTATGACAATATTTGAACTAATAATCAAGCATCAAATCAAAATCATTAACTTTCTTCAGTCCTCCAACTTCTGACGTTCGCAAGATGCGACTGAATCATACTCGAGCCCTTTGCGAGTCTTCCAAAATATTCCAACAAGTTTAAATACCCTATATAAACTTGTTAGAAGGCTCGAAACATGCGGAAGACGTAATAACATAAAAGTCAAGCCTTAGTCAAACTTATGAACTCTTAAATCCTTCAAATTGTCAATTATTAACCAATAATGATGAATTCTTCTCGGAGCATCTGAGACCCCATCAAACATACATCCCAAACCAAAATCATCATACAAACCTACTGGAACCTTCTAATAAGAAAGCAGAGCTCGTTTACCTAATATGTTGACTTTGGTCAACTCTCTTAACTTTTAGGCTTCTAGCTAGGAACTAAGTGTTCCGAATCACAAAGAAAACTCGATCCAACAATAAATTCAAGTCATAAAGCATCATATGAACCTACTCAAGGTCTTAAATCATAGTACATAATGCAAAATAACTGGTTGAGCCGTTACATGTTACTCCAGTTAGGGGTTAGTAGGTCGTGGTCGGTTAAGGAGTCTATTTTAATAGGTTATGTCAGCTAACTTGTGGGTCAACCCGACCCATTTCACAAGTCTAACTCATACTACACTTTTATATATTTTGTTACAAGTTTTGAGTCGTGTACTAGTAGGACCGAACCCAAAAGACTATCTAGAAGTACTTGCTTAGAGTCTCAAGTTAGAGCTACTTAATCGATCCGCAGTGCCTTGAAGTCACCTTCGTTTATCTTTCTATCATAGTTTATTTTTTATTAAGACAATATATGTATTATGTCTCAGATAGTTGTATTTGATTAAGTTGTAGTGGCTAATGACACTATGACACCAATTCTTAGGGGTATTTCTGTTATTTTTGTACTTGTGTTATTAGCTTTAGATTAAGTGTTATATTATCATCTCTGTTGTTGATGTACGATATTAGAAATTGTCGTTTATGCTAATTGGTTCGTCTAGCAGGCTAAACTAGATCCATCACGACCTTGGTGAGATTTTATATCGTTATAATATTACAGTGTATATATACACCGAGATTTGAATAATGAATAAATATAATTATAAATAGTACCCGATTAACTTAATTAAATTAATTATCTTTGCAGATTAAAGTTATTTAATTATTTAGAAGTTAAGTGTAGATCAACGTAATATAGCATTGATGTCCATTCTCCGTGACAAATTTCTTTCTATTAACTATAACTTGTATGACCCAAAATTTAGATCTAGGTTTATACAATCAGATTTATAATAAAGCAGGATTAATCTTAGCCAATAGTAATATCCAAAAGCTAGACCAAATATTTTCATACTAAGATCTCACGTTTGTTGCTGAGTAGAAATAAATGACAGTAATAATGTTGTGATCAATGATTCAAGAATATGAAAGATAACAACAAATAATAATAAATAGCATTTAGATAAATCAATGGGTGGAGGTCACCCGTAAAGGGTGAGATTCCCCAGTAATTCTTCTGACAAGTATTCGGATCATCCTTGGATCGTAGGAGAAAAGGGTAGAAAAAGATGTGAGAAAAATGTGAGCTTTGTATATATATGATAAAGGAAGAATCTTCAGAGAATATCAATATTTTCTTTCTTTACACTGATTGTCCCCAAAATCCCCTCTATAACTATATATTTTTCTATTTATAAGAGTACGTACATGTGCCACAAATTCCTAAATAATAAAACTGGGAGGAATATTTATTGGAATAATTTTTGGAAAATCATAATCACAAAACTAGTCGTTACTACTTTAATAAAGGGAGTGCTCATCATCATCTCTGTCCTCTGTTAAGCTACCTCGACCTCGTCGACAACATGTTATTTTCTCATGACATCGATCTTTTGAATTCAAGTCATTATATCTTGTTGACGACACGTAGCTGTCGTCAAAGGCCTTCTTAATGTCGACTTGTTCCATATATAATTATGGTAATTTTAGCCCATACAATTAGTCATTTTCTTGTTGAAGTCATCCTCGTGGGCGAATTCGATGAGCGGATAACATCGGTTATGGTCGTTGTGAAAAATAGGTGGCGTGGCATTTGTGGACCAAATATCTCAAATCTTAAATTTCCCGGGTCATTTAGTGGAACTATCATACCAAGGAAAATATGTGACGCCATGATGTCGTTCGTCATTATGATACCTATTCCCGATGCGTCGTATCAATTCACGCGACCCCTAATTTGCTCTACTATTTCGATTCTAGTATTAATCATGATAAATCATTTCGGGTTCGGTGATTTCATCTTTATAAATAGGATTTGTTTTACCAAAACCCAAACTTTACATTCTTTAGACTCTTTCAAATTTTCTTCTCTTGCTTCATAATTGTTCTTTATATTTCCAGTTTTACTCTCTTCACTTTTCTCAGCTTTCATAGCCATGTCAAACATTCCTTTTGATATGAATAAGGAGAACTACCCCATTCCATTGGCTGTTGTATTTCCCGTTAATCGGGAAAATACTATTACCACCGTTGAAAAAGGAGGATCTCCCTTCAGTGGAGGAGATCATCCCTCATAACCTGATGCTAAACATGATCTTGTGACCAAGAGCTTGGCTGAATTCAAAGCCAAATTTGGCCTTCCCGACCATGTAGAGCTAATTCTGGCTAATAATGACAAAAGTATATGTCCACCGTCCTGGGTACTATGCTCTTTATGCCTACCCGTTCACCATCGGCTACTCATTCCCCTCCTTTTGCTGGTGGAGGAGTTTAGCCGCCATTATAAAGTTTGCCTTGCTCAACTTGCTTCCTACATTCACAAAGTGATTAAAATGCTATCGAAGTTTGTCTAACTGGACGTGACTTAACGGTGTGACACTTGATGCATCTGTTCGCGCCCAGATTTTATTGAGGAATTATGTTGAACCTTCGACATCGTTGGGGAAAATGTTTGGTGGTAAAAATGGATAATAAAAGTAGTCATCAATTCTGCTCAACTATTTCTTTGTTAAGATCGAGTCCACAGTGGCTGATGTTATAGGTTTTCATGGGGCCTGGAACCACACTCGGAAGTGCTCGTGCTCTTGCTTCTACCATTTCAAATATTGTTCATTTCGAGCTTGACGAATAATCCTCCTTTTTCTACAGCTAATGGTCGACCTCTTCAGATGGTGACGCATCTCGCGGACTGGGATCAAGCAAATTCTCCCCTATATTGCTGGGATTTATGAACGCCTAAGCTTCTTTTAGAAGTTCAATCCAGCCCTCCCCTCAACAAGTAATTTCCTTCTTCTGGTCGACGTCACACTCAAATTGGTTTACATTGTCGTGCTTACTTTTGTGTTTTCTATAGGTTCCGTCGGGGGGGGGGGGGGGGCTACAAGAAGGAACATGGCGATTGTGCCCTTGTTCGGGAGGAGAAGGTTTGCTACGCCTTTCATCTTTGCCATCGTCTCAGCTTCTACGACCTCTCCCTTCTCGGTTTTGATCATTATCGATGAAGAGGAGATTTTTTTATATAACAAAGGCTTAAGACCTCGCAAAAGGAAAACCATGGATGTAGGGGAAGGCATGCCCACGACTGTTGACATATAATAGGATGAGATTGTGGTGCGGGAGACTGCGATTGTTCTTATTTATTAAGGGTGTTGGGGCGACTTCTAAGGTGTCGCAGTTGGTAGATATTGATAAAAATATGCCTACGCACTACGAGGTGGATACAATTATGAAGGGGGAATTTGGTGATAGCTCTAGCGTCTCTCTTACGCATAGAGGACTCTTCTTCTAGGTCAATTGAGTTCGTCGTCATCTGCTTTGACCTTAATACAGTAGGCATTATCAATTTCGTCTTAAGTGGCTGGTAGGTACTTTATTAAGAAACTCAGTAGCTTTCTGGTTTCCCTCGAACCCTCTATGCTCAACCCATTCTGAAAGGCTGCCACGACTATTCCTTCAGAGACGTTTGGCAAGGTCATCCCCACCCTGTTGAATCGTGTGAGGAAGTCCATCAATCCCCCTCCTAGGATTGTTTGATGGCGAAGATATCGTTCATCATTGTCTTAGCTTTCTTGACTTCGACATGCGTCGTTACAAACCTATCTGGTATGGATCGTGAAGCCACTTCTCTATACAATTGTTCCACAAACGTATCGGTATCTCTTTTTGGTAATAATTTGGAAGCGCCTGGTATTTTGTATACCCATTCTTGGTCGTATTCTCTTCCATTCTTTTTAGCATGACGACGAGGATGCTGTCGTCTGCACTATCAGTAATAATGTGAGTTTTACCTGAAGTCGAGGGGTTTGATTAGTCATCTTGTTCATTCCTGCCTCGTGCTGCATAGACTCTTGTGGTTTCTGTGGTCATGCATGAGGCTTGTTTACTGAGCACACTAACCAGAGTATTAGTTAGCCATGCTTCAATGATCTTTTTCATAGCAGGTGGCGTCCCCTATCATGTGGATGTGGAGGCCCCTTTCCCGTTTGGTATTGATGTGCTGCAAAAAGGTGCGGGCGACCTTTCTCATTTGGGAGAGGCTATGGGCATTACCTCCTCATCCTGGGTGTCATAGCCTTTGTTGATGACACCCATCAAGTTGAGGGGAACATTAGTCGTTGCTTTCATTCCTTTTCTTTGGTCACCTATCATGGAGATTCTTGTACACATAAAAAGGATAAACTTTGTGGCTTGTTAGAATAGTAAGTCACGCGAGTTACAAGTCTAATAAGAAACTAGAAGATTGGCTAAGAATCATATACAACGTCAACCTGTATGACCCAAAATTTAAATATAGGATTATATAAAATGATTTTATAATAAAGTAGGGTTAATCTTAGCCAATATTAACATCTTAAAGATAAACAAAATATTTTTGTACTAACATCCCACACGTGGTATTGAGTAGTAATAAATAATAATAATAATGATATAATCAATGATTCAAGAATATATAAGATAGTAATAAATAATAATAAATGACATTTAAGTAAATAAATGGGTCAAAGTCACCAAAAAGGGCGAGATTTCTCAATAATTCTTCTGCCAAGGATAGATAATAATAAGTTTTTGAATATTCGGATCCTCCTTGGATCGTGTGAGAAAGGGCAGATAAACATGTGAGAAATGTGAGTTTTTTTTATGTATATGATAAAGGAAGAATCTTCTGAGAATGTCAATGTCTTCTTTCTTTGCAATGGATGTCCAAAAATCCTCTCTATAACCGCATATCTTTCTATTTATAAGACTACACGGGCACAAAATTCCAAACAATATAGCTGGGAGGAATATTCACTGAAATATTCTTTGGGGAACCATAATCACAAAACTAGGCATTATTGCTTTAATAAAGGAAATGCTCGTCTTCGTCTTCGTCCTCTGTTAAGCAATCTTGACCTCATTAACGACATGTTATTTTCTCATGACATCGATCTTCTGAATCCAAATCGTTATATCTTGTTGGCGACATGTGGTAGCCTTCGAAGACCTCCTTAATATCGACTTGGTCTACATATAATTATGGTAATTTTAGCCCATACACTAATAGCACTGGTTAAGGCTTGGAAACAAAAGGTTCAAAACTTAAAACAAAAATGGGAAACGTTGAGCAAAGAAAAAGAAAAATAATATGAAATTATAAAAGAAGAAAAATAGTATGGTGGAGAAAAATATGAAGAAAGAATTTTTATTGATTTGACATAATTTACAATAAAATTTATATATAGGGATAACATGACTTAACCGCCACGTATACAATACAGGTACTATTTATAAAAGATGACCATTCCTGCGGACGACTACCAGAAACCTTCGCTTAACAATTCAATCAATGTCGAACGAAGTCCCAGAGAAACAACCGTGCGACACGGCGGAGCATGACCCGACCAGTGTGGCCGTCGATGGCGATGACATCAACAGCGACAGATTAAATTCTGCCTTAGCGAAGGGGCTTTCTACTATAATTTCATCTATAATCCGGGAATTTGACGACAGCGCTGCCGCCACTTCTCGTAGTCAAGATCAGCTCTCTTCCTCTCTCGATCGTCTCACTGGAGGTACCATTCTTCACCTTCTTCTAAATATAACCGCTGGACTTAATTGTGACATTTATTCTTTATGGGGTATTAGTGTGCCTTTTTGTGTGGTAAGAACTGGAATTGGGGATCCGTTTACTGTTTATTAGGCTGATAGAACTCCTTCCTGTTCGCACTTGTTATTGAATATAAAGTAGGAAGCTTTGCTGTCAAAAACTGCACTCTTATTATGGTACATCTTTGAAAGACTCCAAATTATTTTCACTAAGGTGGGTGTCCGAACTAGGTGGCTTAGTGATCGAGACATAAAGAGTGACAAGTCCAGCTGCAACATGACATACAGGCTCTCCCAAAAACCTCTGCTTGTGCGAAGTAGCATGTTGTTAAAAGGATTAGTCAAGATGAACACAAGTTACCAAACAACATCCCCCATGTATAAAATAAAAAATTAAAAGAAATGAATCACTTTTTATTGCTAGCGGGAGGTAGCAGGTATCCCATGGAATTAGTAGATGTGCGCACAAGCTGGCCCGGACACCATGGTTATCCGAAAAAAAAGTGAATCACTTTGGGGGGGGGGGGGGATGGAGGGCATTAGTTGTATGTGTAATTTCTTCCGCACCTTCTAGTCCCGTTGGAGCTTAGCATTTTTTCCATTGAGAATAAAAACATGCACTTCTTTATTGTGACATGTAGATCCAAATTGCTTTCATCAGTTAAGTGAACTTTTTCACTATTGCGTTATGCTATTGTAAGTTCTCATTAAACCTTAAAGCTTCAAAAAAAATTACAAAAGAGCACTAGGAAAAGACACATAAAAAAAGAGCAATAGGAAACACATACTGTTCTCGTACATTCAGATTCGCAGATATTTTATCCGATAGTTGCTTAGGAAAAGAGGTTCCTCTTTAGTCCAAACATTGTAAACAATCAATAACTTAGTGGACTATATTTCCGTGTGTGCCACAAAAAAAGAGATTGAGAAAGCTTGAAATTTCTTTTAGCTCTTTCCGCGTTCATAGAAAGGAGAGATGGACATGAACAACCTTCGGGCTTTACCTGTTATGGCACACATCCGGTTAAGGCTACCCACTTCGGTGGATCTTACCCCAGTTTTTGTATACATGAAATTTTCTCAAATTTCTTTTAGCTCTTTTGTTTATCTCCTCTTCATTTATTGTAACAATGACACTTTCGTCTTCTCTAGGATAAGAAGACGTGTTTTTCTCCTTTGCACCTGATTATTTATAGCCGCATGCATTTGAAATACCCTTTATCCACATCAACTGCATTGATAATGTCTAGGTCTTGGATGCTTTTACTATTTCATGGATTGTTACTTATCATTCCAGAAGAAGAAAATAGCATCAACTTTTGTTCGAGTAGATATCTGAGACAGTTTCTTGGAAAACCTTTCTTTGTGTGCTGGGCTAGTCTTGTTTGTTTGAATATGTTAGGTCATCTTCTATATGAGGATAACTGCGCTGCAATCTGGCTTGCAACAAAATCTGAGGTGACAAGGTTTAGAAGGTGGTACAGAGTTTAATGTTCCTAGCCTTTTGTTATGTTAACAAAGAAGCTGTAGCATAATGTAAATGCTACAAGGATTTACAGTCTGATGCTTTTGACAACTTGACCACTCTTCTTTGCTGGGCTGAGTGCTGAAACCCGCTCAATGGGTTCTAATTCTAAGAAGAGTAATCTAAGTCAATCAAATAGTTTATTTTTCCCCCAAATAGGGCTCTCTCTTCACCCACCCCCACAGGGATAGTCCATAACTACTTCTCTTACTACATGATGCTTACTTAACTAACACTTAGATCCATTACTACTTCTCTTACTACATGATGCTTACTTAACTAACACTTAGATCCAGTTGCAAGGACATGATCGCTTGACACAGTTGATATATTTCCCGTGACAGTTCTTCTTGCACTTTCAGTTACCTCGTCATTGTAACTAAGGAGTTTTGCTTGTGAGGACTTATGTCTATCTGATAATTCATGCCAGTGTTACTATTTCTTGGAGAGATCTAGTGCTGTTAACCATTTCTTGCTGATGAAAGGTTTGACACCAAGGGAAACATTAAAATGAATATAGATCTAGTGGAGATGTTAAAATGAATATCAATCAATGATCTCCTTTTTGAACTGTTAGATACGAAATGATCTCTCTAGAGGAGGGTGATGTCGCTAAGAGCCATACAATAAAGAAGTTCTGAGGAAAGTACAGGGAAACAGTAATCGGACAGAATAGAAGTTCAGCCCCATACCCTTGAAATTTCATCAATACTAATTTAATTGTTCGTGGATTCACTAACTATCACAAGATTATAGATGTAGGAAAGCATCGTACAACATAATATTTGAAACATAACAGGGCTATTAAGAATAGGGATGCAGGTTGGTAAATGTGGCGTTTGAAGATTCTGTTTCTTTGAATTGCTTTTCTTGTTATTTCATGGTCCTGCTTGTACCTTCTGTTAATGTATGTAGTAACCAATCATCTATATCTGCAGAGCTTGACAAACTGCTGGAAGATGCCCCATTGCCTTTTATTATGCAGCATGCTGCTAGAATTTCTGGTGTTAGGAAAAGAATTACATCATTGAATTCACTTTTGAAGTCAATACAAAGGCGTCTTGATAATATCGATCACACATTATCTGCTGGCTTGATACACGGTACAATTATTTTTCATGATACATAGTGTCAAGCTTTTTCATGACAACTCAAATAGGATGTACGCAGGTTTATTCTTTATCTTGATTGATACTTTGCCCTCCTATATGAATGCTTTACTTGTGTAATTTTTCAAACATAGTTCTATGTACATGATTTATCTTTGTAAACTGGTGAAGTACATGGACTTTTTATTTTATCCAAGTCGTTGTATATGAAAGATCTATGAAACAGTAATTCTAGAACTCGTCGTGGAAATTTAATTTTCCTTTGGAGAGTTAATTTTTCTCATACACATAGTTAAGGTTTAAAGGAAGCTTATACACTCTAGCGGTGGGAAAAATATTTCCTCTGCATTTTATAGAATGATAAAAATAAGAAAATACCTAAAATAATGGTTGAAAACTTAATTTGACAAAACAATTACATGAAAGTTAAAATTTTGAATATTGAACTAAATTTTAATTCTTGGATGTTATATAGAATATTATGAATGGAATAGTGTTAAACCATTTTGAAACAATGCAAAATGGAAAGAGTGTCATATAAATTGGAACAAAGAGAATTTTCTTCTTCTTCATTAGCATCTTGTTTCTGCTATGCATGGATGCGTGATGTTGCGTTATTGATGTGGTTTAGGTTGACAATGGTTTACATTTGCTCTGTGATACTGTGGGTCTTTTTCTATCTCTAGTAGGCATGGATATATGAAATTGGCGTACACAGAACTTTTCGCAAGCGGTGTCACATTTAAATAAATGAACACATAAATAAATCATTATAATATTGTATAAATAAAAAGCAAATTAAAAGCATTGACATCATTTTAATGTTAAAAAAGAAAGACAAAAAAGTGAAAAAACATTTCAGAAGAAAAGGCTAAGCAAAAAGCTACCTTTATCTCAAATAAGTAAAGATGAACTTAGGCACGATATGTTCATTCTCAGGCTAAGGCAGTATATTGCAAAGGGATGACCAGTCTAGCCATTTCTAAATTGATTTGCTAAAATAAAAGGTAACCATATTATTCAGCACAAAGGACCTAACCCGCGACCTTGGTGCAGTAAGGTTACAGTCTTTACCGCTGCGCTGGAGACTGCTTATTTCTCTAGTGGTGTCACCTACATTATTTCTTTCAAGTTAAATTTTCAGATATCATTTTGACACATATATTTAGTTAATTTTTCCGACACGTGACACCGCTTCACTCAATGTAAATCCGCCCCTGTATATTGATGTGGTTTTCTGATGTTCAAGAAGTGCATCCTATGGGTATTGGTGTCTCGTGTGGTTTGAGACATCTGGTGTAGTGTTGTATATTATATATAGGTAACTCATTCTAATTTTTTTTTGGCTAATAACCAGCAAATACAGTGGAACTTTTTGGTTGTGATGTAGAAATTACTCCACTTGTCCCAAAATCTTGTCCTGGTTCTGTTAATGACGGAGAAACTGAACAAATTGGCTTTTATTTCATGCATTTTTCTTATTAGGAAATGCGTCCAGTTCTCTCTCTCTCTTCAAGGTATTAGGAGTAAAGTAGTTTGAGTTAAAATTCTTAATTCCTTAATTACAATATTAATTAGAGTATCTGCTTTTCGTTTGTGAATTTTAGCTGAGTCGGCTGGAGATTTTCATTCACTAAAACCTTGTTATATCTTTCTTGCAGAGAAGTTAACAGGGGATGGTGGGCGAGACCAAGAGAATCAAAACAGTCTTCACTGACGAGGTACTGCCGATAATTGTCGTTTCTGGGGTTTGATGAACATGCTATGTTCTTTCTTTTGTATATGCATGAGTGCTAACATCAAGGAGACAATTCACATAGGAGGTCAATTTGCGAACTATTTCGTAGTCTTTCATGCAAAAAGGTTGTTGATGTTTATTGGGTCATATTAAATGTTCCCTTACCACGTTTATTTATTTAATAAGAAAATAAATAAACATGGTAAGGGAACATGTGATGTTGTTGACTCTTGAGTCCATTGGTAGTGGGATGGGGGCCTTGGCTCTTTAATAGTCTTGGGCAATTCTTACCCTTTGAGCTAGTTTTGGGGTTGAGTCAGGCCCAAGGTTTTTTTCTTTATCAGATGTAGAACGCACAATCCTAGTGCATTATATGATTTCTTAGTTACAACAGTTTTCCTCCTCAGGAGAACATAAAAAACTAGCATGATAAACATGGCTGAGTGTCCATAAGCAAGTGATCCGCACAATCTCCCCTTGTTTGTTTCATTCATGGAAGAACGGGGTTTTTATGGAGGATGTTAGTGGCAAATCTGCATTCTTTGATGCCTGTCTTACTCGAAAGGAAAAAAGAACAATCATTCCCTTCTTAGTTCTTATCTACTCAGCAGTAATTTCTAATTCTAAGTAAACGTCTCAATAATTTTTGCCAAGTGAAAAGTTTTAACATGTTAAATAAGGCAATGAGGGTCCAAAATAGGTATAACCAAAAGCATATTGAGAAAGGGGCATATCTCGCATGGTAAGTGATTACCTAAACCTAGTAACAGGCTGCACATAGAGCCGTCTAGCTTAAATTTTTTCGTGCCTTATATAGTCAGCGGAATTTTCTTACCTTCTATCACCAACCTTTCCCAGTATGTGTCATATGGAAAAGTAAAATTGATATATGGAATCTGTCTTGTGTTTCAGTGTTTTGGTGCTGCAATTCTTTGGTGTGCAAATCATTTGCAAGTTGGTGCATTGCATTATTAAAGTACGCAATATTATTAGAAGACGCAAAATGTAATAACCTTTGGATGAGCTAAATTTCTCAGTAGTGCTTTCATGATGTCCAAAAAGAAGGTTGTTGGTTTTATGTCATTGACGAACTTCTAAATCAGTTAATTTGCTATGTGGTGGTTTTGGGGCTGTTCATGATCAAGATCCTGGAGAAGATTCAAATCGCTTTCTCAGTGCCAGTAAAATCTCCTTTTGATTGCAAGCATTTTAACTGATTCGGCGTACGCACGGTATGAAAATATGGGCTGAGATTATAACATTTTGGCTTTCGGAGAAATTTTGGATATGCATGATATCCCTGATTTGAGAATGGTTCTTTTACCTGTCAGAAATGTGCATTTCAGCTTGCGCCAGAGTATGTCCGAGTTGCCCAGGAAAGGGAAACATGGAAAATGTGTGGCAACTGGTTAGCAGCTCAGCTAGTGTAGGCCTATTGGTGCAATTTGAAGGGTGTATCTTTCTGAAACTTATTCATATATTCTGCTCTTAAAGGTATTGTTAACTGTTTTGCATTGCATTGGATGTGTACTTTTGTTTTACAACACCTAAGTGTATAATGTGTATCTAAAATCTTAATTTATTTAACGAGTTAACATAAGATGATGGTGATTGATTGTTGAATGTTACAAATGCTTGTTCTTTCACGCCTAGCAGTATTCAACGGTCATTAGTAAACTACATCTTATTCACCACAATACAAGTTCTATCCTAGCTGTTTTGCAAGCTGATCCAATGCCTTTGAAGATGTTTCTTTCTTTTTTCGGGTCGTGTGTTTATGATTGCGCTTGGATCTCTATTTGGTATATTTTTCATGGAAAATAAATGATTTTATCAATTATTTCCTTTGATTGGTTAGTGAATGATTTTTTCTTTGGAAAATATTGTCTAGTGTTTGGTTAGTATAAAATATTTTTAGGAAGATAATTTTTTATGCTACTCTCCTCAACTTACATTCAACAAAATTTTCATGTTTCCAGCACACAAACTCCCCCTTCTCGGATTTTATTTTTTTCAAGAATTTAATTATTCTTTTTAAAATTTACACAAATCCAAATGAATTAATGTGTTACTTTACCTTTTTATACAAAAACAATGTTAAAAATTTAGCTCGATAACTAAAAAGAAAATACTTCTTTTTTGTTGAAAAAGAAAGTATTATTTCTGCAACATGAAAAGAAATACTAATGAAAGAAAATGTACATCATGAAAATAAAGTATTTGTTTTTGTTAAAAAGAAAGTAAATAGTTTTCTACATTAGGAAAGGAAAATATTTTTTTGACATCATGAAAAGAAAATAATTATTTTGTTAAAATGAGACAAAATATTTTTCTACATCAGGAAAAAAATTATATAGTTTGATGAAATGAAAGAAATGCTTAGTTTGTTGAAATTATCGAAAATATATTTTTTTACATTATGAAAAGAAAATATTTTTTAATCATGAAAAGATCATATTTTTTTTTACATCATGAAAAAAAAAAATCCATTTTGTTGAAATGTAAAAGAAATTACTAAATCTACGATATAAAAAAAAGTACTCTTAATAATGTTTCTATTATGGTGGTTGGTGGGCAAGGTTGGGGGATAGGTGAAGTATGGATGGGGTAGGGCTGGGTGGATGGGTATAAGGAATAGGGTGAAAAATATTGGAAAAGAATTTTGAAAATATTTATCTCCAATTCAAAAAGAATGAATTCATAAAAAAATATTTAGTTCAATCAAATGTGGAAAATTTGGAAAATATTGGTACGCACCCTCTATCTCGTTAAATTTTCCGTTCTTGTGCAAGAATGCGTAACATCGCGACTACTACTTGCTTTCTTTAAGTTATGAATCTGCCATCCGATGTCTGAAACAGAAGATTTCCAATACAACTTTAGTTTGCCACTCATTTACAATCATTTTTCCGAGTTTTTCACCAAAATTGTCCCTCATCTTTTTAAGTAGGTCTATTTTTATCCTTTAAATATACCTTTGAGCACCTTTAATCCCTTAAGTTTTTTGAAGTAGAGCACTTTTAGTCTAGTTAACAAAATGGGGCTTACATGGAGTTAAAACTAATGGTTGAAACACACACATTTTCCTCCGTTCTCAGTTGTTCACAATCACTCCAAATCCGAAACTATAAATCATTTACGCAAAACTTAGCATAAGAATGAAGCAAGCACATTCACGCAAACCAGTTTTCCTCCTGCAACTTTGTCTTCAAAATCAATTTCTTCCTCTAACTTCAAACTTTACACGTTATTCTCCTCCTACCTTAAGCAATATCGTAGCTGTTTTGCCCTCAAATTAGCATTCTTTATGTATTTTTACTATGAAAATGGTAATTATAATTAGATTTGATTTTGTGGTTCTAAAATATGTGATCTATTTTAATACTAGTTGTTAGACAATTGATGCTAAGTGAAAGACTTGGAAACAAGATAATGGCTTGAAAACAATATAATTATCAATCTTAATGGCTAATAATCGGGGCCTCGAGCTTGCATATTTGGGACCTCGACGTCTAGTCGGATGCTCTGCCGAGGATAGTCGATGGAGGACTATCAGTTATGATAAATTCAATGACGGCTCTTTATGGCCAATAATAAGCAATAAATGAAGAACAATAAATAGAACACAATAAATATAAGTAATGGAGTCAAGAGGATTAGTTTAGAAAGCAGAGAAAATGTTCTTGTATATTCAGTATTGTGTATTAGATCCCCTACAAAATGGCAAGGATCCCCTCTCTATATATCAGGGGAATCCAAACATAGTACAAGTGCATTTATTACAAAGATATGGGGCTGGTAAACCCATTTAATGCTACGATATGGGTTTGGACTAGCCTACTAGACTCTGTCAGCTCTTGTCACATGCTTTGGGAACTTTCCACTTTTTTACCATGACTATCGATCGATATTGCCTCGAGGCCGGATGCTGATAACCCCTCGGGGTGTTAATGTCGACCATAATCTCGAGCCTATTGAAACGTACTTATGAAGCATCGTAACACTCGAAAATTGGATCCTCCGATTTTACCGTATACAATATAAGAGACTATTTAATATCTTAAGTTGTTTTTTCGTCTTAAGTGCTTGTCTATAATTAAAATGATGGCATCTCGTCCTATTCCAAATTATATCCTTAAGAGCAATTAACTGATGATTTTTATGAATGCAATGTATTTCGTTTTTTTAGTTTTTTATTTTTATAATAGGAAAAATAAAAGGAAAAAAAATGGCATAGTTTACAGCATTCTTTTTATTAATTTTTTTTGCATTTGTTTAGTAATGATAAGATCCCTTCGCCAAGGTACTGTTATGAGGTGGTTTAACAAACATTTTAGTTCAACTTAAAACCAAGAAAGTTGAATATACACGCATAGCTGTCCAACAAGAAGCTAGACTAACATGAATATTAAATTGCCACATGTTTGCTTCAATTTTGGTCTTGATTAATAAAACACCAAGTGATGGTAAACTAACATCAACAACAATTTACCATCAGGCGTTTCTAAACCAATCAATCAAAAGTCATAACCAAAACCAACTAATTAAATAAAATCATAAGCTTAATCAAACTTCCACTATAAATACCTCTATCCACCACATAGTTTCTCATCAACAGCAAACAAAATCTGAGTGTCTTCTCAACTTGAGCTCCAATTATTTTTAAAAGAAGAAACTATGGGTAGAAGCATATACACTAGCATTTTCATGGTGGTTGTTCTCGCCTTTGCAATATTAAGTGGGAAATCTGAAGCTGGTCGTCAGTTATTACAGGCCAATAATCCAAGTTTCCCTACAATTCCAGGCATGCCTAGTATCCCTAATATGCCTAGTATTATTCCAAATTTGCCATCAATTCCTAGGGTTGGATCAATGCCACCAATGCCATCAATTCCAAGCATTCCAAGAGTTGCAATGCCACCAATTCCATCATTTCCTTCATTCCCAAAATTCCCTACTTCTATCCCATTTTTCACCCCACCACCCCCTAAGAACTAAGTAGGCTTGTCTACTTAACCATATTCACATTCTAAGCTGATTTTCATACTTTTTTTTGCACTTTTCTTTGTTGATTTGCATTTGCTTTGAGTCGTCCAGTCGTTATGTCATTAGCTTTCAGGCTATTTAAATTTGTATTCCAGTGTAAGTCCTTTTTCCTCTAGGGAGAAGGCGGATGGGGTACTATATATATAGTGGGGTGTTAACGTTGTATACTATTTCCATTATGTAATTTTACAATTATGTGTGTATTCTCTCTATATATATAATGATATTGCTATATTACTTTTAATCATTCTCCACACTCGTCAGCTCTCTTTCTAATAATCTAAGTGGTGAATCAACAAAAAGTTCTCAAGGGACAGTTTAGTAATAATGAAAGATCTTGGTTTGTATCTGGTTCTCCTCCTAGTAAACATCTCCAGCTGTACTGTAGGTGCTTAACTACTTATCAGACACTTCTTTTCGCCTTTATCATGCCCTGTTCTTGTACATAAAAAAAATGGATTAATAAACAAAAAACAAAAGAAAAGTAAACGAAAAAGTTAATGTACGCGTTGGGTTTTTTTTTTTTTTTTTTTTTTGGGGGGTGGGGGGACAATAAACAAGCTTCAAGGTATTATGATTTAGCACATTGAGGGTAGTAATATTGTCTAATATCTGTTGCAGGCTTTGTGAATTGGTAATCAGTTTTCAACCTCATTTTTAACCATGTTCTGGTAAACAAAAATAGTACTTGATTGAAGGACTGATAATAGGCTAAATCTATGTAATTTGGCGATTGATTATACTTTCGTTTAATTCCGTTTCAATGTCGTAATATAGATAAATGATAAAAAATGGGTTTTAATTATGAATTTTACACGTTGCAGGACGAGGAACTTATATGAGGCCTTAAAGTTGTGATTGGAGCCACATTGGAACAAGAAAAACCCATCGGAACTAAGTACGCGCGAAAACTAGACAAAGAATCGAAGAAATAAAGGCCTGGATTAGCGCGATCATGCTAGTCCAGACGGCTGCGGCTAGGGGTAAAATTGGAAGTCTGGGGGAAATTCACTTAATCTATTTCATAAAGTCAAGTTCGCGCAAGAACCGAGGCCCGGCAATTTAACACAGAAGGTTCAGCAAAGAAAACCAAAATCATAATGTCCAAACCAGAAGAGCAAACAGCTAATCGCAATACACTCTAAGCCCTCAATGAACCATAGATTATTCCTCAGCTTTGAAAATACCGGTAATTAACAAAAACCAATGGAAAAGTAGCTAGTTTGGTTAATTGTGTATATATTTTAACTCTCGTTTTTTTCCAGCCCCTTCTTCAGTGATTTCCCCTCTCTTTTATAGCCAAATACCTAGGGCAACATTACTATTGTTTTTTGCTGGAAGTCATCCCTTCTATTTCAGGTTTTTATCTATTTGGCCCTTCATTTTTTGCCTTCTTGCCCAAGTTATTGCAGTAAATTTACTGGTTTTATGCTAAAGACCCCTTCTAGAAGGGCCCAAACACTTCTACCATCATCTACCTTTCATGGACTACCCACATTACCCTTATTTGTCCCTAATATTACCAAAGCTAAACTGAAAGTTCTATATTACCCTTATTTGTCTAAAAATTATCAAAAGATAAGCAGGAAAATCATGTATCACCCCTGAGCTACTTACTTAGTATTAACCTTTCTAATTAATTTCAATTTGATACTAAACAAAAGCACATGCTAAATAATCTTCAGTAGAAAATTTCAAACAATCCAAACCATCTATTAGTGGACTCAGACTAGTCCTCAGATAATCATATGATTACTAAAACCAAACATGCTGAATCTCAGATTGAAACTAGGAACAAGTATGACAATGAATAGGCCCGGCTAAATTGACTTAACAAAATAAATATGCTTGCAACCTAATAACATTTTTCAATTAAAAGAAAATGAATCCAGATTTTAGAAAGAACACAACATGGACTTACAGATTCTTTTATTATCTTTGCTGAATGAATTCGAGTCGAAAGGCCTCTAAAAGTGGCGTGAATGTAGCCAATGTCATTGTCAACCTCGGAAGTGTCTGGAATTGCTTGAGAGGGCTTGGTGGGGGTGTGTACTAGGTGAGAGATACAAAACGATCAAATATTAAGGTTTTCGTAGTTTTGTGCAAGAAAAAGAAAGGCAATAGGCAAAGAGGAGATTTCTACACCAAAAATTTTTTTTTTTTGCTTTTATTTTTACGATTTGAGATGAAACTAAATACTATTGATATAAGCACCATTATGAGTGACTAAAAACTATTATTCTTATAAAAACAATAATAGTACTTTTGATTGAAAGACGTTTCCCATTTTTTGTTGTGTCTACAATCAACTGACTGTATGTTTACTAATGCAATTAATTAATTTGATCTTGTGATATGGTCTGGACTTAGCCATGAGTCCCACGAAAAAAGTATCATCTCTTTCGTTCAGAGACGGATATAAAAGTTGAAGATTATAAGTTTTAGATTATAGTCCTTAAATTATTGAGTTTTAAATTAATAATTTATATATATTTAATCAGAATTTAGATCAAAATTAATAGATTGAACCAAAACCTAACGGAGCACTCGCTCCGCCCCTGATTTCATTACCAACAAAACTTAAAAGGGTGATCTTTTTCACAGAGTTGTAAAAGTTGAAGACAAAAAGTGATCGTTTAAAAGCAGATGATCTTTTGTTTAATGTAAGGGTGTCAACCGGGCCGGGTCATACCGGGATCGGACCGTACCAGTATAAACCGGGACCGGTTACTAAGGGGCCGGGTGGGATGGGTTCGAGGGGGGAGGGGGTTGGTCCGTTTGGGATTTTTGGGGTTGGAACCGGCCCGGACCGGCCCGGTTGTTCTAAATAGTGCCTTGAACCGGTTGGACCGTCACGGACCGGCCCGGTTCAACTGTGAATATAACATGAATATACCATGAATATACCATAATATATCATGAATATAACGTAAATATACAATATACTATGCATATACTATAAATATACTCTAAATATACCAATTATTGTATACTAATTAACATAATTTAAAATTGTTGGAATTTAACATATAGTGTTTATATTTAGGGTATAAAACTATAAATTCTCAAATCATAGAATATGATGGTAACGTATTATTTTTAAAATATGCTATAAATTCTACTTGCAGAAGCAAAAGGAGACTTGCAATAAGTGCAATTTTTTCCCATCTTACTTGTATTCATTCAATTATTACAAAGTATTAATATAACTTAATAGTTATACTACACATAAATCCAAAAAAAATAAAAATATACTAAACCCAGCCCGGCCTGGCCCGGCACCCTTCAACCCGTATGGTTCAATTTTAACCCGAACTAACACAGCCCGCTACAAACCCGTCACTGTGCAACCCGGCTGGACCGGCCCTGAACCCGGACGGGTCGAAAAATTTCGGACTCTGACCGGCCTGGTCGACCTGTTTAACACCCTTGGTTTAATGAGAGGGGAAATAACAATGTCCGTACGCGAAAAGTCTAAGGAAATTTGGGCCTCGTTTGGCCATACATTTTGGTAACGTTTTTAAATCTTTTTTGAAACTATTGTTTGTTCATAGATTAATGATCTATTTTTAAAAAAATTTGAAATTATTTTACAAGTTTCAAAAATCTAGTTTAGAGTAGACTTTGGATGAAACTTGTTCTCCCACGCACAAAATTTCAAAAATTTTTCAAATAAAGTGCATTTTCAAACATAATTTCAACTTTCAAAAATTATTTTTCAAAACTATTTCAAAAATTATTTTTTCAAGTTTCAACTAAATCTACGTCCAAACGCCTGCTTGGTGTTTTACTTAGTGGACGTTTGGATATAAGAATTGTAAAATTCTAAAAGAAAAAAAGTTTAAAAAAATTTCAAGTGAAAATGATATTTGAAAATTAGAATTGTGTTTGGACATGAATACAATTTTAGGTTGTTTTTTATGTTTTGTGAGAGATCTGAGTGAAAATTTTGAAAAATATTTTTAATTTTTTTTAAAAAAAAATTCAAAATTCATCTAAGTGAAAATTGAAAATTTATGGCCAAATACTGATTTCGAAAAAAGTGAAAAAATTTCAAAAAATTAAAAAGATTCCTATGTCCAAACGGACTCTTAAATTCAAGCTTCCAATCATAGGTTGCTAACGCTCAAGGACTCTCGCGCATAAAAATTTGCAACAAATCTCCAACCAATGTTATATTATTTATACTATAGACTTCAAAGACCAATTCACGGAATATGAGAACACATATAATGAAGGGAGCTAAGAATAATAAATACGAAACCATAAAAATGGGAAATAATCTTACATCCTCCCTCTTAGTTGAAATGATCAAAAAACACGTGAAAATTGTCCCTAAAAGCAAACGAGCTTATACTACTTTTGGTTAACACTTTAGCCAACACGAATAATACTCACTGCAACTTTGTTGCCCATAAAATGATAATATATTAATTTCTATGTGTCCAGTTTTGAGTTTGCAAATCGCAACATGGGGTTAGCAGCCAAATAACACTAATCTAATCAAACTAGCGAAGAAAGTAGTGAATGCTAGTGATCAAGAAATTAAAAGCCAGACAAATACGTTTCAATAAAGCCAATATGTCATGACCCACTTTGTCATCGGGTAGCATAGGTGTTATTTTGGCACATATTTTTGTCATGTGAAAAACTTACATAAGACGAAGGCTAATATTTGTGTGAACGTTTTAGAGATTTCTCTTGAAGACCCTAGAACTTATGCATTTATTAGCACACGTGACGGTTATCAGCTCTACCACGTCCTCCCTAACGTCCCTTATTATCTCGTAGACTGATTTATCGCCGTTCAAGAGAGATTCCGAAGGTTCGAACTTTTTGCTAGCTTTGAAACATGGGTTGAAGGAAGAAAGAATTCTCTCTTTTTTTCTCCCATGTTGTCAGTTGGTTTAGTTGGTCAACAACCAACTAAAGTGCTCTTTAAGAAAAGCTTTGAAACGTTTTAGCCTTGTAAAGAATTCTAGAGGAAGTCCTTATCTTTTAAATATGAAGGACTTGTATAACAATTACTCTCTCTATTTCAATTTATGTGAACTTATTTCCTATTTAGATCGTTCCAAAAAGAATGACCTCTTTCCATATTTGGAAAGAATTTACTTTATGCAGTGATTTATAGCTACACAAAATATATGTGCCTCATTTTATACCGTAAATACAAAAGTCTTCTCTTTTTCTTAATCTTAGTGCCTAGTCATATAAGTTTACATAAATTGAACGGGAGGAAATTTTATTTATCTAGCCCCTAATTGACTAGTATTTACAGGGGGCATTACATTTGTAACTCATCAAACAAAAAAAATCAAGTTCTCTACTATATAATAGCAAAATTCTCTTGCTTTTCTTATCACTATAATAATCAGATTGGTCGTTTTGAGTGTTAACTTTTTTTCGATGTTCGAAACTTTTCATAGCTCTTTTTAATGATTTATGACTTGTGTATATGGCTCGTGTCAATTTTCAAAAAAATTAAATGTGAATTTTTAGAGAAAATGTGATTTTGACTTTAAAATTGACTAGAGTTGACCATGGTCAATATTTGGTAAGTGATCCTGGATCGGTATTTTCACTATTCTAGTAGGTTCGTATAATTAATTTGGATATGCCCTTATGTTGGGGTCACAGGTGACCTGAGGCCTTTTCGGTGCATTATGTGAAAAGTTGAAAAAATGAGTTTTAAACTAGAAAATCTTAGATTTTAATGATTGATTCTTGATATTTGATGTTACTTTAATGATTTGAGATAGCGAGTGAGTTTGTATGATATTGTTACACTTGTGTGAATGTTAGAAATGGAGCCTGAGGGATTCAGGTGAGTTTCAAATGAGTTGTGCATAATTTTGGTGAAGCTGATGAACAACTAGTGTGATGAATTTGTAGATCTCACGTTTGCGAGGTTCTCCTCGCAAAGGCGAGCACCGCCTTTTAGAGGAGTGGCTCACATTTGTGATGATGGGCTGGGGCTGGGCACTTCACATTTGCAAAATATGTATCGCATTTGCTATAGGTAAGTCACATTTGCGATACAGTAGACTTTGGGGGCAGCTTCACATTTGGAAGTATTAATCGTATATGCGACTGCCCTGGGTCTGCAATCGTGATAATTTTATTTATTTTGCATTCATTGAAGACTTAGAGACATGTCTGCTATCACGACCAATTGTTCACTTTTTCAAACGTCGCAATTGTAATATCTGCAACTAGTAAATATGGGAATTCCATGACCTAGATTATTTACATTATTTTACAACCCTAAACTTTATAGAGGCAATTTTTGAAGAGGATTTTCTTCCCAAATTTATTTGTAATATTTAACTAGTTTTCAATCAATTTAAACTGCATTTAACGTCAAATCTATGAATTTCAAAGTAGAAATTGAAAATTTTGGATGTAATTTAGGAATTCTTAATATCGATATTTAGACCTCAAATTGAGATCGCTTTCGAAATAAATTACATAACCGTTCTTGGGGATGAATAAGTGATCGAAATTTTATCTGAATCTCAGATTTCGATCATGTGGGCCCAGATTGATCTTTTGTTGACTTTTTCAATTATGATCAACATCGAATCTTTTTCATTTGAAGGTAGTTTCTAATGCTTATTTTGGACTTTTTGATTGATAATTGGCTAGATTCGGTTGGTTTAGAGGCTTGTTCGAAAGGAAAAGTCGTGGCTTATTGTTATTTGTTGCAAAAAGAAGTAAGTGTCTTTTCTAACTTTGTTTAGGAAATTTTTTCTAATAAAATAATATTATTTACTACATACAGGGGTGATTTATATGCAAGGTGACAAGCGTATATTCATGTTCTATGGTTATCCATGCTCGGGATAGATTATATAATACTTTGTGCCTTGTTAAACTTTGTGATTTTTTTGCCTCATGTTTTACTGCACCTCTATAATAGTATGAGCATAATTTGAATGCTAGAGTCAATGCTTTAGCTTACTTCAACTTGATAAATATGATAGACTCCTCGTGAAACTGTTGATGTGCTAGACTCGGTCATAACTATACCTAAATGATTATATGTTTATATTTTTATTCTTGAGATACTCGGGTTCTACACTTACACTGAAGATTATGTTTGAATTTTGTTGAGATACTTGAGCAATGGAGTTCTTGAAGTGTATTTATTAGTTTATTGGTGCAAAAGCTACGAATTAGTTGACGTGGCCAATCTTCTCGATGATATCCATGCGTCTTATCTTGCTTGTTGTTGATGTATATATGCTTGGTGATAAAGAGTGTAAAGTACGAAGGGTGATGTCATACATTAATGTGAGCAAGAGTGTAAATCACATAGGGAGATATCGTACCATTATTATACATTATCATGTAAGGAAGAGAGTAAAAGCACGAAAAATTATACTGTATAATTATTTTTGTATTGTAAATATGAGGAATGAGAGTTCATGACATGAAAGGTATTTCCGTGTAGTCGAGGACGAGAGACATGTATTATATGGTTTTATCTTTCTTTTGCGCATACATTTGTGCCTTATTCCAGAGTTGCTATTATTGCGCTCATGCTTTCTATGTTACTTGTTGTTGTCACGTTTTTGCCTTCTACTTTATTCGTTATTATTTTATCCATGCATTTTAACTGTTTATTTTGCTATATTCATGCTTTATTTCTCGTTTGTTATATTACATCTATGTTTCCACCCGTTATCGTTGTTTTATCTAAACCTTCTACCTTGTTTGTTATTGAAATCTATGTTCTCTTACCTTATTTGCTATTGTTACTTTTATGCCTCCTACCTTGTCTATTACCATTATCCATATGCTTCTGCATTTATTGTCATTATTATTTGTGTATCTTCTACTTAGTTGTTACTGTTGTTGGTATTCCTTTTATCCGGTTGGTACTATTATACGTGCACTTAGTGAGGATGAGATAGATGCGCGAAAAATATTTTCGTGCCAATTAATTATACATATATTTGATAAGGATAATGTAAATGTACGAAGGATGCTGACTTGGTAATTGACTCGATACTTTGAACACATTCCTCGTATTATAAAGATTCGCAGGTTACTACATTGTTTTAGTGATTTGTGTTGTACCCTCATGACTTTGAGCTGTTATAAGGGAATTTGTTAGTGATATTTAAGAAAACCGATCGTTATATTTTTTAGTTAATCATTTGCTACTTTTCATATTTGTTCTTGTAATTTACTTTGTTATTTCTAGTGTTGTTTCTATGTGAATTTAACTGAACATGTTATATTAGTTTGACTTAAAAACCTCATCACTATATTATCAAGGTTAGTCAAGATATTTACTGAGTACATGTGAACGATTGTACTTATATTATACTTCTGCACCTTGTGTCAGATAATTGGAGAAGAGTGGCGGCGGAGTTTGAGGGCCTAGCATTGAAGACGTATAACACTCCTGATACAAGCTGCAATTTTTTCGTGTTAAATTAGAAGTTATATCTCTGTTTATATAAATTTCAAAAAAATGATGTATTTTTCCTCGAACCCCACTCTGGAGTTACTAATGCTCCTTTATTTTTGTCTTTCTTTTCCTGCACTGAGCTGGGGGTCGATTGGAAACAGCCTCTCTGCCCTTTCGGGTACGGGTAAGGCTCGTCTATATATTACCCTCCCCAGACCCCACTTTGTGGGACTATACTGGGTAGTTATTGTTGTTGTTGTTGTTCCTCGAACTGAAGTTGTACTTTTATTCATAATCACTCGTCACTTATACTATAAATCAGTGGATAATTGTATTAGATTATTTTGGCTATTTTATTCATTATCTCTATTATTATTTTTTATCATAATAGTGATTTATGCAATTGGGCTTACCGAGCGGGTTGGATTAGATGCCATCACGACCGAACGAGATTTTGGGTCGTGACAATCGAGCATTCCCTTAGCGATACTAATTGTAGTATTTTAGACTGATTTGGCATAGCAAGATCGTAAGAAAGTTGTGCAAGTACATGAGCAATTTTTCAAAGAGAAAGTTTCACAAACTACTGTTGTTTAATGGTTATTAGCTAGTTGTAGCTACCATTTACTATATTACTTCATATAACTATGTTTTCAGTTTTTTTAGACTGTATTCGATGTATTTAAGCTACTGTATTCATGAATAAAGTAGCAAAACTCGGCGTGAGACAAGGGATTCCAGCTGGAGTATTATTGTATTCTCGATATGTATTTGTGAATACAGTAATGTAAATAGCACAAATTATTGTCTATTCAGCTGCTTTTAAATGAAAAGTAAATCAATTAACACAACAGACTCCTAATATAACTCAATTAACTCAATTACATCACCTATAATCTGTATTAGAAGCGAAATATGCTGAATTTTCAACCAATAAAATTCGAGATTCATCTATAGTGCAAAAAATATGAATACATACTGTAGATATATTTGAATACATATATACATCTGAATAAATTATATTAATTATAAAATATATGAATACAACGAGACAAAAAATACAATAAATACATGGAATACAACAAGATATATTAAAATACAATGAAAAGAAGACATTGAATACAATTAAATACAACGAGATACATTGAAATACACATAAAAAAAGGTAACAGAATCTTGAAGCTGCTTAGCCTCATGCTTAGCCCCAAACTCCGTCGTCTTTGTTCAAGAACAACCCTAATATCGTCTCGTCAGGAGGGCTTCGATTCTAACTCTAGCGAGAGCGATGAGCTAAATGAAGAATTAACAAGCAACACCAGGCACTAAAACGCTAATGGTAATGTCAATTCCGATGGCTGAGAAAGTGTAAGGAGAGATCTATAGATCTAGATGGAGCCGCCATTGTTGAAGGGATTGGTTTCCACACAAAATGATCCTAATTTAGCTATTATACAATTTGCAACAAACAACCATAGACCTTATTCTATTACAACTTTTAGATATCCAGAATTGAGGAAATAGTGGATTTGGCCTGGCGTGAGAAGAAAGAGCGAAGATTCGCCGCTGGTGGAGGTGGTGGCTGAGAAGCTTTCTAGGAGGAAGAACGATCGACGGAGGAACTGATGAGAGAGAATCCATGAGTTTTTATTCATGGAGAAAACTATTGTAGAGAGAGAAAGAGGGTGGAGAAAAATCTAAAAGAATGAGAGAGAGAAATAATACAAAGCGTGTTTTATAGCTTAAGGGTAGGAGGATAAATAGATATTTAACTATAAAATTAAAAGATAGCTATAGAATATAATTTTTAAAAATAATTTTTATTTTAAATAAATAAGGTATAAACATTTGCTTTTCTTTTTCAAATGTGCTAAGTTTAGGACCAAGAACCGAGACAAATAGTTGTGAAAAGAGACTCGATGTGCAATCTATTATTACATTTATTAGAAGAGTTGCTATTGGTAATGTATATTGCAGGGATAAACATACATACATACATACATACATATATATATATATATATATATATATATATATATATATATATATATATGCATATATATACATACATACATATATATATATATATACAATCATCGACTCACGAGCTTAGAGATCCATCTCTGTGATATGGTCCGATGCAATACGCGGCTAGGTCTTGGTCTGCCACCCCGATTTTGATTAGCCATACAAAATTAGAGAGGCATGATTTTGACCGTATACAAATATCAATTACAATCCTTTTAATCTGTTACTCCTCTTCTTTTTTTTTTTTTAAATTGTTGTAAAACTCAACAAAGTAACAAAGAATATATATATATTCTTTGTTACTTTGTTGAGTTTTACAACAACTTAAAAAAAAAAAAAGAAAAAAGAAGAGGAGTAACAGATTAAAAGGATTGTAATTGATATTTGTATACGGTCAAAATCATACCTCTCTAATTTTGTATGGCTAATCAAAATCGGGGTGGCAGACCAAGACCTAGCCCCGTATTGCATCGGACCATATCACAGAGATGGATCTCTAAGCTCGTGAGTCGATGATTGGTCAAGATCGAGACCAGTCATGATCGAGAATGAAGCGGGATAGGGACAACATGATCTAAGAAAGCCTTCTAAACCAAATAACAGAAAGTTGGGATATCCGTGACCGCGCAAGAATCGTGGCTTAAATCTCTACACGTATCAAGTCAAGACAGTACATTTAGACAATCATGGGATTTCCTTCTGTGTTTAGAATTGTACCACAAGTATAATTTCTCTGCTATATAAATAAGGTTTTAATCATTTTATAAAGAAGAGATTCATGCATAACAAAGCAATATATCACATTTTCTCTCTTAAGCTCTGTTATTTGGTTCATACTCTTTCAGCACACTCTATTAGTTCAAAGGCGATCTAGCTTGAGGGCCATTACTGCTCATTATATTGGTTTGCTTTAATTTATAGTTAATTTCTAACATTAATTCTCATATTTCTAAATTTGTGCTAAGTGAAATAACGTATCCTTACAATCACTTATAAGTTTAATTGTTATCCAATTTTAAGGGTAAACAGTTTGGCGCCCACCGTGGGACTAAGGATAGTAATGATTGCATGTTACAGATTTTCATAAACACACTATTTTACACTTATTCTTTGAAGTGTCTTTGATTACAGATTGAAAGATGTCAAACTCTCAATTAGCACCTCAACATATTGACAATGATAACACGCCGAGAATGAGAACATTGCACCGCCTATGGCTTCGATGGAGTTCCAACTGCTGACCTAATGGACGTGAGTTCGCATGTAGCCATCAATAGAAATGTGGTTCTTGATCCCAAAAGCAGCGTTCGTAGGGGTATCGTATCAACTACTCAGAATGCGCATGGAAGTGAAGATGGCAGGATCAGGCTGCGAGTAATTTTTGAAATGTTGCAGGCCCTACAAGAAGCAATATCTCAGCTCCAAAATTAGAACCAGATGCCAAGCAGGGTCAACCACAAGTTGTCCCAAGAAATTGTACACATGGTCTAATCGATTTTGAGAAAATCGAATGAGAAGGAATCAGAGACAAATCCTGCTATCCTAAAAATACTCGAAAAGTTGACGAAGCGGATCAAGACAGGAGTAAAAAAGATCGAGGAAAATGATATGAAGGTAGAAACCTATAACTAAAGGGTCGATCTAATCCTGGGGCACCTCCAATATTGAAAGGACTAGATTCTAAAAAGTTTGTGCAAAACCCCTTCCTCTAAGTGAGGCTCCGAATCAAATACCCAAGAAGTTCTGTATGCTCAAGATTCCTAAGTATAAGGGAACACTAATCTGAATGAACACGTCACCTCGTATACATGCTCGATCAACGGAAATGACTTGGAAGATGATGAAATTAAATCTGTATTGCTGAAGAAATTCGAGAAACTCTATCAAAGGGTGTCATGATATGGGATCATAATTTACCGCTCAATTCTATTGATTCATTTGCTATGCTTGCAGATTCCTTTGTAAAGGCGCACGCCGGGGCCACTAAGGTTGCAATAAGAAAATCGGACTTATTCAATGTAAGGTAGAAAGATAACGAGATGCTTAGGGAATTCATATCTCGGTTCTACACAGAGTAGAATGGATTTGCCACCGGTCACTAACGATTGGGATGTTCAAGCCCTTACTCAAGGTCTCAACATTCAGAGTTCCATAGCTTCACAACAGTTGAAGAAATTTTTTATCGAGTATCCAGTTGTCACTTGGGCCAATGTACATAATCGGTATCAATCAGATATCATTGCAAGGATGATCAATTGGGAACTCTTTCTGGTTCCATTTTTCCTAAAAGTCCCATGTATAAAATCAAGAGGAATGTAGATCGAGAGACAAGGTCGAATTGAGATCGATACCAACCGTACAACGGAGACTGAAGAGACAATGGATCTGGACGAAACTTTTCACAGAATAAGAGGAGAAATGATTGAGGTCAAAGTTCACGGGGACTCGTGAGCAAGGGTGCTTTTGATAGGGATGGTAGGCCCAAAGAAGCTCCATGACTATCGAAATATAACTTCAGTGTAGATGTATCAGCCATCGGACATATTAAGGATAATAGATGGCCCCGACCTCTATATACCGATTCGGACCAGAGAAATTCCAACCAAATATACAAGTATCATGGCACCCTCGAGCGTAAAACAGAAGATTGTATCCAACTAAGGGAGGAGATAGCCATATTGTTAAACTAGGGGCACCTCCAGGAATTCTTATGTGATCAGGTCAAGAATCACTTCAAAAACGGAGATTTAAATAGACAGAACGAGAAAGAAGAGCCTCGGCAAGTGATTCATATGATCATTACTGGGGTCGATATTCCTCAAGGATCAGAATTTAAACACACCAAGGTGACAATCACAAGAGAAAAAATGGACTCGGGACTAGTTACTGGAAGAGACCTTGTCTTTCAATGACAAGGATGCCGAAGGATCAAACAACATCACAACAATGCACTAGTAATATCTGGCCTTTTCAGTAAAATTCAAGTTAAAGGTGTTTTGATTGATCTAGGTAGCTCAACCAACATTCTTTGATCAAGTAGAACAGCTGGGCCTATAAGGTCAAATTGTGCCCGCAGTCCGAATACTTAATGGCTTCAATATGGCAAGAGAAACCACCAAAGGTGAGATTCATTTTGCTAGTAAACATGTCCTGAATCATCCAAGAAATAAATTTCCATGTGATCTAGTGTAACATGAGGTACAACGCACTGCTAGGAAGGCCTTGGATCCATAACATGAGAGCAGTACCCTCGACACTTCACCAAGTTCTGAAGTTCCCAACATCAGAGGGAGTCAAAATAGTGTGTGGGAAATAACCCGCCGCCAAGGAAATATTTGCAATCAATGAAGTGATATTGGTATCGGCACTTTCATCAGCAAAGGGTTCGATGCGAAGGGAAAATATGAGGCCGAATAGCAACCACAATCACCAGCCTCGACCCAACCGGAGGAGCAGGGAATTTACGAGGATGGTGATTATATGAAACCTTGATCCTGTATAATCCCCGATGGTTTTGACGCCACAAAATCAATGGTCAAAGAGCTGGAACAAATTATATTATCCAGCATCTACCCAATCGAAATGTATACTTGGGCACGAGGTTAGCTCCCGAGCTCAGGAAAAAACTTATTCAATTCCTTAAATCTAACATCGATTGTTTTTCCTGGTCCCACCTGGATATGGCATGGATACCACCAGAGATCACTGCTTATAAACTAAGCTTGGATTCAAAGTTCCACCCGAGGAAAAAAAAATGAGCCATCAGTCCGAGGTAAAATGAGCTTTCATCAAAGATGAGGTAAACACACTTCTCAAAATAGGATCCATTCTGGAAGTAATGTATCCCGAATGGTTGGCAAACGTAGCGGTAGTCCCTAAGAAGGAAAAGAAACTTAAAATATGTATAGATTATAAATACCTGAATAAAGTATGCCCTAAGGAACTTTTACCTTTGCCTAAGATCGATCATATGATTGATGCCATGACCGGTCACAAGACTCTGTTTTCTCGATGCCTACTTCGGGTACAACCAAATACAGATGAACCCGAAGGACCAGGAAAATACCTTGTTTATCACTAAGTATGGCACCTACCGTTATAATATAATGCCATTCGGACTATAAAATGCCGGCGTGACCTATTAACTCCTAGTAAATCGAATGTTCGAACATCAAATAGGGAAATATATGGAAGTTTATACTGATGACATGCTAGTTCAGTCCCTACGAGTAGAGGACCATTTGAAGCATTTGTAGAAGACTTTATATGTACCGAGGAAATACAATATGAAGCTCAACCCAGAGAAGTGCGCTTTCGTGGTTGGCTCAGGCAAGTTTCTCGGCTTCATGGTGTGCAATCGGGCTCGGGCAAAGCTAACGAGGATATTAATGTCATAGATAATGTAACGGTCCTGTAGTAGATAATTGGCGCATAGCCGCCCTAGGACGATTCATTTGGAGATCCTTAGACAAGAGTCACTGATTCTTCTCAATGCTTAGGAAGAAGAATAATTTCGCATGGACCCGAGAATGCCAATAGGCCTTGAAGGAACTAAAGTTGTCTTTGCAAGCCCGACACTGCTTTATACCCAGAAAATTGACGAACAACTCTACTTATACTTGGTAGTCTTGGAGATAGCAGTAAGTGGGGTCTTGGTCCGAGAAGAACAAGGTACACAATTCCCCATCTATTATGTTAGTCGGACCTTAGGTGAAGCTGAAACTAGGTATCCTCACATAGAAAAGTTAGCGCTCGCTTTGATAACCACTTCTAGGAATTAAAAACCATATTTTCAATATCGTCCCATATGTGTCATAAAAACTTATCCCCTTCGACATATTTTGTATAAACCCAAACTTTCGAGGAGATTGGCCAAATGGGTCGTGGAACTCAACGGATACGATATTAAGTATCAACCCCAGACAACCATCAAGTCTCAAATAGCAGATTTTGTGGATGGATTCATGCGGCCCTAGTTCCCTAGGTTGAATGAGATTTTTTAGTAAACGGGGGTACATCTTCGGGGAGCTGGACCCTCTTTACGGATAATGCTTCGAATGTAAAGGGGTCCAGACTCGGCATCGTGCTAAAACCACCCACATATAACGTGGTTAGACAATCTATTAGAACTATAAAATTGGCTAACAACGAGGTCGAATACGAGGCCATGATTGTAGGTCTCGAACTAGCCAAAGGCTTGGAAGCAGAGTGATCGAAGCCAAATGTGACTCCCTCATCGTCGTGAATTAGGTTAACGTGACCTTTGAAGTTCGGGAAGAACGAATGCAAAAATACTTGGACAAGCTACAAGTAACTCTACACCAGTTCATTGAATGGACTTTGTAACATGTACCTCGAGATTAAAACAACGAAGCTAATCTCTTCGCAAACCTAGGCTGGTCAGTCGAAGACAACAAACTCAATTAACTGTTATACAACTCTTGAGGTTAGTGGTCAAAGAAGGCCATACCGAGATAAACTCCACAAGCTTGACTTGGGATTGGAGAAATAAGTACATAGAGTATTCAAAGAACGGAATACTTCCTTCAGACCTAAAGGAATAGAGGGTTTTGCGTACGAAGATAGCCCGATTTATCTTGAATAAAGATGGAACATTACTCAGGAGGATGTTCGACGATCAGTTAGTGATATGTCTGGGACCTGTTGATACTGAGTATTTTGAGGGAGGTCCACGAAGGCACACGTGGGAACCACTCAGGTGCGGAATCGCTGGTTCGAAAGGTAATCTAGGTCGGCTATTATTATATTGATATGGAAAAATATGCGAAGGAGTTTTTGCAACAAATGTGATAATGTCAAAGGCATGTTGGGATGATTTACCAACTTAGGGAGTTGCTGCATTCAGTTCTATTCCCCTGGAATTTCATGGAGTGGCAGATGTACATCTTCGGTCCTTTTTCATCATCGCCAAGTAAGGCTCAATTTGTTTTATTTATGATTTACTATTTCTCTAAGTGGTTTGAAGAACATGCCTATCAGAAGGTCAGGGAAAAAGAAGTCATCAACTTCATTTGGGACTATATCATATGTTGATTTGGGATACCATTCGAAATTGCATATAATAATAGAAAATAGTTTGTCGGCATCAAGGTGAAAAAATTTCTCGAAGGCCTCAAGATCAAAAGTATCCTATTAACACCTTATCATCCTAGTGGAAATGGGAAAGCCGAATCGACCAACAAAACCATAATACAAAGCCTTAAGAAAAGGTTGATTGGCGCCAAAGGAAAATAGAGAGAAGTCCTGCCGGAAGTCCTTTGGGCATATCGCACAACTTCGAAGTCCAGTACCGGGGCTACCCTGTTTTCTTTGATTTATGGCACCAAATCTATAAAACCTATAGAAGTGGGGGAGCCAAGAATTAGATTCCGATACGCGAAAAAGGAATCGAATAACAATGCCATGAATACGAGCCTGGAACTATTAGATGAATGACGTGTAGCTGACTTTGTTCAATTGGCCACCCAGAAATAACAAATCGAGAGGTATACAGTCGAATGGTCAAACTTCGATACTTTCATGTCGGGGACTTGGTACTAAGGAAAGTAATGCTAAACACCCAAAATACAAATGAAGGAGAATTGGGTACATACTAGGAAAGGTCGTACTAGATTCTCGAAATCATGGGAAAAGGATCCTACAGGCTCGGCATGATGAATGGCCAGTGATTATCAAACAATTGGAATGTCTCGCACTTAAAACGATACTATATCTAAGATATGTCCCATTCCATGTTCATTTATAATTTAAACTAATCGTTGCAGGTATTCAATCAAAAACGATAATGGATTCCTCGATACAGAGTCTTTAGGTCTAAAAGCGCGCGTTGCACTCTTTTTCCCTTAGACCAGTTTTGTCCCAAGGGCTACTTTCACTTTAAGTTCGGGAGATCCTTCTCACTTGACTAGAATTCCTAGGGGCTATCTAATTACGAGTTTGAGTATGTCATCACTCGATCATTAAGATTAAGAATAGATAAATCAAGTTTGGGTTATCATTCGGGTACATCAATTAGAAAAGGTCGAAGTCGAGGCTTATTATAAGCCATTACCTTCCCCAAACCTTGGACCCTCGAGCACAACTTCATGATTTTATGCTAAGGCATTTTGACCCTTACAAGAGAAAAAAGGGGGGAGGGACTGATTCAAGAGCCGTGGAAGGGAAAATCTTCATATATTCATCAAAAAAAATTACAAGAGCCACATGGATCAATAGAGAATTTTATACAAAAGCAGATCGACCCCAAAATAAAATAAAAAAACTGCAAAACCTAAGCGACAGAGTCCTTATTAGAGGAAGAATCTTCGCCCTCAAAGTCTTCTTCACCAGATCCACTCAAACTATCGGAGTCCTTCTTGGGAAAGGCCAGTTTCCAAGCCTTCAATTCCTCTGCCCTGGAAACCTCAATTTCAACAGATATATCAAAGCTTTGATCACATGCCCAGTCAAGGGCCTCCCTTAGAGCTTGCCACTTTGCATGATTCACCATGCTCTTGGCCTACGCTTCGGTGGTTTCAGCACTGGCCTTGTATTCTGTCACACTAGCCCGAGCCTTAATATTGGCTGCGGCCACCTTAGATCAGGCTATCTCGAGCTCCTTGGCAAAACTAGCTAAATTGGACTCGAGTTACTCGTCTTTCTTTACCTGAACCAAAGCAATGTCTATCCTCGATCGAATCCTGCTCTCCTTGAGCGAGCTCCTTTTGCGCAGCCAAGATGTCTATATACCCTTGAACTCTTCGACCTCGGCTCGTACTTTATATATTTTCCCTTGGAGACCCTTGATCTGTTCGAGCATCTGTTGAACCTGCAGAATTAGATCATTAGTTGTTATCTTGGATTCATCCTCACTATCATGAAGAACTCGGAATACCTGCTCAGCCATCTCAGCATGCTCATCTCGATCCACCACGAAGTCTACGTGAAGCTTCTCACTATCGCATTTCTCAGTGAGGCCCTGGACATCGGCTTTGCGTTTCTCTAGGATTGAAAGAAAGGCCTCATGATACAACAACGAAGCCTACCAGAAGGGAAGACAATTATAGATATTATCTACAATCCAAAGTCATAACGAGATAATGCAATAGCCCTTTAACTTACCCGATCCGTCTTGGCTTGGTCCTCTTTAGTGACCAAGAATCGGACATAGCTAGCCACTCATACGGCTCAGAGTAAACTTTGCCATCCTCCAATATCAAGATGATAAGTGGTTGTTTATGCCCGGGATCAATACCGCGGGCCGAGAATCGGTTGGTTAGTTTAAAGCTCGAGGAATCCTTACACGAGCTCTTCCACGGTACGTCCAAGTCACTCAGACCGGTGACGTCTTCACTTCAGCAAAATAGACACTGAAAATGTCTTTTTGCTTAATAGACCTCTTTGCCATGTCAAGTATCCATCGCGTGAGCATCCTTGATCGTTGTATTAGAGAATGAAGGCAACGGGGAGACATCTCCAATATCCATTACCCCAAGTGAATATTTTGGGGCTCTACTTTCGTCACAGCAAGCATCGAGCATTGTTTCTACACTGGTCTCGACCACCTTCTCAATATCCTTCTCACATCGAGGTGTAGCGCCTTCTGCTTTTTCTGACTCGAGGGCTTCGTCAAGATGAGGCAAAGCAATTTTAGCTCTCGTTGGCCCAATGGTCTTTGAGTATCTATGCCAGTTCGAGCACGAGTCACTAGCCCCCGGAGTCTTCTTCTTCTTCGTCCTCTTCACACTCGTCCCTTTGCTGTTTAACTGACTTCATGGTTAGGTGAATGACTTTCCCCTTGGGTTTATGAGGCCTCCTCATTGATTTTTTCTTTTTTGGGCCCAAAGATCTCGTAGCCCATTTACTTTTCTTCTCATTGGTCTGCTTCGGCGCAGGTGGAGAGAAAAAAGCCTTTTCTTCAGCAGATGGGGGTCTCAATGGTACATACTTCCTTAGGCCTACAAAAGGAAAAAAGATGAGTAAATGCAATGCGAAGTCCGAATGGAAATCGTTCTATGAAGAAACGATTATCATGGTTAGGGCATCCCATTGACCCTTCACTATTTATATCCAAGCACGCTTGAAGTATGACCTATACAACATTAGGTTCCCGACCTATTGCTCGAGATCGGGGAACACTTCCGGAAAGACGGCCACATCTATAACGCAAAGACTTAGGTGAGGAAGGGATAAAAAGCAAAACGACAAAGTAAGATATTCAAGAGCAAGACTTATGATTCACGTTTCATTTTTTAGGGAACGATAAGTCTTCGGCAGGAATTAGGTTTGAAGTCTTTATTCAGACAAATTTTCCCATCCAACCTCGGTTTCGAGTCTCATCTATGCTTGAGAATGGGGGTTTGGTGGCTCGGTAGTAAAGCTTAATCATTCCTCTATGGTAAAGTCGGGGGCTGTGGAGACGCATAAGGTGATCGAGGGTAAAAGGATGCCCTCGATCTTGATTGCAAAAAATCATTGAAGGATCACGATCCTCCAAAACGATGGACGGATTGGCCAAGAGTGACATCAAACCTCTTGCAAAAGACGATGATGATTGGTTCTAAGGGACTATCATGAAGGGGTAAGTATAGACACTTAGATACCCCTCCACATGAGATGTGATGGATTCCTCGAGGGTAGGAACTACTACATCTTTGTCTACCTAGTTGCACTCCTCTTTCACTTTCTCGAGGAGATCTTCTATAATCGTACACATGTAATTCGACATTGGTTTGCATCAACCCGGTGCGAGGGTGTATTCTCCACCTTAGATCATCAGTGGCGAACTTTGTTGAAACGAAGCCCTCAAGGGGATGTTCCGCCATGGCTACGACGACGGGCTTTGATGAGGAAGTGCTTTCCTTCTGTGGGACAATTTTTGAGGTCTTATCCATTTTGTAGATGGAAAAGAATAAAAGGAAGAAGAAACGCTTGGATGTTTTGCGAAGAAACAAGTAAAGAAACCCAGGAAATCGAAAACACAAAGATCTAGAGAAGGCGAAGAACTGTAGAGATTAGGGTGAAGGAAATTGAAAGTAAAGTTTGAAAGAATGAAGAAGGTGACTATTTATTGGTTTCAAAATGGCGGTTCACTACTGGTAGTGGCCGATTTTCGACTGACGCACATTAAATGCTTAGGAAACTGAACCGTTGGGACATTTCAGTCACTTCGACTGCTTGTGTCACAATGCTTATGTCATGGTAAATCGAGGGGAAGTTCGAAGACTCAATTCGTGTTTTGTCATGGCACCCCCAAAAATAAGGGGACTACTTATATATGGTCAAAATCAGGCCTCTCTAACTTTGTATGGCTAATCGAAATAGGGGTGCAGACCAATGCCCAACCTCATATTGATCGGGCCACGGCACGGAGGTGGATTGCTAAATTGTGAGTCGATGATCGATCAAGATCGAGACCAATCTTGATCAAGACCGAAGCGGGATAGGAAACAAGTATAATCGAAGAAAGCCTCGTAAATCGAATAATAGAAAGCCGAAATTTCCATGACCGGGAAAGGATCGTGGCAAAAATCTCGGCACGTATCAAGTCAAGGCTTTACATTTAGCCAATCATGGGATTTCCTTTTGTATTTAGAATTATAGCATAAGTAGAATTCCTTTGCTGTATAAAGAGGGTTCTAATCATTTTGTAAAGAGGAGATTCACGCATAACAAAGCAATATATCACATTTTCTCTCTCAAGCTATGTTGTTTGGTTCATACTCTTTTAGCACACTCTATTGGTTCAAGGTCGATCTAGCTCAAGCGCCATTACTAGAGCTATTCATTCGGATCGGATACCCGAAATCCGAACCGATCCATTCAATTTCAGATTCCAATTTGGATTGGATTTGGAATTGTGTTTATTAAAATTTCGAATCTCATATTGGATTCGGGTTGGTATATTTTAATCCGACCCAATCCGTAATCCGAAATTATTAGGGCATGTATAAATACTGCACTTTAATTTCAGATAGCCAGTACGTCCTTTACATCTTTCTTCGAGCTATTACCTTTACAATTGCTCAATTTAGCTACATTGACATCATAATACTCTCATAATTGTATAAACATGAATTTTTCTTAATGCATTGCCTCTTTTACAAAGAAATATACATATCAGTTTGCAACTTTGAGACATAATAATTCGATCCGAAATTCAGCCCGATCCAAAGTTTAAAATCTCATCCGATCCTATATAGTTCGGATCTGCGTTTTCTAGAATTCGAAATCCGAAATTCAGAAATTCGAAATCTGAATCCTAAATGTGTTAAATCCGATCCATGCATATTCCTAGCCATTGCTGCTTATCATATTGATTTGCTTTACTTTACCGTTAATTTCTAACATTAATTATCATATTTCTCAGTTTGTACTAAGTAAAATGACATATCTTTAAAAATCACTTATAAATTTAATTGCTGTCCGAATTTTAAGGCTAAACAATATTTCTTGTCCTTTTCTACCTCCCTTCTTCATTCCAAGCGTTTAATATGCAAAAACTAAAGTATTATTCTTCATTTCCGTTGCAACTCAACTTGTAATTAAGGAGGTTCTACGAAATATTAAATCTGAATTAAGATTTATTTTCAATCGCAAAAGTAGAATATCAAGTTTTAATATACTTAACAGTCCAAGTGTATGTGAATCACAGCTGTCTAAATGAGATTCATTGCAGGAGATCAATCGGGTAGTCATTTCAAAGACCGCTGAATGAACATTTCACCTGACATAAATGAAATTGCAATAATCCATTCTAACTATACCGAGCGATAAGTTGTTGTTAGTTTAGAAGTTACGAATTATTGAAGCATTGAATGTATTTTATGAAAACAGTTTTCATATTTCCTTTGTTATTGCATTTCTAATAAAAGCATAGTAGTTAAATTGAATTACTTTAATAGGGGATGATGGGCAACCAATATCGAATCACTTTTATAACAAAAAAAGTAGTTAAATTGAATTAGTTAACTAAGGTTCAAAAAACATCCATTGTGAATTTAAGTAAACGAGGTAGAGATGAAGAAAACCAAGTAATAAGCACTTTGAACAAAAAAAACTATCTAGATTTGCTACACTATTTATCCAAATGATGCAGTCAAGTTGAAGGTCTTCAACGCATCTCACATAACATAACAACCACTAACTTTCTCGTAAGAAAATAAAACTCATGACTTTTGGAGAATACCAAAAACCAGAAAAACGAAAATAAAAAAAAAGATAAACTCTCTTGATTAGCTGTAAATTATTAATCAAAGTTAATTAAAAGCAAGGCAGGCGCAGTGGCCAGTACGCAGCTCAGTGGATGTTTCCGAGAAACATCCTACCTCTCTATTTAACAGATGCAAATCAAATATTTTAAGTTACTAAATTGTTACAACGGTAAATAGTAGTATATGTAATTTATAAACATATATTTAAATCAAAGATAAGATAAAAACGAATATTATGACCGCCATGAATTGATCCCAGAAAACTATTCCTGCTTTTCAGTTTGGGCTTTGGACCCCAACCTAGCACCAAAAATAATTTGAACTTAGGCTTTTATCTTTGACCAAACGCCACGCGGCGACTCCCCATTTGTTGGAAAGAGTGGACCCACTGTACTAATGTTTTCTGCTCTCCATTCTACTCATATAATGCCAGGGGCACAGTCTCCTGCTGCGTACTGCTACACTAAACAATGGAGCGCCAGATACAATGCCTACTACTATAATGCTAAGCTTTTTTAGCTAGTCTTTTTGCACTATTCACAAGGCATCCTTCAAACCCTAGCTATAGCCCATAACCCACCCCCCTCGTTTCTCTCTCTCTCTTGTCTGCGTTTGTAGTATAATTTTTGGGGTTCTTCGCTTCAATATATTCTGTAGACGTTACGTTTCTTCTTTCTCTCTAGAAAAAACTTGCATGTACACCAAAGATGGCTTCAGCTTGCGTAAACAAAATGGGTATGTCGCCGGAGAAGTTTCTAGATTGTTCTCCGGCTGCGAAATACCACCAGTCCTTTGGGTGGCTAAGTCCAAGAATGTCATTCAGTAGGGAGTTTCAGGACGACGCTGCCGGCGACTCTTCCAAGGTTGCTGCCGGAGCAAAGCACACTTCTTCTTCTTCATCACATATTGAGAAGAAGAGTAGTGTTAAAGATAAGGCAGAGGAATTAGATCCAGAAGTTTCCAAAGATATGGTAGCTGATTTCGAGTTTCGACTTGAAGATCCGGTGACTATGCTGCCAGCCGACGAGCTCTTCTCCGACGGAAAGCTCGTGCCGCTGCATCTCTCCATGGTCCGCCCGGCCACCACCACTATTTCCGCCGGAGTTAGATCGCCCGATACACCTCAGCTTAGAATGAGAAATGAGATTTTGATTTCGAACGCGGATCCATACTTGTTCTCTCCTAAGGCGCCGAGGTGTACTACACGGTGGAGGGAGCTTTTAGGGTTGAAGAAACAGCATCAGCATCAAAACAACAACGCTAAGCAAGAAACACAGAGAACGTCTTCATTACCTAGCAGTATTAGTGCTCATAAATCCTTGAAAAATTATTTTCATCGCAGCTCAAAATCCTTGAGCGCTTCTTTAGACTCCTCTCTTAACCTTCCGTTGCTGCAGAAAGACTCCGATAACGAGTCCGTTTCAGTTTCTTCTAGATTATCACTTTCGTCCTCCTCCTCAGGCCATGACCACGACGATCTTCCTAGGCTTTCCCTCGATTCGGATAAACCAAGCAATTTCTCTCGAAATGCAATGACTAATCCTCGCAGGGTACGATTGATGAAGCATAGGGTATCATCGTCTGAAGCCGCGAGAGTGGGCCGAAGCCCGGTTTGTAGACAATCGGCTGCAGACTCTAGTAGTACTGTTACAACTCGTGCCCGAGGAGTCTCTGTTGATAGTCCTCGCATGAATTCGTCGGGGAAGATTGTTTTCCACAGCCTGGAGAGAAGCTCAAGCAGTCCCAGCACCTTTAATGGTGGGCCTAGGCACAAGCACAGAGGAATGGAGAGATCTTATTCAGCTAATGTCCGTGTTACTCCTGTTCTCAATGTTCCAGTTTGTTCGTTAAGAGGTTCTTCAAAATTTGGATTTCCTTTGTTTTCTTCTTCATCCTCATCTCAACAGAAGAAAGTAGAAGGCAGTGGTTCTAATTCCTATAACACCAGGTCCAGAACAGATCGCATTAAGGAATGAGAGTTGTAGGCTTAGAAAAGTCAGTAATCCTCACCCCTTTTTTCGGTTAGATTTTTGAGGGTTGTGTTATGGATATTTTCTTGATTTTTCTGATTCGACAGGCTTAGAAAATTATGTAAATATTTTCTTTTCTTCCTTTTTGTTTTTGCTAACTCTGATGGTGAAAGCTAATGTTTTTGAAAATTTCAACTTTTTGTGGGCATTGAATCTTTATTAGTGAGTAGTACTTTGATATGGTTTTCTTGTACCTGAAAGCTATGGAATCTCTCTGTAACTTTTGAAGCTTTTCAAAAAGTTCTTCCCTTGTTAAATGATGACATGATGTTTGCTAGTGTGTTTGAAAGCCACGCGCCTTATGTGGCTGTGGGTGATGCTTTTAAGAGCTGTAGCATTTTTCAGGGCAGAAGAAAGGAGGATACGTGACATGCATTGGCATCTTTCTCTGCCCCTTTCCATATGCTTTACTGGAAATAAATTTAAATAGTGATATTCATTTTTTCCTTACCACTTCAATTATTGCTTTTATTTTTTTCTTTAATTGGCGAAATTTGGGAAATGGCGACAAGTTTTTGAATACACACTGAAGAACTTCCAGGCAAGGCCAGGCCAGGCTAGCTTTGCTGATCAATCTGCTCTTTGCACGACAGTCTGATTTCTACTACACCTTAAGAGCTTCTATGGATGTGAATTTCTTTATTTTTTCTATTTTTATTTTTATTTTTAACTGTTTTATAAAGCAGAGAAAATTATTTTAAGTTTCTGAAAACACAATTATTATAACGGAAAACACAACATCCCAAGATTCAAATTATTTGATTTTAATTTTATTACGCTATTTCTGCTAGACTTACTAATGCTTTTTTGTTTTTGTTTTTTCCTTTTTTTTACTGAGTCGAGAGTCGATTGGAAACAACCTCTCTGCCCTTTCGAGTAGGGATAAGGCTCGTTTACATATTACCCTTCCAAACCCCACTTTGTGAGATTATACTGAATAGTTATTGTTGTTGTTTATAGACTTGTTTAAAGAGGTTCTACATGTCAGGGGGCTTTCAACCAGACAACATTTAACCTGGAAACAAAGTAATTTGTTATAATATGTTAGTAGTAAATATTTCTATAGCTCACTAAAGTGGGAGTTAGGAGTTAGTCAAAGGAAGCTACTAATTAGCTATTGTTGGAGGGCTTTATTTGTTGAATATTAGTATACCTTTTATCTTTTTAGTATTTTGTATTTGTATTTTGTATATTTCTTATATTATTATTATTTGTTATTTTATATTATGTTATGTATTCTCTGTTATTTTATTAAGTTTATTGATAGTACTAATATATTGTGTCTTGTTGCTTACTTGAGCCGATGGTACCTTCCCTAGATCCCACTTGTGGGATTAGACTGTGTTGTTGTTGTTGTTGTTGTTCTTAATTTATTGTGTAAAAAAAAAGGTAAAATACCTTAAATTACCCATAAACTTGGCTCACATTATTAGTATCCTCTCTAAATCTATGTCCGGTTTTAATTATTCCCCTCAACTTGGCATTTTGAGGGTCATAACCTCCCTAGACGCTGATGTGAAAAAATGTGGGTGCACTCACTAGATTTTTCTATCAAAGTGACATTTTTTGAAAAATAAAATATTTTTTACCCTTCTAGGAATATTACCTTTTCTGATAACTTTTTTTGAATAAAATTTATAATAAAACTTCAATTGAATAAATAGTCATTGCATAAAAAGAAATAAAAAGAGCGTATAATTGCAGTTGTAATATGTCAATTGTAGACTCTTTATTTCTTTTGGTGCAATGACTATTTATTTCAACTATGTATTGTTACCTTTATAGGTACAATATGTATAGAAGAATAGAGCACCGTAATTTAGAGCTATAAAAAAATTTATAGCCAAAATAATTAATTTTAAACTATTTTTTTTTACAACTTTATAGATGCTTTAACTATTTATTTAAATTGTATAAATCTTTATTTTCAGGTCAAATTCAAAAAAAAATTAACTGAAACTTTATTATTTTTGGCCAAATAAAAGTATTTAACATAAATAATATAGTTATATCCAAATTGTACAATAAATTGTATTCGAATAATTTTATCTTCAAAGTAACATTCTTAAAAAGGTAAAAAAAAAATTTAATTTTTAAAAAAATGTCACATAGACAGGAAAATTGCACCAATACTTTTTGTCATATTAGCGTCAAGGGAGATACTGACTTTCAAATGGTCAAATTGAAAGAGTAATTAAAATTGGACATAATTAAAAAAAATACTAATAATCTAAGTTAAATTTAGGATTAATTTAAGGTATTTTTTCTAAAAAAAACATGATGAATTCCTCAGGAAAACTTTTCAAAACTACATCATTAAAGAGCATTTACCATATTTTACATCTATAAATCCTCTTTTATCGATTACGGTTGTATATTCTTTAACATGGCAGTATAAAAATATTATACTAGTGGTTTATAAAGATAATTGTTTTCTCTTTGAAACTATTATATTCATACATTAGTTTAATGTTTATTCCATTTATTTTTACTTAGGCATGTATATTAAAGATAGATTTTTACTTTTACTTATCACTTTATACATATTAAGTGAATGCAATTTTTTTCGTGTTATACTCATATATTTATAACTCTTTTCAAATTATTTTCTCAAATTTAATAAAATATGCATCAATTAGTGCTCCTCCGGTCCAAAATAAGAGATTTTTTAGATGTTTTCACACAGATTAAGAAATTTAACTTTTAGCATTAATCAACAATGGAATTGACCATATTAACCTTTACTATCTCACATAAACACTACTAGCACATATTCCAACATTATTTACTCCAAGGACAATACATGAAAAATTAATTCATTCTTGAAATCTAAAAAAATCATTTATTTTGAACCACAAAAAAGGCCAAAAAATTACTTGTATTTATATTATGATAAATTATGTACTTTATTTATTATTTTTAAGGGACATAAAAAATTAGGCTATTAATAAAGAAATATGGGATATCCAAAAAAAAAAACCTTTTGTTGTGGTTGAATTGAGAAGGAACCTTTTGAGTATTGAGAGAAGGGTGTTTGATTAAATAAGATGGAGTTTTGTAAAAGCTCGAATGATTGAAGGTAGGAGCATGTGGAAACTGGCATTTTAAGTGATGATAAGACCATGTTAAACGCTTTAAATATCTGACTACTTTCAAGTCTGAAATAAATGTTGTTGGAGAATCCATTTCTATATAACTGTGTTGTCAGGAAAAAAGTTAACACCTTTGTCTACACAACAACCAATTGCTCTCTCATCTCTATTCTCTATGGTAACTAAAAACAAATTTGAGAGTTTCAAACATCTTTTACACTTACATACATCAAACCAATAAACATAACATCGTTACACTTATATCATTTATCGAATACAAAGTTCTTGGCAAGCAACCCTCACTTCCAACTGAGAGTTTGTGAGTTCGAATCTCCCAAAGAGCAAGGTGGGAAGTTCTTGGAGGGAAGAATGCCAGGGGTCTATTTAGAAACAGTCTCTCTACCCTAGGGTAGAGGTTAGGTCTACGTACATACTATCTTCTCCAGATCCCACTATATGAAATTATACTGGGTTACTGTTGTTGTTGTTGAATACAAAGTTTATACCTTCACGAGGTATGTTGGCTTTGCAACCTCAAATTTGTAAAAAGTTGAAAATTGCAAAGGGAAATGAAAATAACAACACAATAACTTAAGCAGATTGTGCGGTAATTTTAGACAGCAAAATGTTTTTTTGATCTACATGTAGTGGAAAAAGAGGTCAATCCATGTATGAATTTAGTAGGGAAAGAAAGGTGCGTAAATCAGATAAAGATAACACTTGTTTCAGTTGTCGTTGTCTGCGATTCATGTCCCATGTCCCTATTCTCTTTGGCACAAAGGCATGCCAATTGCCAAACAAGAGATGACCTTTCTATAATGCTGCAGGAGCATTGACAGCCGTGGCCCTTCAATCTAAATTATGTACTGTTGGATTTATTTTAAAATTAATATATTCACAAAAAGACTAATAAGTACTACTAATATATAGTCTTGTACATCCAATGTTACATCGATTTCTCCTGAAACCTGAAACCTGAAACCTGAAGCTTGAATATAACAGTTGCTCTATTTTGAGCACATTGTCTCCTCTTTTCTCGAGTCCCATAGTTGAATTTATAATGTAGTTTTAAAGGACACTTAATTTTACTTGGTACAAACTAAGAATTGACGTAAATTGATATTAAAATTAAATAAAAACAAAGCAAACCAAATGAGATGTATAGCTTTGATTCTTGAGTGGTCACCTTCGAAACAAACAAATATTTCATGAACAGAATAATAGAGTATTGAGAGCTTAAGAAAAAGATAAAATATTGCTTTATGTCACGTGAATCTAAAGTCCTTTACATATGATTAGATCTTTTTATATAGTAGGGGGTCCTATTCTTGGTACAATTCTAAATAAAGTAAGAAATCTCATGATTGACTAATTAATCAGCATCTTCTTAATACGTGCCGGGATTTGCGACATAATCCTCGCCCGATTGCGAATATTTCTTCTTTTCGTTACTCGACCCAGTAAGCTTCCCTCGATCTCCATCTTATTTAGTCCCGATCTCGGTCATTCTCAATCTTGATCGGTCTCGATTTTGATTGGTCTCGACTTTAATCGGATTCAAGATCTTGAACTTAATCGGTCTCAGGGTCTCGAACTTGACAACCTACTATGCACCATAGTTTGATATAAATTAAAGTCAATCTTTAACTAATCATACTTCAGTCTCGATCGATCGCACAAAAAAGACAAGCCCTATTTTAACGTTATTCACATATATAACCACTCACTAATCTGTAATTGAGTATGTCACTCTTTTTGTCCACCTTTTTACTAGCAGAAGGTGAGAGTTCGAGTAGGAATAGTACCCTGACTAGTTACTTCATTGTATTGAGAATGTAACCTTTATCATTTTTGTTGTTTTTCATTTAGTATTCCTTAGTTCTGGAGTCGGACAAATTTGTATTTACGTAGAAAAATTTCATATTTAATGTAAAACACTTCCTACTGAGGTGATTTCATACCCAATGCTCACTTCGAAAGTTCTGGTTAAGAATAAAATAGTATATACCACCCATTCCAATCTTCCATGTTAATCTTTACAAATTTCAATGTTGGTTACTGGCTTCAATCTGCTTGGAATTTGCATGATAGGTTGCTTGACTTTGACCACTGGTCTTAGTATGGTCATGGGGTTTCTCACATTCAGTTGGTTTTTAGACATTGGGTCGGTCTTGGATTATTGCGCTGAATGAAAACTCAACCAACCCCTCCCTTACATTCATTATATACTCCTCCAATGCCAATGCCAATGCCAATGCCACTTTATGCTTTGCTCTGTTGACCAACTTAACTACAACCAACCACAATCATGACATATATATGAATTAAGTATTTATCTTGGTTAATTAAAGGGTTAGGCTGCCTGTCTTTTTGTAGTTGGATCTCCAAGTTTTTGGAGTGCTCCAAATTTTACTTGAGCATCTAAATTTGGGTTAATATCATCAAAAATATCTCTGAACAAGGTTTTAGCACCATGCCAAATGTGTCCGAAAAAGAAAAGCAAAGCAAATGAAGCGTGCCTAAAAGTAAACCAACCCCTTGGACTGCTACGAAAAATACCATCAGATTTCAAAGCAGCACGATCTAATTCGAAAATTTCACCCAATTAAACACGTCTAGCATATTTAGTACTTACCACTCAAACAGTGAAACTTCATATTTTTCATTAAAGAATTGGTTTTTATTCCTTCATTCTGTCAACCGCGGGTAATGTCACTTCTTTGTTTTAGTTGAGGGAGTATTAATTTGATATTGACATCAGTACAGAGTAAGCCTGTCAACCGGTCCGGGTTGACCCGGGACTGAACCGGACCGGACCGGTATAAACCGGGACCGGACCGGCCCGGTTCTTAAGGGGTGGGCTGGGCTGGGTTGCGGGGGGAGGAGTTAGAACGGTTAGGATTTTAGGGTCTTGACCCGTGACCGGACCGGCCCGGTAAGCAAAACAGAGCTTGAACCGGTCGACCCGGACCGTTGGCAACGGTCTAGAACCGTTGGCCAACGGGAGTATTTTCAGAAATGGCCACTTTTTTTTTTTTTTGTATTTATTAAATTACATTATTAACCCTTCTTAAAATCTATAAATACCCTCCCCTCTTCTTCATTTCCTCACTCAAAATTATTAGTCTCTCTCTCAATTCTCAAATTATCAATCACTCTCTTCTCTTCAATTTTCAAGAATTCATATTCTAATTTTATAATTTTATTGTCTTTGTTTTCCCGAATTTAATTTATCGTAATTTCTCATTCGGAAATCGGAATTCTAAGCTTGAAGTTCAAGTGTCCAACATTGAAATACTTGCTTGACGTTTGTTCGTGGTAACACCGGATTTGCGTAATCAAGTGCTCAATTTATTGTCGAATTCGGTGCACTCTCTCCAACTCTTTCTCTTATTTAATATTTTATTTGCATATTTGAGTTTAGCTTATATTTTCATTTTTACAATATGTTTAATGCTGCTAAAAGAGCGTGTAGAAAAGTTACTGGTAGGGGTGGAAGTAAAAAAAGACCTGTAGCTTCTGGTAGTAATAGTAATGACCCAATAACACATGTTTCTGAATCATCGCCTAATTTGCAAGATGTAGATATTGATTATGAACAATTACAAGAAGATTACGGAATAGAAGATAATGAAATTGGAATAGCAGATGAGATACCACCTACACCTAGTAGTGGAAATGTTGGTAGTATTGGAGTTGGAGTTGCTAGTGCAACAAGCGGTAGAAGACCACCAGTGGCTCCAACTTCTACTCGTAAAAAAAGAAGTCCTGTTTGGAAATTTTTTGATATAGTAGAAGGTACTGATAGAGTTAAGTGCAAACTTTGTAACGAAACGTTTAAACATTTGACCGGAGGTAATTTAGGGGGGACTGGGACACTTATTAGACATCTGTCGACTAACCATCCTATAGAATGGGGAGCTAATGGAGATGGAAGTCAAACAACAATTAACCCTACTACCGGAGGTCTCCTAAAATATGATAAAATGATGGATCGAGAGGAATTAGCGAAAATGATTGCTTTGGGTTGTCTACCTTTTTCTTTTGCTTCTTCCTCTTATCTTATTATATATATTCAAAGGATATACAATCCTTTGTTTAAAGGTATCCCTAGAAGTACTTGTAGAGCAGACATCTTTAGACTTCACGGCCAATATCAAACATACATACGTTATTTGTTTACTCACCTTCCTTCTAGAGTATGTCTAACTTCTGATATTGGCCATGTTGTTAATGGAAATGATTATTTAACAATTACATGTCATTGGATAGATGATAATACTTGTATGCAAAAACGTATTATTGCTTTTAAATATGATGAAGATCAGAGTCATACTGCTGCATTTATTAGTAGTACAATTATTGAAGTTGTTGAATTTTATAATCTAAACCAAAAAGTTTTGTGTATGTCTTTTGATAATGCTTCAACCAATAATGCTGCAGTTTCAATTTTAAAATTGAATTTGCAACCACCTCTTGATGATATTTTTCATGTTAGGTGTGCATGTCATGTTTACAATTTAATTGTTAAAAGTGGGCTCGATTTATTTTCAGTTGAGATTACTCAAGTTAGAAGAGCAGTTGGAGTTATTCAGGGAAATAATAGACAATCTAGAATAAGAGAATTTAAGAATAAGTGTATGCAGTATAACCTTTCACCTAGATTCATGCCAGACGAAATAGTTACTAGATGGAATTATACGTATCTATTTTTAAAATGTTGCTACAAATATAGATTTCCAATAACTGAAGTTGCTAATGCACATTGTACTGATCCTAGGCATATGTTAACAACTGATACTTGGGAGGTCATTAGTGACGTTGTTAAATTTTTGCATAAATTTTATACTGCTACTGTTGTGTTTTCTGGCGCATATTACCCAACTGTTACTATGGCTTTAGTACATATAGCTGAAATTTCTTTGCTACTACATGAATTTAAGAAGAAAGATAGATATACGGATGTTGTTGTAAATATGCAAGCGAAATTCAAAAAATATTTCTTTCCAATTCCTCCAGTTTACTTAATTGGTGCAGTTTTAAATCCGTCTATTAAAATGTCTGATTGTCACCAATTAATGAATGCTTTATATACTTATATGGAGATTGGGCCCACCGAAAGCCCAAATTTGTCTGATTCTATGAACCAGCTAAATGAACATTTACAACATCTATATAATTATTATGCAACTCAATGTGATAATTCTCGTGCTTCAACAGATGTAAATCCCGCTATGCAATGTAGCAGTTCTAATGTAGATGATGAAGAAGGCATTGATAGTTTTAATATTTTTTCAACTTTTTCTAACACTCAAAGTAGTAGCAGGAATATTGATGAACTTCAATTTTACTTGCAGAAGCAAAAGGAGCCTCGCACCAAGGAATTCTCACCGTTAGGCTGGTGGCATGAAAATGCAAAGCAATTTCCCGTTCTTTTCGCTATGGCTCGGGATGTCCTGAATGTGCCAATTTCCACTGTTGCATCCGAGAGTGCATTTAGCCAAGCAAGACAACAACTTGGAGACACACGCCACTCATTGGGAAGCAATGCTTTGGAAGTTTTAGTATGTTTAAGAGATTGGATTAGATCGGAACGAAGAAATCAAGGAAAGGAAGATCTTGATAGCCCAGAAGACGAAGAACTTGGAGATATATTAACGCATGGAAACCCATCCGAATTTAACACGCCAGAAGAAGGTCAATCGGTTCATATTGATTACGATGAACTTGCTAGGGCAATGCAAAGAATTTGATGATTCGGATTACTACTAGTATACTACTTGTTACAAAAGATGTAAAGTTTTTACTACTTAAGATACATTTTAGTTTTTCTTTATTTGAATTTAAGAAATAAAGTAGCACTTGCAATAAGTGCAATTTTTTCCCATCTTTTGTTGTGTTCATTCAATTATTACAAAGTATTAATATAACTTAATATTTATACGTAATTCTAAAAAAAAAAAACAAAATAACGAAACCCGGCTCGGCCCATTACAACCCGTAACCCGTACGGTTCAAGCTAAGCCTGTCTCAACCTAGCCCGGTGAAAATCGGTACTGTTTGTAACCGGCCCCGACCCGGACCGGTAACCGGACGGGTCGAAAAAAAATCGACCCGCACCGGACCGGTGGAACCTATTAACACCTTAGTACAGAGTGACCGTAGCCCAATTTCATTTGGATAGGCAGAGCTAGTGGAGCAGACAGCTAAAGGTTCTTTTGTAGTGCCAGTAAAGGAAAAGTGATACAGAAATTATAAACCATTGCTCCCAAGCATTTATACGTTTGTCACAGTAGTCGATGTTGCAGCCTTGCAAAGGCAGGGTTGATACATGAAACCATTTTACTAGAGCTCCAAATAATTCGCTCATAGAAAAGGACCAAAAATATTCATGTACTATTTTAAAATGTTTAAATATATTCTTAGTTATATTTTAAGTTTAAATATATTTATATCGTTATATTATTACTTCAAATACACTTTTCTGTTAATTTTATTTAAAGTGAGTCTCCAATTCTAAGTGACACTAATATTTGAAAATGTGAATATCACATGGCTTGCCACCTCACCCCCTAACTCATTTTACCTCTCCCTTTTATTTCTTTCCCACTATTACAATTTTCTTTTCGTCAACTACTATTGTCATCATTATTGCTACCATGAAAAATATTGTATTTCAAATTTTAGTCTTTTATATATGGATTAGGGTTACGGGATTATACCAAGGTTCTGCGCTTAACCCGTTCTTATTGCCTTGGTGATGGATGCTTTGACGCACCATATTCAAGGGGATGTGCCATGGTGTATGTTATTTCCCGATGACATAATTCAAATTGATGAGACGAGGGTCAGTGTTAATGAGAGATTGGAGGTTTGGATATAGACTCTCGAGTCTAAGGATTGAGCAGGTCTAAGACAGAGTACATGGAGTGCAAGTTTAGCGCTAAGTCGAGGAAAGTAGGCGGGGACGCGAGGCTTCGGTCAGAGGTCATCCCCAAGAGAGATAACTTTAAGTACCTTAGGTCGATGATTCAAGGGGACGGAGATATCGACTAGGAAGCCACTCATCGTATAGAGGCGGGTCGAATGAAATGGAGGCTTGCATTTGGAGTTTTGTGTGACAAGAAAGTATCACCGATACTCAAAGGTAAGTTTTATAAAGCCGTGGTTAGACCATCATTTGTATGGGCAAAGTGGTAGCCGGTTAAAAACTCTGATATCTAGAGGATAAAGGTAGCAGAGATGCGGATACTGAGGTAGATGTGCGTGTACACTAGGATAAACAAGATTAGGAATAAAGATATTCAGGAAAAGGTGGGCGTCGTCCCTGTGGAGACAAAATGCGGGAAGCGAGGCTCAGATGGTCGGGCACGTGCAGAGGAAAAACCTTGATGCCCCTGTGAGGAGGTGTGGACGGTTGGCCGTGGTGGGTACGAGAAGAGGTAGATGGAGGCGTAAGAAGTATTGGGGAGAGGTAATTAGGCAGGACATAATATGACTGTAGATTTTCAAGGACATAACTCTTGATAAGAAGGTCCGGAGGTCAAGCATTAGGGTTGTAGGTTAGAAGGTAGTAGAGCTTTCCTTACTTCATATCGGGGTTGAGGCAAGGTTGGATTAGAGTTGATCTTAGATGACTTGCAGTTTATGTTGAACTCACACTATCCCTGTTGTTTATCTTAGCCCCAGACCTTAGATTCTGGTTACTGTTATTATGTGTCATTCATCTTTTGGCTGTTATGCTTCTGTTACTGTTATAGTTTCTACTGAAGTTACTAATAAATTATCTTTTCTTGTTTTTTATTTTCGTCTTTCTGAGCCGAGGTCTATCGGAAACAGTCTCTCTGCCCCTATCGGGGTAGGGGTAAGTCTGCGTACACATTACTCTCCCCAGACCCCACTTCAGGAGATTTTACTGGGTAGTTGCTGTTATTGTTGTATATATAGGTGCTGAGGCGGCATGCCATGTGACATCCACCTCATCAAATATTAGTATCACTTAGGATTAGATGTTCATTTGGATAAATTTAACGGAAGAGGGAAATATTTTGAATCAATAATATTAAAGCAGAAGTGTATTTAAACTCAGAGTATAAAAATCGAAATATTTAAATTATTTATTCATATTACAGGGGTATAATTTGGCCATTTGCCGTAATACTTAATTGCCTCTTTATATTGCCCACTTCTCGAAACCATTTGTTATCAAGTGCTCCCTTTCTGTAGCGAACGCTCTATTTTCTTCAGTGTATATATTTACTTGGTGCGATTAGAAAGTTGGACTTCATCTAATTCATGTCCAAGATCTACTCAATTAATGAATAAATTAAGGATAAAAGAAACGTTACATGCACTATTCATTTGTAACAACAAAAAAGAACATGCTAAATGAAAAAATGTGTTTATAAATAAGGATAAAGCTTATACACAAGCTGGTCTGGACAGACAGGCAGCCGCCTCAATTTTATCAGCCTGCTTTTGTTTTTTCTTAACTTCGCTTATTTTTATAATATGATTGCACAGAACTGTCTTTGGCATTATATAATTGTGGAGTTGTTAGTGTCTCTTTTTTCTTCCCAACGGAGACATAGATTGAGGAAATGGCTTGCTAAAGGCAATATGTTTGTCTTGTAGTGAAGGGAATGAGTCAATATTGAATTTTGTCAGACTCGAGTTTTTTCACTCAGATTTGAAATAAAAATGTACTCCATTAAATTAGGATATACTCACACAACCATGTTATTTACAGATCCATCTTATTATTTCGTTTAAGTTTTTTGTTTTTTATAAGATCATAAACAGTATATGTACATGATAAGTCGATCAGTTCGTTCAAATGTATAGTTTCAAAATACCTCTAGGTCTAATAATACTTTCAAAGTTGCATTGTTTATTTATCATATTTGTTTAATACTATCTATCAGAGTAGCATTATAGAGGTGCGGGGTGTACAAACCAAATCGAAAAATCGTACTAAACAAAATTCAAATGAAACTCATTACAAAATTCGACAAGGTTTGGTATTGAGTAAAAAAATAATCAAACCAAACCGACATAAAAATATATAATTTGTTGTGGATATTGTGAATTAACTAGCACACGATCTCACACATTGCAAATAGAGAAGAAAAATCAACACAAGAATTTAACGAAATTCGGCTAAGCCTAATCCTCGGGGCAAAAGAAAGAGTTTTCCACTATAAATTAGAATAAAAACACAATACAACCTATAGAATCCCCAACTACAACCCCTATATGCAGATCCCAAAAGGTCCCAAACATATATGAGAAAATTTTTCCAATTTGACTAGGACTATAGATTCTGTTTTCCCAAATCTATTAGGACAATGGGTTTTCCTAAACCTATAAGGATTATGGGTTTCCTAAAAATACAATGAAATAATTCAAGCCACAAATAAAAAATCTTCCATTTGGCTTGAATTCTCTTCATCAACAGGAACAACGTCTCTCTATCTTGCCCTCAGCCCTAAAAAAGGCTCTATCCATTGTCGCACACATCAACCAAATCTAGGCAACGCCTAAACGTATTAAGAGACTCAACCTCTTCACCATAGCACTAATCCGTCGATTTGGTTCTGTACTCTGAATAGCTTCTAAGTAGCTATAACACTTAAATACATCAACGGCCTCTACAACTGCCAAAGCAAATCCTACTGGATTCGTATATCCAAGAAAATTCACATCAACTATTGCAAACCTTTGCGGTCGGTTGGTCACTCTCTTCTCTCTTTTTGTTGCAATGCTAATATGGTTGTTGTTCCGCAGGTGCATCAACATTATCGTCTTGATCAATATTTTTCACCTCCTCCACTTCCTCTACTTTATATTTACTGGGCTGAGATAGTAGAGATTCAATTTCTAGCTCTATGTGGTCACTGACACCACGATCTGTTTCTGCTAATGCATTCTCCCTCTAACTGTCCAGTGTGGCAGATTCATTGAATGTTACATCTTTACTGATAATTAGCCCTGGAGTCTTTTGATCTTTACACCATAACCTATAACCTTTCACTCCAGTTGCATACCCTAGAAATATGCACTTCTTCGCCCTCGGCTCAAGTTTTCTATCCCTCACATAGCATAAGCAAGACAACCAAATATCCTTAAATTTGAATAATCAGCAGGTGAAAAAGACCATACCTTAAAAGGAGTTTTGAACTCAATAGCTAAGGATGGAGATCTATTTACCAAATAACAAGTTGTATTGATTGCTTCAACCCAAAATCTTTGCTAATACATGAGTGTGAAAGCATGCTTCGTGCCCTAGCACAAAGCATTCTATTCATCTGTTCTGCAACACTATTTTATTGTGGTGTTCAAACACAAGTGCGATGTCTCACTATGACCTCCCTGCTGCAGAAATTATCGAACTCAGAATTGCAAAATTCCAACTCATTTTCAGTTCGAAGACGCTTAACTTTTCTTTCTGTCTGCCTCTCAACCATCATCTTCCATTTAACAAATGTTGAAAATGCCTCATCTTTTATTTTCAGAAAATATACCCACACCATCCTTCCGTAATCATCAATCAAAGTCATAAAACACCTGGCACCACTCTTGAAAGGAATTTTATTTGGACCCCACAAGTCAGAGTGTATATAATCTAACTTGTCTCTAATCTTGTGCTCGACCTTCTTGATGAACTTTAACCTTGTCTATTTTCCAAACACACAATGGTCACAAAAATTCAAAACTTGATTTTTTTACCCATTCAACAAATTCTGCATACTCAACAAAGACTCCATTATCACTCATATGGCCAAGTCGCAAGCGCCACAATTGAGACTGATTCAGATACTTTTCGTAGAAGCTACTGCAGCTTCCCCTTCAAACACTGGCTTGAAGATGATACAATTTAGAATATAGTTTACCCTTTATGAGTACCATGAAGCCTTTACACACATTTTAAGTATTCCATTTTTGGAGTGAAATTTATACCCTTGATCATCCAAAGTCAAAAGAGAAATCAAATTTCTCTTTATCCGAGGAACATGTTAACACTCAAAGTTTCTGATAATTTCGTCGAACATTCTCAATTTGATGTTACCAACCCCCTTGGTAAAGGATTATCATCTCCCATGTAGACAATCCCACTCATTTGTTTGTAAGTTTCAAACCAATTTGCGTGGACACATGTGGAAAGTAGCACCAGAATAAAAAACCCAAGAATTTTGCCCATGACTAGAACTCACGATACAAAATTCCCCTACATAATCACTATTATCAGAATTATTGGTAATGTCAACAATATTTGCTGAGTTATCTATTTTCTTCTTCCCTCTTCTCTCCTTCAGCTTAGGACAATCTCTCTTGTAGTGACCTTGCTCCCTGCACTCATAATAGTTTTGCTTCCTTGCTCTAGACTATGATCTTGCGGTTAACTTTTTCCTATTGAAGTCCTTTTGTTGTGTTCTTCCTCTAATCACAAGATCTTTGCCCTCCATTCTGTTGTCCAGAAAGCTTTTTTCAACTCTTTAGATTTTGGTGTATTACTAACATCTTTTAGTGAAATGTTATCTTTCCCATATAGCAGTGTATCAGCAAAAGTATTATAAGACCTTAGTAAAGAACATAGCACAATCAAGGCCTAATCCTCACTCTCAATTTTGATATCCACATTCTTAAGGTCCATTATAATTAAATTAAACTCATCAAGGTGAGTTTTAGCAGTTGTACTTTCGTTCATATGGAGATTGTATAACCTCTTTTTCAAGTAGAGGCGGTTTGTCAGCAATTTCTCGGAATACAGATCTTCAGCCTTCTTCCATGCTGTTGCTGCAGAAGTTTCTTCAGAAATTTCCTGAAGAACACTATCTGTAACGCTCATGAAGATCGCACTCAAAGCCCTCTCCTTCAGGTCTTCCTTCTTTGTCTCTTTCATATCTTCAGGAAAATCTTCATCAATTTCTTTCCATAATCCTTGTAACACCAGGGACGATTTCATCCTAACTTCCATAGACTGAAACTAGAACCTCCATCAAATTTCTCTACTTCGTACTTTGTTGAAGATGATGAAGATATCTTAACCTTAAATTATGTATAGAAACTCGAACCTTGCTCTTATATCAATTGTTGCGGAATATCGTTGGTTAACTAGCACACAATCTCACACAAAGCAAGTAGAGAAGAAAAATCAACACAAGGATTTAACGAGGTTCAGCTAAGCCTAATCCTCGGGGCAAAAGAAGAGAGAGTTTTCCACTATTAATGAGATGAAAAGCACAATACAATCTATAGAATCCCCAACTACAACCTTTATATATAGATCCGAAAAGGTCCCAAACATATAGGAGAAAAGTTTCCCAATTTGACAAGAACTATACGTTTTCCTTTTCCTAATCTATTAGGACAATGAGTTTTCCTAAACCTATATGACTATGGGTTTACTACAAATACACAGAATTAATTCAAGCCACAAATAACATACTTTTTATATATATTTTTAAGATTTTATATAGATTTTTTCTTAAAAAATGTCTAGAAATATTTGGGATTCTCTTGCGGGATATAATATTTAATAGTATACTAAGTGCTTCGTATTTATTAACTTAAATAATGAGTTGTATGACCACTTTCTCAACAAGTATTACTGAAATGCGTCGTCAATCTCTTTGTTCTTCCATATTCATATCATATGTAAAGATCTATTAAATTATTATAGTATATCTTTTCGGATGTGAAGTGATCATTATTATTTAGGTATCATATTGATTTTTATATTTAATTACTAAATTCGGTTAGTCTTCAAAGTGTGCATCAATGAAACATTATTGTCAGATGACTAAGAAAATAACTACTATGTGTTACTAAGAAAATTCTTTCATAAAAATATTTTAATAGATAATATATTTGTCAAATTTTTATATTTGTACTAAATATATATTTACTTATAGAAATTTAACAAAGTAAAATTAGAATAATATTTAAGTAACAAAAAACCTGAAAAACTCAAAAAATCCAACAAAATTGAACCAATCCGAATCGATATAGTTGGTTTGGTTTGAATTTGATAAACCCAAATTAACCCGGTCGATCTACACCCCTAAGGTGAAGACATGCTATTAGTTGCCAACTATGTGCTAAACTTATTCATATTCTTAATGGATTTTTTCCTATCTATACCATATATGAAACCTTATTACAAAAAATGTGCATATTTTCATTATTACCTGCCATGTTTATATTTTTCCTACAAAATTTATACCATTCATTAAATAACTAATATTAAGAACTGATTCCCTCCAAATTAGGAGCCTACAAATCTGGGATAAATATTTGAATAGCTTCTTCATTCAAAATTAAGCGGCTAAAAACTTGGGACTAAATATTTTTTCATATTCACATCAAATTTGTTTCCTCCTTTTTTTGCAGGCTTCTCTTTCCTCATTTTTCATGTATTTCTGTTTCTCTAGGTATACACCAGTCTTCCCTTTCTAAAGCTCAGGGTCTTTTTGATTTGGTTCTCCTCTTTTTTCTTTTAGGAATGTCTGAGCATATTTAAATATGCAAGGCTCTGTTTTCGTCAACTATGCGAAGGGAGGAGCTCTTGTTCTTGATGGGAGTGACCTGATTTGCAGCTGCTCGGATCAACAAATTTTCTAAAAAAATCTAGCAATAAACTACAAATCAGTTTAAGTATGTATAAATCAATATTGTTTTAATGGTATCTACAAATTACTACATTCATACTACAATTAAACTGCAATCTATATTGAAAAAAAATATTGACTACAATTTTTTTTTCTAATCTACAATTTTTCTACAAAAAACCTACAAATAAACTACAAATCAGTTTACGTATGTATAAAGCAGTATTGTTTTGAAGGGTATCTATAAAATTACTACATTTATATTACAATTACACTACAATCTATGTTGAAAAAAAATATTGGCTACAAAATTTTCTCTTTATCTACAAAATTTCTACAAATAAACTACAAATCAGTTTAAGTATTGTATAAAGTTGTATTGTTTTTAAGATTATCTATAAAATTATACATTTATACTATAATTAAACTATAATCTACGTTGAAAAAAAAATGTTGCCTACAAAAGTTTCTCTTCATCTATAAAATTTCTACAAAAAAACTACAAATAAACAACAAATCAGTTTAAGTATTGTATAAAGTTGTATTATTTCTAAGGATATCTACAAAATTACTATATTTATACTACAATTAAACTACAATCTTATGTGAAGAAAAATATTGACAACTAAATTTGCTCTTATCTTTAAAATTTCTACAGAAACTACAAATAAATTACAATTGCACCCACACTGTCACACTTATATTGGGTCAGATGTTTGTTAATCAACTTTTTTTCTAGTTTGGTCAAGAACTTATGTGTCAATGTCTGGTAAGTGTGACATTTGAAGAATCTCTACCTTTAAAGAACCTCCAAGTTGCCTAAAAATATAATTTATTTAATATTGAAATAATATAGACAAAATGGAGCCGGAGGTTACAGAAGATTCATATGGCTACCCCACAAATATACAATTGAGAGACCAGAGATCATTTGCTACTATTCTGGCCAGTCACTGCTGAACTCTGGGGGAAAACAATGCACTGGCTGCAGGAGACTTACCCTCACCTTACTGTCTGGAACCAGAAACTGCAGTGGCTCATAAGTAAAGCCAAAGGTAGAACATGTCGAGTAGCCATCTTCAAAATGGTAGCTGCTGAATTTGCATATATTATCTAAGGCTGTATCCGGTTTTGGTTCTGGGTCTATTTGGGTCTGCGGTTCCGGCGATTCTGGCGGTTCCGGAGCCGGAACCGCTACCATACAGTTCCGGAACCGTCCGATACGGTTCTGGCGGTTCCCGGCGGTTCTGATTTTTTTTTTTTAAATCAATATCTTGTATAGTAGTCATTAGTATATTGTAGAATATATTTTATATGGTCTACTGTGTTATTAGTAAAATATATATATATTGTGTTTGGTAATTAGTATATATTGTGTATAAGTAGTGTATATTTTGTATATAAGTAGTATATATTGTATTTAAGTAGTATATATTGTATATAAATAGTGTATATTATATTGTAGACTTGTAGTTAGTAATTAGTATAAATTGTATATAAGTAGTATATATTGATAAAAGAATTTAACCTTTTTAATTTCTATGTTTAAAATTCTCATACCATCACCAACAATTCAATGATAAACATGACATATACATCTAACATGGAAAATATTAGTAAAAGCTGGATTAAGTGTTCTAGTTAAAATACCTATTGCACTAGTGTTGCTACTAGCGTTATCCATGGAAATTGACATTATTTTATCACTAAAACAAAAATATCTACATACATCTGAAACAGTGTTAGCAATAAACTTACCCGTGTGCCGTGAATTAATTATTCTATATGCAATAATGCGTTTTTGCATTGTCCAGTCTTCGTCTATCCAATGACTGATTACGGTTAGATAATCACAATCATTATTACTTCTACCAATATCAGTTGTAATAGACATACGATTACTTATATGGGTAAATAAATAACGCAAGTATTGTTCATATTCATGCTTGTATTTATAAATGTCGGCCTTAACTGTGGCGCGAGGCCAACCTTTATACGTAGGATTAAATACTCTTCTAATATAATGAATCCAAGCAGGATTAGAAGCAAAAGAATAAGGCAAACACATAACAGTAATCATTTTGGCTAATTCTTCACGATCCTTATTTGGATCGTAATACAATATACCTCCGGTGACTGTGTTTATTCCTGGTTGAACTAGATTTGAACCAGTACTTGGTGTAACTGTAGAATCAGGACTTGTCCTCCCCTCTTGTTGCGCTTTCAATTGGAAATATCTAGCCTTATCGCTAGGGTGTAATTTTATATGTTTAACTAAACTACCTGTGCCGCTACGATCTCCAGTATACCTATGCACAAGTAATTTCCCACAAGATTTACACTTAGTCTTATTTTGTTCTCTAATTTGAATAAAAAATTGCCAAACTAATGAAGTTTCTGAACGTTTAGGAGGTTGTCTACTAAAAGTGGGAGTTTGTACGGGTGGGTGTTCCGATTGATTAGTAGCAGGACTAGTTGGTGTATCATCTAAATCTACCGGAGCTTGGGTTTCGTCATCATCATCAACCTCATTTCCCTCTAAGATAGGTGCATTAGGATAAAGAATATTCATAATATCATCATCTATTCTATCACCAACTGCTACATCATGTAGAAAATCAACATCGCTAAATTGAAAACATGGGTGATCACTATCAAGGATTCCGAAGGTTTCATTAGTATTTCTAGATGGCTACTACTTTGAACTTGTTTATCTTTTCTAGGTCGGGGAGCCTGGGGAGGGGTAGTATTTTGGCGACTACTTTCACCGGTTTTAGATTTTCCTTTTCCGAACATATTTTTCAATGAAATGCCATAATAATTACAATTAAGCAAAATAACAACACACAAAAATATTCTTAGCACGTAAGAGTTGAAACGAGTTTACCGGATTGACGAACAACTTCTTGAAAATTGAAAATCGTTGAAATTGAACACTTGAAAACTTCAATTCAACAACTTCACAATGTTTCACGAATTTGCAACAATAAATTAAGCACTTGCACTAGAAAGATTGAAAGAGAGCTTGAGAGAGATTGAGAGATATTGATGAATTGGTGAATTAAAATGAAAGAATGAGGGGGTATTTATAGTTGAGAAATGGGAAATTGTGTAATTATATAGAGTTTGGGGTTAAATTAAAGTTTGGGGGCCAAATGGCTATTTTTGAAAATTCCAAACGGCTAATTTTGAAAAAGAGCCGTTTAGAAATTTTAATTTTTTTTTTTTTAAAAAATCGTACCGTTGCGGAACCGGTTGGAACCGGATGGAACCGCTTGAACCGGTCCGGTTCCGGTTCCGGTTCCGGTTCTGGCGGTTCCTTCCAACGGGTGGAACTGCCCCATCACGGTTCCGGGGAACCGCCGGAACCGGCAGAACCGGCAGAACCGCGGTTCTGGTCCGGTTCCGGTTCGGAACCGCGAAAAATACAGCCTTAATACTATCTGGCTGGAAAGGAACTCAAGAGTCTACGACAACACATTTCGTTACAATGAAGCCCTTTTTAGAGACATAGTATACACTTGTAATGTTAGAGGTACCCCTCGAATTAGAAACCACTTACAACACCTTCAAATCTAGTATTGTTAGGTAGTTAGGACATTAGATACAGTTAAATTGTTATATTAGAGATGGTCAGCTGAGTTAAAGCTAGACTATGGTTTTATAATGTTATTTCATCGGTGATTAATGAAATTCTTAATTACCAAAAAAAAAATTACAATTGAGAATTGTTGATTGATCGATTGAGGAAGTCTTCTATGTCATACATCTACTCTAGATCTCGTAATTTTAAAATTCAGAATAATATTTGACAATTACCAGAAATCACAATAACCGAAACAATGAGTTTCATATTGAACCTTTTTGGCTAAAAATCTGATTATACTCAATGGGTCTCATCTCTGTATTTTTTGAGAAGAAGAAGGAATGGAGAAGAGAAAGAAATGTGAGGGGGAAAATGACGCTGGTCAAATCTTAGGAATTAAGGGGAGAGAGAAAGGTGGGATATATTGATACCTTTAATTAAGGAGTAAAAACTATCTATTAATTGAACCGTTAATTAAGTATGATATATGATTGGTAATTTAGTATACGGATTTGTAATTAAATCAAATCTTAAAAATAAGAAGTAAAATTATTTTCTATATGGTATAGACATAAATTCCGTATTCTTAATTCAGCGTGCCAAAACCTAAAACGACAAATTAGTTAAAGGACGCAAGAGGGTACTATAATCATAAATTTAGTTTACATTTTAATACTCTTTCTTAGAATTATTGATTTAAGTATTGTAACATTTTCCAACTTTTTGAGCACCCAATTAATTTTGAGGTTCAATTATGGTAATAGAAAACTCTTTAATTAATTTTGAGTTTAGATTAACTATTGTGATAGGAAACTCAAAATATCGAAAATGTTACTATACTTAAATCATACTATTCATTTGGAACGTGCTGTTAATCAAATGTACAATACTTAAATCATACTATTCATTGTGAGTAGGACTGATAAACGGGCGGAACGGATCGGATATGATTCGAGTCAAAAACGGGTAATAAAAAAACAGATAAATTATTTGATCCGACTCATATTTAATACGGATAAAAAAGGGGTTAATCGACGAATAATATGGGTAATCATATTATTCATGACTTCTTACATATGATCACTTTTGGAAGAATTCTTAATCTCCCTAACTTGAGGTGGAACCCCAATTTGAGGCCTTACCCATAGATTTTGTGATGCTACAGTAAGGAAGAGGTGACCCAACTTGCCCAGGGAGGCATTGGGCGTTGTGTCCTCGTCCACTGCTTCATGCTTTCACTGATGGTGTTCATGAGGTTGGTTGGGATGTCACTCATTATTCTGGTTCTTTCTTCTCTATTACCTGCCATATTAGATCTATGCATACAAAGAAATGAGATCTTGATTTTGCTTTTTTTTTTTTTTTAACATTAGCGCTCCACGTTAGTTATAGATCTAGAGTAAACTAAAAATTTAACTAGAAAATTCTCATAAAAGGCGCTAAATTATTTGACAAAAGGTGTTAACTTTCGGTTAAAATGATTGTACTTATATAATGTTGGATTAAACCTAGTTAATAATAATATCTCTAGATAAGGGTTTTGAAAAGACGACTAATGTTAGATAGATCTAGTGCGGGGCTGACAATAACATTCATTAAATATTTCACAAGGTGGTAGCAATAATGGAGAGATAACTAGCAATAAATAATAATAAATGACATTTAAGTAAATATGAGAAAGTAGTTCTTCCAATAAATGATGAACTAGATGATTGTTCCTTCTGACAATGATGAGTGATAGATAAGTTCAAGAGCATTCGACATATTCTCGGATATGATGGAAATGAGGGAAATACTATGAATAACAATCTTGGTAAAAATATAGTGTTTGTATTTTTATCAGAGAGAATCCTTATCGGAGATATGTTCTTATCAAGAATGTCACATGACCTTATTCATTATTTTTTTCCCTATTTATATGGGATATACCCCTAACAAACTCTAATAGGTAAGTACAGAGAATATCCAATGTAATATTCTCTTTAATATTCTGTTCTAAAAACTACCCGTTACAGTTTTCTCTGTGGTACATGTACTCAGCCATTGTTGACGTCTTGAGCACGAACCTCTCTAGTTCTTGGTCGATCTCGGTTGACTCTTTCCTCGAGTTTGCCCAATGTATTCTTAGACATATTTCGACCGGTACAAGTTTAGATGAACTTTTAAGAAAATTTTATTGTGTCTCATACAACTAACACTAATTGTATGAGATAACTTTTTAACTCACAATTTTGTAGACCCAAAGATATAAAATTGAAATTCACAAATTTATGAGACAAAAAATTTTTTATATAACTAATATCAATTATATGAGACACAAAATAAAACCTCTCCAACTTTCGTGAAAGAAAACTCAAAATATCGAAAATGTTACAAAAGTTGGATGAGACAACTTTTAACTCACAATTTTGTGGACAAAAAAATATAAGATTGAGGTTCACAAATTTATAAGACAATTTTTTTTCTTTATATAACTAGTATCAATGGTATGAGACATAAAATAAAACCTGTCCAACTTTTGTGAAAGATAACTCAAAATATCGGAAATGTTACAATACTTAAATGATTTTATTCATTGGGAACGTGCTGTTAATCAAATCTGTCGGTTAACTAGATTCTCTTTCACCTCATTTTATTTTACTATAGTGATGTGTCATGTACCTGTTCATATGAATGGACAAATAGTGGGATTTGGAAATATTGGGTCGCGTCGTATGAGTCTCTGCTACAAATCCATTCATAAATTCCATGCATCACAAATCTATCACGTTCACCAGCGACAAAATTCACGAGATCGAAATTCAACTTTGACCCCTAATCTGGTTCTAATCCAGACCCTACTCCCTACATACCAGATAGTATAATAGGACTAGTGCTTCAACAGGGTATATTTACATGTATTTATTTATGGTAAATCATACCTCGAACCAAAAATAAATAAATTAATCACACCTGTACGTTATGTAATTTGTTAAACATTAGTATTATTTAACATGCTCACTCGTCCCTACTAGCACCTCATCGACAACATTAAGCAATAATAGTACTTCTTCTTTAGTTTTCATTCAACGTCACAAATAGTATGAATTTGCATCCATGAAGTTCACTGTGGGGGTTTTAACAAACGACAAACTGTTGTTGCTGTCTCCCTACAGTTCTACTGCAAAAACAAGATAACAGTGTATCTTCTGTAATCTGCATGGAGGAGTCTGTCATTACTCGACGGTCAATCCCAACAAACAAATTTCTATCAAGACAAATTAAAGGACCTCTACTTTCATGTCTACATAAATTTCCAATATCCAACTCAACGTCCTTCTCCGGGCGGCTCAAGCACATGTCCCCTAAAGCTAAATTTTAATATGACGTCTAAGTTTTTAAAAGAAAATTATAGGATATATTTTTGTTTGAAATCTATTCTTTAGCTTTATGAGATATAAAGTTGTTAATATTCTTTTTATAGTTGATTTTTTCTAATAATGCCTTCTCAATTAATATTTTAGCCAACTCATTTAGTTTTTCTTGAGATATTGTTGATTTTAGATAAGATATTATATATCATTAGAAGTATAAAATTATTAGAAGTTTAAAAGTATTGTTGACAAGGAAAAAGGATTGTCTATGGATCAAGTGGATTCATTACTACTATATAAAGAATTGTGACATTGCTATAATGGCCATTCCCAAGAATGCTTCTTGGGTAGTCAGGAAAATTATAGAATGCAGAACTCCTATACTGGCTGATCATAGATTGCAAGGTGACCTTATGCATAGACTGGCAGGAATGTGCAGATTAGGCAAATTTCAAATACAGTCACTATATCATACTATGCTCCCAATCTTCCCTAGGGTGGAATGGAAGAATCTTATGGTGACAACCAATGTCTTGCCTAGGCATAAATTCACTACATGGCTGGCTTCTTAAGGTCGACTCCCTATTGTCGACAGACTACTGAAGTTTGGAGTGAATGTGGAGAAGCAATGTGTGTCATCAATATGTAGATTTTGGCCATCTATACTTCACTTGTCCAGTTACTAGTAAACTATGGCATAGAATTTGCTGTTGGCTGGGATATAATAGGTCAATTGGCAGTTGAAATGATGAAATCCAGTGGATTTGCTGCCTAGCTAGAAGCAAAGTGTGGCATAAGGCTGTGATGGCTACTGCTTTTGTTACCACAGTTTCACTCATATGGAGAAGTAGGAATGTCATTAGATTTGAGGGGAAATCATTTGATGAAAATCAGTTCTGCCGTGAAGTAGCAATGCTTATACATGTTCGGGGCAGGAAATGTAAGCAATGGCAAGTGGGATTGCGACATCTCAATCATTACCCTTAGTCGTTAGTGTAAGGAATGTAGTAGCATAGTATGATTTTGTACAGTAGTAGTTAGTCTATACTACTACTAAGAACTCCTCATTGTAAATTTGTTGATATCAATGAAAGCCAAACTTAAAAAAAAAAGTATTGTTGAACACTTAAACTAATAAAATCTTGGAGAAAGAAGGTGAATAAAAATATGAGATAATATTCTTCATGGTCATTGAACTTTTGTATTTGTTACTCGAAAATCACTTTTTTTTGTTACGTAAAAATCATTCAACTTTGTGTTCATTACACAAAAGTCACTTTTATTTCTTTTGTTACACAAAAATTATTTTACTTTGCTCTAGCTATTTATCACAAATGTCACGACCCCGATTTTTCATCCTCGGGAGTCGTGATAGTACCTATTAATGAGAGTTAGGCAAGCCAATTATTGAACCATCTACCTTTTTACCAATTTTATTCTCATTAACAAGTACGAAGAAATAACATTTAAACAACGTAATATAACATAAGCAGAAGAAAACAATAAGCCATCTAAACATGAATATCTATTACAACTGTTTGAGTCTCGGCTATCCAAAACTGGTGTCACAGTTTCACAGACGGTCTAAGAATACTACAAGTAAAGGTCTGAAAGAATTTAATAAAACTATGTCTTTAGAAGTATATTTAAGAAACATGAAAGTAGATAGAAGGAGATGTCAAGGTCTATGGACGTCTACAGGGCTACCTTGGGTCACCTGAGGCCGAGGAATAAGAATCAGCAATCCCACCGCGATCCGAAGTCTATACACTAGGGTCTGGACAAAAGAGTGCAGAATATAGCATCAACACAACCGACCCCATGTACTGGTAAGTGTCTAGCTAACCTCGGCGAAGTAGTGACGAGGCTAGGACCAGAATACGAAATAAACCTTTGCAGCATATATATATATATATATATATATATATATATATATATATATATATATATATATATATATATATATATATATATATATATATATATATATATATACAGCATAAAAGAAATACAGGAAATAATCAGCCAATGTGGGAGGGGAAAACATGTTGTGGGGGAGGTAACCGTTCCGAATAAAAACATCAAGTATGGAAAGAAACAACATAACTAGAATATCAACAAGAATCAGATATCAAACAATTTATGCGACATCACCTTTCGTGCTTTACTCTCGTCCTCATCAAAAAAATATTTTATAAAAAAAGTGTGCCCGGTATCACCCTTCGTGCTTTTACTCTCATTCTCACTAAATTAATTATATAATAACAATGTGCACGACAACTCCCTTCGTGATTTTACTCACTTTCCTCACCACATAATAAATGAAAGTCGGTATGAAATGGTACATCGTACGACACGATATCACCCTTCGTGCTTTATACCCTTTCCTCACAATATCAAACAATGAACGACATCACCCTTCGTGATTTAACGCTCTTCCTCACTCAAACAACAATCACAAGGCAAATAGGGTAAGGGAATATATAACATCGAAATAAAACCAAGTAACAATAGAACTTCAGTAAATAAACGTAAAGGACAACATAACTCAATTATCAGCAAGAATCAGGTAAAATAAAGAACAAGTGCACGTCATCACCCTTCATACTTTTACTCTCGTCCTTACCATAAGAATTAATATAAATTACACGGCATCACCCTTTGTACTTTTACTCTTATCCTCACTATGAAATCAATATAATAGGCACAGAATGATACATCATGCGGCACGACATCACCTTTCGTACTTTACACTCTTTTCTCACTATAGCAAACAATGCACGCCTTTACCCTTCGTTCTTCAACTCTCTTCCTCACCCAAACAACAATCAGAAACAATAGGGAAAGGAAATAAAGAAAATTTGAAATAAGATTCCCGGCATGGGAGCAATAAGTCAACAATTAAATCCCGGCAAGGGAACAACATCAATAATATCCACATCCAAGCTAGGGAGATATCAAATAAATCAACAATAGCATGGAAAGGGTGAAAACATAATGATCTCTTCTCTTTCTCAGTTTTACTTCACAATTTACTTCACAACTCGAGCTAATGCTCTAATGGTTCAGTTATCACTTATACCCTCACAAATCATTTCACAACTCGAGCAAATGCTCTAAAAGTTAAATTGTCACTTACACTTTCACAATTTGTTATACAACTTGAGCCAATGCTCCTCAATGATCATGTGCACAATTCCTTCCACAAAATTTATACAACGATTAGAAATCTTCACCAAGGCATGAATAATACAACTAAGTCATGAAATCAGAATATAAGACTCACAGTCATGCTTGAAACCAATGTATAGATACTTTTCACCATGTCTATACGTTGTACTCAACAATTACCACATATCAAATAGGACTTGACTCCTAATCCCTCAAGCTAAGGTTAGACCAAACACTTACCTCGATGCCTCAAACACAACTCAAGTCTCAATTATGTCTTTACCCCTTGTTTCCACCACCAATCCACTCGTATCTAGTCACAAGTTACTTAGTTTCATTAATAAATACTAAATGAATCAATTTGAATGCAAAAAATGAATTTTCTAAAGTCTTGCCCGGAAAGTCAAAAATTGCCCCCGGGCCCACATGGTCAAAACCCAAGGTTCGAACAAAAACCCGATTACCCATTCCCTCATGAACTCAAATATATAAGTTGTTTTGAAATCGGACCTCAAATTAAGGTCCAACTCTCCAATTTATGAAAAACCTAGGTTCTACCCAAAACACCAAATTTCTCCCATGTAAATCTTTGATTTTAGGTTGAAATCATGTTAAAAGATATTAATGATTGAAAGAAATAAGTAAAGACTAACTTACAATCGATTCGGAAGAAGACTTGTTCTTGAAAATCGCCCAAAGGAGTTTGTATTTAAAAAAGATGTGAAAAATGACTCAAATTCTGCTAAGTATAGAAAAATGCAGGTCTCATATGTGGGAATTGCGAATAGCGAACCCCGACCTTTGCAGATGTGGGAAATGCGAAACAGGGTTCGCAAATAAATTCCCAACTTTTGCATTTGCAATATATATGTCGCATTTGCGATAGATGTATCGCATTTGCGACCTCAGGCGAAAAAGGGAAACTTCACATTTATGATCCCAAATGTCGCATTTGCGACTCGCCTTTACTTTTGCGATCAGGCCTACCTAGGTCTCATATTCGCATTTGCGATGCAAGGCTCGCATTTGCAAGACCTTCTTCACAAATACGAAGCCTGTTGATCAGAAATACCAGCAATTTTTTTTCAATGTTAAAAATGCACCCGTAGCCTATCCAGAACTCACCCGAGCCCTCAAGGCTCCAAACCAAATATACACATAACCTCAAAAATATCCTACGAACTTACTCGTGCGATCAAATTACCAAAATAGTATCATAAACATCGATTAAATCTCAAAATCCATGAATTCTTTCAAACTTCATAAAATATCAAAATTTCCAATTCATGTCTATATCATGTCAAATGATTTCCATTTTTAATAAAATTTCACAGAAACATCTTAAATCATATATAAGATCTGTATCGGGCGCCTGAACAAAAATACGGGCCCGATACCATCAGGTTCTAATCAAATTTCATTTTAAAACGTTGTAAACAATTTTAGAAATTCATTTCTCGGGCTTGGGACCTTGCAATTCGATTCCGGGCATACGCCCTAGTCCTATATTTTCCTACGGACCCTCCGGGGCCGTCAATCATGAGTTTGGGTCCGCTAACCCAAAATATTAACCGAAGTCAAATTAACTCATATTATAATCAAAAGTTAATTTTCACAAATTTTCATATTTAAGCTTTCCGGCTACCCGCCCAGACTGCTCATGCTAATATAGGCAACTCTAAATAAGGTTTTCAAGGCCTCAGAGACCTTGAATTTAATTCAAAGCAAGTGATGACCCAAAACATTCTCCACCTTTAAAATAACCGTTCGTCCTCGAACGTACATAAGAAAAAAGTACCTAAGTCGGGAAAAAGATAGGGATAACGGCTAGAATAGCTACCGGCTCCTCCACATAAGACAGGTCCTTGTCCAACTGGACAGTGCTAAAATCTAACATGTAGGATGGATCGCCTTGATACTTTCGACTCTTGGAGCCCATATACATTAGGCACACCTACCAGACCCTAAAATCTCAAAACTCCATCATCATCTAATGTAACTTGCTTGGCACCTCCGTGCTACACTGTGTCTTTGAGGACACACAAATGGGGATCATCATACTTCCGATCTCGGATACACTCGAATAATGAAGAGTGAGCCCCTGTGCAAGATAACACACCACTGGGCTCAGAAACATCCTACTTCAGAAACTAATTGGCCATAGCCTGAACATCCAAAGCAAGCAGTCTCCCATCGACCGAAGTATAAGCAAGACTGGTATCCTGCCAATCCCAAGAAACTCTGAATCTTTGTAGCTGATGCTGGTCTAGGCTAGTTCTTTACCACCTCAATCTTCTTCGGATCAACCTGAACAACCTCTGGTGATACAATATGACCAAGGAATGCAACTGATCTCAATCAGAACTCACACTTCAGAAATTTGGCGTACAACTAACTATCCCTCAAAGTTTGAAGAACCACTGTAAGGTGATGCTCGTGCTCCTCCCAGCTGCGAGAATATATTAGAATATCATCAATAAAGACTATCACGGACGAATCTAAATAGTGCATGAACACTCGGTTCATCAAATCCATAAAAGCTGCCGGGGCATTTGTCAACCCGATTGACATGACCAAGAACTCATAATGCCCGTAACGAGTGCGGAAAAATGTCTTAGGGATATCAAATGCCCTAATCCTTAACTGATGGTAGCCAGATCTCAAGTCAATCTTGGAAAACACCTTGTTACCCTGAAGCTGATCGACCAAATCATCAATTCTTGGCAACAGATATTTATTCTTGATTGTTACTTTGTTCAACTACCGGTAATCGATGCACATTCTCATCAAACCATCCTTTTTCTTAACGAACAACACTAGTGCACCCCAAGGAGAAACACTGGGTCTAATGTAACCCTTTTCAAGCAAGTCCTGCAACTGTTCTTTCAACCTTTTCAACTCCGTCGGGGCCATACGATACGGAAGGATAGAAATGAGCTGAGTGACCGGAGCCAAATCAATGAAAAAGTCAATATCCTTGTCGGGTGGCATACTCGGCATGTATGATGGGAAAATATAAAAAAACTCACGGACAACGGGTGCAAAATCAATTGAAGGAACCTCAACACTAGAATCACAAACACATGCCAAATAGGCCAAACACCCCTTTCTCGACCATATGCCGAGCCTTCACATAAAAGATAAAACTATAGGTAGATTGACCAGGAGTCCCTCTCCACTCTAAGCGAAGCAAACTCGATAAAGCTAAGGTCGTAGTCCTGGCATGACAGTCCAAGATATTGTGGTACAGTGATAGCCAGTCCATCCCCAATATAACATCAAAATCGACCATGTCTAGAAGCAACAAATCCACACGAGTCTCCAGACCCTCAATCACAACTACACGAGAATGATGGACTAGATCTACCACAATAGAATCACCCATCGGTGTAGACACATAAATAGGGACACTCAAAGAATCACTAGGCATGACCAGATATGGCGCAAGATAAAATCGAAGCTTCTCTACTACAAACCAAAACAATACCTGCATCTCCACCTCTAGCATCTCTATCCATCTATAATACCTCTACCTATACCTCTAGCTAGCTGAGCGGGCTGGGCGAGTTCTTCAATTAACCTCCTCACTCTCCCTTACAGTAGGAAGTATGATAAGAGAATGACGATCCGAAGTTGATGAATTTGATCTCGTACTGAGTAAAAACCATAGAACCCTGCTGGAGACGCTCAAACTGCCTCCGATAGGCCTCTCTCTCTAAGTGATGGGGAGAAACTTCTCCAGAAATAGCTGCGTGAATTGTCCTTAAGTCGAAGCTGATGACCTAGCTGGTATGGCCAATCAATAGTACCTCCAACAAGTCTTGGCAGATCCAGACAAGGGAAGGGTAGCAAAATTGACCCCATTGGTTTCCAGGATCCCCATGTTCCTGAGAACCTCATGACAATTGTCTAGAAAATCTTGGGGCTCCCTAGAAGGTGAACCGCTGAAAGTAGTAGTGAGGAGCTTGGAGAAACGTATCCAACCTCCACAAAGCCTCCAAAGACGTAGCTGACCCATCACCGGTGCGTGCTGAAGAAAAGGCACATGACCTCTCCATTCGCGAAAGGACAAGATTAGAGGTTTCATCTTAGCAGTGAGAGAACAAAATCGCAGGACAAGAAAGAATAGAAGTGAAACTTTTTCCTAACTCTGTAGCCTCTGAGAGATAAATACTGATGTCTCCGTATCGGTCGCTCAGACTCTACTAAGCTTGTCTGTGAACTCTGAGACCTATGTAACCTAGAGCTCTAATACCAACTTGTCACGACTCGGATTTTCCATCCTCGAGAGTCATGATGACACCTACTAATGAGATCTAGGCAAGCCAATTATTGAACCATCTACCTTTTTACCAATTTTATTCTAATTAATAATTACGAATAAATAACATTTAAACAACAGAATATAACATAAGCGGAAGAAAGCAATAAGACATCTGAACATGAATATCTATTATAACTGTTTGAGTCTTGACTACCCAAAACTGGTGTCACAGTTTCACAGATGGTCTAAGAATACTACAAGTAAAGGTCTGAAATAATTTACTACAACAGTGTCTCTAGAAATACATGTAAGAAATAAGAAAGTAGATAGAAGAAGACGTCAAGGCCTACGGACGCCTGAAGGCTACCTCGGTCACTTGAGGAACAAGAATCAGTAATCCCACCGCGGTCCGAAGTCGATACACTAGGGTCTATTCAAAAGAGTGCAGAGTGTGGCATCAGCACTACCTACCCCATGTGCTAGTAAGTGTCTACCATAACCTCGACGAAGTAGTGACGAGGCTAGGACCAGACTACCAAATAAACCTATATAGTTCAAATATATATACAGCGAAAAGAAATACAGGAAATTACCAACTAATATGGGAGGGGGAAACATGATGTGGCGGAGGTAACAGTTCCGAATAAAAACATCAAGTAAGGAAAGAAACAACATAACTAGAATATCAACAAGAACCATAAATCAAACAATTTGCACGGCATCACCCTTCGTGCTTTTACTCTCGTCCTCACCAAAATAATATTTTATAATAAAAGTGTGCACGACATCACCCTTCGTGCTTTTACTCTCGTTATCACCAAATCAATCATATAATAACAATGTGCATGGCATCACCCTTCGTGCTTTTACTCTCTTTCCTCTCCATATAATCAATGAAAATCGGTACGGAATGGTACATCGTACAGCACAACATCACCGTTCATACTTTACACCCTTTCCTCACAATAACAAATAATGCACGACATCACTCTTCGTGCTTTAATGCTCTTTCTTACCCAAACGACAAATCACAAGGCAAATAGGGTAAGGGAATCCATAAAATCAAGTAACAACAGAAATTTAGTAAATATATGTAAAGGAAAACATAACTCAATTATCAGCAAGAATCAAGTAAAATCAAGGACAAGTGCACGGCATCACCCTTCGTGCTTTTACTCTCATCCTCACCATAAGAATCAATATTAAATTGCATGGCATCACCCTTCGTGCTTTTACTCTCATCCTCACCATGAAATCAATAAAATAGGCATGGAATGGTACATCGTGTGACACGACATCACCTTTCGTGTTTTACACTCTTTCCTCACAATAGCAAATAAAGCACGACATCACCCTTCATGCTTTAACTCTCTTCCTTATCCAAACAACAATCACAAACAATATGGCAAGGAAATAAAGGAAATTTGCAATAAGATTCCCGTCAAGGGAACAACATCAATAATATCGACATCCCTGCAAGGGAGATAATAAATAAATCAAAAAAATCCCGACAAGGGTGATAACATAATGATCTCTTCTCTTTCTCACTTTTACTTCATAATTCACTTCACAACTGAAGCCAATGCTGTAGAGGTTCAATTATCACTTATACCCTCACAACTCATTTTACAACTCGAGCCAATGCTCTAAAAGTTCAATTGTCACTTACACTTTCACAATGTGTTATACAACTTGAGCTAACGCTCCACAATGATCATAGGTCACAATTCTTTCCATAAAATTTATACAACAATTAGAAATCTTCATCAAGGCATGAATAGTACAACGAAGTCATGAAAACCACAATATAATACTCACGGTCATGCTTGACACCAACGTATAGATACTCGTCACCATGCATGTACATCGTATTCAATAATTACCACATAGCAAATAGGACTCGACTCCTAATCCCTCAAACTAAAGTTAGACCAAACACTTACTTCGATGCCTCGAACACAATTCAAGTCTCAATTATGGATTTACCCCTTGATTCCATCACCAATCCGCTCGTATCTTGTCAAAAGTTACTTAATTGAATTAATAAACGCTAAATGAATTAATTTGAATGCATAAATCGACTTTCCCAAATTTTTAGGAGGTTCGAATCAAAACCCGATTACCCATTCCCCCATGAACTCAAATATATAATTTTTTTGAAAATCGGACCTCAAATTGAGGTCCCAATCTCCAATTTTTGAAAAATCGAGGCTCTACCCAAAACACCCTTTCCCAATGAAAATATTTAATTTTAGGTTGAAATTATGTTAAAAGATGTTAATGATTGAAAGAAATGAGTAAAAACTAACTTACAATCGATTTGGAAGAAGACTTGTTCTTGGAAAATCACCCAAAGGAGTTTGTATTTGAAAAATATGTGAAAAATAACTTAAAAACGACTAAGTACAGAAAAATGCAGTTCTCAGATGTGGAAATTGCGAATAGAGGTTCGCAATTACGAACCCCTGCAGATGTAGAAAATGCGAAAAAGGGTTCGCATTTGTGAACCCTTCATAAATTTCCAACTTAAGCATATGCAATATATATATCGCATTTGTGATAGATATATCGTATTTGCGACCTCAAGCGAAAAAGGGAACTTCTCATTTGCGATCCCTAACGTCGCATTTGCAACTGGCCTTCACATTTACGAACACACTAGTCGCATTTGCGATCTGGCATGTCCAGGTCTCATCTTCACATTTGCGATGCAAGGCTCGCATTTGCGAGACCTGCAGATCAGAAATACCAGTAATTTTTTTTTCAAAGTTAAAAATGCACCCGTGGCCTATCCAGAACTCACCCGAGTCCTCGAGGCTCTAACCAAATATACACATAACCTCAAAAATATCCTACAGACTCACTCACACAATCAAATTGCCAAAATAACATCATGAACATCAGATTAAACCTCAAAATCCATGAATTCTTTCAGACTTCATAAAATATCAAAATTTTCAATTTAGGTCTGAATCACGTCAAACGATATTCGATTTTTATCAATTTTTATAGAAACATCTTAATCATATATTAGACATGTATCGGGTGCCGGAACCAAAATACGAGCCCGATACCATCCAATTCTAATCAAATTTCATTTCAAAACCTTATAAACAATTTCAGAAAATAATTTATTTCTCGGGCTTGGGACCTTGAAAATCGATTCTGGGCATACGCCCAAGTCCCATATTTTTCTATGGACCCTCTGGGACAGTCAAATTACAGGTTCGGGTCTGTTTACCCAAAATATTGACTGACGTCAAATTAACTCATATTATATCATAACTTATCATTTTTCATAAATTTTAATATTTAAGCATTCCAACTACAAGCCCAGAATGTGCACGCAAATCGAAATAACTCTAAATGAGGATTTCAAGGCCTCGAAGACATAAAATTTAATTAAAAGCAAGTGATGACCCTTTGGACCGTCACAATAAAAATTACATTTTTACTTGAAAAGTCTATTATGCCCTTGATATTTTACAAATCTTTATATTTATGCAATACCTTCTATATTATATACTATATAAGACATTTTTACTTATATATTTTATTTATAAATTATATAACTTAATATTATTTTATTTATTATTTTTTAATATATTCATGTATTTAAAATTTTCTAAATTCAATTTTCAAGATATATTAGTAGCCTTATAAAATAACTTTTTTTCAGCAATTTATTTTTTAAATTTAGTTGACCGACCAAAGTTGGTCGATAATTTCCGACCAACTTTGGTCGGTATGCCCTTCCTCTCTTCAAAATACCGACCACAGGTTAATGGTCGCGTTTTGGACGGTTATTGGCTATTACCCACCAACTTTGGTCTATTTTTTAAATATTTTTTTTTCCGAACTTCTAGTAGTATAATTTCCCAAATAACCAATTGCCATGTAAATCTCCACAAAAATATCGTCATCTAAATTCGCATGTAGAGTTACCCAGGGATTTTCCTTCAAATTAACTTGTGATTTTTTTCTTATTTTCTTTGTTTGTTGACCTACGAGAAACTTGCCTATTTATTTCTCTATTAATATATATTAATGTTACAGATAAATTTAATAATGATACTAATATATTTTAAAAAGTTAACATTAAGAAAAATTAAATATATGAATACATTATAAAATAATATTAAATTATTTTTTTTGTAAATAAAAAACATTGTTAAAATGTATTATATAGTAAATAATATTGAAGGTATTGCATAAATATGAAGTTTATATAATATCAAGGGCATAATAGATTTTTCAAATAAAAATATGGCTTTTGTGATAATTAGAGCAAAGTAAAATATGTTTTGTGTAACAAAAGAACGAAAAGTGACTTTTCTATAATGAATACAAAGTTAAATAATTTTTACGTAACAAAAAAAAGTAACTTTTGGGTAGCAAAAATAAAAGTTTAATGACCAAGGATAAAATTAACTCATAAAAATATTAAAGAGAAAGACAAAAAATATGGAGTAGTTTTTAATCTTCAAAGAGATTGGGGAAAAGAAATATTAACTTGGACAAATTAAAAAAGGGAGAGTAAAAAGTTTACATGTTGTCTAATGAGTCCTTAAATTATTAATCAATATTTGATTCAATTATCATCAATATATCTTGGTAAATAATAGATTTCTCAAAGGGCAATTAATTTGATAATGTTACGTTGTAAATGTGGTCACCGATATGTGTGTTTTGTAGTGTATGTCTTATATTTAAAAAATCCGACAAATTACCAAAAAAAAACCGAAAAAACTGAAATAAATTGAATTAAAAAATCGACTTAATTTGTTTGATTTGATTTTAAAATTTGAAAAATTAATTTACTTGGTCTGATTTCTTTTTTTTATTTAAAAATCAATCCAAATTGAACCTTGGTCCTTCTAATTACCTTCGCTTTTTCTTTTTTCACAATATATCCCAAATTTACCTTTTTCGGAATTAACGTTTTCATACTATAATCATTTTGTATGTATAGTTATTGACCCAATTAATTTAGATTTTTATTGTCAAATAAGGGGTAAAGTTTTCCCTACCAAATTTTTTTTTCTTTTTTACGAGGCTCAATAGGGAAAGAAAACATTAGTCATCCCATAATTTTTTCCTAAATCATATTCTACACTCGTATAGACCAATTATCGCATCTAAATTTCTAAGACAGCGTAAGAAATTGCGACACCAATTGTTAAGGAAAATCAACACAAACCGGTCATCACATGAACACTTAGAATTAAGGGGTCGTTTGGTATGGGTATAAGAATAGTGCAGAATAAAGTGTATTAGTAATATATGAGTTCGTAATGTAAGTATTAGTTATGCAGATATTATTTCTTATGTACTATTTGATATAGTATATTAAAATTATAATGTATTATATAAAGCTGTTTAACGGTTCAACGGGTCTGGTCCGGGTCGGATTTTTTCGACCCGTCCGGGTTCCGGTCGGGGTTGAATAGTACCGGGTTTTTAAGGGGCCGGATTGGTTCGGTTTAATATTGAACCATACGGGTTACGGGTTGAAAGGGGCCGGGCCGGGCCGGGTTTAGTATATTTTCAATTTTTTTGAAATTAAGTATAACCATTAAGTTATAATTATATTAATACTTTGTAAATTGAATGAATACAAGTAAGATGGGGAAAAATTGCACTTATTGCAAGTGTTACTTTATTTCTCAATTTCAAATTAATAAGTAGAAAATGAAATGTTTACATTTTTTCTAACAAGTAAACTAGTGAAGTAGTAATTTCAAATGTTTTGCATCGCCTTAGCAAGTTCATCATAATCAATATCTCCAAGTTAAAGTTCTTCGTCTTCTGGGCTATCAACATCTTCCTTTCCTAGATTTCTTCGTTCCGATCTATCTAATCCAATCTCTGAAACATACTAAAACTTACAAATCGTTGCTTCCCAACTGAAAGTCCGAAAATAAATCTAGGCCACTTTTAAAAATTATTGACCCATTCTATGGGATGGACAGCTCTCATATGTCTTGTAAGTGTTCCAGTCCCTCCTAAATTTCCTTCGGTCAAATGTTGAAAAGTTTCGTTACAAAATTTGCATTTAACACTATTATTACCTTCTATTATTTCAAAAAAATTTCATACCGGATTTCTTCTTTTGCGATTAGAAGTCGGGTCATTACTATTACTACCAGAAGCTACAGGACTAGCATCATTAAACATATTGTAAAAATAAAAATATAAGCTAAAATTAAATATGCAATTAAAATATTAAATAAGAGAAAGAGTTGGAGGAGTGTACCGAATTCGACAATAAATTGAGCACTTGATTACGCAAATCCGGTGTTACCACGAACAAACGACAAGCAAGTATTTCAATTTTGAACTTCAATTCAAGCTTCAAATTCCGAATGACAAATTGCGATAGGGAAAAGAGTGACAAATAAAATATGAAATCTTGCAAATTGAAGGGAAGAGAGATAGATTAATAATTTGAGAATTAAGATTGAGATAAGAATTTTGAGTGAAGAAATGAAGAAGAGATGAGGGGATTTATAGATTTTAAGAAGGGTTAATATTGTAAATTAATAAATACAAAAAAATAGCCATTTTTGTAAAATTGCCCGTTGGCCAACGGTAATGTGGGCCCCACATATTCAAAAAACCAAAAAAAAAAAATTGCCGTTGAACCGGGCCGGTTCATACCGGTTCGCGGTACCGTTGACTATACCGGGCCGGTACGGTTTCGATACCAAAAAATCCTAACGGACCAACCCCCTACCCCCCTAGGACCCAGCCCAGCCCAGCCCCTGCTAACCGGTCGAGTCCGGTCCCGGTTTTTGCCGGTCTGGTCCGGGCCGGTCCCGGGTCAACCTGGCCCGGTTGACACCTCTAGTATTATATAATTTTAAAAAATAATCTTTATATTCTTTAGTTTTAAGGGACTTTAATAATAATTTTATCTTTAATCATACTAATATATACATTAATAATTTTAATATTATTAATATCATAGTTTTTATGCATTATTTATAGATAGTGAAGTTAGAAATTGGTAGTAGGATGATAGTGAGTTAACAGCGGATAAGTTTGTATTTGTTGAAGAAAAGGACAAAGGACATAATCGATTGACAACTTTTATGAGTATATATAATTTATTTGGTAGTACTATTTGCAGGGGTCGCTTTAACTGTGCATCTACCAACACTTACATGCTTTCCGTTTTTGGCCTTTGGAGCTTCTTCACGAGTTATTAACCAATGAGTAAGATGCATCCCTTTATTCACATTTAAAAGTAGATTATTAACCAATACGTTAACAGTGTGTGTTTTTTTTCGCTACCTTCTCTGTCACAAAAGTCTAGTAGAACCTAGATAGTTAGAATTGGAAAGTAGTTATTATGTTAGTAATCAGTCGGTTAGTGATTAATGAAAAGTTTAACTACTAAAAAAAAAAAGTCTATTCCAATATCACAATAGTAGCTACATAACTCTTATTCCCCATTAGCGTGATACCTTTCATTTCATGAGATTCAAATGGACCAACATTTTAATTTTTTTTATCATATTAATTGACATGAAAACAGTGTAATTTTGAATATTTAAATTTAAATGTTAAAATATTGAATTATCTAATCTAGTTTAGCTTTAAAGATTAATCAAAATTAATTCTTGTAAAGGCAAAAAGTAACAGATAAATTAGAATGGAGAGAATATTGACTATCCTCGCACTAGTTGTGATAATATTTTGGTCATAAAAATTAGTATTTTACATTTTTAACTTCCACTTGAAATACTTTTTTGCAAATTAATAGGAGTCGAATCTGTTTTCCAATTTGGTCCATTATTTTTAACTTCACCTTGAATAGAAAATTGGATATCAAAAAATTAGTTTAAAAAATAGTTCAAGTTGATAATTATTAGTTTCAATAATGAAAAATGGTGCAGAAGCACGAGGAATAAAACAAGGAATCAAAAAGCAATACCATTAAGAATAGATTAAGGAAATAATGTATTAAGGGGAGCTATAAAAGCAATTGTGATGATCCAAATAGTCATTTTGTATTTTAGAATCCGAATCCGGGTTCCGATATATTGAAAACCTCATTTTTTTACTCATCAAGTTCCGTGCGCAGTACGCATTCCCAAAAAGCTTTTATGTAAAATTTTAAAAAAATATTGAATTTGGCTTTTAAAATTGATTAAAGTTGACTTTGGCTAACATTTTTGGTAAACAGACCCAGACCCGTGATTTGACGATCTCGTAGGGCCCGTAGTAAAATTATGACTTGGGCGTATGTCCGGAATCGAATTCTGATGTCCCTAGCTATAGAAATAAATTTTTGAAGAAAATTATTTGCTAAAAATATAAATATTTTTAGAAATTAAATAATGTTTGGACTTGTTGATATGGAGCCTGTATTTAGTTCCGGAGCCCGGTTTATGTTTTGATATAGTATTTAAGTCATATTTGTGAAATTTGGTTAAAAACGGAGGAGACTTGATATAAATTGAACCCTTGATTGAGAAAATAGAAATTTTGAACTAATGTATGAATTTCATGAGTTTTGTTATTAAATTCATTGTTTAAGATGTTATTTTGGCTATTTGATTGCCTGAGCAAGTCGGTATAATATTTTTAGACTTATGTGCATGTTTGGTTTGGAGACCCGAGGGCTCGGGGAGTTTTTGATAGGCCACGAAGTAAGTTTAGATTTAAAAAAATTGTTGTTGTATCTCATATTGTTGCAGGCTCTGATCTCCCAATTGTGAGGTCAGGCTTCGCAATTGCGAGCCTAATAGGCTTGAAAGTTGCGAGGGCTTTATCGCAAGTGAGATGAGGTACTTCTTTTGGTTTGAATAGGGGGTCGCCCTTTTTTTGGTTGAAGTAGCCAAGACTTTGGTCATAGTCAGTTTAAACCCATAAACCAAATTGTGAAGAAGACCATGCTAGCATTGTTTGCTTTTGCGAACATCCCTTCGCAATTGCGAAGTCAACAGGGAGGGTCAACAATCGCAATTGCGACGAATTTCTCGCAATTGCGAGAGGAGCAGATATGCAGCAGGTTCGCAATTACGAAGCCTATCTCGCATTTTTAAGCTTCGCAATTGCGATATCTGCACCTGTTCAAAACATCATTTGGACGGGATTTTCACTTCATTCTTCAAAATTTCAAAACCTAAACTTCAAATGGCGCTTTTCCTAGAGCAAGTTCTTCCCCAAATCATAGGTAAATGAATCTTATCTCTTTTTCTTCAATCTGCTTCATCTTTTTACATGATTTCATTTCAAAATCTAGAGGTTTTCATGGAAAATTGGGTGTTCTTGGGCAGAAATTAGGAATTCCAAAATTTGGGGATTTGGACCTCAATTTGAGGTTGAATTTTAAAACCAATTGCATATTTGAGTTCGTGGATGAATGGGTAATTGGGTTTTGGTTCGAACTTTGAGTTTCGACCTAGCCAGCTCGAGGTCAGTTTTTTACTTTTTGGGGAAAATATTGAGAAATCTGTACTCATACATTGGAATTGGTTTATTTAGTATTTATCGATGTAATTAAGTAAATTATGACTAGATTCAAGTGGATTGGAAGTGGAACCAAGAGGTAATGCGGTAATTGAGGCTTGATTTTGGCGTGGAATCAAGGTAAGTGTTTGGTCTAACCTTACCTTGAGGGACTATATGTTGTGGTCTTATTAGTTTGAGCGCCTCTAGCAGGGTTCTATTACTATCACCCAGTATGACACTAGGTTCGTTGATTTGGCTTAATGCACTTCTTATACTCCCACTCGAGAGAGAGAGAGAGAGAGAGAGAGATAGAGGGGGGGGGGGGAGGAGGTTCAGTGAGGAACTCACTCAGCCTATTCGATTGCAGATGACTAAGGAGACATGAAGCGAGATTTCCTTCCAGGATGCAGCCAATATGGCCAAGCGAGTTGAGATAGTTTTAGCTCAAGGGGGTGGTCAGGGGTCATACAAGAGGCCTCGTCATTCTGGTCGGTTCAGTGATGCTTCATCTGGAGACATGGATTCTTTTGGTAGGGGTTATCCTCCCAGATCGTTTCATCAAGCACTACAGGCTTCTCATGGTGCTCCACCTGGTCGTGGTCCTCATATGCAGTTCTCTGATTAGCTACACTATAGTGCATCGCCAACCTCTATCAGTGCGCCTCCGCTCCAGAGTTTTCATGGTGGCTACTCAGGCCTTCAAGGACAGTTTTAGGGTCAGCAGTCCCCTCAGCCGAGGACTTTTTATACTTGTGGCGATCCGAGGAATATTGCTAGATTTTGCCCTCGAGCCTCGAGCAGTTCTCAGCATCAGGATTCTCGTGCCATGGTCCGGGCATCGGGTGTTCAACTGCCTACTCAGCCAACTTGGGGCAGGGGTCATGCAACTAGAGGTGGAGGTTAGGTCACTAGAGGTGGAGGCCAACCAACAGGAGTACGGCCTAGGGATGTAATCCAGAGTGGTGGGGCCCAGCCCTGATGTTATGCTTTTTCTGCCAGGCCTAAGGTTGAGTCCCCCGATGCTGTTATCATAAGTACTGTTTAGGTTTGTAGTAAATATGCTTCAGTTTTGTTTGATCCCGGGTCTACATACTCCTATGTGTCTTCTTATTTTGCTTCATATTTGGTTGTGCCTCATGATTCTTTGAGTGCTCCCGTATATGCGTCTACGGCAATTGGTGATTCTATTATTGTAATTCATGTCTATTCTTTGTGCATGGTTTTTATTTGGAGTCTTGAGACTAGTGTAGACCTCCTACTCCTCGATATAGTTGATTTCGATGTTATTTTGGGAATGGATTAGTTATCACCTTACCACACTATATTGGACTGTCATGCCAAGACTGTGACCTTGGCCTTGCCGAGTTATCCTTGATTGGAGTGCAGAGGGACTCCTTGTCATTCTGTCATTAGATTTATTTCTTATATAAAGGCTTGGTGTTTGATCGAGAATGGGTGTTTGGCTTACTTGGCATATGTTCGTGATTCTAGTGTTGAGGTTCCTTCTATGGATTACGTGCTAGTTGTTCGGGAGTTTCCAGAAGTATTTCCTGCAAACCTACCGGGGATACCACCGAACAGGGATATCTACTTTTTCATTGATTTTGCTCCGGGCACTCAACCCATTTCATTTATGCCATATCGTATGGCCTCGCTAGAGTTGAAAGAATTGAAGGAGCAACTGCAAGACTTGCTTGATAAGGACTTTATTAAACCTAGTATCTTGCCCTAGGGTATGCCGGTGTTGTTTGTTAAGAAGAAGGATGGGTCTATGAGGATGTGTATAGATTATCGGCAGTTAAACAAGGTCACCATCAAGAACAAGTACCATTTCCGAGGATTAATGATTTGTTTGATCAGCTTCAGGGCCCTAAAGTGTTTCGAAAGATTGATTTGACATCGGGTTACCACCAGCTGAGAACTCGGGCATCCGATGTCCCTAAGATAACTTTTCGCACTCGGTATGGGCATCAGGAGTTTCTGGTGATGTCATTTGGGTTGGCAAATGCCTCATCAGCATTGATGAATTTGATGAATCAAGTGTTTACACTGCATTTGGATTCCTTCGTGATTGTCTTTATTAATGATATTTTAATCTACTTCCGCAGCTGAGAAGAGCATGAATAGCATCCTCGCGTTGTTCTTCAGACTTTGAGAGAAAGTCAATTGTATGCTAAGTTTGAAGTTTTAGTTTCGGTTGAGTTCAGTTGCCTTCTTTGGTCACATTGTATTTGCAGAGGGTATTCAGGTAGATTTGAAGAAGATAGAGGTAGTCAAGGGCTGGCCTAGACCCACATCAGCTACAAAGATCTGGATTTATTGGGTTTAGCAGGTTATTACCATCGGTTTATGGAGTGGTTTTCATCCATAGCAGCCTCGATGACTAGGTTGACCAGAAGGGTGCCTCCTTCAAGTGGTCAGACGAGTGCGAGGTGAGATTTTAGAGGCTCAAGTATGCTTTGACCACAGCGCCGGTGTTGGTATTGCCTGTAGGTTCAGGGCTATATATAGTATATTGTAACACATCTTGTATTGGACTTGGTGTGATGTTGATGGAGGATGGAAAGGTTATAGCTTATGCTTCAAGACACTTGAAGATTCACGAGAAGAATTATCCACTTCATGATTTGGAGCTAGCAGCCATTGTTCAAAGGCTGAAGATTTGGAGGCACTATTTATATGGAGTGTCATGTGAGATGTTCACGGATCACAAAAGTCTACAATACTTGTTCAAGCAGAAGGAACTAAATTTAAGGTAGAGAAGGTGGTTGGAGCTATTGAAAGACTATGATATCATCATCTTATATCATCTAGGGAAGGCCAATGTGGTGGCCTATGCTTTGAGTAGGAAGTCTGTCTAACCTTACGTATATTACAGTCGGTGAGAGACCGCTTGCTTTGGATGTTTCTGAGACCATCCATGTTCTAGTTTGCATAGTCGTTCAGGGATAGGAAGTTTGATGACCCTCATTTGCTTGTCCTTAGGGACAGAGCACGACACGGTGGTTCCAAGCAGGTTACAGTTGGAGATGATGGAGTTTTGAGGATGTAGGGTCGAGTTTGTGTGCCTAATATGGATGGACTTCGTGAGTTAATTTTAGAAGAGGCCCATAGTTCGTGGTATACTATTCATCCGGGCGCCGCTAAGATGTATCAGGACTTACAACATCATTATTGGTGGAGGAGGATGAAGAAGGATATTGTTGCGTATGTGGCTTGGTGTTTGAATTGTCAGCAGGTAAAGCACGAGCATCAGAGATCTGGTTATTTGCTTAAGAAGATTGAGATTCCTAAGTAAAAGTTGGAAAGCATCGCTATGGACTTCGTTGTTGGACTTCCACGGACTCATAGGAAGTTCGATGCAGTATAGGTTATTGTCGATAAGCTGACCAAGTCAGCTTCCCATGGTAGTTTCTTATTCTTCGGAGTGGTTGGCGGAGATCTATATTCGGGAGATTGTTCATCTTCATGGTGTGTTCGTGTCTATCATTTTTGACCAAGGTACACAATTTACCTCGCATTTTTGGAGGGAAAGTCGGCGTGAATTGGGTACACAGGACGAGTTGAGCAAAACATTTCATCCTCAGATAGACGGACAATTCAAGCGTACTATTCAAATTTTGGAGGACATGCTCTGCACCTGTGTTATTGACTTTAGAGGTTCTTGAGATCAATTCTTGCGGTTAGCAGAGTTTGCCTACAACCACAACTATCAGTCAAGCATCCCTATGAGGCATTATATGGTAGGCGGTGTCGATTGCTAGTTGGGTGGTTTGAGCCGTGGAAGGCTCGATTGTTGGGTACGGATTTGGTACAGGATGCCTAGTACATGTTAAGATCATTTAGGATTGGCTTCACACAGCTCAGTCCAGGTAAAACAGCTATGCATGCCGCAAGGTTCATGATGTAGCATTTATGGTCGGAGGGTGAGTGCTGCTTCGAGTGTCGCCCATGAAGGGCGTGATGAGATTTGGGAAGGAGGACAAGATAAGACCTGGGTTTATCAGACCTTTTGAGATTCTAGATCGAGTGGGAGATATGGCTCACAAACTTTCGTTGCCGCCGAGTTTATCAACTGTGCATCCAATGTTTCATGTGCCCATGCTTCGGAAGTATCACGACGATCCAACCCACGTGTTAGACTTTAGATTGTCCAGTTAGACAAGGACTTGACTTATGAGGAAGATCTGGTAGCTATTCTAGACTGCCAGGTTCGCTAGTTGAGATCGAAGAATTTCCCTTCAGTTCGTGTGCAGTAGAAAGGTCATCTTGTTGAGGCGGCGACCTGGGAGTCCGAGTCCAATATGCGGAGAAGCTATCCCTTTCTTTTCATCGATTGAAGTACATTTGTAATTCAGTTCAATCTATGGTTCCTTTCAAGGATCAAATCCCTTAGGTTTGCAATCTCTCAAGATTCACGTCATTAAAGAGTAAAGAAGGCCTCACAAGTGTTTATATATGCATATATATAAATATATATATATATATAAATATATATATATATATATATATACACACACACACATACATACATGTGCTCCAGACTTAAAAATTATATACTTTGAACCAACCATTGTCACTCTTTTTGTTCTGCTCCAAACAAGCATTGTATTTTCTTTAAGATCTGCTATGTAATTAGTGAGAAAAGAAAAAGAGACAAACACTAGTGAGACATTGTATCAAAAAGAGTAAAGTGACGCATAGATTAAATTATTGGGGTAAAGCTACATCAACCATTTTATACTCAAGAAACTTCTATCACTGAAAGAGAACACCCTTCCAACCCAAGGGGTTTAGAGTAGGATTCACATTGAATCTAAACCACTATAAAATTCCAGTGTCTTTATTTCCTGCATTTTATTTCTACATTTCTTTTATTCTGTGCTTATCTCCAGTCGACTACTTAGCAAACTAGTTAATTAATTATAATACAATTTTTAAATAGGTAATTTAGCCCCACCCCCACCCCCACCCATTGTACTTTCAATTGGTATCAGAGCTAGTCTACACTTTTTGCTTAATAGCTTGTGAGAAATGATAATGGCAAATCAAGATATTATTGGAGCAGTTTTTCAACAAGGAAAATCGCAAGTTAGGATACCATATTTCCGGAAAACACTTTTCTCACTGGAAACTGCGCATGAAAATGTTTGCAAAATCCTATGATGTCAGAGTATGGCGCGTTATCAAAAAAGGGGAACTATCCACTACCAGCATCAGCTCAACCATCTGCTGATCTAGAAGATAATAGATGAGTACACAGATGAGGAAACGGTTAAGTTAATGGTAAGGAACGAAACTTACTCTATAATGCTATAGGTGGAGAGAAATATGAGAAAATCTCAAGTCGTGATACAACCAAAGAAAGGTGGGATAAACTAGAAGTTACTTATGAAAGAACCAACAAAGTGAAAGAAACTCACATTAACATGTTGGTTCATGACTATGAAATCTTCCTGATGAAAGAAGGAGAATCCATCGTGGAGATGTTTGCAAGGTTTAGCAAAATCATTTGCGATCTAAAAGCTTTTGATAAATCATACTCAAGTGGTGATCAAGTTCGGAAAACTCTTAGGAGTCTACCTACCACTTGACAGACAAAAGTAGTTGCACTAGAATCACAAGAGCTAAACAAACTTTCATATGATGAGCTTCGATGAGATCTTATAGCATTCGAGAAAACTCACCTCAAGAAAACAAATCAGGAAGAAAAAAAGAAAATAGTTGCCTTCAAAGTTTCAACTGAAAGACCAGAAAATGATATCGATGACAACCCAGAAGCTCTTGAAGAAGAGATTTCCACGGTATCAAGGAACATGGATGGTTTAATGAGAATATACATAAACACAAGAAGAGGTAGGATGGTGTAATGACCCGAATATTCATTTAGAGATCTAGCATGTTATTTAGCGCTTTGAGGCCATAAGTAGCTCCACTTCAGATATTATGACTTGTACACGTAGTCGGAATTGAAATTCGGGAAGTTCGGAGTTGATTTAAAAAGAGAATTCTCATTTCGAAAGCTTAAAGTGGGAAGACTAAGGGTTAATTTTGAGTAAACGACCTTGAAATTGAGATTTAAAGGTTCCAAACGATTTATATGATGATTTCAAGCTTGGGCATATATCTAGATTGGGTTTTGGATGACCCCGGAGCATTTTGGCGCCTATTGTGGAAGTTGGCATTTTGGGAAGAATTTCAAAAATTTGGGTTGCAGTGCATTTCAGTGTTATCGACGTCCATTTGGGATTCTAAGTCTAAGAATAGCTCCATATGGTAATTCTGGTATTAGGAGCGCGTCCGAAAGTTGATTCTGGGGTATGTATATCATTTTGCAGTCGTTTGGCTGTAGTTAGGAAATTGAAAGTTTTGAGAACTTTGATCAGAGGTGGACTTTTTGATGTTGGGGACGGATTCTGATTTCTAAAGTTGGAGTAGGTCCGCAATGTCGAATATGACTTGTGTGCAAAATTTGAGGCCAATCGGATGTGATTTGGTAGGTTCCAACATCGGATGTAGAAGTTTGAAGTTCTAATATTCATAAAGCTTGAATTGGAGTGCGATTCATTATTTAATGTGATTTGAGGCCTCAAACAGGTCCACGTTATGTTTTGGGATAAGTTGGTGTAGTTGGATGAGGCCCCGAGGGCCTCAGATGGATTCCGAGTGGATAACGAATCGAATTTAGAATTTGAAGAAGATTTGTGGAAGTTGTAACATGGTCTAGCCGCACCTGTGAGGTTTTGGCCGAATGTGCAGAACCGCAAAAGAGGCCTAGGAGTCGTACAAGTGGGCGGGAGTGCAAGTACGAGGGAAGATCTGATCCTGCAAAGTTGTATATGCGGAAGGGAGATCGCAGAAGCGGAAGCTGCTGGGTTAAGTTAGATTTTACTAACATTTTTAATAAATCCACGACTTAATATATTATTGATGGCCATAGTAATTGTCGGAGTCAACCTCTAATCAATAGTTTTTCGAGATTATACTGGATACTTATTGGGTATGTGTTATTTTTGTACTCATACTACACTCGCTGTGTATTTTTATTGCACAGGCACATGTATGTTTAGTGGCCTAGTGGGCGCAACGAGATGGTTGATACAAAGACTTAGGTGAGCTGCATCTCTTGAGACGACCCACAACTAGTAGAATCTCCTTGAGAATATTATATTTTCTTTTATATTCAAATTCATTTCGTATATTTATTCTACTTTATTTTATTTTCTAGTGATTGCTCATGCACTTGTGACACCAGATCTTAGGGTGATTATGAGATATTCTGTGTTGAACCGAAAAATAGTATAATTTATTTTATATATTTCTTCTATTTCTATTGGAATTGAATAAAACCTTATGATTTCAAAAATATAAAAAGAGAATTTAATTAACTATTTAGTGTTTGCTAGCCCGACAGTGGTGCCCGATGCCATTACTACCCTTAATGAATTTTGGGTTAGGACAGCATTGTATCAGAGCACTAGGTTCACTTAGGTGTCATGAGTTATGAGCAAGTCTAGTAGAGTCTTGCGGATCGATACGAAGACGTCTGTACTTATCTTCGAAAGGCTACAGGGCTGTTAGGAGCACGTCCCTTCTTGATTCCTTATCGGGCGATTTGATTCCTTTATGGCTTATGCATTCATTTCCTTCCTATTCAATCTTATGCGACATGCAACGCTTGTTATAAATTGGGAATTGAGGAATTTTAATGGTACTGCAGATGTGGTACTGGATGTTTCTCCCCGCACAATTGATTGGGCTATTATCATCGGCTTACGGAAGGATATTCCGTCATTTCAGCTCAATAGTCTTACTTCTAAGAGCTTTGAGCTATTCATAGGTTTCTACGATGCGTAGGAGTTGTTGTCGCATATTATTGATGTGATGGTAGGATGCTTGCCTATGTGTCGGGGCAGTGAATGAATTTAAAGGAGGTTTACTTAGTGCATGGTTCCAATATTCGGTATCTTATTTTTGGAGGCAAAAAGGCAATCGGAATATGAATGTTCAAGTTTGGGTTGATTGAACGACGAGACTTTGTATTTTCAAGAGTGGTAGAATTTCATAGTGTGGTGTCGTTGCCCTTGATTGGATGTGTCAAGCTCGCGAGTGTTATGGTCTTCATCAATTGTCTTTGAGGAAAAGTAGCGTGCAATGGTGCCGGGAAATAGTCGTCAGAGATAGCGAAGTGAAGCAATTTTGGAATTGAATGGGTATTTCTAATGCTGGCGGCTCGAGAAAGATGATCTTCGGAAAGGTTTGAAGTTAGTAGCGATTATTTGGTGCAAATTCTACAGAAATGGATTTTGACTTAACGCAACAACTGGGCAGTGAAGGATGAGGAAGTACATGCGGGAGGTGCCTTCCAGTAGTTAAATTTTCTTGAAGGTCAGTGAGAAGCGACAGTCGGATGGTTGCTTAAACGAGCAAGTTTGGCCAAAGTGGGAGAGTGATAGAATAGCATATAGGTTCAATGGTAGGATAATTACATGCCTTGAGAAAAGTGTAGTGAGGTTTGAGATTCATGGTGGACAACAACTAGGTATACAAACTTAATTTGAAATATTGGCTATAATATAGCAGGAGATTGGATACAACAGAATGGAGTTGCTTGGTATGAATAGGGATACATCATGAATTTGGATTTTGAAGGTATTGTCGCACCTTAAGTTGATGCCCATGAGGAGTTAACGGGCTTGTACAACTGGTCAATGAGCATGGGCTCAGGGTGGGTTTCTAATTTAGTACTAATTGTACCCAGTGCAATTTCGTTCGGTTATGGCGGCATGGAAATTTCCACAGTAGGGTTATCTCTTGAGAGCAGGTCAGTGGTCGCATGGTTGACGAAGCTTCTACGAAGAATTCTACTGGATATCCAGTGGGAAGTTGAATATGTAAATGTATCTAGTGGTTTAGAGTGGTCATGAAATGGTTAACAGGAAAATCTTGAGGAGTTTAGAGGGTTGATTGCTCAAGATCATGTCCACAATGAAGGAAAAATCTTGGCGGGTTCCAGAGTTATGTAATGATAGCTTCAAGCTAAGTGGGAGAGTCCCATCGCCTACAATTGGATTGCATGGTCGTCTATTTGTGAAATTTCTATTTATCAGAATATATATGGATATTATGACTAAGGAAGAGGGTCATCAGTGCAGATTTGAGCAAAGAATCTAAGGAATGTATTCAATAATTGGCCTTATCAGTTATATTTAGGCTTGGGGAAGGCTCAGGATTTATGCTTCGTGTAGATATGAGTTACAAGGAAAGTGATTCGGCCGGGTGCTTCTTTGAGAGGGTGTTCATGTGCTAGAAGAGACTTGGAGTTGATTATATCCAGGACCAAGCCAGAGTGAGTGACTCTCAACAACTTTCCTAGTGAATTCAAAAGATAAAATACAACGGCTAAGGATTTCAAGCCTGCAATATGGTTAAGAATCGAGCTTTTGCAATGGATGATGAAAAGGGGGTGGAGCATTCTATGATATATTTGGCTTAGAGTGTAACATTTGGAGGAATGAGAGAAAATGACTTTGGATTCATATAGGAATTAATAGAATGCGTGTATTAGTTGAGGATGGGAACATGCGCACAAGGAGGGTATGAGATGGTTCATAGGATTTGAGACAGCATGGTCTCGTGATACAAGGTCACTCAAGATGAGTGCAGATTGAGTTCTTATGTGTTGAATGAAGTTATTATTATTTCTATACCAAGTTAAGGATAAGTTAGAAGAAATCGGATCAGTTAGCCATGGTTGATTTGGCATAAGGTAGCAATGATCAATTCCTTAGGTGTGATTAAATTATGCATGTGATTTGTGATGGTTCGTGCGAGGTTTGACGATCACTGTAATTAGTTTTATTTGGAATTATTCGAGTGTTATGTTTTTTCATGTGTAGATGGTTCCTGGAAAGGTTATGGTGGTTTAGACCACTACTTGAGGATTTATGTGTTCTACGGTTATGAGAATTCAGTTTGGTGTTGCAATGATTCTCCTGAAACGAGTAAAGTGAAAGGTTTCTATATGATGAAGTGTGTATCCTATTAGTGGTTCAAGAGTTATGATGGAATTCTTGTGCTCTCAAGCATGGTAGGATAGGTGCGGTGAGCGATATGAAATTTTAAAGTTGAGGATCAAGGTTGCAGTTTGGTTTCGACGAGAATATCACGAGCTTGGGTGAGCAGGAAAGGACTCAAATATTTAGAGTAAGAAGGTATTGTCATTAGAATCACCTGAGGTCAGTATCATCTGTTAGAGGCTTTGTGTACTTAATTGTGGATCTTTGATTCGCTTTACCGCATTGTACGGTTGGTGGTAAGAATGTGTAGACTTGTTACCTGGTGCGGAAGGTCGTGAGGGAGTATTTCATGAAAAGATTGTATGAGTGTGACATTTAGTCACTTGATTAATTAAATATTTAAATCAATTACGGAGATTGTGGTAATATCGCTAATTCAAGAATCTATGCTTGGAGGGTGCTCGATTCATTTAGTTTTGGATTGTGGAAGTTTATTCTAGTTATGATGATTGTTCTTGTGTGTTATAGGAAAAGTATGTTATTATGGATCCTTGAAAGGTTATTAGCCCAATATGGTGCGATTAAAATAGGCTTGAGGTCCATGGATGGTTTTAAATATGAATGTACGCTCTATATTAGGCCGAATATGTTCATTTCAGCATAACGCGCCCTATGGTGGAGTATTCGAACGTTGGAGGTTATTTCATCATCGGCTATTTCATGTAATACTATATTGGGCTGTGTGGGTTGTGAGACGGCTTCATTAATTTCTTATGTATTTGGGTTCCGCATAGTGATGGTATTTTGTGAGAACGATAGCTCTCGAGATTTAGATCATGTATCACACGTTAGTTTTGCTTGAATTTTGTAACGTTTGGAGCTATCTGTCTCCCCATGGATGGTATTATGCACTTAGCATGCTTGTGGATAATATTTGGGTATTTTATAGTAATATGAATTTTAGCTCGGTAAGTATCTCTTTTTATAGATGTTATGTGTGGATAGGGTGGCACGTCGCTATGGATGTGTGGTTTGGATCAGATTGCACACCGTAATAGTGTGTTGTTGAGTACAGTCCCATGTATCTATTTCTATGTGTTTGTTTCCCATTTTTTGGGGAAGGTTCATGACACCTTTTCGATTGTCTAATTAGTTATGTGGGTTCAATAGTCCCTTATAGAGTTTGTTTTCCTTAAGTATTGCATTTGAGTTTGTAGCTTATTGGCATATTGTGGCATTACATGAGACTTTTGGGCAGCATCTGCGGTGGCTTATTTACTGAACAACTTATATTAGGTGAGACGAGATTTTTGGATTTGGGATCAGTGTGATCAGATTATATGAGGTATATTCAAGAGAAAATACCATTATATGGTTCATAATGGGGTGATGATTCTAGTCAAGATGAGTGATTCAATGATTTGTTGACTTGGCGGTTGGTTATAACTTACTACATGTCTCTTCTATTGTAATGGTAATTGCAAGAGTTGGAACAAGACTTATATATGTCATGAGGTACATTGTGAGCATTAGATTTGGGAAATATCAGCTATTATGATCAGAGAATGTTATTACTGTCATGTGAATGATATGGTGCATGGTGTACAAAGGGATGCAGTCATGTTCTGGTATTACCAACTCTATAGGGAATATAACCCGGGCACCCTGGAATTAATATACCTACGTCATTTAGCCTAGATAGAATAGTCTGTATCCACATTATAGGAAAGGGTCAAATAAAGGGTCCTGCTCTTCTTAATATCATTCATTCTAGCATTATGCTGACGGGAACAAATCATTTGAGAATCATACATCTTATCAGTAGAATAACCGACGCTACAGTCTATGTATCGCTCACCCTGCGCCAAAACCAATAGCCTATCAAATAATTCTATGTAGGCTAAATGACATAGGTATATTAGTTCCAGGGTTCCCGGGTTTTATTCCTTATAGAGTTGGTAATATTATATTGTGATGATTGATATGGTGTTCGTATGTTGGGAGCAGGCCTGCAGAGAATTTTGGATGTTGGAACTGGGCTCTAAAGATTATTTTCCTATAAAAGAAAAGATCTCTTCAGATTTGATCGATCTAATGTTCTCAACTGAGTTGTGGTAGCACGGGCATGTGCACGAGGTGTGAAACAGTGATTTCAGACAACTTCAGCGCAATATTAGCACGTTTATGGACAAACATATATTTAAGTGGGAGAGAATGTAATGATCCGATCCGTCATTTTGAGATCAAACGCATTGTTCGGCGGTTTGAGGCCATGGGCAGCTTCACTTCAGGTATTATGACTTGTACGCACAGTCAGAATTAAAATTTGGGGAGTTGAGAGCTGATTTGGAAAGACAACTCTTATTTCGAAGGCTCAAAGTGGGAATAACAAGGGCTGATTTTGAGTAAACGACCTCAAAATCGGTATTTGAACGTTCATATAGGTTCGTATTATGATTTCGGACTTGGACATATGTCCAGATTGGGTTTGGGATGAATTGTGAGCAATTCGACGCCTATTGTGGAAGTTAGCATTTTGGAAGAATTTCATATATTTGGGTTTTAGTACATTTTAGTGTTATTGATGTCTGTTTGGTATTCCAAGTCTAGAAATAGCTCTGTATGGTAATTTTGGTATCGGGAGCACGTTCAAAAGTGGATTCGGGGTCCGTAGATCATTTTGGAGTCATTTGGCTAAAATTAGGAATTTAAAGGTTTAAGAAGTTTTACCGGAGGTGTACTTTTTGATGTTGGGGCCGGATCCAGATCCCGGAAGTTGGAGTAGGTCCATAATGTCGAGTATGACTTGTGTGCAAAATATGAGGTCAATCGGATGTGATTTGGTAGGTTTCGACATCGAATGTTGAAGTTTTAAGTTCTATAGTTCATAAAGCTTGAATTGGAGTGTGATTCATTGTTTTGTTTTTTGATGTGATTTGAGGCCTTGAGCAGGTCCACGTTATATTTTGGGATAGATTGGTGTGATTGGAGGAGTCCCCTAGGTCCTCGGATTGATTCTAGGTGGTTAACAGATCGAATTTAGAATTTGAAGAAGGATTGAGGAAGTTGTCATCTGGTGTAACCGCACCTTCGAGGTTTTGGCTGCAAGTGCGGAGCCGCAAAAGAGGCCTAGGAGTCACAGAAGCGGGTAGGAGCGCAGGTGCGAGGGAAGATCTGCACCTACGAAGGTGCAGATGCTGAAGGGAGATCACAGAAGCGGAAGCTGTTGGGTTGAGTTAGAGCCTTACCTGCGATGGATTTCCGCAGGTGCGAAGGTCAAGGCTGGGCAATGTCTTCTTTAAAACGAAGGGTTTGGCTCAATTTTATTTTATTTCATCCATGGAGCCAATATTGGAGTAATATGGAGTGCCACCTTCGTCAATTAGTAAGGTTAAGTGCTTTCTTCCCAATTTGAGTTAAATGCATAATTTTATATGGATTTAATCATGAAAATTTAGTGGGAATTTGGGGTTTTGGAGGAAAAACCCTAGAATTTGTATTTTTGGATTTTGACCACAATTTGGACATGAAACTTGGAATAAGTTATATATTCGGGTTCGTGACGTTATAGGTAAAGTTTATCTTTTAAAAAATAAAATTCGGGTACGTGGGCCCGAGGGTGATTTTATCGACTTTTCGATCAGGGTTAGAAATTTTTGTAAATTGAATTATTATGAGTATAAGAATATATTTTCATTGGCTAGTTTTGGAGCGTTGGGCATAGATTCGAGCTGTTTGAAGGGCTCGGAAGCCGTTTATGGAACTTCGAAGCGAGGTAAGATGCCTTTTTAACCTTGTAAGAGGGAATTTACTCCATAGGTGAAATAAATCAATATGTACTCCTATTTGCGGGGCTATGTATACACAAGGTGACGAGAGTCCCTGCGTAGCTAGTATTATACTTCTGATAGGGTGGTCTAGGACCTAAAAACATGCTTTACTTGTAATATTTGCAATCTTGTTATCAGTTCAAAATTCTTAAATCATATCAAACCCAGTAAATAAATTTCTAAAGGGCTAGACAGCATTGTCTTGACTTTTAAAAGAGAAATTGCCTTTTCCTTAGATAATTTCCCCTTGATGAATTCTTGAGTGACTGTTTGAATGTGTTTATCTTTTGTGCAATGGGACGAATACTTCGGTAGATTCAATATATGCATCTATGGTTCGCTCCATTCGACCCTCTAGCAGTGCGCAGTTTAAATATCTTGTTTGATCGGGTTGTACGAGCTTGGCATGATTTGGGCATGATTGTATTTCTTGCCTTTAAATTTCTAAATAATGATATTTCCTCCCTGGTCCAAGATAAATTGATTAATGATGAAATATGAATTTGGAAATCTTTTATTACCAATTGGATAGCTTACTTGCTTCATAATTTATTTGAGTTTACTGTCATATTTTATAAATCCATGACTTACTATATTATTGATGGCCATAGTAAGCGTTGGAGTCGACCTCTCGTCACTACTTCTTCGAGATTAGACCGGATACTTACTGGGTACGCGCTATTTTCGTACTCATACTACACTTGCTATGCATTTTTGTTGCACATGCATATGTATGTCTAATGGCCTAGTGGGCATAATGGCATGGTTGATACGGAGACTTAAGTGAGCTGCATCTTTCGAGACGACCTTAGCTAGTAGTCTCCCTCAAAGTATTGTATTTTCGTTTTTATCCAAAATTTTATTCCGAACTATTATTTTTCTTCATTTTATCTCGTATTGATTTCTCTTACATTTGTGACATCAGGTCATGGGGTGATTATGGGATATTCTGTATTGAAATTGGAAAGCATTATTATTTATTTTATAAAGTTCAGCTGTTACTAGTGGAATTGAAGAAAACCTTATGATTTCAAAAATAGAAAAAGAAAATTTAATTAACTATTTAGTGTAGGCTAGCCGGACAGTGGTATCCTGTGGCATCATGACATTTAATGGATTTTGGACCATGACAGATAGCCCCAGGCGAACTAGAAAATACAATGAACAAGACAAGAATGATGGAAAATGTTATTTAGTATGGAAGATATGGGCATGTTCAAGCTGATTGCCCAGATATTAAAAGAGAAGTTTCCATAGGGTTCAATAAAAACAAATCTTTCGGAAGCTGGAGTGATGAAGACAGTTTGAAACACGAGGAAATAACAAATTTATGTTTCATGACCATTCAAGAAAATGACATGAATAGATATTCGGGCTGCTGGACTGATAAATATGCATCAGACGATGAATGCAAAGAAGATAGGGAAAATTATTTCATGGCACGAGGTGAAACAAGCGAGGTAAGATCTTATAACTATGATAGATATAATGAATTGTAAGATATTCTTGACCTTACTCTAGAAAAGTCTAAGAAAATGACGGAGTAACTAAGGAGACTCAATAGGGAAAAGAAAGACTTGGAACTTGAAGTATGTGAAATTGAAAGAGATGTCTTCAAGATGAAGTTTAGGAATTGCAAATGCAACTTAATGGCATACGCAAGTCCACCAGACACAGTTCGTTCAAGTCTAACCAGGTGACTTACAAGTCAACTAAAAAGGACCAGTTAGAATTGAGTCCATGAGTACAAACATAAGTGGTAGATAAAAAACTAGATCAGCCCTTGTTTGTTACTACATTAACAAAAGTGGACATAAACATTTTTTCTGCCAATTTTGTAAATCTAATATTTTCGGATGGATTTCAAAACCCAAAAATAGTCCCGATCTTAGTAGAACTAACCAATAAGGACCCAAGCAAGCTTGGGTAGCTAAAAGAAAATGATAATTCTGTTTTGTAGGAACACCACATGAAGATCCGCAAAGGAAAATAGTACTTAGACAATGCGTGTTCCAGTCGCATGATAGGTGAAAAAAATACGTTCAACGAAATTACAAAAATAAATGGAGGAAATGTCAAATTTGGTGATGACTCAAAAGGAATGATTGTTGAGACTGACACAATTCTATTCGATAACACGTGTGATATTAATGAAGTGTATCTTGTAGATGAACTCAACTACAATCTCCTGAGTATAAGTCAGCTATGTGATTTTGGGTACAAAGATAAATTCAAGAAAACAGGCTGTGCTATTGAAGATAAGACGGGTAAAATAATACTCCATGGAAAAAGGTATTGAAATATTTATATTCTTGATGGCATTAAAAATCTAAATAGTCACATTTGCTTAGCATCTATATCTGATGATTCATGGTTGTGGAATAAGAAACGTGATAACGCAAGCATGAATCTAATTGAGAAACTCTCCAAGCATGATTTAGTTATTGGTCTCCCTAAACTCAATTTTTCTACAAATCATGTATGTGATGCATGTCAAATTGGTAAACAAATCAGAAACTCCTTCGAAAGCGAAGACATTGTGTCTACCAACAAGCCTTTACAATTGTTCCATATCGATTTATTTGGACCCACCAAAACTTCTAGCATAGGAGGAAAATGATATGCTTTTGTTTTTGTTGATGACTATTACGTTTTACATGGGTGATTTTCTTATCTTATAAAGATGAAGATTTGAAATACTTTGAGAATTTCTGTTTGAGAGTGAAAGAGAAAATAGGCACCTTATTACAATCATTCAAAGTGATCATGGAGGAGAATTCGAAACCAGAGCATTTGAAGGTTTCTGCAGTGATCAAGGATATACTCACAAGTTATTAGCTCCAAGATCACCTCAATAGAATGAGGTAGTTGAGCAGAAAAAATAGAACTCTACAAGATATAGCCAGAACAATGATGTTGGAATAAACCTTGCCAAACCATTTTTAGGCAGAAGCAGTAAGCATACGCTACCACATTCTCAATATATGTCTTATAAGACCTATCTTGAAGAAAACTCCATATGAATTATGGCAAGGTAAACGGCCCAACATAGGTTATTTCTACCCTTTTGGCAGCAAGTGTTTTATCCATAATAATGGTGTGGACAATCTTGGAAAATTTAATCCAAGAAGTGATAACGGTATTTTTCTAGGTTATTCCATAGACACTAGAAGTGTTTATAATAAACGCACTTTATCTATAAAATAATTAATATATTTCATATTTGATGAAAATAACACTACGACCGAGAAATGAGTTATTGCGGGTGGTGAAGATATTAGTAATGTTGAAACACGTTCAAACGTGTGTTCATATTTGTAGGTTTTGATGAATGACAAACTATGCGCAATTGACATATGACGAGGTCCAAGCACAAGAGCGAAATTGATACATAACGAGATTCAAGCACAAGACCAAGAAATAAAGTTATTCATGAGTCGTTCTTTAAATTGTGATCTTGATCCGATAACTTGACTCAAGACTTGGCTTCTCTCTTAAAAACATTTTTATCAAATCATGCATATTTAATTTAAAGAAAAATGATTTTAAATCATGCATATTTATGTTAGCCAAAATGATTTTTAAACATGCCTCTAAAATCTTGACTAAGATAATCGATTATGTACTTATGATAATCGATTATGTTAAGTCAGCTGCATGACAATCGATTGTGTACCCTATGACAATCGATTGTGTTGAGGCAGTGTACATCAGATTTTTCAAAGCCACACAATAATCGATTGTGAACTTATGACAATCGATTGTATTAAGGCAGTATCCATCAGAGTTTTTCAAAGCTACAAAATAATCAATTGTGAACTTATGACAATCGATTGTGTTGAGGCAGTGTCTATTAGATTCTTCAAAGACTGATAAACAATCGATTGTTCTCATAGCATAATCGATTGTGTAACTGACCATTGCCAAATTATTTTCAAACACCGTCAGGTAATCGATTATAGATTTCTAATAATCGATTGTTTTAAGTAAAATCTGAAAAAGATTTTTTGAACGTTGCCAAGTAATCGATTGTATAATTCTGACAATCGAATGTTTTTAAGTAAAATCTGAAAAAGATTTTTTGAACGTTGCCAAGTAATCGATTGTATAATTCTGACAATCGATTGTTTTAAGTAAAATCTGGAAATGATTTTTTGAACGTTGCCAGTAATCGATTATATGTCTTAGATAATCGATTGTTATGCATAAAATCTGGGAATGATTTTTGGAACGATTGGCAAACAATCGATTGTATCATTTTGACAATCGATTGTCATAGCACAAAATCAGCAATTCTTAATTGGCAATTAGGCAACCGTAATGCATGGTTTTGACACTATAAATACATCTTCAAATCAGTCTTACAAACACAACAACTGACAATATTATTGCTAAAGCTTGCATACTCTCTTATTCATCATTTTCTATTCATTACATAAGTTTTTGAGAGCCAAATTTTTGACGAAAGTTGTTGCGTTCTTGAGCGTATTTATTTTACTCATATCTACTCTTAAGGAGAGTCTTGTTTTGAGTGCAAAGTGTTTTTATGCACTTGAAGGGAAAGTTGTTCCCTTGTATTGTAAGAAGGAACTTGTGATTCCTTTGGTTGAAGTCTTGAAGTGTTGTATCTTCGAGCAAAGGTTGTTGAGGCTTGTGTCCTCAGTTTGTAAAGGTTTGTTGAGCACCCGTAAGCTTAACAGTGTTAGTAGAAATCTCGAGAGAGTCTCTCGGGGACTGGACTAGCCACGGGTTGTGGTGAACCAGGATACATCGGTGCATTCGTTCCTATTTATTTACTTATCGCACTTATTTAATTCCTGCAATTTTTAAATTCCGCAAGTTTACACTATTTTTTATTATAACGCTATTCACCCCCCCTCTAGCGTTAAGTGTATTTTCTAACAATTGGTATCAGAGCCCAACTCTCTGAAGACTTAACCGTTTGAGAGAAACAATCCATGGCTTCTACTCGTGACTCTTTTGCAGGAATAGGTGAAGGACAATGCTCCACCCGACCACCACTATTCGACGGTACAAACTATACATACTGGAAGGAGAGGATGAGAATATTTATTCAATCGAATAATTTTCATCTGTGGGAAGGTTATAATGAAGGGAGAACAAATTCCAACCAAAAAGGTTGAAAACGAATGGGTTCCAAAATCCGAAGAGGAATACGATGCGGATGATATCCGAAAAGTGCAAAACAACGCTAAAGCAATTAACTTACTATATTGTGTTATAAATGCTGATGATTACAGGATAATATCATATTGCACAACGGCGAAGCAAATGTGGGACAAGCTGGAAATCACGTACGAAGGCACGGACCAGGTAAGAGAGGCTAAGGTTGATTTTCTAACCCATGCATATGAACTGTTTCACATGAAGGAAGGCGAAAAGGTCGATGAGATGTTCGAACGATTTTCAAAAATCGTAAATGACTTACATGCTCTTAGGAAGACCTTCACGGATAAGGAACTTGTCCGAAAGATTCTCCGAAGTCTCACTCCGGAATGGCGCTCCAAGGCCGACGCGATTCAAGAGTCTATTGGCACTTCAAATGTCACCATCGACGGATTAAGAGGTAACTTTAAGACTTATGAATCTACTATACTTAACCCTCTTGTTAATGATCAAAGGAAACAAAGAATCACCCTCAAGGCAAGCACAAGCCAACCTCAAAATGATGAGAACGGAGATAACGAGTTCGGACTCGTTATCAAGAGATTTCAAAAGTTCATGCGAAAAGAGTATGAACGAAAAGGCAAAAAGCAAGGAGATCAAGTAAAGTGCTATGAGTGCGGAGAAACCGGGCACATTAAATCAAACTGCCCAAATATCAAAAAGGAGAAGAAACCCTTCAAGAAACAACGAGCATACATATCTTGGGGAGGCGACTCCGGAGACGAGTCGAGTGAGGAAGAAGAAGACGAAGCCGCAAATCTTTGTCTTATGGCACAAGAAGACAACCATGAAGAGGTATGTCAAATTTCTTCCAAAAATTTCTTTTCTCTTGAAGAAATGCAAAATGCTTTTGATGAGTTGTATAGTGAATTTATTAAAGCTTCCAAAACTGTTAAAAGCATAAAGGAAAATGCTTCTTTAAAAGAAAAAGATTTTGAAAAACAACTCTCTTTGAAAGAAAAAGATTTGGAAAAACTGATTTTAGAACATGAGAAGTTGAAAGAAGAAAACAAATTTTTCGGCAAGAGAAGCGCCGACAAACCCGAGAGCTCTAGTAAAAGTTGTACTTCTTGCATGCATCTCAAAAATGAGGTAGAAAGACTTAAGGGCACCCTAGATAAGTTTAATTCTTCTCATAAAAATTTGAATGAAGTCCTTGTTAATTTGAAGTCGACCAAGCATGGCATAGGTTTTAAAAATGAGCCTAAAGAAAAGGTTGAAGCCAACTCCAACAACCTAAGGCTCAACCTAGGATTAAAAAAACAATCGCTCATCCTAGATATAACAAACCTAGAAATGGCTTTCAACAATCGCAACCTAGAAATAATCATTCTAGAAATAACGCATATTCTAGGCCAAACACTAGAATGAACTTTGAACCTTTTAGAACACCTAGAAATGGCTTTCAACCTAGAAATAACTATTCTAGAAATGCTGCATATCCTAGAACAAATAGTAGGAAAAATGATTTTCATGAATTGCGCAATAGTCATATTGTCAAGAATAGAGTAAATGAATTTCGTCCATCCAATTACTATCTACCTAGACGAATGCATAATCCTAATGTTGTGTGTCATTATTGCAATCGCATTGGACATATTGCTCCTGCTTGTTTCACTAGACATAGACACTTAAATGTATGTCAAGCACAACATCATGTTACACCTAACTCTCAAGGACCCAAAACAGCTTGGGTACCAAAGACTCATTAATTTGTCTTGTAGGTATGTTTGAAGGGATCAAGTGTACTTTGGTACCTTGATAGTGGATGCTCCAAACACATGACGGGAGACGAATCCAAGTTCCTTCAACTAGAACATAAGGAAGGAGGAAGCATTATTTTTGGTGATAACAACAAAGGAAAAATTATCGGCATCAGATCGGTCAGTAAGGATGAACATTCTTCCATTAAGCATATATTGTTAGTTAAAGGTTTAAAACATAACCTCTTGAGCATAAGTCAATTATGTGACAAGGGAAATCTTATTTTATTTGATTCGGATAAATGCTTAGTTTTTCGCCGTAGCGATTTTAAAATTATCCTTCGTGGTTTTAGAATGGATAACATCTATATGGTTGATCTCGCAAATTCTTCATCTGAATATGTGAATTGTCTTATGAGCAAAGAGGATGATACATGGTTATGGCATCGTAGAGTAGCTCACATCAACATGCATCTTTTAAACAAATTGGTTTCACAAAATTTAGTTATTGGTCTTCCAAATTTGAAATTTGAAAAAGACTCTATTTGTGATTCTTGTCAAAAAGGGAAGCAAACAAAAGCATCTTTTAAATCGAAAAATATTGTTTCAACCACTAGACCTTTGCAACTACTTCACTTGGACTTATTTGGACCATCTCGCATTGAAGTCTTGGTAGAAATCGTTATGCTTTTGTTATTGTTGATGATTATTCTAGATTTACTTGGACTCTATTTCTTGCTCATAAAAGTGAAGCTTTTCATAATTTTAAATATTTTCTTAAACGTGTTCAAAACGAAAAGGACACAACCGTCACTTCAATAATAAGTGATCATGGGGGAGAGTTTGATCACAATCTCTTTGCGTACTTTTGTGACGAACTCGGTATCGAGCACACCTTCTCTGCTCCACGTACACCACAACAAAATAGGGTTGTGGAAAGGAAAAATAGGTGTCTCGAAGAGATGGCTAGAACCATGCTCGATGAGGCTAAGATTCCCAAACATTTTTGGGCGGATGTCGTGGGTACCGCATGCTACGTTTAAATAGAGTAGTCATAAGGCCAATACTCATGAAAACCCCCTATGAACTCTATAAGGGAAGGAAACCAAATATCTCCCATTTTAGAGTATTCGGTTTTAAATGCTTTATTCATAACAATGGAAAAGATCAATTGGGAAACTTTGATGCCAAATCCGATGAAGGAATTTTTATTGGTTATTCTTCACGTAGCAAAGCATATAGAGTATTCAATAATAGAATCGGAACTGTGGAGGAATCCCCTCATATTGTGTTTTCCAAAAATAATGCTCGCTTGGCGAGAAATGATTCTGGTTTTGATCTTGCAGGTATTTTAAACTCACTAAGTCCTCAAGACAAAGTACAAGAGGAAACTCCGAAGGAAACTCAAGATGAAATCTTGGATCAATTATCGGAGGAAGCGCCACAATTGGAAAAAAGAAACGAAACTACCTAACGCATGGAGGACGATCAAAGACCATCCTCTCGAACAGGTAATTGGCAACATTGAACAACAGGTAAGTACCCGAAACTCTCTTAAGAACACCTTAGGACATACTGCTTTTGTTTCTCAAATTGAACCCACAACCATCTCCGAAGAAATTGGGGATGAATTTTGGACCTTGGCAATGCAAGAGGAGCTTAACCAATTCAAACGGAATGACGTTTGGGATTTGGTGCCAAGACCCGAAAATCATACCATAATTGGTACGAAATGGATTTTTCGAAACAAATTAGATGAAAATGGTGTAATCACTAGAAACAAAGCTAGGCTTGTAGCAAAAGGCTATAATCAAGAAGAGGGTATTGACTATGAAGAAACATATGCCCCCGTAGCAAGGTTAGAAGCTATTCGTTTATTGCTTGCTTTTGCCTCTTCTATGAATTTCAATTTATATCAAATGGATGTAAAAAGTGCTTTTTTAAATGGTTTTATTCAAGAAGAAGTTTATGTTGCTCAACCCCCGGGTTTTGAAGATTTTAAATTTCCCGATCATGTTTTCAAACTCAAGAAAGCCCTTTATGGCCTTAAACAAGCTCCCCGAGCTTGGTATGAAAGATTGAGCAAATTTCTTTTGGAAAATGATTTCATTAGGGGGAAAGTTGACACCACTCTTTTTATTAAGCATAGAAACAATGATATTTTATTAGTTCAAATCTATGTGGATGATATTATCTTTGGTGCTACTAACAATGCTTTGTGCAAGGAATTTTCTGATTTGATGACAAGCGAATTTGAGATGTCTATGATGGGTGAGCTAACATTCTTTTTGGGGCTGCAAGTAAAGCAAATGAAAGAAGGAACATTCATTTGTCAAGCTAAATATTGCAAAGAATTGCTGAAACGATTTGAAATGACCAACGCAAAAGCAAAGGCCACTCCCATGAGCACATCCGATCATCTAGACAAAGATGAGAAAGGTAAGGAAGTCGACACCAAAAAGTATCGAGGTATGATTGGATCTCTCCTTTATCTTACTGCTAGTAGACCGGACATCATGTTTAGCGTGTGTTTATGCGCTCGTTATCAATCATGTCCGAAGGAGTCTCGCCTTACTGCGGTGAAACGGATATTGAAGTATCTTGTTGGTACTGTAAATGTGGGTCTATGGTACCCCAAAGGTTCTTCATGCCAACTTGTTGGTTATTCCGATTCCGATTTTGCTGGATGCAAATTGGATCGCAAGAGCACTAGTGGCACTTGCCATTTGCTCGGTAGCTCTCTCGTTTCTTGGTTTAGCAAGAAACAAGTAAGTGTTGCGTTGTCCACAACCGAGACTGAATACGTAGCCGCGGGGAGTTGTTGCGCTCAAATCCTTTGGATGAAACAACAACTCTTGGACTATGGCCTAAGTCTTGATCATATCCCTCTTAGATGTGATAATACTAGTGCCATATGCTTAACGAAGAACCCCGTTCTTCATTCAAGAACAAAACACATTGAAATTAGGCATCATTTTATAAGAGATCACGTTCTCAAAGGGGATGTCGAAATTGAATTTGTTGAAACCAAAGATCAATTGGCCGACATCTTTACAAAAACCTTAGAGAAAGAGTCCTTCTTCCGAATTCGTAGTGAACTCGGGATTCTTGACTCCACGTTGATCTAAGTCATGCATTGCATTCTCCCTTTCGCATGATTTCTATCTTGAGCGTCGGAGACGTCTAACGAATTTTTGCAGGTATCGCCCTAAAAGCAGGGGGAATTATAAAGACTGATGCAGAATAATTGATTTCTCCTAAGGATAATCGATTTCTCTTTAGTATATAATCGATTATCTAGTATCAATAATCGATTATGTTGATATTATTTGCTTTATTATGTCTTTTATTTTTCCATTTTTGCTAATGGAAAAAGGGGGAAGAATAAGGGGCTATGCACTTAATATTTATTGGCATAAATTGAGGGGGAATTCATATGTTGAGGGGGAACAAATTGCATATCTATATACTTGTTGCATATCTATACTTGTCTTGGATCGTCATTATGAATTATCTAATATGCATATCCCGCTTAAGGTTTGCCATTATCAAAAAGGGGGAAATTGTTGAAACACGTTCTCAAGGCACTATACTAAACGTGTGTTCATATTTGTAGGTTTTGATGAATGACAAACTATGCGCAATTGACATATGACGAGGTCCAAGCACAAGCGCGAAATTGATACATAACGAGATTCAAGCACAAGACCAAGAAATAAAGTTATTCATGAGTCGTTCTTTAAATTGTGATCTTGATCCGATAACTTGACTCAAGACTTGGCTTCTCTCGTAAAAACATTTTTATCAAATCATGCATATTTAATTTAAAGCAAAATGATATTAAATCATGCATATTTATGTTAGCCAAAATAATTTTTAAACATGCCTCTAAAATCTGGACTAAGATAATCGATTATGTACTTATGATAATCGATTATGTTAAGTCAGCTGCATGACAATCGATTGTGAACTTATGACAATCGATTGTGTTAATGCAGTGTACATCAGATGTTTTAAATCTGCATGACAATCGATTATGTACCCTATGACAATCGATTGTGTTGAGGCAGTGTACATCAGATTTTTCAAAGCCACACAATAATCGATTGTGAACTTATAACAATCGATTGTATTAAGGTAGTGTCCATCAGTGTTTTTCAAAGCTACAAAATAATCGATTGTGAACTTATGACAATCGATTGTGTTGAGGCAGTGTCTATTAGATTCTTCAAAGACTGATAAACAATCGATTGTTCTCATAGCATAATCGATTGTGTAACTGACCATTGCCAAAATATTTTCAAACACCGTCAGGTAATCGATTATAAATTTCTAATAATCGATTGTTTTAAGTAAAATCTGAAAAAGATTTTTTGAACGTTGCCAAGTAATCGATTGTATAATTCTGACAATCGATTGTTTTTAAGTAAAATCTGAAAAAGATTTTTTGAACGTTGCCAAGTAATCGATTGTATAATTCTGACAATCGATTGTTTTAAGTAAAATCTGGAAATGATTTTTTGAATGTTGCCAGTAATCGATTATATGTCTTAGATAATCGATTGTTATGCGTAAAATCTGGGAATGATTTTTGGAACGATTGGCAAACAATCGATTGTATCATTTTGACAATCGATTGTCATAGCACAAAATCAGCAATTCTTAATTGGCAATTAGGCAACGGTAATGCATGGTTTTGACACTATAAATACATCTTCAAATCAGTCTTACAAACACAACAATTGACAATATTATTGCTAAAGCTTGCATACTCTCTTATTCATCATTTTCTATTCATTACATAAGTTTTTGAGAGCCAAATTGTTGACGAAAGTTGTTGCGTTCTTGAGCGTATTTATTTTACTCATATCTACTCTTAAGGAGAGTCTTGTTTTGAGTGCAAAGTGTTTTTATACACTTGAAGGGAAAGTTGTTCCCTTGTATTGTAAGAAGGAACTTGTGATTCCTTCGGTTGAAGTCTTGAAGTGTTGTATCTTCGAGCAAAGGTTGTTGAGGCTTGTGTCCTCAGTTTGTAAAGGTTTGTTGAGCACCCGTAAGCTTAACAGTGTTAGTAGAAATCTCGAGAGAGTCTCTCGGGCCACGGGTTGTGGTGAACCAGGATACATCGGTGCGTTCGTTCCTATTTATTTACTTATCACACTTATTTAATTCCTGCAATTTTTAAATTCCGCAAGTTTACGCTATTTTTTATTATAACGCTATTCACCCCCCCCCCCCTCTAGCGTTAAGTGTATTTTCTAACAAGTAATGAAACATCACAGACAAGCAACCCTAAAAAATCGACTGATACGATAGATGGTGTAACATAATTAACTAATGAGCATGTTAACAGTCAACAAGTATCATAGAATGAGTCAACTACTCATAAGACTGCAACACGACCAAATGAGTGGAGAAGTAAACTGGAATATCCTTAAAAGTTTGTCATAGGAGATCCAAATTAAGGAATGAAAACTAGTGGAGCTCTCACAAAAAAGGCAAATGTAGAACTCATCTCTAAGATTGAACCAAAGAAGTTTGAGGAAGCCTTAAGAGACTCTAGTTGGGTACAAGCAATGCAGGAAGAACTCGATCGAGTTGATAAAAATTAAGTATGGAAACTAGTACCTAAGCCTACAGATGCTACTGTACTTGGAACAAAATGGGTTTTCATAAATAGCTCAATGAAGATGGAAAGGTTGTGAGAAATAAAGCCAGGTTAGTAGCCCAAGGCTACTCACAACAGGAAGAAGTTGACTACGATGAAACCTTTGCATTAATAGCTCGACTAGAGTCCATACAAATTCTTCCTGCATATGCATCCTTCAAACGATTTAGACTTTTTCAGATGTATGTCAAGAGTGCCTTTTTAAATGGATTTATTGATGAGGAACTATATGTAAAATAAAATTCTGGTTTTGAAGACTCAAAATTCTCTTACAATGTGTATAAATTGTCTAAAGCTTTGCATGGACTCAAACAAGCTCCACGAGCCTCGTACAAAAGGCTTAGTTCATTTCTACTTGATCATGGCTATACAATAGGTAAAGTAGATACTACACTGTTATCAAAAGATCATCGGGAGGTAATATTATTATTCAAGTTTATGTTGATGATATTATCTTTGGAAGTGAACCATCTTTTGTGCAAGGAATTCGCTAGTCTTATACTAAGAGGGTTTGAAATGAGCATGGGAGAGTACATTTTTCCTTGGACTTCAAATTTAATAATCTGAAAAAGGAACGACTATGTTCCAAACGAAATATACAAAGGACTTATTCAGAAGTTAGGCATGAGCAGTTCTAAAGAAATTGGTACGCCAATGACCCCGTCAACAAGTCTTTACAAGGACGAAAAAGGAATTCCAGTTGATGAAACTAAATATCGTGGAATGATTGGCTCTTTGCATCACTTGACTACCAGTCGACCAGATATTATGTTTAGTGTGTGTAAATATGCCAAGTTTTAGTTAGCTCCTAAGGAATCACATCTGACTACAGTAAAGAGAATAATTTGTTAACTCATCGGAACTATTTCATATAGACTATGGTACCCACGTTCTAATAATTTTAATCTGGAAGTTTTTTTAGATGTTGATCTTGAAAGTGATAAGGAAGACAGAAAAAGCACTAGCGGAATATGTCAATTACTAAGAAAGGCATTAATATCATGGAATAGTAAGAAACAAGGCTCAATTTCACTTTCCACAACAGAGGCAGAATATATTTCCATTGGGAAATATTATGAACAGTTACTATAGATGTCTCATTAACTGGGCTACTATGAACTATTTTTGAAACAGTTCAAGTATTTGTGATAACTCTAGTGCTATATGCCTCTATAAGAATCTCGTGCATCATTCTATCCCTAAGCATATAGACATCAAACTTCATTTCAATAGAGATCATGTCCTCAAGGCAGATGTAGGCACCACTGATCAATTAGGAGACATTTTCACTAAGCTTTACTTGAAGATAGATTTTGCTCCCTAAGAGAATGACTTGGTATCATTTCGCTTGATCATAAAAATTAGGACCTATGTGTTAGTTTAAATTCTTGTGCGTCTAATGCTTTTAATTTTATTTTATCTATAAGTATGCATTAATTCAGTGCCTCCAATTTTCCTCTCTTTTCTCATCAGTCATAGTTTTCAAGAAAGGAAAATCAATCATCATGACTCTTTGCTGACACCCTTTCCTTCCTGCACTCAACCGTCAAAATTCCCTCTTTTTATTCATTTGAATCATTCTTCTCTATTTTCATTATTCCTATCGCTCAGAAACCCTCCTAAAGAATCCTTCAAACCATTTCTTGAAATCTTCCAATGGCTAAACACTCCAAGAATCCATCTGCCTCTACTAGAAAAAGTACTCGTTTTAATGGAAAACCCTCTTTTCAGCCTCTAGAACAAGTAGACCTAGGGTCTGACCATTTAGAAGGGTTAGCCTCTTCTCAGGCAGAACTATGAGACCGCTCTCACAAAATAGGAGAAAGAACTCTTAGAAAAAGGCCTATAGAAGACCCCCATGAATATCTTACCCCCAAGAAATCCAAAGTAGACCTCTCAAGTTCTCTAGAGCCCGACCTCAATATTTGGGATACCCCAAATAGGGATTTTTTATTGCTCTGAAAGACAAGCCCATTGCTTACGACAGAGTAATCGACTTCGATGATATGGAGACCCTCAATTATAAGGTAAATGATTTGTTTGTTTTTCAAGGATGGTCGAAATATCTCTCTGTAACCCCTCCCAAAGTCTATGAACCTTTAGTAAGAATGTTTTACACCAATCTTTATTCTAGCAAGCTTGATAAGCTGGAATCCATAGTTCTAGGAAAACACTTGTCCTTAATTGTGCCATGTTTGACTCAAATTTTCAGCGTAAGTGCTCTAGTTTCCCTATGCTTTTCAAGAATATTTGGCCTAATGATTTTGAAATTTCTTCTGATTAAGAAAAATGTTGTATTACTGAGTGTCCATATGATTCCCCTCCTAACCAGTTAGGTCCGAGCGATGTTAGTTTTGAAACCCGTGTTCTGGACCATATTATTGCAACTACTCTTCTTACTCATACTGGATCACTCTCCACTTTCTCGCAGTGACATACCTTTCTTGTCTACTGTGTTGTGACCAAACTTAAGGTAAAAATATTCTTATGGGTCATAAACTTGATGGTTGAGAGTGCTCATGATCTCACCAGTTTACTCTATGGTATGGCTATCACCCACATTTTGGACGCCAAAACATCTCTGTCACAGAAACGCACCTCTGCCTCTGTTTAGAGTCCTACAACTGTCTAGCATTCGCTAGTATAGGGTATGTGTGTGCTAAGGGTTCCTGGGTGAAAAAATAGGAATGTAAAGTCAAGAACGTTGAACCTGTTCCCAAGATCAAAGACTCTGTTTCCTGTCATAGTGTAAGTGATCCCAACCTTATGGAAAAACTAACTGCTATTGACAACAAGTTGACCATCATCAAGGACCTTATTACTGCAAATCAATACACTATTTGGGACATCTATGAAATATCGAAAGATACTGGTCCGATGTTTCAAAGATGAGGTGAAAATTCTCAAACTTCGAGAAAATATAGTCAAAACCTTTAAGGAAGTACATGACAGGATTGAGAAGGTGATAGTTTCATCCAATGCCAACTTTGAACGTCTGAAAGAGGAGATTTGCAATACTTTTACTTATTTCTTACATCGTTAGTTGTGAAGGTTTTAAACAATCTCTTATTGCTATTTTTGTTGCAGTCGTTGGAATTTATTTTTTTTGCAAAACTTTGCATGCCTATGTTTTGCAAATATTTACCTAAAATGTGTCTGTTTCTACTTAATTTGCCTATTATTTGAATATATGCATATCCTATCTTTGCTGATGTCCAAAAGGGGGAGAAAAAAGTTAAGCATTGCAGGATATATAGCAACTCTTGTTGAAGGGGAGTCGACTGAAGTATATATCCAACACCTGTTGAAGGGGATCGATTGAATATGCACCAACATGTTGAGGGGGAGTCAACTGAAGTATATGAAACATCTATTGAAGGGGAGTCGATTAAAGGGAAGTAAACTATTTTTTTTTGTGTGTGTGTGTATATATATATATATATTTGTCATCATAAAAAAGGGGGATATTGTTAATTATAAGTTTCAATGATGAAAAATATATCATATTTGATGCAAGATCACAATAAATAAAACAAGGAATCAAGAAGAAATATCATTAAGAATAGATTAAGGAAACAATGTATTAACGGGAGATATAAAAGCAATACAAGAAAAAAAATCAATGATTAGCGATGAATAAGGAAGAAGCAACAGAGATCCGGGAAAGGAATCAATCAATAATTCTGTAAATGATTAATGGAAGCTATCATAGGAAGGTCTCTAATCAAAGGGAAATGAGATCGCAAATGGCTGCACTAGAGATCGTTGAAGCCAGAAATCAAGGGATCTACCGCAAATCACTCAAGTAACGAAAAGATATGCCTAGCGGATGAAAAGCTTGTCAAGACCACAAATTAAGGAAGATCGACGGAAACTTGACTTTATCCTTTAAAAGATCAATTCCCTTGGATTTGCAATATGTCAAGATTCACTTCATTCAAGAGCCAAGAAGGCCTCACGAAGTATACATATACATATGCTCCAGACTTGAAGAAAATACACTTTAAACAAACCATTATCACTTTTTTTGTTCTACTACAAACAAGCATTGTAGTTCTTTTAGATCTGCTGTGTAATTAGTGAGAGAAGAAAAAGAGACAAACACTGGCAAGGCATTGTATCAAACAGATAAAAGTGACATAGTGATCAAACTGTTGGCGTTTGGTTGATCTTTTAAAAAAATATTCAAAAACATTATGTTTTGCGTCAAAAAACTTTTCAAATTTGAATAAAAAACGTCACCCCGCATTCTTTTAAAGCGGCCAAGAATCAACCTAAATAGCCTCTAACCTAATTGTTTAAAGTAGAAATAGTCTATGAATCGTATAATATATGTATAGTATATGAATATTATATATATATATATATATATATATATATATATATAATTATATATATAATTATTATTAATGTATAGGATATATATAATGACTAAAAAAATAAATAGTAAATTAACCAGCTATTTGGGATTTGGGTAAAACTCCCAATGGCTATTTCTAGGGCAAAGTGCATAGATAGCCGCCTCTACGACCTCTATTTAAAAGTTATATAATATTTATATTGTATTTAAAATTTAGTCACTTATCATTTGGGGGGAAATCTTTGGACTTGAGGACTAAAGTTTTAATTGTCACAATCAAACTTCAACCCGTGCTTTGAATTTCAAAATTCACCATTCCGAATATATTTGACAATTTTGCCATCAAATATTGTGTTTACATCTTCAAAATTTGTTACTCTATTATTAATATCAAAATTTTCTATTTACAATTTGTCATGTGAAAAACAAATTAAAAGGATTGTGATTGCAGCATCCGTTGATTTAAGCTTCTTATATCCATTTTTATTTTCAACTTTAGCTAATTTCTTTAATTTTCTTAATAATTAGTGTTTCAAATTTAGCTCTTTTGTTCAATTTCATTAATTATTTTTGTTTCTGTTTTAGCTCTTACTTTCAATTTCCCCGAATATTAAATATAAAATTTAAATATATTATAAATTATGATTATTTTAAATAACATCATTAAATTGGAGATCTTTGCGTAAAAATGATCGGAGTTATTTGTATGGGTCAAAATCGAACTAGAGAAATTCGACACGCGGAGATGATTATCATGAGTGACCTACAAATCAATATAGGGAGTTCAGCTGAGGTCGATCAGTGACCAGCAAAATAAGCCGCTGAGAGGTTAATCAGGCCGAGGTCGAGCCGCATAAATAAAAGTGACGGCTAGTATAGCTTTGGAACCTTCAAAGGTTATATTCTATTGAATATTCCCTCTATTTGTACCTTTTAAGATTCTTTGGGAATATCCCGTATAAATAGTATGAGAGATAAGGCAAAAGGCATGTAAAAGAAAATTAAGCTCTCTAGATAAATACAAAGAACACATTTCTAAAGAGATTGGTATTTTTGTATTATGCATTGTCATTTCCACTAGATCCGAGAAAGTCTTCGATATTCTTATAAGTTTCTTGTTGCTCATCATTTTCAGAGGGAGGAATCATCCACCACATTTAATATTGAGTGAATTTTCTTCTTTATATACATTTATTGCCATTCATTGTATTTATTGCTTTTTATTATTCTCATTTAATTAACAACCACAACAATTAATAGGTATTGCATTAAATCCATTTTAACGTGGTCCCGCATTATCCATATAAACCTATCTTAGACTTAACAAGGATTTAACATCCATCCTTTTACTTAATTAGTTTAACAAAAAGTTTTATGCTATTAGGTCAAACAATTTGGTGCCGTCTCTGGGGATTTCTTAGTCAATGTTTTAGTTTCTTTAAAATCAAAAAGAAAGCAACAAAGAACCTTGTCTTTTCTTGCTTATAGTTTAACATGACAGGTAACGGAGAGGAAAGATGAAAGTTGTAGCCGATCTTTCTACCAACCTCCTAAATACCATCAACGAAGTCACTGGAATAGACACTGAGGACGTCACACTAAACGCCTCCCCCAGGCGAAGCAGTTCACATATCCCTCATGGAAGCATCACAACCTCACTTGGTATAGAGGCCTCTACATTCATTGTGGAAGAGGCACCACTAGCAGTAAAAAAGTTGCTTGTGGCGTGGTTGTCAAACACGCTGACCAGCAGTCTCTACAAGCCCGCCCGAAGGACGAACAGAGAAACTGTGAGAGTCTGCATCACACCAAGGACAGACGAGCAGCACCCTATTTTTATGACAGGTATAACTCACAACGTTAGTCATGCTGGTGGCGACACCGTCACAGACGTTTGAATAAGATGGAGGAGATAGAGAATGAGAACAAAATGCTCCATGACCAAATGAAAGAGTATCAAGAAAGGGTAGACAAAATACCAGGCGCCCCAAAACTATTACCAAAAAGGGACGCCAACAGGTTCGTTGAGCAACCATACAGTGAAGAAGCTGCACCATACGCCATACCAAAAACCTTCAAAGTGTCACTGTACTTGAAAATATATAATGGCACGATATACCCTGAGGATAAAGTGACCTACTATGTCACCGACGACCTCGCTATACAACAAATGTCTTTTATATTACTGAAAAAGGTTGGCGAAACCCTTCTTGGGGGAGCACTAACTTGGTACTCACAGCTACCTGCACCGTCCATAGAGACGTTCAAGGAAATGGGCGATAAGTTTGTAACTGCCCATAGCGGCGCTAGAAAAGCAAAGGCGAGGGTGCATGAAATTTTTTCCATTAAACAATCACCTAGTGAGGGGCTAAGAGATTTTCTCGCCTGATTCAACCGTGTGAGGATGACTTTACAAATGTATCTGAGGAAATGGTAGTAGATGTTTTCCATAATGGGTTAAAAATGAATGGTTTAAGGGCGATCATAAAATTTCTAAGCGGACTCATGGAGTATCCTGCAACCACATGGGACGAGATGAACAATGCATGTTGTGCCGAAGGGCGATGTGACTAGGACGACCACAATGGGCCAACTCAATGGCTGCCCAAAATTCAAATGGAATCTAGGGAAGACCGAATAAATAACAATAGAAGGGACCATGCAGTCCCACGAACCAACCATGAAAGACATCAACCATATATTAGAGCCAATATCATACCACCTCCCCATCATTGCGACAGCCTATCTAGGACACCAACATGGACTCATCGAAGCGAAAGAGGTATGCCTCTACTACTATCTGCTCACAATTCCTGCATTTCCCCCTAAAAAATAGTCTACGCCCTGGAGAAGCTCGGCTCAAAAGTGAAATAGACGCAGAAGATGAAGTTCGATCCAAACACCAAAAAGTCAAACGCCCTTTGCGAGTTCCATCAAGAACGGGGCCACAAAACCAAGGGCCGCATTGCTCTCACGCAAAAGATCGTGAACGTGCTTTACCAAGAACATCTGATGGAACTTTTGAGTGATCGAGGAAGGGAAAACTTTTCTCAAGAACGCGAACAACATCATGGTTGTTGGTCCAAGAACATGTGAAGTTTTAAAGATTGACAAAAGAACTCACACATGGACCAAGGCCATCATGTGAAGCACAGTAATGATCAACCTGTACATGTGAGATGCACGCGAAAGAGATAAATCTAACTAAACAAGAAGCAATATCTCCTTATCTGATCAAAACGGTTGCATGTTGGATAAGAAGAAAAAAGAATCCCTACATGGAGAGAACACAGTTTAGGATGAAGATAATGTTAAGAGTTTGAGATTACCATGAACTCTTTTACGATAGAATAGTAGCAATTGAATCCCAGTCAAACTCTGATTAGTAATATATTAAATGTCACTGTTGTTCTCTTTTACAGGTAATGCGATTGAGAGAAAAAGAGCAAGGCGATTTTGCAAGAAATTTATGTGTGATTTGAGTGTGCAATACTGAAGCTACTTGAACGAGATAGAAGAACCAGTTCCATGTATCTATCTTTTATTCTAGTTCAATTTTAGTAGGTGATTTTGCATTGTACCTTTCATCTTTCATAGAAGCAAATTGTAATAGGTATCTAGAGCGTTCAAGTTAGAGTTAACTTGAAGTTGTCACAACATTTGAGGTTGTGTGCCACAATAGGATTAGAGTTAATCCTTAGGTTTACAAAGAGTTTTGTAAATGCTATTTTGGCTCAGTGATTTTACTGGAAGTTTGGGAAAATCATTATGTTCTTTAATTTCTATATTTATTACTCCACAAACAGTAGTAGTTGGAACACCTAAAAGAATTGGGTTCTTCTATAGTTCAGTTACGCAAAAATTGGGTTCCACCCAAATCATCCCTACCCCCCTCTTGTGTGGAATTGATGTTTAACACATCAATTGGTATTAGGATGGGTTATCCTTGAAGAGGTTAACACCTTCGGAAAAGATCAAGATGAGTGCACCACCTGGAAACTAGGAAGGGCAATCCATTTCTAGACCTCCACTCTTTAATGGTCAGTACTATTCTTGGTGGAAGTACCGGATGAGATACCACATCATAGGAGAATACTATGAACTCCGGAACATAGTCACTAATGGTCCCCTGGTGACTACAAAGAAGAATCCTGAAGGAGTGACGTGCCAAAGACAAGAGTTGACTGCACTATTGAAGACTTGAAGAAATGGGAGAATAAATCCAAGGCCACGAAATGGGTTGTGTGGGGACTAGGTCCAGACAAATACAACAGGATTCAAAGTTCTATCACTGTGAAGGAGATATGGGACACTTTACAAGTGGCTCATGAAGGAAATCCTAAAGTAAAGAGATCAAGAGGAACACTACTACATTCTTAATATGAGAATTTCACTATGAAGGAAGAAGAAACTATCTAGGAGATGTACACAAGGTTCAGAACACTAACAAATGAATTTAAATCTCTTGGGAGAATTATCCTTAAAGAAGACAAGGTTGGGAAAATCTTGGCAAGAGTCTTACCAATGACTTGAGAAAGCAATATCACTGCTATTCATGAATCAAATAACATTGCTACTCTCAAGCTGGATGAACTGATTGGAAACCTCACTGCCTATGAACTGAGAAGGCAAACCATAAAAATTGATGCACCAATAAGGAAAAGGGGCTTGGCTATCAGAATAGCTGAAGGTGCAGATCTGGAGGATGATGAAATTGCCATGATCACAAGGTATTACAAAAAGTACCTAATAAGAGGAAAGTGTTCTTCAAGAGGTACAACCTACAACTAACCAATGGATTCGGAGAAATAGACTAACAAAGGTTGCTACAAATGTGGTAAGATTGATAAGATAATTAAGAATTGTCCTCAATAGGAGATTGAATGGAAGAAGGAAAGGGTTGATCGAAGGAACAGGAAGAAGGAACAGGCTCAACCCAAAAAGATCAAAGGATCAACAAAGCCTATGATTGCTGCTTGGGGAGAAACATCAAATGAGGATTCAGAAGATGAAGCTAGAGATGAACAAGCACTTATGGGCATCGGAGAATCAGATTATGAACAAGAGGTAAGTGTTCTTCATCTCAAAGACAAGATAAAACTTTTGTCTAAAGAAAGGGTGTCTAAACTATTGCTAGACTTCATCAATAAGTCTGAGATAATTAATAATAAGAAGGAAGAGCTGTCTAGGGAGTGTGTGATCTTAAAAGACAAGTGCAAGAACCTAGAATTTAGGGCTAATGAGAGTGACAATAAAATTGTTGAGTTGAAGAACCAGATTCTTGAACTTGACACCCGTGTCCTAGAACTTAGGTCTGAAAATTTAAAACTAAAATTAGGAACAGGTAAGAAGAAAGCTGATCACACACATCTCACCTTAGAAGAAAACCTAGGAAAAATGAAGCATGAGTTATACATGAAAGATGATTAGATAAGAGTCTTAAAAGAAGATCTAAGGAAGGTAAAGCATGAACTAGACAAAATTTGCAAATGGAATAAGCCTTCTGATGCACTATCCTGGCTACAAGAACATCACAGTAGAAACAAGAAAGGACTAGGCTATGGGGCACAAGCACTTAAGTGGAACCCCAAAAGAAAGTACCCCACTATTCCTGAAAACAAAATCTGCGCACACTGTGGCAAGACCGGTCATTACAAAAATGAATGTAATGCAAAAGAAAAGGCCAGTCAAAAGAACAAAGCTTTTGTTTAAGAGAAAAATAGGCTGTCTGGGTGGGCTAAAAGGAATTTGATTTACCCCTTTGCCTATAGAAAGGGACCCAAACTAGTTTGGGTTCCTACGATTAAACCTTGATTTCTTTTTGCAGGCCCAATTGAAGGGAAGTAACCAAATATGGTACATGGATAGTGGCTGCTCAAAACATATGACTGGAAGCAAGAACCAGTTCCTTTCACTTGAGGACTTAAAATGTGGTAATGTCTCCATTGAAAATGGGAAGAAAGGTGAGATTATTGGGGTTGGAAAGGTAGGTAAGATAGACTCACACTCCATTGAGAATGTCTACTTGATAGATGGCTTGAAGAATAGTTTAATTAGTGTATCACAACTGTGTGACAGAGGTAACCTTGTAGCATTTACCTCTACCAAATGCTTTGTGTTTAACCTTAACACTTACAAGATTGTTTTGTAGGGAAAACGAGTTAACAATATTTACATTGTAGATTTGTCTACTCTTTCAAAAAATAAACTCACTTGCTTGAGTGTGTTGGACAATGATCCCCTCCTGTGGCACAAAAGACTTGGTAATGCAAGTCTAAATCAACTCAACAAATTAGTCTCCAAGAACTTGGTGACAAGGTTACCTAATATCAAGTTCAAGGAAGACAAAGTTTGTGAGGCCTGTGCAAGGGGGAATTAGGTAAGATCATCTTTTAAAAGCAAGAAAATTGTAAGCACAACTAGGATATTGGAACTAGTTCATATGGATCTATGTGGTCCAATGAGAACATTGAGCAGATGTGGTAAGAAATATGTGATGGTACTTGTTGATGATTATTCTAGGTTTACCTGGGTACTATTCTTAAAATCTAAAGATGAAGCATTTGACATGTTTAGTGCCTTTGTTAGAAAGATTCAGAAACAACTAGGTATCTACTAGGTCTGATCATGGAATTGAATTTGAAAATGCTAAGTTTGTTGAATTTTGTGATGAGCATAGTATAAATCATAACATCTCTGCCCCTAGGACTCCTCAACAAAATGGAGCAGTTGAAAGAAAGAACGGACTCTTGAAGATATGGCTAGGACTATGCTTCTTCCTAGTAAATTACACCCACAACTTCTAGGCAGAGGCTGTAATCACTGCATGTTATATCATCAATACATGCATGACTTGACCTCTTATAGAGATACTCGTTATGAGTTACTTAAAGGGAGAAACCCAAATATATCCCATTTTAGGGCATTTGGATGCAAGCGGTTTGTGCACAATAATGGAAAGGACTCCTTTGGTATGTTTGATCTCAAAAGTGACGAGGGAGTTTCTTAGAATATTCTTCGGATAGCAAAGTATATAAAGTATTCAATAAAAGAAATTTATGTGGAGAAGAAAGTGTTCACGTAGTGTTTGATGAGACTAACATTTTTTTGAGAGACAGGAACATGAAGATAAAGCCATTGGGCTGATAAAAGATTTGACTGAAGTCTCAACTCAAGCTAAAGCGGCACCAAAAGAAGGAACATGTGATGGAACAAGTTCTTCCATCCAGGGAGACTTGAAAGGGGGAATTGGTCAAAGATGAATCGGAACCAATTCTCTAAAGGAACATGTTCATAACCTTATTCCTCAGCAACAGAACATGGGAGAAACATCAAGCAGAAATCAGTTTGTTGTGAAACCTCACAAGTGTCAAAGTTCTCATCCTATTGAGAACATAATTAATAATCCAACCTCTTTAGTCAAAACTAGATCACAGTTAAAGAATCTGTGTGCTTTTGATGCTTTCCTATCTCTTATTGAACCTATAAATGTTGTTGAGGCTTTGTAGGGTGCGGATTGGGTGAATGCAATGCAAGATAAACTCAATCAGGTCGAGAGAAGTCAAGTTTTGAATTTAGTTCAAAAACCCAAGGACATATTAGTAATTGGTACCAAATGGGTCTTCAGAAACAAACTTGATAAAGATGGAACAATTACAAGAAACAAGGCAAGACCGGTGGTCCAATGTTACAACCAAGAGGAGGGCATAGATTATGATGAGACTTTTGCTCTAGTTGCAAGACTAGATGCAATAAGACTCCTCATAGCCTTTTCAGCACACATAGAATTCACTCTTCATTAGATGGATGTCAAAAGTGTCTTCCTAAATGGTTACCTAAAAGAAGAAGTGTTTGTGAAGCAACCTCTAGGGTTTGAGAGCAAAGAATGTCCTGAGCATGTGTACAAATTAGATAAGGCTCTCTATGGACTCAAGAAGGCTCCTAGAGCATGGTATGAACGACAGTATAATTTCCTGCTTGAATATGGATACAAAAGAGGTAAAATTGAAAGCACTCTATTCTTGAGTCAAAAAGGTAAGAATCTTCTTATGGTACAAATATATGTTGATGACATAATTTCTGGGCCACCACTGACAAACTAAGTAAGGATTTTGTCAAATTGATGGGGAGTGAGTTTGAAATGAGTATGATGGGTGAGCTTAATTTTTTCTTACGCTTATAGATCAAACAAAGCCCAAATAGAACCATGATCCATTAGCAGAATTATCCGAAAGAGCTGATTAAAAAGTTTAAAATAGATGAATCAAAAGAAATAGACACCCCCATTGCAACTGCCACTAAATTAGACATAGATGAATTAGGTTCATCTGTTGATCAGAAGTTGTATAGGGGTATGATTGGTTCACTTTTATATCTTACTGCCAGCAGACTTGATATTATTTTCAGTGTAGGGCTTTGTGCTCGCTTTAAGGCTAATCCAAAAGAATCTCACTTCACTATTTTCAAGAGGATGCTGAGATATTTGAAAGACACTATGTCGCGCCCACTTTTTCCTCTACGGAATTCAGGTTTATTATATTTGGAGGGACAACTCATTCCTTTTGGGAACTTGGTTTTACATTTAAAGAGTTGCCACCTAATGATTAGGATGCATTAGGACACCAATAAAGATTTAACTCTAAGTTAGTTTGGATTATCAAAGATCGGGTAAGGGCTTAAAATTATTCTGAGGGGTGTTGTGAATTGAGGTGCAATTAACATATAAGCAAATAAGGCTCTAATCAGAGGGGATTTTAATGCATAATATCTTGAAAATAAGCAAAGTTTGAAAGAACAATTAGAAAAGCTAATTAAAATAAGGAGTTAAAATGCTGAAAGAAAGGAAAATAAAGAATAAAGCAAGGGGTCCTAGGTTTACTAAAAATATGGATCACCTCACACAATCTCCGGTAATCACTCCTCAATGAGGGACTACGTGACATTATCGCGTGGTCATCATATCTATATCTGCCCTTCCCACCCTATTAAGGTATTCACAAGCACAGATTGGTCTTGATTACTTATTGCATCCTATTACCCATCCCACTCCTATCAGTCCCGGAGGTACATAGGATACCAATCCTAAAAGGGAAGGATATTAGGCTTATTTGGAGTTTCAAAGGTAAAAACTAGAAGGTGACATACATAACGCCTACTGCATATTTGGGGAAAACATGTGGACAAACAAAGCCTGATATATACCTCCTTAAACAAATAAATCATATAATTAGCATGACTTGCACATACTTTTTAGGTCTGATTAACAATATCAAAGACATGGGAGCTTAGAATATTGAGGCAGATTGTTTATTACATGACTTAGATAACAAGTCAAAATCAGGTCTGCCTGCTGGTTATAATGATTAATAAAAACAGATTCATTTTTTATAGTTATTACTTTAAGGTTTGCCTAGGTGTTAGGACGAGGATCCTTCAGGCATGGAATCTACTGAATTCAGAAGGTGTAAGAGAGTAATCGAAGTTGACTTATTTAGGATCCTATAGGCATGCTTACTAAACTTTGTTATGTGAGGGACTTAGATTATCAAAAAAGATGAAGAATTAAATAAATTTATTACAGGCGCTACAGGTGATAGTATATGTTATTACTGATTTTACATCTGGCATTGAGTGAAGCGAATCAGATTTATTTAAAAACTCCGATAGGCATATTTTCTACATGTTGCTGATTTTTGACACTTATAGACGTGGTGTCAAAATGCATAAAACCTTAAATGCATGGTATCTGAATGCAGAAACTTATTTTTAAACCTTATAGGCTTAGTATCTAATTATATAAACTTGTTTTTAAAATCTTATAGACATGGTATCTAAGTGCAGTTTGAATTATGCAGAATGACATTAGAACAATCCTATTGGCATAATTTCTAAGTTAAGTTTGAATATGCAGAATAATAACAATCCTATATGCATAATTTCTAGGTGAAGTTTGAATGCAGAATTATAACAGTTCTATAGGCTGAATTGCTAGGTGAAGTTAAGTATGCAGAAATTAAAACATCATATAGGCATAATTTCTAGGTGAAGTTGAGTATGCAGAAATTAAAACATCCTATAGGCATGATTTCTACCCTTGCATGCATAGTTTCCCGCCCCTTTTCACTTGCCAAACCCCAAATGTTTATAATAACTTATTACAAACCAAGAATACCAAATACATCAGAAAATACAAAGAAAAGTACAACCAGAGGAAGCCTGATTCTTGACTTCCTGTTTGAGTTATAAGATAGACCAAATCAAAGACCACCGATCCAAAGTCTTTCTCAAACTTGGGTGTGTCAGAATTCCCTAAGGGCCTCAATAGCACCCCGGGCAGTGCTCACACCTAAGCTTCAAAATCAGAATAGGGACAAGTGCGATGTAGAAGTGCCAGCCCTCGAGTGTCCAAGTTTAGAGGGAGCTCAATGGGTACAAGTTAAGGATCACAAGACCGGGGCTGAACTTAAGTCTAAAAGAGAGTGCAAGTGAAGAGCTATAAGAACTAAGGAAATAAAGAAGAGGGAAAGAGGTGTAGGGAAACAGCCATAAAGAAGTTGATAATTTCATACAAAGGGTTTAGGGGTTAGGAAATTGCCAAAGAGCCTATGTACTTTAGGCAAGGGTCAACTTTGGCCATGTACAACAATAGAAGATGTTTGCATGCCTAGAAGCCTACCAGAACACAAAACACTAGAGAAACATAGAGGTTAGGATCCCATGGGAGCAATCTTGAGTCATGGGCAATAATATTCGATACTGTCAAGCCTCAAGCAAACCATAAGCATTGAACACATTGGGGTAGGGGTTTAGAATGCATAATAGATTCAGAATAGGCATATGGAAATTCCAGCATGCTTAGAATATAGTACTGAATTAAACACAAGCAGTAGACAGACAAGAAGGTAAAAGCATTAAGTAAACATATTGTTGTGATGCTGAAAATCTTGAACAGAACATTCAAGTTCGAAGAAGCAAAAATACAGTAAAAAGCAGGAAGCAGGGCTTCGAAGACAGGGCACAGTACAAGTAACAAGAGAGAATGCTTTTTTTAGTGTGAGTGATTTTAGAACTCAGAGTGTTCGTGTGTGTGTTAATGAAAATCCAGGTATTTATAGTTTGAAACTAGGTAGAAAGTAAGGATAGAATCACAGTTAGTAGTAATTATGGAACTATGTACCAATTAAAATTATATAAGTATAAGACTTCCTTTAATTAAGGAGTTAAAATCAAACGATAATAGGCAGAAAAAATTTAAGGAAGGAAAGCAAGTAGAACATCATGTGCAGAATAGGCAATTAGAGGTAAGTACATAGAGTTTTAATTAAGGGAAGAATAAATAAAATACTCGGTTAACCAAATAAGGTAAGAAAACAAAGTAAAGTTTCAGAATGCTGAGACAATCGAAAATCAGTACGTAGAAAATCAAGGAGTCAAGGATTTCAAAATCACTAACATAAGGAAACTAACATGGGTTCCCATGAATAAACTAAGTTGAGAAGGGAGAATTGAAAATTAAAAGGGAAGTTTTTAAATCAGACCAAGAAATAAGGGAAATCAGTAAAACAAAGGAAAAATCAATTACTTAACACACGAATGCAATCTGAATTACACAAGGAGTGATTTGAAATTAGTCCCCAGTTGAAGGTCATTTAAGAGGGAAATTTAGCATATTTAATAGTGCATAAACATTAGCCATGTGAGGCTAAACTCATGACAAAGAGAAGCATCATGCAAAGCAAGCACAAAGTCCGTAGCTAATAAACTACCAAAACATGGTAGCCACATAGGTAAATTTCACAAACTCAGTAATAGAGAAAAGAGAGAGTATCAGAAGCATGTAAAAGGTAAAGTATAAAGACCTTTCTAAAAAAAATACAGTAAAGTTTCAATGACAGCAGGAAGCTAAAATCACATGAAGAAAAAGAGGTTGAAACGAAAAGGGTTTCAAATCTAGTCGAGCAACAGATGATGCAGCTTTAGAAGCTCGAATAGGTCCAAAGAAGTTAGGATTTTGAAATCAATCAAATTCAGAGCATGACGAACAAGTAACACAGCAAATAGTCTCAGAACTCGAACGAACCCCAAATTTTAGGGGTTTCACCATCAATCGAGTACAAAGATGAAAAATAAGTAAGTCAGGAAAAAATACTAACAAAATAATTTACGAAATCTCAAAAAGATTAAGGCCCTTAACATGCAAACTCAAGTGAAAGAACGACATAAGGAAACACAACAGAACATGTAGAAAAATCAAAGAAAGCTTCGAAAAAACTTAACAAAATCCTAAATCCGAAAATATAAGAGCAAATACGGATCTAAACAGATACAAACGAAATAAGAAAGAAACCTCAAATATTATGGTTTCAATAGAAACCCAGATAGTGAGAAAGGCTTAGATAGTCGTCGATCTAAGCAGGAGAAGTCAAGAACCAGGCTTGAATAGCCATGACCAGCCGGAGGAATGTCAAAGATGACCGGAGACAGTCGTAATATCGAGATCGACCAAATTCTAGTCCAAGATTCTTCAAGGTTTGGCTTTGAAACCATTGTACTCGACCACGTAGATTCCAAGGGAGGTAGATACAGGTCTCCAGTGGCTTGAGAAGTCATGGATTTAGGAGATTTTTAGGTGGTAGTTGAGGGTGTCGGCTAGGGTTTGAGAGAGAATTGGGATTTGGAGGTGGCTGAGAAAGAGAAATGGGAGTCCAATAAGTAAATCACCAAAATGATAATTTGGGAATAATTATTGGGGTTTTTCTGGATAAAATGGAGCAATAAATTGATTTTAAAAGCTTTAAAAAATTAGGAAAAAATGATAATACATTTGGACATACCTATTTATGCATACATATGCTATTTTGAAAGTATTTTGCTTATTAAAAATATATAGGACAAATTAGGTTTCAACAGCTACCCCTCTTTACCCGGGTAAGATGAAAGAGTTGTCGGGTAAAGATATAATGGCCAATTTTGACCTGGTGGAATGGTTTGAAGAGGTTTGGCCATACTCTGGCTTTTGAGCTACCTACATATCCCTGGTCTGACAAGAATCAGGCCATATGTAGTTCAGGATCCGCTGGCGGAATGTGCCGATGGAGACTTCTCAAGAATGGACGCGATATTTAGGACGAGGTGAATGGTTAAGGTCAAATAGGGCTGCGGGATCGCTCCTGCCGAAATGGTCGTTGCCCGTCGACTTACCTACAAATAAGCAATACAAGCATATATGGTTCATAAATATAAGCATGATACAATTTCTCGCCGGACCATGATTGTTGTCTTTGGACAGTTAGGATGACATCCTTAGACCATGATGTCCTGGTCCATGAAGCATATAATAATAAAGGATTCGCAGGATATGAAATGATGCTCTTGGGCCATGATAATGATGCCTCTAAACCATGAGCCTTTGAATAATGATATGTATACGATTAAAGGGATCCTCAGGCCATGGTGTGGTGTTCTCGGGCTACGCAAATGGTGCCTCTGAACAATGATGCCCTTAGATAATTTAGCAACCTTTCATCCCATGAGATTCAGTATTTGGCGATCTTTCAGCCCATGAGATGCAAGAGGTGGCGATCTTTCAGCCATGCCAGCGTAAATGAGGTGGCGATCTTTCAGCCATGCTAGTGTAAATGAGGTGGAGATCTTTTATCCATGCAAGTGTAAATAAAGTGGTGATTTTTCAGCCATGCAAGTGTAAGTAAGGTGGCGATCTTTCAGCCATGCAAGTGTAAAAAAAGTGGCGATCTTTCAGCCATACAAGTGTAAGAAAGGTGGCGATCTTTCAACCATGTAAGTGTAAATAAAGTGGCGTTCTTTCAGCCATGCACGTGTAAATAAAGTGGCGATCTTTCAGCCATGTAAACGTAAATAAAGTGGCGATCTTTCATCCATGCAAGTGTAAATAAAGTGGTGAATCTTTCAGCTATGAAAACGTAAATAAAGTGGCAATCTTTCAGTCACACAGATACAGATGGAGACAATGTTTAGTCTTGGAAGGCAGAATGGTAGCTATATGCAATGCAGAAAAATGTAGATAGAGACAGTGTTAAGTCTCGAAAGGCATAATGGTAGCCTTATATAATGCAGAAAAATACAGATGGAGACAATGTTTAGTCCTTGAAGGTAGAATGGTAGCCTTATGCAATGCAGAAAAATGCAGATGGAGACAATGTTTTGTCTCGGAAGCAGAATGGCAGCCTTATGCAATGCAAAAAAATACAGATGGAGACAGTGTTTAGTCTCGGAAGGCAGAATGGTAGCCTTATGCAACGCAGAAAAATGCAGATGTAGACAATGTTTAGTCTCGGAAGGTAAAATGGTAGCCTTATGTAATGCAGAAATTAAAATAAAATGGAAAATAGTAATAGAGTTTTCTTACCTGATGACAAGTTAGAATGTTGTGACTCCTGGGAATGCGTGACATAGGGAATATCACTGGCATGCGTAGATAGCCAATTTTGGTAAGTGCAACAAATTTTTAGAGTTGTATTTTGGAACAATGTTTGTTTCGTGAGTGCATAGTATGTCAGATGCTTTCGCAATCCCAATGCCTGCACCTAAAGAAAAATCGTGAGTTTTGTAGGATGGGGGGTTAGTTCGTATCCCCACTGGCTCTTCTTGGCTTGTTCGGCTTTGATCTGGTGATACGGTATGTGTCATTAGGGATAATGTTGCTGAAAAGGGCAACTTCGATAATAAACATGCATGAATTTGTAAAAATATGTCATAAGTATATATTTAAGAAACAAAGTTTAGATGAACCGACAACTATGACATGGCTCAAGAAGTTGGACCTCTCTTGGTACGGAATTTTGAGGGTCTACCTCAAATTTTTGCCCCAGTTTAACGGGTTGATGCTTCTTACAGTTGCTTGTGATGATTGGCTGAAATTACTTCGGAATTTTAAGGGTCCTCCTAAAATTCTGCCCCAGTTTCCAATTACGGGGGAGGGGGAATGAAAATATTATTGAATTGTAATTGAACCCATAAGGTTGCCTACATATCCCCTCTTAAATGGGAATTAGGTCAGACATAGTTCAAATTACATCATATAGGAAAGCATAAGGATAACACGTAGTAACGTTTGACTGCATCTGAATTAATTGGTTTTGATTTAACTTCTCCATCCATTTCTGCAAGTATGAGGGCTCTTTCTGTTATAACCCAGTGAACCATGTACAGAACTTCCCAGTTGGAAGAGAATTTCTCCTTAGCTTCATCTTGGTGAAGGAAAATTTTCTTTAACACCAGCTGCCCTGGCGTGAATTGTCTCAATCTGACTCATTTGTTGAAGGCTTTGTACATTCTATTTTTATAAACTTGACCGTGGCAAATTGCATTCATTCTCTTCTTGTGGATGAGGTATAGCTTCTTGTAGCGACTCTTCACCCATTCTACATTGTTGAGCTCAGCTTCTTGTATGGTTCTCAAGAAAGGAATTTCTTCTTCAGCGGGAATAACAGCTTATGCACCATAAACCAGCATATAGGGGGTTGCCCCAGTTGATGTGCGGACAATGGTGCGATATCCCAACAGAGCAAATGATTGCTTTTCATGCCATTGCTTACGCTTCTCTATCATTTTCCTTAGTATAATCTTGATATTCTTATTGGCGGCTTCTACGGCTCCGTTCATTGAGGCCTGTATGCTGTAGAATTCTTGTGTCTAATCTTGAAAGATTCACACATGGTTTTCATCAAGTCACTGCTGAGGTTGGAACCATTATCAATAATGACCTTGGAATCTCGAATCGACAAATGATGTGGTCGCGAACAAATTTTACCATGACTTTCTTAGTCATTTCTCTATAAGATACTGCTTTGACCCACTTGGTAAATTAGTCAATTGCCACTATGATGAACTTGTGTCCGTTGGATGCGGCAGGATCTATTGGTCCAATAACATCCATTCCCCAGGCGGCGAAAGGCCATGGTGAGCTTGTTGCATTAAGCTCATTGGGAGGTACCTTTGTCATGTCTGCATGTATCTGATAACGATGGCATTTCTGGACTTACTGGATGTCGTCCGTCTCCATAGTCATCCAAAAGTAACCGGCTCGGAGGATCTTCTTTGCTAAGACAAAATCATTCATATGTGGACCACAGGTCCCAGCATGGATTTCTTCTAGTAGCTTGGATGTTTTATGTGCGTTGACACACCTCAACAATCCCAGATCAAGAGTCCTCCTATATAGGATTCCTCCGATGTGGAAGATATTATTGGATAACCTCCAAAATGAGCGCTATTGAATAAGATTTGCTAGTTATAGGCACTCTCCCTTTACTAAATATTCTTTAATGTCATAAAACCAAGGCTTTTCGTCTGCCTATTCTTCAACATGGGCATAATAAGCTAGCTGATCATGGATCTTTACTGGAATGGGATCAATGAAGTTTTTGTCCAGATGTTGTACCATGGATGACAGGGTAGCCAATGCATTGGTTAATTCATTCTGGATCCTGGGAACATGACAGAATTCTATCTTAGTGAACCTCTTTCTCAATTCCAGTACGTGATGCAGATATGGGAGTATCTTATAGTTATTGGTTGCCCATTCTTCTCGAACCTGATGTACAAACAAGTCTGAATCTCCAATTTACAGTAACTTCTGAATGTTCATGTTAATAGCTATCTTGAGCCCTAAGATGCAGGCTTCATATTCGTCCATGTTGTTGGTGCACTGGATAATGTTGACCGGTTTCTGATACTTGGACTGATCCTATACAAACTCCTTTGATATTTGTTTCTCCATCAAAAAAAATTCTCCAACCATCATAGGATTCTGCAATGTCTTCTCCTATGAATGATACCTCTTCGTTAGGAAAATACGTCTCAGGGGTTTGTATTCTCCTCCCACGGGGTTTTCAGCAAGGTGATCTGCTAGCACATGTCCCTTGATTGCTTTCTGAGTCACGTAGACAATGTCAAACTCACTCAACAAGATTTGCCACTTGGACAACTTGCCAGTGGGCATGGGCTTCTGAAAAATGTACTTCAAAAGGTCCATCCTTGATATGAGATATATATTATAGGCACATAAGTATTTCCTCAGCTTCTGGGCCTTTCAAGTTTGGAGCATAGTAGGTGCGTTCTAACAGAAAATACCGGGCTTCATATGGAGTGAACTTCTTGATGAGATAGTAAATGGCTTGCTCTTTCCTCTCCGCCTAACACTGCGATGTAGAGTAGTAGAGGTCTACCTGTCTTAGGCAAGACCAAAATTGGTGGTGTTGACAAGTATTCCTTGGTGCTGTCAAAAGCCTTTTGGCAGTCATCAGTCCATTTGGTAGCGACGTCCTTCTTTTATATCTTAACGATCGGCTTATAGATAAATGTAGATTGTGCTATGAACCGGCTGATGTAGTTGATTCTTCCTAAGAAACTCATCGCACCCTTCTTGTGCTTTGGTGGTGGTAATTCTTGAATGGCTTTGACTTTTGATCGATCCAATTCTCTTCCCTGGTGACTCACAATAAACCCAAGTAATTTTCCAGCGCGAACCCCAAATGTACACCGGATTCACTTTCAGGTTTTACCTCCTCAATCGATTGAAAAACTTCCTCAAATCTTCCATGTGATCAGTGTCCTTCTTGGACTTGACGATAACGTTATCTACGTACACCTCTATCTCCTTGTGTAGCATATCGTGAAAAATGGTGGACATGGCCCTCATGTAGGTGGCCCCTGCATCTTTAACCCAGTCGGCGTCATCTTGTAGCAATACATTCCCCATGGAATAATGAAAGCCGTTTTCTCAACGTCTTCCTCATCCATCCATATCTGATGATACCAAGAGAAGCAGTCTACAAATGATTGCAGTTCATGCTTGACATAATTTTCAATAAGTATATGTATGTTTGTCAAAGGGAAGTCATCTTTCGGACTGGCCCGGTTGAGATCCCGGTAGTTGACACAAGCTCTTACTTTCCCATCCTTCTTTAGTATTGGTACAATGTTAGCTAACCATGTTGGATACTCAACTACCTTGAGGACCTTGGCTTTGACTTGCTTGGTGGATTCTTCCTTGATTTTCAAACTCATATCCAGCTCGAACTTTCTGAGCTTCTGCTTTATCGGCGGACATGTCATATTAGTTGGCAGTTTATAGGCCACAATAGACGTTGTCAGGCCCGTCATGCAAATATGTCCTCTTATTCTCTTAGAAAATCTGTGTATTTCTTCTTTTCTGACGGTGATAAGTGGATGTTGATTCGTATTTCTTTGATGTTTTCTGCATCTCCTAGGTTAACAACCTCAGTCTCATCCAGGTTGGACTTTGGTCTATTTTCAAAATTCTCAACTTCCTTATCAATCTCCTCTGGTATGTCATCTTCCTCTGAATTTATGTCTGTTTGTTGCGTTGGCTATTGCATGTCACAGTCATTGGTTCATCAAGATAAGCAATACCAATGTTGTATAACTAAAGTAATGAGAGAGAAATTATAATAGTGTTGATTTATAAGGAAAATCAAGATGCTTTGGTATATTCCATAATTGTTTTGAACATTGAAGATCTTATTGCGGAAATTTAAAATGCAAAAGAAAAAATTAATGAGTAAAAATAAAAGATAGTGTATGATGCTTGTTCAGCCTTGATACCCTGAGTCTCGCCATGCTCTGGTGGTTCTGATGGTCCAGTTATTGAGGCGTGCTCCTTTGCTTTCAGCATGTATGGAAGGGACTACCTCCCACTCCTCCTCGGGAATTACACAACAATCCATAACATCGTCTTCTAGGAACAAATTCTTCATTGCTGCCAGTTCTTCCTCTTCTTTCTGACCCATAGATAACATCGGTCGGCTGGAAGGTCTACTCCAAGCATGGTATTGGCTGCTCCATTGGATAGTAAGGACTGCGCCATGGTGGCGACCAGTGGTTGAATTCCTTCCAGGTATACTCGTATCCCGTACCGAAAGTGGTGCCATGTTTCTTGAGATTTATGGGCTTAATGATTCCTTGGAGGTTCCTGCCAAGCTTCTTGCCAGGTTTGTATAGTTCAATATTCTCTCAATTTTGTTGTCCCATTATTTATCTTTGTCAACAGCATTGACTCGCTCGATGAGGTAATAGGTCTCCCCACCTAACCTTTTGTACCTACAACTGCTGGGATGGTATGGTGACTATATATGGATTGCTACCGTCGTCGTGAATGATCACCTCTTGGTGATTCCACTCAAACTTCACTGTCTGATGTAGTGTTGACACTACAGTCCTGCGGCATGAATCTATGGTCATCCTAACAGCAGATTGTAAGATGTCAGCATGTCTATTACTTGAAAATCAACATCGAACCAAGTAGGCCCCATATGCAAACACATACTAATTTCCCAATAGTGGACCTTTGAGAGTCGTCAAAAGCTTTCATATTGATGGCTCTATCCTTTATCTCGTACAGTCCCTTACCCAACGTCCTGAGTACTACCAACGGACAAATGTTGAGGCTAGACCCTCCATCAATCAGGAATCTGGTGATAAAATAGTCTTCGCATTGCACGGTGATGTGCAATCAACCCTTCTGGTGGTAACTTATCTTCATGGAAGGTGATATTGTGACTTTCCAATACCTATCCTACCATGTTAGCCATCTCTCCGTCGGTGATGTTGCTAGGCATATATGTTTCACTCAGCACCCTTAACTGGGCATACTTGTGTGCATCAGAATTTTGTAGCAAGGCAAGGATAGAATTGTGCCGGTGTTTTGTTCAGCTGGTCGATGATCGAGTATTCCTTGGCCTGTAACTTTCTCCAGAGATCATTCGACCCATCTAGATGATGGGTGGCTGGTTAGAGGCCTGCTTGCTTGACTCTGCCAGATGTTCCGAGGTATAAACTCTACAATTCTCGTCTTACCTTTTGCCGCAATAGCCTCTCCGAACCTAACCTTGCCGTTCCTTCTTGTTTTGGCTGTATAGTCCTATGGTATAGCCTTTGTGTGGAATGGCGTCATGGTTGACATCACCACTGGGATCGGCATGATTGTCTTTACTACGAATGGAGCATGTACCTTGGGTGGTAAAAATTGCAACTTCGAATGATGGAGGTTCATTTACTAGAGACAAAAATTCGACTTCAATTGATGTTGGTGTCTTTTCAGAGGACGTTGCTTCAAACTCAATTGGCATGGAAATATTTGCTTCGACGCCCACAGAGGGCTGAATCTGGACCACGATCAGATTAAGAGTGACTAATGTTTCTTTGGGTCCTCACCTTCTATGATCAAACTGGTCGATCCCTTGGAATCCCAAAAATCCTCTATTGTAATTATATGAACGTCTCCTCCCTTGTGGTCTGGCAGAGGGTTATTGCGGACATTTGGAGCAGGTTTCTTTCCCACAATAATCTTGTTATTAATTAAAGTCTGGATCTTATCTTTCAAAGAACGACATTCGTCAATGGTGTGTCCTTTCATGTCGGAATGGTATGTACAAGATTTATTTGGATTAACACACTAAGAAGGGTTCTTGGGAGAAGCAGGGATAGGGATGACGTAACCAACAGCTTTGAGTCTTTTATACCACTGGTCAATAGGTTCAGCAATAGATGTATATTCTTTCGTAGGCCTTCGGTCTAAGTTTGGTCGAGGTCTAGGGAAGTTTTGGCATGCAGGAGAGGATTGGTAATAGGATGGTTGAGTATTGTAGGCTTTGTAAACATGTGGGGGTTTGGAATATTTGGGTGAAGTAAGCTGATATGTAGGAGGTGGCGGTGATTGATAAGTGGATGGTGGAGTTTGGTAAGAGGGTGAGGTGCTTGGTAGTTTGGAGTAGGCTGATATGTGAGTGGAGGCATTGGATAGGTTTGGTATTTGACAGGAGATTTGGGTCTCTGTGCCACCATTACGGCTCCTACGTCCCTCTGCTTGGACATACCTCATAGCTGTAAGGCCTTATTTGTAGCTTGCAAGGCCTCGAAGTTCGTAACCATACTGTTTTTATGCCTTTTTCGATTCTTTCTTCCACCTTGATAATGTCAGAAAATTTGTGACCCTCGATCATCATCAACCTTTCATAATACTGTGGGTCTTGAGCCCGGACAAAGCATTTGTTCATTTTTTCTTCCTTTAAGTCATGTATAACATTAGCATCTTCGGACCTCCAACGAGTAGCATACTCGCGAAATGTTTTTGTAGGTTTCGTCTTTAGATTTTGAATATAGAACACATCTGGTGCATTATCCATGTTGAACCTGAACCTGTCCATGAAGTTGGACGCCATGCTTACCAGCTCGACCACTTCTTTGGATCTTGGCTAATGTACCAATACAAAGCATCTCCCTTCAAGCTTCTCATGAAAAGCTTCGTGCGGATTTTTTCATCTCTTCCTACTCCAACCAGCTTGTCATAGTATGTTCTTAAATGGACCCTTTGGTCATCTTTACCATCAAACATCTCGAACATAGGAGGTTTGTACCCCCTCGGGCAGTTCGACATAGTGTTGTATGCAAAGATTTTCGTATTTCAGCCCTTCAATTCCCTTACTTCTTTCAACGCCTTGAATTCGTCTAGTCAATTTCTTAAGTTCTTTGGCCAGGTTTCTGATGAGCAAGTCTTTATTATCAGACTCGGGTGTACTTGAGATGGGTTGGGTGGAGTGTGCATAGTCTCCACATAGATAGGGGGTTATGGTGGGTGTGGTAGTGGTCATTTGTGGAGTTCAGGGGTTCTGGGTTGAGAAATGGAGTATCGTTTGAAGTATGGTAGGTGTTGCAGTGGTGGTGAGAAGCGGGATGCTATTGTGGTTTTGGGATACTTTGTGGTGGTGTGAGGTTCTGATTATTTGGGAAATTAACATCTGGAGTGGTGAGGAAAATTGACAGATTTACCAAATTCCGAACCTGATCTAGTTCTTGGAATTTCAGCAGCTTTTGTTCAAGTTGGATGCGTTTTCCTTAAGAACCATAGTACCATGACCATGAGTGACCTCTACCCATTCAGTTGAGTTCTCCTTTCTGATGTTGTTCAAATCTTTCATCTTACCTTTGTTCTTATTTTTGATAGGACTGAGAGGAGGAGTGGGTGGAGGGCCCCTGGATCTCATTGAATAAGATGATGTTGACAGAGTGCAGAACTAACACTTGGGGAGGGGAAATAAACAAAAAGTAAAAACAAAAATGTAACAAGTTAGTGAGGATTATAAAAAGATGTTGTCATATTTAAACACATAGGCAAGGAATGTAAAATGTGTCCTAATTTGGGGACCTCTTTGTGCCCGATGCAGGCCTAGCGACAAGTTGATTTGGAGAACTTGGAATGCTAAATACCTCATTTTATTGATAAAAAGTAGACGCATTCCAAATTGACACTAAATAATAGGAAATAAAAGTTTCTAGTTGCCATTGGCCTTATTACATTTCATAAAAGAAGAAAACTCCTATCTATTTGGTCCTAGAAGGACTTTCCGCGGATTCAGAATCCCTGGCTCCATCGAACAGCTTTCCTACCTCACGACGTCCCAGCAGCAAGTAGGGTCTGGCTAGATATCCGCCTTCATTTCCTCAGAATTCTGACAATTTTCGACCCTTTTGACAAATTTCTTCTCCAACACCACCATGCCTCGCTCCAAGTATCCCAGTCGCTTGTTGGCATTGATATCCATGTCCTTCCATTCCTCAATTAGCTTTTAATTGGCTTCTTGTATCTCACAGTGCTCGCTTTCGCATTCCCATATCCTCCTGCGCAGTTGAGTGTATTTGACCTGTGCCTCGGCCTTTTCATCTATGATCATGTGACCTCGAACAAAACCAGGCTAGCCCAGACCATCATACTTATCCTCCAACCATCCTGAATAGTAGGGAGCACAACCAGCAGGTACCTATCTAGCTCGATAGTATCCCTTCCCATGACGATCTTGCAGTGCCACATATGCTGAGCTTGGCACTTGAAATGACTGTCATCATCCGGGAAGTCATCTTGGAGGTGACTCATCTTGTCAACCCTAGGTACAATCTGTCTCCTACCCGCTTGCCTCATAACTCGGAGAGGGACGTAAGGGTATGTTCCTCTTTGAACGATCAATATTAGGAAAGGTGCATCTCTGGATCGGGCGATGAACTCCTCGATTGGAAACCACTCAAACATCCATTGCACTTGGTCCTCAGTCAGACTTTTGAAGAGCTCGACCCATTCTCTAGCATTCTCTGGTTGGGCGAACATATTGTGCATGTAATTCATTCGCTTTGGATGATGAGAAGCGATATGATCATCCCAGTCCCTTTGCTGAATTTCTTGTCGATATTCACCCTTTTGGAGACTCCCCACGAGCCAAAATTGAAGTAGCAAATTGCATCCTTCGAAGTGTTTGGCTCCCCGTTGACACCTCTCTTGAGCTCGGTACATTTCTGCAATGATCATGGGCACAATACTGAATGGTTGCCCACCAATTCCTTCCATTAACGTCTTAGTTACCATATCTAGCCTTGTGTGGATTTTTGCTTTCTTCATTGAAGAACACGATCAATCCTAGGAAACAAAACATGAATATAAAGACCCTTCGGTGAATATTACCTAGTGATGTGATGGCAAACTCGCCAGGATAGGTATGGTAGGACTTGCTGTGACCGTACCTCTCATACAAATAATCAAAAAGGATATAGGAATCTTTCAGACATGTCAATTATGTATTTTTCTTCAAACCCGTCATCTTGAGGAAACCCCTGCCTTTGCGGTTCTCAGGCATTAGCAAGCACGGAGTTTCCCATGGTATACCGGCCAATCCTCTTATTTCTTCTAGCAGAGGTGTCAATTTAATGTCCCCAAAGCGAAACACAGACCTCTCACAATCCCAATACAAAGTGGAAGCTTCTATGATCTTGTTGTTGGGTTGGATTTCCAAGAGGGAAGGTAGATTTCCCATATATTTCCGGAGAAGAGTTTGATGACTGGAGTGAAGATCCTCCCTCCAGCTTAGAAATTTTTGGTGGATATGGGTGACCTTGCTAAATCTGAAAATTTCGTGCCTCATATTTCTAAAAGACAAAAGGGCTAGGCCCTTACCCCTACCAGACTCGACTACATAATATCAACAATTAACATAAAAGCACTTATTTCTCCAAATAAATGCATAGAACGTGACGAAGTCCGTTTGGGTTTTAGGAAAACCCAGAGGACTTTGGACAAGGCTATCTTAAAGAGTCATTATGCAGAGAATAAAACTGACTCTGGTAGGTTTGACCATGATGCATGTACAGTTTAAATAGAGTAAGGTTTCTATGGGGTTTTACACTGCTACCCTTGAGCGGACAACTCAGGGGGTAAAGTCACGGAACCGTCGACTACACCGTTGACTGACTAGTTTTACCGCAAATATGCCTTTTTTAGGGGGTGACAATATCATAAGAGTGCAACCACTCATTATAAGCGTTGTAGGATTTTGTTTGGCACGAGTGGAATATCAAGTTGAGCATGATTATGCAACAATTAAAGGCATGTTGTCATGTATTTGCACATTTAAGAAAGTAGTTAAATACAACAATTCCATAAAGCATGTTGTCATGTATTTTCATATTTAAGAAAGTAGTTAAATACAACAATTCCATAATTTAAAGCGGCAATGAAGAAAAACAACAAAGCAAAGAAACAAAAAGACAAGTCAGTTTTGCGATCAAAAAGGAAATTGAATGCTTAAAAGAAATAAAGAAATAATTGCGTGTAAAGAAGCATAAATTCACAATAATACTCTAAAATGGTAAAAACCAAAAAATCCCCAGCAGAGTCGCCATGCTGACGCGCCCCCTTTTTCCTCTACGAAAATTGGGTTTATGACATTTGGAGTGACAACTCGTTCCTTTTGGGAACTGGGTTTTTCATTTAAAGCCACCTAATGATTAGGGTGCATTAGGACACCAATAGAGATTCAAGTCTACGTTTGTTTGGACTACCAGATATTGGGTATGGGCTTGAAATTATTTTATGGGGAAGGTGTTAGGCACCCCTCAAAATCCACTAGTGTGGTTCCCGGCCAGACAATTATTGTGAATTGAGATACAATTAACATACAGGCAGATAAGGCTCAAATAAGAGGGGTTTCAACGCATAATAGCTTGAAAATAAGCAAAGTTTGAAAGAACAATTAGAAAAGAGAATTTAAATAAGGAGTTAAATGCTGAAAGAAAAGAAAATAAAGAATAAAGGAAGGGGTCCTAGGTTTAATTAAAAAAATGGATCACCCCACACAATGTCCGATAATAACTCCTCAATGAGGGGCTACACATTATATTATTGCATGGTCATCATATCTATATACCCTTCCCACCCCATTAAGGAATTTAAAGTGCGGATTGATCTCGATTACTTATTGTATGTTATTACCCATTGCACTCCTATCAGTCCCGGGTACTTAGGACTACTAATTCTAAAAGGGAAGGATATTTGGCTTATTTAGAGTTTCAAAGGTAAAAACTCTAAGGCGATATATAGAACACATACTGCAAATTTGGGGAAAACATATAGACTAACAAAGGCTCATATATACCTCCTTAAACAAATAAAGCAGATAATTAGCATGACTTGCTCATACTTTTTAGGTCTGATTAAAAATATCAAAGACAAGGGAGTTTAAAATATTGAGGTGGATTGGTTTATTACATGACTTAGATAAGAAGTCAAAATCAGGAATGCCTACTGATTGTAATGATTAATAAAAACAGATTCATTTTTTACAGTTATTACTCTAAGGCCTTTCTAGGTGTTAAGACGAGGATCCTATAGGTAGGGATCTACTGAATTCACAAGGTTATAAGACAGTAAAACTCGAAGTTGAATTATTTAAGATACTATAGGCATGCTTGCTAAACTTTGTTTAGTGAGGAACTTAGATTATCAAAAACGATGTAGAATTAAACAAATTGATTAGAGGCTCTGCAGGTGATAGTATATATTTTTACTTATTTACATCTAGCATTGAGTAAAGCGAATCTGATTCATTTAGAAACTCCTATAGACATGTTTTCTACACGTTGCTAATTTTAGACACTTATAGACGTGGTTTCGAAATGCAGAAAACCATATATACATGGTATCTGAATGAAGAAACTTAATTTTGAAACCTTATAGGCATAGTATCTAAATGTATAAACTTGTTTTTTGAAACTCTATAGACATGGTATCTAAGTGCAGTTTGAATTATGCAGAATGACATTAGAACAATCCTATTGGCATAATTTCTAGGTGAAGTTTGAATATGCAGAATTATAACAGTTCCATAGGCATAATTTATAGATGAAGTTTGAATATGCAGAATTATAACAGTCCTATAGGCAGAATTTCTAGGTGAAGTTGAGTATGCAGAAATTAAAACATCCTATAGGCATAATTTCTAGGTGAAGTTGAATATGCAGAAATTAAAATATCCTATAGGCATGAAATTTACCCTTGCATGTATAGTTTCCCGCCCCTTTTCACTAGCCAAATCCCAAATGTTTATTACAACTTATTACAATCCAGGAATACCAAATACATCAGAAAATACAAAGAAAAGTACAACTAGAGGAAGCCTGATTCTTGACTTCCTGTCTGAGTTATGACATAGACCAAATCAAAGACCACTGATCCAAAGCCTCTCTCATAATTGGGTGTTTCGGAGTTCCCTAAGGGCCTCAATAGGACCCCGGGTAGTGCTCACACCCAAGCTTCAAAATCAGAGTAGGGACAAGTGCGGTGTGGAAGTGCCGCCCTCCAGTGTCCAAGTTCAAAAGGAGCTCAACTGTTCCCAAGGCAAGGCTCACAAGAGGAGGCAGAATTTAAGTCTAAGAAAGAGTGCAACTGAAGAGATTTAAGAACTACGGAAGTAAAGAAGAGGGAAAGACGTGCTAGGAAACAGCCATAAACAAGTTGATAATTTCACACAAAGGGGTTCAGGGGTTGGGAAATTATCAAAGAGCCTATATACTTTAGGGAAGGGTCAACTTTGGGCATGCACAACAATAGAAGATGCTGGCATGCCTAGAAGCCTACCAGAACACACAATACTAGAGAAACATAGAGGTTAGGATCCCAGGGGATCAAGCTTGAGTCATAGGCAGTAATACTCAATAATGTCGTGCCTCAAGCAAACCATAATCATTGAACACATTGGGGTAGGGTATTAGGATGTATAATTGATTGAGAACAGGCAGAAGGAAATTACAACATGCTTAGAATATAATACTGAATTAAACACAAGCAGTAGGCAAACAAGAAGGTAAAAGTATTAAGTAAACATATTGTTGTGATGCTAATAATCTTGAACAGAACATACCAGTTCAAAGAAGCAAAAAATACAGTAAAAAGCAGGAAGTAGTGCTTCGAAGAAAGGCCACAGTACAAGTAACAGGAGAGAATTGTTAGTGTGAGTGATTTTAGAACTCAGAGTATTCGTGTGTGTGTTAATGAAAAAGCCAGGTATTTATAGTTTGAAAATAGGTAGAGAGTAAGGCAAAAATCATAGTTTAGTAGTAATTATGTAACTATGTACCAATTAAAATCAAATCAGTTTAAGACTTCCTTTAATTAAGAAGTTAAAATCTAACGGTAATAGGCAGAAAACATTTAAGGAAAGAAATAAAGTAGATCATCATGTGCAGAATAGACAATTAGGGGTAAGTACATAGAGGTTTAATTAAGGGAAGAACCATTGAAATACTTGGTTAACCAAATTAGGTAAGAAAATAAAGTAAAGTTGCAGAATGTGGAGACAATAAAAAATCAGTACAAAGCAAATCATGGAGTCAAGGATATAAAAATCACTGACTTAAGGAGAGTAACATGGGTTCCCAGAATAAACCAAGTTTAGAAGGAAGAATCAAAACTTAAAAGGGAAGTTTTCAAATCACTCCAAGAAACAAGCGAAATCAGTAAAACAAAGAAAGAATCAATTACTTAACACAGGATTGCAATACACAAGGAGTGATTTGAAATCAGTCCCCTATTGAAGGTCATTTTAGAGGGAAATTTAGCATATTTAAGAGTGCATAAACATTAGGCATGCGAGGCTGAACTCATGACAAAGAGAAGTATATGCAAAGCAAACACAAAGTCCGTAGCTAATAAACTACCGAAACACGGTAGTCACTTAGGTCAATTTCACAAACTCAGTAATAGAGAAAAGAGAGAGTATCAGAAGCATGTAAAAGGTCAAGTACAAAGACCTTTTTTTAAAAACAATATACTAGAGTTTCAATGATAGCAGGAAGCTAAAATCACATAAAGAAAAAGAGGTTTAAATGAAAAGGGTTTCAACTCTTGTCGAGCAACAGATGAAGCAGCTTCAGAAGGTCGAATAGGTACAAAGAAGTTAGGGTTTTGAAATCAATCAAATTCAGAGCATGAAGAACTAAAAAATCACATAGCAAATAGTCTCAGAACTTGAACGAACCCCAAATTTTTGGGGTTTTCACATCAATCGAGTACAGAGATTAAAAACAAGTAAATCAGGAAAAAATACTAACAAATAATTTCACAAAATCTCAAAAGGGTTAAGGCCCTTAACATGCAAACTAAGGTGAAAGAACGACATAAGGAAACACAGTAGAACATGTAGAAAAATCATAGAAAGCTTCGAAATAACTTAACAAAACCCTATATCGGAAAATATAAGGGGGTTTGAAGGTAATCTTTAAGAAGAAACGTTGGGAAAAAAATTTAGAAGTTTAGAGCAAATACGAATCTAAACAGATATAAAGGAAATCAGAATAAACCTCAAAGATCAGGGTTTCAGTAGAAACCTAGATGGTGAGAAAGGCTTGGACAATCATCGATCTAAGCAGGAGAAGTCAAGAACTAGGCTTGAACAGCCATGACCCGCTGGAGAAAGGTCAAAGATGATCAGAGAAACCCGTAATCCGAGATCGACCAAAGTCTAGGCCAAGATTCTTCAAGGTCTAGCCTTAAAACCATAGTACTCGACCACATAAAAGCCAAGGGAGGTAGATACAGGTCTCCAATGGCTTGAGAAGCCATAGATTTAGGAGATTTTCAGGTGGTAGTTGAGGGTCGCGGCTAGGGTTTGAGATGGAATTGAGATTTTAAGGTGACTGAATGAGAGAAATGGGGTTAGGGTTAGTGGTCACTTGAATTAAAAAAGGAAAGGGGTTGTGTGGCCGTTGATCATTTTGACCAACTACCTCAATTAATCAGGTATGTGGAGCGGTTTAATAGGGTTGGGTTGGGTTGGTTCAGGTGGGGATTTTGTCAGAGTAATTGGTTTAAACATTGGGGTTCAAATCAGGCCATAATTGAAGCACAATTAGGCTATATTTTAAATAGCCACTTTTCCCCTTATTTATTTTATAAAAATAGTAAAGTAATTTTTGAAAATAAAATAAGAGTACTAAAATGGTTAGTAATATGTAATTATTAAATTAAAAATACTGGAGTCAAATTTTATGAATATAAACACTATTAAATCTTAGAAGAGGCTAATATTGCAATTATATGCAATTTAGCTTTAAAAATTCTAAATATATCTGTAAAAATATGCAAAATTTATGTTAGCTATATTTTAGTACATATATGAGAGTCCAATAAGTATATTACTAAAATGATAATTTTGGAAATAATTATTGGTTTCTTTTGGATAAAATGGAGCAATAAATTTATTTTAAAATATTTAAAAAATTAGAAAAAAATAATACAAAATTTTGACATACCTATGTATGCATACATATTCTATTCTGAAAGTATTTTGCATATTGAAAATATATAGAGAAAAAATTGGTATCAACACACTACTGATCTATGTCTTTGTTACCCTAAAGGTAATAATTTCAATCTAGTAGGATATGCTGATACTGATTATGCAGGTTTCCTTGTGATAAAAATAGCACCTTACATATGGCTCATTTTCTTGGTTCATGTCTTGTATCATGGGACACTAAAAACAAAATTCAATGGCCTTATCCACTGCTGAGGCTGAATATGATGTTGCTGCCTCTTGTTGTGCTCAATTGCTAGGGATCAAACATCAGCTGGTAGATTTTTGAATTGAAGTTGGTTGCGGTCCTATATTCTGTGATAACACTAGTGCTATAAGTATGACAAAGAACCATGTTCATCACAAGAAGAGTAAGCACATAGATGTTAGACGCCACTTCTTAAGAGATAACTATGAGAAAAGTTTGATCTCCATAGAATTTTCTGCCACTGATAAACAAATTGCTGAAATTTTTACTAAAGCACTGAGTAGAGAAAAATTTGAAAGAAACAAGTTGGAATTAGGGATGATTAAGATCACTTAATAGGTCCAGCTCAGAATATACAATGAAAAAAAATGAAGAAAAAAAGTGAAAATGTTTTTTAGGCTAGGAAATCTGAACTTATGTAAATATCTAGATTAATATTTACTCAACTTTATACTATAATTAGTATATTCATGTGACATGTATTAATATGACTCACTGATCTCTTACAAATTTTTCTCTATTATGGTGAATTGAGGCATGTTCAAGAGAATTCTAAATGAGAACCTGGTTCATCAGTATGGGTTTATCTGAAAGCTAAGGTATGTTTTCTATACTCAGCACAACTAGAAATATAATTATTTAAGTCATGAGAAGAAGTCCTACAATTGTTCAATTTCTTAGAAAATCCTATCTGTTAGCTTTGAACAAGTTCTGTCAGCCTAGAATTCTAAACCACAAAAATTGCCCAAAATCTAGGGAAGTTAAACCGAACATTCAAACCTACAATTTCAAGTTGATTAGAACTCTAATTGACCACTGCTAAAGCAATGGTTACACATTAAATGTGTATTTCTTTAAAAATATCCATCATTCCTTATGCCATCTCTATAATTTTAAACCGTCAAAAAAACTCATCTTCACTTTCACTTGCCCTTTTCTCCAAAGCTCTAACTCACAAATTCTCTCGAGACACCACCGATCATGACCAACCCACAAGACAATCCTAGAACTCTTCCACAACCCACTCCCTCTAATTCATCTCCATCTCGTCTATCCAGCACAACTCCCAAACCCAGAATGAGAAGGGTAAAAATGTTTGCTCGAAAAATAATAGCGCATGGGCTCTCATGAAGAAATTAGTGAGAAATTAATGGCAAGCCATGCCCAAGACTCTGACTCCAACTCTGATTCTGAGTCATACAAATCCTCGAGTGAGGGAGAAGGACCTAGGTCTTCTGATTCTAAAAACACTCAAGTTTCCCCTTCTATGGTAAGTTCTTCTGTGTCTTAAAATCTAGAAACTAGGTTTGTTTTGATTGGGCCTATTTAGGTTGTATAATTACCTGAGTTATGAAAGAGTGGAGGTAAAAAGAATTCTGAAAAACAAAAAGAGAAAGAGAGCGCATATGGTGAAGAGAGGGGAAACGGGAAAAGAGTGGTTGATCATTCACCCACTGTTGGGCATTCTGTGATTGCTATATGTGGGGTTGAACAACAACATATACAAGAGAGTGGCAAGAAATCAGGGGAAGTGGTTATAGTGAAGCTGTTGAAGGGTTAGTTAACTTAAGTTCACAAAGAGATGAACCTGGTTCATCAGTTGAAGAAACCCTAGCAGACCGTTTAAAAAAGGTTGGAGCGAGTTATGATCCAAAAAAAGATGACCTACCACACCAAAAGCTTCGAGTGCTCCCAAATCTTCTAAGAAAAGAAGGGCTTCCTCCCCAACACCTGCTTGCACTTTCTTGACAAAGGGAATCGCCACAAGAAGCAGGGTGAAACAGAGTGAGGCTGATCTACAAAGGGTATTAGCTGAAAGTAAGAAGAAGATAATGGAGAAAGGAAAAAGGAAGGTTGCAGAGTCCTCAGAGGCTGCTGAAGTGGAGGAGATGGAACAAGTCCATCAAGAAAACGTTATAACAGTGAACGTTCATACCCCCAAGCCCAAAAAGCCAAAGATTTCCTCTAAGAAGTCTTCTTCTGTGTTTGGGGCTTCTGGCCTTCACTAGCCAAAAGGACAAGGTCTACAATGAAATGTAAACAAGTACGAATTTTTGACAATGAGGAATGGAGTGGAGAAGAAGAAGAAGATGAGTCTGATAGTGAACAAGATAAGCTTGCCATGTTTGGAAAAAGAAAGATTTTAAAGGGTAGATTGTTGAAAGACCTGGTTGAACCAGGAATGATAAGACCGGTGGATGCCTTACCTTCCCAGGGTTGGAAGGACAAGGTCCTGTAGATGGATGGTAGGCTAGCCAGGAATAAGATAATTGAGTTTATGGAAAATACAGAGGTTAAGTATGGCAAGGTTTGCAGCATGATGAAAGGAGTTCAAGTGTCCTTTGATGGAGAAAAACTGGGAGAGATCCTTGATATACCTTCTGAAGGGTTTGATGCCTATACAAGGCAAAGGTGGCCTAGTCTGGACTCCCTACCTACTGCCCTTGAAATTACCAGGAGGTTTTGTGAAGCTGAAGATGTGAATGAAGTCAGGGCTGTGCAGATATGAGAGAAGGCATACTGCCAATTATATGGACCTAGTTCTTATGGAGTGCCTGGAAAGCAGAAGGCAAATTAATTGGCATGCCTTCATCATCAAGCTGCTGGACAGGGTCATCAATGGCTCCAAGGCTCATGCTACCCCCTATGGATTTATTCTAACTAAGATTCTGTATAGGTGCAATGTGCCTTTGAAGAAATGGGAAATGGCCTTAAGCAAGGATTATTTTGGCATTAACACTCTAATTGCTTGTGACTACTTAGTCAGTGCCATCCCAAATGAACCTGTTTCATCCAAGAAGACTCCTATCAACAGCAAAGTCAGGGCTCTAGCTCAGAAATGTAAAGATAAGGATGCTGAGATAGCTAGGCTCAAGGCTTGTATGGCAGAGGCCACATTACAATTAACAGGGGCGGGGTTAGGAGATTATGAAGGAAAAATTGTCATCAGGGACCCTGAAATCGTGGAGTCCACAGGGTAGACCGTGGAGGATCTCGACCCCGTAAAACTCGACAAAGACGACCAAAACAAAAAAGCCTACATCGACCACAAACATCAGGAACCAGGTAAATTCCATTATTTTTAGCTAACAACACGTACAAATTTGCCTTTTCCCATGGAGATATACCGAGCATCTGGAAAAAGATAGCAACACACAAGTTGAAGATCGACCCATTTTACCTTATATACGGCAAGTTAGGCAGAAATTCAACTCCACAACAAATGGTGTGGTCCACGAAATTTAAAAACTATTGGAAAATAGCTCTATCAGAGAATCGAAGTATCCTTAATGGGTCGCCAATATGCTCATGGTGAAAAAGAAGAATGGGAGATGGTAGATGTGCGTAGACTTCATAGATATGGACAATACCTGCCCGAAAAACTCATTCCCACTGCCCCATATTGTCCAAATCATTATGGCAACAAGCAGGCACAAGCTATTAAGCTTCTTAGATGTCTACTCGGTCTAGAACCAGATCCTAGTGGAGGAGGAAGACAAGAAAACACCACTTTCATCATTCACTAGGGGATGTACTACTATAGAGTGATGCCTTTCAAACTGAAAAATGCGAGGGCTGATAAGTAGGGACTTTGAGTGCTTATTTGCTCTCTTTTACTTGCATTTTAGCTTAAAATTATTAAAGGTATTCCTAAGAACTAATAAAATATTTTTTTCTTGCAGGAATATTGGAAAATGAGCCAAAGAAGTAAAAATCAACTCAAAAAGGAGCAAAAAATAGACAAGGACCAAAACAAGGCAAAAAGGGCCGTAGTGCGGACCGCACAATTAAGTGTGCGGCCGCAAACTCTAAAGGAACACTGATGGAATTTCCTCACAAAGTGCAGAACACACACTTATTGTGCGGCCACAAAACAAGCTTAAGAGAATTTGCGTGTTCGGAGATTGAATATGTGCAAATCGCACTATTATTGTGTGGCCGCAGGATTCCAAGTTCCGCCACACTCATAATTGCAGAGTCCGCAGAAGAGGAGAATCAGAGAGCCATGTTTTTGGAATATTGAAGAAATGCGGCCGCACTCATCAATGTGCAGTCCTCATAATAAAAGCCAACTTCTGTCCAAGCTCAAGTGTGCGGTCACACTCAGATAAGTATGCTCCGCCACAAATAAATGAAATACATAACATTTTGTCATTTTTAGGTCATGTTTTGTAAGTTGGGAGCATCTGAGACTTTTTTATTTATTGTATTGGGAAACATTGTACCAGCGTAGTTTTTAAACATTAGATTTTTTCCCACCTTAATCAAGTATTATGAATTCTATCTTAGTTTTTTCTTTAATTTCTTCATTTTCCATGAGTAACTAAACCTTTAGCTAGGGTTGTAATCCAACCCTAGTATGCGTAATTATTGGTTAGTTGATTTAGGGCTTATTTATGATTGGGTTTATGATATTTAGCCTAGTTTGTGCTTGAATTTGATAATTGATGGTTGCAAACATTGATCCATGCCTATTTGACTTTGTCTATGCTTGAGAAAGAGAGATTAAGTCTAGGAAAACTTGGCTAACTAGGACTTGAGGTAAACTCATGAAATTGATATGCATAATTAAATGGTCTAACCTAGAGATAGTACAGTCCAACTAGAGGATTTATCACTTGATTGTGAAATATCCATTTGTACTTGAGAAAGTCAAATCGGGCAATCACTCAAACTACCGAGAGGTATAGAGTGAGTAACTGAGTGTGATTGCTATATTTTATTCTGACCAACCAAACATGCCCTAAAGCTCTAAATTAGATAAGTAACCAACTAGGCAGCAGTTGAAACCCTAGATATCTCATAACTTGAAAAACAACCAAAACAAAAAATATTGTCTCTTAGCTCTTTTATTACAATCAATAGCTTAAAAGTAGAAGTAGAAACAATAATTGAAAATGTGCAACTGTAATTTGAGGCACATCATACAACCACACTAGATGTATACCTAATCCAAAAATCTAATTCCCTGTGGATTCGACCCTGACTTGCGTTGGGTTTTTATTATTGCTTCCACCGCCTCACAGCTTATATTTATGGTGTGAGTTTGGGCGACAATAGGGGCGACATATCAAAGGTTGGTGAAAGAAGTGTTCAAAGACCAGCTAGGAATAACCATGGAAGTCTACATCGATGACATGTTTGTCAAGTCAAAAAGGAAAGAGGGTAACATCGACCACTTGAAAGAGGCCTTCGACATACTCAAACGATACGGTATGAAATTGAACCTAAAAAGGTGTGCCTTTGGCGTAACCTCGGGAAAGTTCCTCCACTTCTTGGTATCACAATGAGGAATCGAGGTCAACCCTGCCAATCAAAACTGTAGAAGGAATACTGGTGAACATAGCCATTAAGAAACAGGTATTGAAGTTGACAGGCCACATAGCCACCCTGTCGAGGTTCATCTTGCGGTCCTCCGATAGTGCCATAAATTTTTTGGCGTACTCAAGAAAGACAATGGAATCCAATGATACTCTGAGTGCGTCGAAACCTTGAAAGAATTAAAGGTGTGTCTATCTTTACCCCCATTGCTCGCTAAGATGGAGCCTGGGAACATATCCCTGTCTATATGGTCGTGTCTGACGTGGCCGTGAGCGCTGTCCTGGTCCGAAAAAATAAAGTTATGCAAACTCCTAACTATTATATTTGGCAAACTTTGGTTGATGCCAAAACAAGGTACCCACACCTCGAGTCTAGCCCTAGCATTGGTTATAGCATCATGAAAGCTTAGGGCTTATTTCCAGTGTCACCTGATATCAGTGGCCATGACTTTTTCGCTAATAAGTATCCCGCACAAACCCGAGATATTGGCAGGTTAGCCAAATGGGCCATATAATTGAGCGAACATAATATAACCTATCAAACGTGAACGGCGATAAAGTCGCAAGTGCTTGCCGACTTTGTCGCCAACTTTAGCTTAAATAATGTCTAAAATCAAAAAGTAAGCCACATGTACCTCCCCAAAATACACGACCCATGAGTTTTGTATACCGATGGCGCCTCTAACGCGTTGGTATCGGGACTAGGACTCATGCTCGAGGTCCCAACATGCAAAATAATTTTTCAGTCTATAAGATGCCCAAATATGACTAACAATGAGTCCAAGTACGAGTCCATGATTGCAGGACTAAAATTAGCACTTAAATACGGATCAAAGTGAGACGTCCTACGCTGCGACTATTAGCTCATCGTCAATCAAGTCACAGGCAATTTCCAAATCAAGGAACAAAGACTATAAAAATACAAGGCTGAGATCTGTAAACTGTTACCCGAGTTTGTTAGGTGTCAGCTCGGCAAAATCCCTCGAGCACAGAATATCGAAGTAGATGGCCTTGCCAAACTGGCAGCAGCCATTAAAAGCATAATTGAAGAAGGGGACATCGTCACTCTCCTCCACTCATTAATCGATCAAATTGAGGTACGAACTATAAACCTAACTTGGGACTAGAGCAATCGTATTGTCATATATTTGCAGGATGGGGTGCTTCTAGATGATAAAAAAGAAGCCAAGAAGCTTCGAATGCAGGCGGCTAGGTACAATATCATAAATAACGATGTACAAAAGAATGCGTGGTAGCCACCTAGTAAAATGTTTAGCCCCAAACCAGACACGACGCGTTCTGGAAGAAGTCCATGAAGGTCACTACGGAGCTCATACCGGTAATTGAGCCCTAGTCAGAGGCCTCATACGAGTAGGCTACTAATGGCCCACAATGAAAAAAGATGATGTTGAATTTGTAAAAAAATGTGACGATGCCAAAGATACGTCCCTATGATCCACCAAACGGGCGAGCACCTCCACTCAGGCACTTTGCCTTGACCAATCATCAAATGAGGGATGGACATCGTCGGACCCCTCCCAACAAGATGAGGTAATGTACGATTTCTTTTTAGTTTTAACTAACTATTTTTTCAAGTGGGTGGAAGCAGGTTCATTCGCCCAAATTTGTGAGCAAGATGTGATCGCCTTCAAATGAAGGAATATCATGTGCCATTTTGGCCTACCCAAAGAAATTAGTTGTGATGACGAGCCTCAATTCACTGGAAAAAAGATCATTGAGTTCTTCAACAAATGGCATTTCAAATGAATACTCTCCATACCATATCATCCTACGGGCAATGGCAAGCGGAGTCCTCCAATAAGTCAATATTGAATATCATGAATAAAAAGCTCGAGAACTCCAAGGGATTATTGCTAGAGTTGCTTCTAAAAATGTTATAGGCATACAGCACAACCCTAAAAACAAGTACAGAAGAAACATCGTACTCACTAGTCTATGGAACTGCTGTAGCAATACTGGTCGAGGTCGGAGAACCAAGTCTAAGGTACTCACACGAGAGCCGGTCGTGAAACAATGAAAGCAGAAGGCAAGACCTCGATGAGGCTAAAGAATAAAGAGAAATGGCTTACATAAGGATGGTCACCCAGAAACAACAGGCAGAGAAATACTACAACAAAAAAGCCAAGTTAGATCGGTCAATCTCAGGGACTACAAACTCAAAGCCAAAACACAGGCAAGCAAGGATCAAAGGGAGGAAAAGCTAAGGAATAATTGGCATGACCCATACAAAACTACAGCTTGAGCAAGCAAAGGGTCGTTCAAACTAGAAATGATGGAAGGAAAACTACTACCAAACAATTGGAACATCGCCAACCTCAAGTACTTCAACTTCTAAGGAAAGATGTTCTCTGAGCCGTACTCTTTTTCCCTCGCTTGAGTTTTTTCCTAACTAGGTTTTCTCGGGGAGGTTTTTAACGAGGCGACGAGGAGGACATTTCGAAGGTAAGCATGAGAAGGTGAGAATACAAGTTAGCAAGTTCATTGCTTGATCCCTCGAATACTTCTCTAGGGCATCCAATTATGGGACTAGGTAGACTGAGACTGGAATACCAGCCTCAAGAATGTGTAAACTTCTCCAATATATATATATATGTATATATATATATGTATGTATGTATATGTAAGCAAAGCATACAAGCACATGATATTCACCTATGTCTCCACCAGGTTTTAAAACCGCACCAATCAAGATACTCACATTCGAACTCGTTTCGATTAATTAAGAGTAACATTCGACTTGGCTCGAATCAACCCACATTCAACCTTGTTCGGGTTAATTAATAGTAGCATTCGACATCACTCGAATCAAGTCACATTTGACCTCGTTGGAATTAATTTAGAGTAACATTTGACCATGTTTGAATCAACTCACATTCGACCTCGTTCGAATTAATTTAGTAACATTCGACCTCGCTTGAATCAACGCACATTTGACTTCGTTCGAATTAATTCAGAGTAACATTTGACCTCATTCAAATTAATCTAGAGAACATTAGACCTCGCTCGAATCAACTCACATTCGACCTAGTTCAAATTAATTTAGAGTAACGTTTGACCTCGCTCGAATCAACTTACATTGACTTCAATCAAATTAATTTAGAGTAATATTCAACATTGTTCAAATCAACTCACATTCGACTTCGTTTGAATTAATCTAGAGTAACATTCAACCTCGCTCGAATCAACTCCCATTCGACCTCATTCGCATAAACTCACATTCTACATTGTTTGAATTAATTTAGAGTAACATTCGACCTTGCTAGTATCTGTTAGATAATACGCTTAACGCTAGAGGGGGGGTGAATAGCGTTATAATAAAATTTAGCGTAAACTTGCGGAAATTAAAATTTGCAGGAAATAATTAAGTGCGTTAAATAAACAAAAGGAAAGAACGCACCGATGTATTCTGGTTCACCACAACACGTGGCTAGTCCAGTCCCCGAGAGACTCTCTCGAGATTTTCCACTAACTTGTCAAGTACGGGTGCTCAACAAACCTTTACAACTTAAGGACACAAGCCTTAACACCTTTGCTCGGAGATACAACGCTCCAAGACTTCAACCAAGGAAACACAAGTTCCTTACAACAAGAGAATCACAATTCTCTTACAAGTGTACAAAACACTAAGCACTCAAAAAAACACTCCTTAATGAGTAGATATGAGTAAAAGAAGTAGGCTCAAGATTACAACAACTATGGACAAGACTTTGGCTCTCAAAAGCTTTATGCAATGAATATAAAATGATAAACAATAATATGCAAGCTTATTGCAATAGAATGATCAGTTGTTGTGTCTTGTTGTGTTTAAAACACTGAAATGAAGCTGTATTTATAGTTGAAAAACTTGGCATTACCGTTGCCTAATTGCCAATTAAGAGTTGCTGATTTTACTCTGTGACAATCGATTGTTTGCCAATCGTTCCAAAAATCAATCCCAGATTTTACGCTTAACAATCGATTGTCCAAGATCAACAATCGATTATTGGCAACGTTCAAAAAATTATTTTCAGATTTTTCGTAAAACAATCGATTATACCAAATCAATAATCGATTATTCAGCAACGTTCAAAAAATCTTTTTCAGATTTCAATATCAACAATCGATTGTACAAAATCAACAATCGATTACCTGATGGTATTTGAAAATTTTACTACAACGGTCAGCTTCACAATCGATTATTTATCAGACTTTGAAAATCATTTTAGACAGTGCCTCGTGACAATCGATTGTTATATACTCACAATCGATTATTTAATAATTTTGAAAAAGTCTGGAAGTCACTGCCTCAACACAATCGATGGTCATATGTTCACAATCGATTATTTTGAGACTTTTAAAAATCTGATGGACACTGTCTCTTCACAATCGATTATTTTAAGTGCCACTGGTGCTTTTGCGGTCCAATTTGCATCCAGCAAAATCGGAGTCGGAATAGCCAACGAGTTGGCATGAAGAACCTTTGGGGTACCATAGACCCACATTTGTAGTACCAACAAGGTACTTCAAAATCCGTTTTACCGCAGTAAGGTGAGACTCCTTCGGACATGATTGATAACGGGCGCATAAGCACACGCTAAACATGATGTCCGGACGACTAGCAGTAAGATAGAGAAGAGAGCCAATCATACCTCGATACTTCTTAGTGTCGACTTCCTTAACTTTCTCATCTTTGTCTAGATGATCGGATGTGCTCATGGGAGTCGCCATTGCTTTTGCATTGTTCATTTCAAATCGTTTCAGCAATTCTTTGCAATATTTGGGTTGGAAAATGAACGTACCTTCTTTCATTTGCTTTACTTGTAATCCCAAAAAGAATGTTAACTCACCCATCATAGACATCTCAAATTCGCTTGTCATTAAGTCGGAAAATTCCTTGCATAAGACATTGTTAGTAGCACCAAATATGATAACATCCACGTATATTTGAACCAATAAAATATCATTGTTTTTATGCTTAACAAAAAGGGTGGTGTCAACTTTCCCCCTAATGAAATCATTTTCCAATAGAAATTTACTCAATCTTTCATACCAAGCTCGGGGAGCTTGTTTTAAACCATAGAGAGCCTTTTTGAGTTTGAAAACATGATCGCGAGATTTAATATCTTCAAAACCGGGGGGTTGTTCAACATAAACTTCTTCTTGTATAACACCATTTAGAAAAGCACTTTTCACATCCATTTGATATAAATTGAAATTCATAGAAGAGGCAAACGCGAGCAATAGACGAATAGCTTCTAATCTAGCTACGGGAGCATATGTTTCTTCATAGTCAATACCCTCTTCTTGATTATAGCCTTTTGCTACAAGCCTAGATTTGTTTCTAGTGATTACACCATTTTCATCTAGTTTGTTTCGAAAAACCCATTTCGTACCAATTATGGTATGATTTTCGGGTCTTGGCACCAAATCCCAAACGTCATTCCGTTTGAATTGGTTGAGCTCCTCTTGCATTGCCAAGGTCCAAAATTCATCCCCAATTGCTTCGGAGATGGTTGTTGGTTCAATTTGAGACACAAAAGCAGTATGTCCTAAGGTGTTCTTAAGGGAGTTTCGGGTACTTACCTTTTCTCCGACGTCGCCAATTACCTGTTCGAGAGGGTGATCTTTAATTGTCCTCCACTCGTTAGGCATTTTCGTTTCATTCTCCAATTGTGGCGCTTCCTCCGTTGGTTGTTCCAAGATTTCATCTTTATTTTCCTTAGGCGTTTCCACTTGTATTTTATCTTTCAAGCTATCTAAAATACCTGCAAGATCAAAACCGGAATCCTTTCTCACCAAGCGAGCATTATTTTCGGCAAATACAACATGAGGGGATTCCTCCACAGTTTCGGTTCTTTTATTAAAAACCCTATATGCTTTGCTACGTGAGGAATAACCAATGAAAATTCCCTCATCGGACTTAGCATCAAACTTTCCCAATTGATCTTTGCCATTGTTATGAATAAAACATTTACAACCGAATACTCTAAAATGGGAGATATTTGGTTTCCTTCCCTTGTAGAGTTCGTAAGGGGTCTTCATGAGTATTGGCCTTATGACTACTCTATTTAAGATGTAGCATGCGGTACTCACGGCATCCGCCCAAAAACGTTTGGGAATCTTAGCCTCTTCGAGCATGGTTCTAGCCATCTCTTCGAGACACCTATTTTTCCTTTCCACCACCCCATTTTGTTGTAGTGTACGTGGAGCGGAAAAGGTATGCTCGATAGCGAGTTCGTCACAAAAGTCCGCAAAGAGATTGTGATCAAACTCTCCCCCATGATCACTTCTAATTGAAGTGACGGTTGTTTCCTTCTCGTTTTGAACACGCTTAAGAAAATATTTAAAATTCTGAAAAGCATCACTTTTATTGGCAAGAAATAAAGTCCAAGTAAATCTAGAATAATCATCAACAATCACAAAAGCATAACGATTTCTTCCTAGACTTTCAATGCGAGATGGTCCAAATAAATCCATGTGAAGCAATTGCAATGGTCTCGAAGTTGAAACAATATTTTTGGATTTGAAAGATGCTTTTGTTTGCTTCCCTTTTTGACAAGAATCACAGATAGAGTCATTTTCAAATTTCAAATTGGAAGGCCAATAACTAAGTTTTGAGAAATCAATTTGTTCAAAAGATGCATGTTTATATGAGCAACTCTACGATGCCATAGCCAAGTATCATCCTCTTTGCTCATAAGGCAATTCACATATTCGGGTGAGGAATTAGCAAGATCAACCATGTAAATATTATCCACTCTAAAACCACGAAGGATAATGTTGAAATCACTACGTCTAAACACTAAGCATTCATCCGAATCAATTAGGGCAAGATTTCCCTTGTCACATAATTGACTTATGCTCAAGAGATTATGCTTTAAACCTTTCACAAGTAATATATGCTTAATAGAGGAATTTTCATCCTTACCGACTGATCCGATGCCAATGATCTTTCCTTTATTGTTATCCCCAAAAATCACACTTCCTCCTTCTTTGTGTTCTAGTTGAAGGAATTTGGATTCGTCTCCCGTCATATGTTTGGAGCATCCACTATCAAGGTACCATAATACACTTGATCCCTTCAAACATACCTACATAACAAGTTAATGTGTTTTAGGAACCCATGCCATTTTGGGTCTTTGAGGGTTAGGCATATTATAATGATGCGATTGAGTGATATGTCTATGTCGTGTAAAGCATGCAGGGGCAATATGACCAATGCGTCTACAATAATGACAAGTCACATTGGGGTTATGCATCCTTCTAGGTTCATAGTAACTTGATGGACGAAAATGAATTACTCTATTTTCATTATGACTATTGCACATTTCATGAGAACCATTTCTCCTACTATTAGTTCTAAAATGAGCAGCGTTTCTAGAGTAATGGTCATGTCTAGATGTTCTAGGAGGCTCAAAACTTCTTCTAGTGTTTGGCCTAAAATATGCATCATTTCTAGGGTAGTCTTTTCTAGGTGGTAAGTCATTTCTAGGTCTTCTAAAATGTTCAACATTTGGTCTACCATGCATATTTGTTCTAGGATTGCTCTATCTAGGATAAGCATTTGTTTTATTAATCCTAGGTTGAGCCTTAGGTGGTTGGGGTTTGGCTTCAACCTTTTCTTTAGGCTCATTCTTAAAACCTATGACATGCTTGGTTGACTTCAAATGAACAAGGACCTCATTCAAGTTTTTGTGAGAAGAATTAAACTTATCTAAGGTACCTTTAAGTCTATCTACCTCATTTTCAAGATGCATGCAAGAAGAGCAATTTTTAATAGAACTTTCGGGCTTGTCGGCGCTTCTTTTTCCGAAAAACTTGTTTTCCTCTTTCAGCTTTTCATTTTCTAAAACCAGTTTTTCTAAATCCTTTTCTTTTAAAGAAAGCTGTTTTTGAAAATCTTTTTCTTTTAGAGAAGCATTTTCTTTTATGCTCTTGACAGTTTTTGAAGCTTTAATAAATTCAGTATATAGCTCATCAAAAGCAGTTCGCATTTCTTCAAGAGTAAAGAAGTTTTTAGAAGAGATATGACATACCTCATCTTGCTTGTCTTCTTGCGCCATAAGACAAAGGTTTGCGGCTTCGTCTTCTTCTTCTTCGCTTGACTCATCTCCGGAGTCTCCTCCACAAGAAATGTATGCACGTTGCTTCTTAAAAGGTTTCTTCTCCTTTTTGATGTTTGGGCAATTTGATTTGATGTGCCCGGTTTCACCGCATTCATAGCACTTTATTTGCTCGCCTTGCTTTTTGCCCTTTCGTTCATACTCCTTTCGCATGAACTTTTGAAATCTTTTGATGACGAGTCCAAACTCGTTGTCCCCGTCCTCATCAACTTGAGGTTGGCTTGTGCTTGCCTTAAGCGCTATTCTTTGCCTCCTTTGATCATCAACAAGAGGGTTAAGTATTGTAGATTCATATGTCTTAAGGTTACCTCTTAATGCGTCAATTGTGACATTTGAGACGCCAATGGATTCTTGAATTGTGTCGGCCTTTGATCGCCATGCCGGAGTGAGACTTCTAAGAATTTTTCGAACCAGTTCTCTGTCCGTGAATGTCTTCTTGAGGGCATGTAGGTCATTTACGATAATTGCAAATCGTTCGAACATTTCATCCACCTTTTCACCTTCCTTCATGTGAAATAATTCATAAGCATGGGTTAGGAAATCAATTTTAGCTTCCCTTACCTGGTCCGTACCTTCGTACGTAATTTCCAGCTTGTCCCACATTTCCTTTGCTGTTGTGCAACACGATATTTTCCTGTAATCGTCAGCATTTACAACACAATATAATAAATTAATTGCTTTAGCATTATTTTGAACCTTTCGGATATCATCCGCGTCATATTCTTCTTTCGGACTTGGGAACCCATTCGTTTTCAACCTTTTTGGTTGGAATTTGATTTCCCTTTGTTATCACCTTCCAGAGATGAAAGTTGTTTGCTTGAACGAAAATTTTCATTCTCTCCTTCCAGTACGTGTAGTTTGTACCGTTGAATAGAGGTGGTCGTGTGGAGCATTGTCCTTCATCAATTCCTGCAAAAGAGTCACGAGTAGAAGCCATGGATGGTTCTCTCAAACTGTTAAGTCTTCAGAGAGTTGGGCTCTGATACCAATTGTTAGATAATACGCTTAACGCTAGAGGGGGGTGAATAGCGTTATAATAAAATTTAGCGTAAACTTGCGGAAATTAAAATTTGCAGGAAATAATTAAGTGCGTTAAATAAACAAAAGGAAAGAACGTACCGATGTATTCTAGTTCACCACAACACGTGGCTAGTCCAGTCCCCGAGAGACTCTCTCGAGATTTTCCACTAACTTGTCAAGCTTACGGGTGCTCAACAAACCTTTACAACTTAAGGACACAAGCCTTAACACCTTTGCTCGGAGATACAACACTCCAAGACTTTAACAAAGGAAACACAAGTTCCTTACAACAAGAGAATCACAATTCTCTTACAAGTGTACAAAACACTAAGCACTCAAATGAAACACTCCTTAATGAGTAGATATGAGTAAAAGAAGTAGGCTCAAGATTACAACAACTATGGACAAGACTTTGGCTCTCAAAAGCTTTATGCAATGAATATAAAATGATAAACAATAATATGCAAGCTTATAGCAATAGAATGATCAGTTGTTGTGTGTTGTTGTGTTTAAAACACTGAAATGAAGCTGTATTTATAGTTGAAAAACTTGGCATTACCGTTGCCTAATTGCCAATTAAGAATTGCTGATTTTACTCTGTGACAATCGATTGGATATGAAAAGTGGATAGTATTTTAAGTAAGTGGGAATAATTCTCAATTTTATGGGTAATTGATTAACTATCGGGTAATGAAACATTACCCAATTAACTAATAAGTGGATAAATACTTAACAAATTATACCTGAGTAACGTGGCAGCATAAAATGACTAAGTTTTTAAGTAATAAGGTGGCTACCTTAAAACCTAATAGGAAAAGATTGATTCCGATTCCATTTCTTGGATTTGAACGTTGAATATTTCATTCGATTTTTGGATTCGGCATTTCAAGAATAAGAGATTAAAATCGTTCAAATATTTCAACAATAAGAAACATAAATTCGTTCTAACTTTTCAAAGAAGGAGAAGCTTAATCCTATTCAAATTTTGCGGTTCTAAAAGAGTACAGTGCAATCTTCGCCAAGAATAATATACAAAATTTTTCCTATTTCAGGTATGTTATGGTCATCCCTTCTTTCTTTTGGCATGGTCCAAATTATACAGAAGAAATGAGAAAACGCACAGCATACATAAATTACTCTATTCATAGAAATATTAGGGGTGTCTATATTCTTGATTTCCCATATGAATTATTATTATCTTCTGTTCATGGGTTTCAGAATAGTACACAGTTGAAAAAGTTTATTCGGAAGAAATATTGAGATTATTATATATTTTTCATGTATTTCACCCATTTATACATGTGCATTGACCCATGACCAGATGGCATTATATACACATATATATGTGAATATATGTATATGAGATATGGGAAAAGGTTACAGCATTATATACGCACCACCACCTAATCAATTGGTATATGTTGATGATGTTTCTCATAGTGGACGAGATGATATGATGAGATGCCCTTAAAGGCTGATGATGTTATAAAACATGTACCTATGCACGACATGACATTCATATGCATATGCATGATACCATAATTGTTATTTAGTGATTAACAAAGTTATTCAGACTTACAGATGGAGTCATTTACTATATATTTCCTCTATGTATATTATGTACTTATTTATATACCTTACATACTCAGTACATATTCGTACTAACGTCCCTTTTTGCCTGGGGACGTTGCGTTTCATGCCCCCAGGTCCTAATAGACAGGTCGATAGCCCTCCTAGTAGGCTATCGGCTTAGCGGAAGATGCTAGTGCGCTCCATTTGCTTTGGAGTTACTTGTTTGGTTAGTATGAGTTAGATGTGTATTAATTGATATGGCGGGACTCTCTTCGGACCTTTAAGAAAATTATGTATTCTTAGAGGCTTGTTGACAGATGTCATGTACGTAAAAAATCACATGGCCATGTCGGCTAATGTTCAGTTTCACGTGGTTATTTTAGTATTAGAGGCCTATATATTTTATGTATAAGTTGGCATTACCTATTGTATTCTACTTATCACATGACAGGCTCTCCAACTCAGTTATTTATGATAGTATGACAGGAAAAGATATGATATGTTGGTAGTCAGTTGAGTAAAGTACCGGGTGCCTATCACGGATCATCGGTTTGGGTCGTGACAAGTCATTTATGTATGGATGGAGCCTTTCAATCTCGAGTGAAGTAGTTTCGGCATTTATATTGAGGGTATGCCATATTAGGGGTCTTACAAGTTCGACATATAGCCTTAACTTTGAGATTGGGTTTAGTCCTTTAGTAAGGTCTTACAAGTTTTACATGTATTTAAGGTCTTAAATTTTTAGATACTTGGTACAAGTATGTCTCATGCCTTGCAGAGGTCTTACAGATCCTGTTGTTGCTCACTTGGTATAAGTGTGGTTCATTCCTTTCTTGAGGTCTTACAGATAGTGTTGCTGCCTTATATAGGTCTTACGAGACCGATGTTGCCAGCAGATGGTCTTATGCCCTCGGGCTTTGATAAGTTGGTGGAGATGGATATTGAGGGTAGTCCCCGAGGCATTGGGGATTCCTCAGATCATGAGCCGTTACTTGTAAACTTGGTATTGCCTCATTGGGGCTTACGATTTAAGGGTTCCCGACTTGGAGGTCATGTGGCCTTGAGTTTTTTATGCTAGTTCCTGAGTTTCGGGACACTTTTTGGCTTTGGAGCTATTTTGTGATCTTGATGTTGCCTCATTGAGGGCATACGAGTTAGTAGCTTCGACCCAGGGGCCGCTTTGTTTTGAGTTGTTGACGCCAGTCCCTAAGTGTTTTGGACTATTTTGACAAAGGAGTCCTTTTTGCAAAAATACCAAGTTTCTTTTGAAGTGTGAACGCTTTGATAGAAAGTACTCTTTGATTACTTGGTACGAGTATATATGCCTTTGTTGTTAGGGGCTTGGTTGTTCTATGCAGACATGGTTCATTTGACTGTTTGGCCTAGTGCATTATTTTCGTATCGAGACCCCACTTAGCGCGTCTAGGCTTCTCCAAGTAGGTGACCTTCAGGGGGGATGACTCCAATATTTGAGGTTGAATTCAAAAGAAGTCTTGAATACCTATTCAGTCTTCCTTAAGTGGCATATGGAATATTGCGCCGATAAAAACCTCACTGGTAAAAAAATTTTTGGGATAAAGCACGGTCGAAGGAAAAGAGTGCAACGCATGCTTTTGAAACCTAAGGTCTTTGAGTGTGAGAGTGCTTTGTCTTTTTTGACTGGATACCTACAATCATTTCAGTGTAGAATGTAATTGAAAGAGAACGGAGGTGGCCATACCTTAGTGTAGAATGTGACGGTGATGTTTCGAGCCCTGATATGTTTCGGTAGCTTGTGATGAGGATGCGGTACGGTCTCCAGCTTTGTTTAGTCAGGGATAGCAGAGATTGTAGCTTGTTATCATTATTTTACTGTTTTCTTATCCTTCATCTCCTTCGAATGTGGAGGTACCGATGTTTGGGGCCATATGGTGCACCACGAACATTTCTCATGTCGCATGTTGTCCCCGTAGACGGTCTTACTCCCGTCCTTTGTAGGGAATCTCAATATTTGATGGAGGGTGGATGGTGTTGCTCGCATTCAGTGTATCCATGGCCTTCCGAGCAAGGCGTTATACCTCATGTCTTCCTCGATGACATGGAATTTGGCATTTTGGGTTATGCCGGCCACGTTGACTGTGAGGGTGATTTCCCTTTTAATTGTTTCACTCGCCATGTTTAATCTATTGAGGGATCAAGAGGTAGGTACAATTTTGTCGAGTAGTCCGAGCTGCTCTGCCACCTTCGACCTGATAATGTTGGCTGAGCTACCTGGATCCACAAGTACACGTTTAATTTGAAATGTATTTATAAGAAAAGAGATTACTAGTGCATCATTGTGAGGCTGAGACAAAGTCTCGATGTCCTCGTCGCTAAATGTGAGAGCATCCTCGGGTATGTAACCCCGAGTTTGCTTTTCTCTGGTGATAGATATTTATGTTCTTCTCATTATGGGATCCTATAGAGCATCGATGCGTCTGAAGATCATGTGGATTACATGTTGTGGCTCATTTGTTTCATTATTCTTGGTCGCCTCTCTTTCCCTGAACTGATTTTCGGCCCAGTCACTGTGGAATTATCAGAGGTGAGCTTTGCTAAGCAATCCAGCTACTTCTTTCTGGAGCTAGTAGAAATTCTCGGTTGTGTGGCCATGCATTTTGTGAAATGCACAGACTAAGTTATGATTTCTTTGCGAAGGATCCAATTGCACAGGCCTGGGCCACCTGGAGTCTTTGATATTATTAAAGGCTAACACGATGTCTGATGCATCAACATTGAAGTTGTACTCCAACGAGCGAGGTGCCTCCATTGGCCCTATGTGTCTATCAAATCCAGCTCGATTGACGAGTCCCCGAGGATTCTGGCCTCGATCTATCCTTCAATTGTTGCAAGGTATGTTGTTCCTCGGGGCGTTTCTTCTGTCTTTGGTATATGAATCATACATTTCTTTGTTTGGTTTTAGCTCCTTTGCCAGAATCTTGCCTGGATATACTGAGACCGAAAGGGCTCCTAGTTGGTCATCCTTGACCCTAATTTTTGATTGATATCGGTTGTGAACATCCGACCAGGTCACATCGAGATAGTTAACTAGATTCTGTTTCAGCTGCTTTGAAGCCACCTAGCTCCATTCATTCAAACCTTGAGTGAAAGCATGCACTACCCAGTCGTCAAATACTAGTGGTAGTTCCATTTATTTCATTTGGAATCAGGATACAAACTCTCGTAGCATTTCATTCTCCCTCTACTTGATCTTGAAGATGTCAGATTTCCTTGTTGCTACTTTGATGGCACCGGCATGTGCCTTAATGAAATAATATGCCAGCATGGCTAATGAATCTATTGAGTTTGGGGCTAGGTTGTGATACCACATCAATGCCCCTTTAGAAAATATTTCTCTGAACTTCTTCAGCAAGAAAGACTCGATCTCGTCATTTTTCAGGTCGTTGCCCTTCACTGCACAAGTGTAAGAGGTGACGTGCTCATTGGGGTCCAGGGTCCCATTATACTTCGGAATATCTGGCATTCTGAACTTCTTTGGAATGGAATTTGGGTTCGCTTCCTATGGGAACAACTTCTGTACAAACTTCTTTGAACCACACCTTTTAAGATCGGGGTGCGCCCGGAATTTGGCTGACCCTGGAGTTGTAGGTCTCCACCTTCTTGTCATTAGCTTCTATCTTCTTCTAGCCCGATTCAATCCTCCTCATGAGGTCCTCAAGCATTTTTACTATGGTGGAGTCGGCTACCAACCAGTTGATGCTTGATCTTTCTGGTGCTTGTTCGGTCCGAGGGGCTGTTCTCGGGGCCAGTGTACTTAGGGTTTTTTGGTGACTCTGCAACTGAGTGATTGCCAATTATTGTGCCTTTAACATTTCAAAGATAACGTGAAGGCTAACATCTTATTCTTCCCAAGCTAGGGTTTTTTGGATTTTTTGTTGCTCTCCTTGATGTACGCTTATGTTAGTATGGGAGCTTATATCGATGTGTTGGGCTTCGTGTGAGACCGCGTCCATGGGAATTGGTTCTGGTGCATTCTCAGGGTTCCATGGTGGTGCACCAACACATGGAACATCCATACCATTCTCTTCATGGTTCTCAAGATTTTTGTTTACTAAGTTAGACATTTCAACCTGAAATCGAAGATCTTGCGCAAAAAAAGTGTGAAAGTTAACTTGCATTATGTAGTAAAACTAACAAGAAAATAATCACTATTATTTTAAGCCCCACGGTGGGCGCCAAGCTGTTTACTGTGAAAATGGTAATAAAAATTAAATTTTATTATGAGGTTCTAAAAATACATGATCTATTTTTATACTATTTGTTTGAGCAATGGATGCTAAGAAAAAGATTCGAAAGTAAGAGTATAGCTTAAAACGATATGACAGTCGAACCAGATGGTTGGAGATCGAGGATCTCGAGCTGCTGTTTATAGGTCTCGAGGTCGAGTCGGGTGCTCGATGGATGACTAACAATTGTAATAAGATCAATGACAGCTCTTTATGGCCAATAATAAGCAACTAATATAGAATAATAAGTAAACATAACAAATATAAGCAATAAATGAAGTAGTGAACTCAAGAGAATAAGTTAAAGAGTAGAGAGAATGTTCTTGCGTTTCTCCGTATTGAGCAACGAGATCTTACAAAATGAAAACGATCCGCTTTATATAGGAGGGGAAATCCCAACAAAGCACAAATGCATTAATTACAAATAAATGGGTTGGTACAGCCATTTAATTCCTTGATTCATTTTTAGACTAGTTCAATAGGCTTTGTCAGCTCTAGTCACGTGCCTTGGGAACTCCCCACTTTCACCATAACCGTTGGTCTGTACTGCCCCAAGGTTGAGCGTCGATGACCCTCGAGGGAGAAAGCTCAGTTGTAGTCTCGAGCCTTCAAGATGTGCATACGAGGTAACGTAATGACAGGAAATTGGACCCTCTGATTTCACCATATACAACACTCACATTCGACCTCGTTCAAAATTGATTAAGAGTAATATTCGACCTCGCTCAAATCAACTCACATCCAACCCAGCTTGAATTTCATTCATAGTTAACTTTGTCCGGATAAATTATGGTGACGTTTAACTTTGCTCAAACTAATCAAAGACACACTCATCCGTGTTCGAGTTAACGCCTACCAATAGTTCTTTTAAATCAAGACAACCAATCGAGGAAAACATTCAAGGAAAAAATAGAACTCAGAAATAAATAGAAAAAGTAGCATTCCAAATAAAAAGGTATCTTACAAGGACCGAATATGCAACGACCCAAATCGATAGGCAGCAACGGATGCCTGGGTCCTACCTGTCAAAAACCCCTAAGCACCTTCTAAGATATGAACCTGAATAGCATAAGAAGAATTACGAAAATAACATACATGAAGGAAATCTGCCAACAAGGCATATGTACGTATACATGCAGAATACAGTGGGCAAGCCGGCAAGGCTGCTTAGACAACTTATACATCCAAAACTAAAAGCTGATAAGGCCACATACAATTCAACTAGACATACTGTGTACTGACCTCTAAAAGAAATATAAATGTACAAAGATGGGACTGATCCACGTATATATATATATATATATATATATATACACACACACACAAACAAATGTATCGTACCAAAATCAAAAGCATCTCCGGATCAAGTGTAGCACACCAACTCTCGCTGATCAGGGATCCTAAGAAGGGGGCCGTCAGATTGCCTACTTTCACCTGCAAGCATGAAACGCAGGCCCCGTGAAATAGGGTGTCAGTCTGAAAAATGTACTGAGTATGTAAGGCATGAAAATTAGTATGTAAAAGGCATAGATGAAACATGGAAGAAAGAAACACATCCTTAATCTGAATAACTTTGTAAATTTTGAAATATTTATAATGTCATACACGTGTGTATAAATGTCATGTCATGCATAGGTATGGGTTTAAATAATATCATCAAGACAATGAAGGTATCCCATCATATCATCTTGGCCACTGTGGATAACATCATCTGTTAGAATATATGCTTAACGCTAGAGGGGGTGAATAGCGTTATAACAAAAAACAGCGTAAACTTGCGGAATTTAAAAATTGCAGGAATGGAGTAAGTGCGATAAGTAAATAATAAGGAACGAACGCACCGATGTTATCCTGGTTCACCACAACCCGTGGCTAGTCCAGTCCCCGAGAGACTCTCTCGAGATTTCCACTAACTTCGTTAAGCTTACGGGTGCTTAACAATCCGTTACAAACTGAGAACTTGAGTCACACAAGCCTCAACAACCTTTTCTCGAAGATACAACACTTCAAGACTTCAACCAAAGGAATCACAACGTTCCTTCTTACAATACAAGGGATTAACACTTCCCTTCAAGTGTATAAAAACACTTTGCACTCAAAACAAGACTCTCCTTAAGAGTAGATATGAGTAAAATAAATACGCTCAAGAACGCAACAACTTTCGTCAAGAATTTGGCTCTCAAAAATTTATGTAATGAATAGAAAATGATGAATAAGAGAGTATGCAAGCTTTAGCAATAATATGATCAGTTGTTGTTCTTAGAAGACTGATTTGAAGATGTATTTATAGTGTCAAAAGCATGCATAGCCGTTGCCTAATTGCTAATTAAGAATTGCTGATTTTGTGCTACGACAATCGATTGTTTTCCAATCGTTCAGAAAATCATTCCCAGATTTTACGCAGCATAATCAATTATCTAAGACATATAATCGATTACTGGCAACGTTCAAAAAGTCATTTCCAGATTTTACGTAAAACAATCGATTATCAGAAGTGTACAATCGATTACTTGGCAACGTTCAAAAAATCTTTTTCAGATTTTACTTCACACAATCGATTATCAGAAATATACAATCGATTACTTGGCAACGTTCAAAAAATCTTTTTCAGATTTTACTACAAATAATCGATTATTAAAATCCTATAATCGATTATCTGACGGAGTTTGAAAATATTTTGGCAACGGTCATTTACATAATCGATTATGTTATATGGACAATCGATTATTTTTCAGTCTTGAAAAATCTAATAGACACTGCCTCAACACAATCGATTGTCATAAGGTTCACAATTGATTATTTTGTATCTTTGAAAAATCTGATAGACACTGCCTCAACACAATCGATTGTCATAAGGTTCACAATCGATTATTTTGTAGCTTTGAAAAATCTGATGGACACTGTCTCAACACAATCGATTGTCATAAGGTACACAATCGATTGTCATGCAGATTTTAAAAATCTGATGGACACTGCCTCAACACAATCGATTGTCATAAGGTACACAATCGATTGTCTTGCAGCTGACTTAACATAATCGATTATCATAAGTACATAATCGATTATCTTTGTCCAGATTTTAGAGGCATGTCTAAAAATCATTTTGACTAAAATAAATATGCATGATTTAAAATCGTTTTGCCTTAAATTAAATATGCATGATTTTATAAAAATGTTTTTACGAGAGGAGCCAAGTCTTGAGTTAAGTCGTCGGATCAAGATCACAATTAAAGAACGACTCATGTATAACTTTGTTTTGTCTTGATCTTGTATGTCTTGTGCTTGAACTTCTTTGCGTGACATTTACGTGCTTGTGGTTGGACCTCGTCATATGTCAATTGCGCATCGTTTGTCATTTATCAAAACCTACAAATATGAACACACATTTAGTTTAGTGCCTTGAGAACGTGTTTCAATAATTTCCCCCTTTTTGATAATGGCAAACCTTAATCGGGATATGCATATTAGGTAATTCATAATGACGATCCAAGACAGGTATATATGTATGCAATTAGTTCCCTCTCAACATATGAATTCCCCCTCAATTTATGCCAATAAATATTAAGTGCATAGCCCTTATTCTTCCCCCTTTTGACATTAGCAAAAAAAATAAAATAAGTAATAACATGTTTATTGATTAACAAAAATTTCAACTTCATAAAAGGGATAATAAAGCAAATAATGTCAACATAATCGATTATTGATACTTGATAATCGATTATATATTAAAGAGAAATCTATTATTCTAAAGAGGAATCGATTATTCTGCACCAGTCTTTATAATTCCCCCTGCTTTTAGGGCGATACCTGCAGAAATACGTTAGACGCCTCCGACGCTCAAGTTAGTAATCATGTGAAAGGGAAAATGCAATGCATGACTTAGATCAATGTGGAGTCAAGAATCCCGAGTTCACTACGAATTCGGAAGAAGGACTCTTTCTCTAAAGGTTTTGTGAAGATGTCGGCCAATTGATCTTTGGTTTCAACAAATTCAATTTCGACATCACCTTTGAGAATGTGATCTCTTATAAAATGATGCCTAATTTCAATGTGTTTTGTTCTTGAATGAAGAACGGGGTTCTTCGTCAAGCATATGGCAATGGTATTATCACATCTAAGATGGATATGATCGATACTTAGGCCATAGTCCAAGAGTTGCTGTTTCATCCAAAGGATTTGAGCGCAACAACTCCCCGCGGCTACATATTCAGCCTCGGTTGTGGACAACGCAACACTTACTTGTTTCTTGCTAAACCAAGAAACTAGAGAGCTACCGAGCAAATGGCAAGTGCCACTAGTGCTCTTGCGGTCTAATTTGCATCCAGCGAAATCGGAATCGGAATAGCCAACAAGTTGGCATGAAGAACCTTTGGGGTACCATAGACCCACATTTACAATACCAACAAGATACTTCAATATCCGTTTCACTGCAGTTAGGTGAGACTCCTTAGGACATGATTGATAACGAGCGCATAAGCACACGCTAAACATGATGTCCGGTCTACTAGCAGTAAGATAAAGGAGAGATCCAATCATACCTCGATACTTCTTGGTGTCGACTTCCTTACCTTTCTCGTCTTTGTTTAGATGGTCGGATGTGCTCATGGGAGTGGCCATTGCCTTTGCGTTGCTCATTTCAAATCGTTTTAGCAATTCTTTGCAATATTTAGCTTGACAAATGAAGGTTCCTTCTTTCATTTGCTTTACTTGCAGCCCCAAAAAGAAGGTTAGCTCACCCATCATAGACATTTCAAATTCGCTTGTCATTAAATCAGAAAATTCCTTGCACAAAGCATTGTTAGTAGCACCAAAAATAATATCATCCACATAGATTTGAACTAATAAAATATCATTGTTTTTATGCTTAACAAATAGAGTGGTGTCAACTTTCCCCCTAATGAATTCATTTTCCAAACGAAATTTGCTCAATCGTTCATACCAAGCTCGGGGAGCTTGTTTGAGACCATAAAGCGCCTTTTTAAGTTTGAAAACATGATTGGGAGATTTAAAATCTTCAAAGCCCGGGGGTTGTTCTACATAAACTTCTTCTTGAATAACACCATTAAGAAAAGCACTTTTTACATCCATTTGATATAAATTGAAATTCATAGAAGAGGCAAAAGCAAGCAATAAACGAATAGCTTCTAACCTTGCTACGGGTGCATATGTTTCTCCATAGTCAATTCCCTCTTCTTGATTATAGCCTTTTGCTACAAGCCTAGCTTTGTTTCTAGTGATTACGCCATTTTCATCTAGTTTGTTTCGAAAAACCCATTTCGTACCAATTATGGTATGATTTTCGGGTCTTGGCACCAAATCCCAAACGTCATTTCGTTTGAATTGGTTAAGCTCCTCTTGCATTGCCAAGGTCCAAAATTCATCCCCAATTGCTTCGGAGATGGTTGAAGGTTCAATTTGAGAAACGAAAGCAGTATGTCCTAAGTTGTTCTTAAGAGTGTTTCGAGTACTTACCTGTTGTTCAATGTCGCCAATTACCTGTTCGAGAGGATGGTCTTTGATTGTGCTCCACTCGTTAGACAGTTTCGTTTCTTTTTCTAGTTGTGGCGCTTCCTCCGATAATTGTTCCAAGTTTTCATCTTGAATTTCCTTAGGAGTTTCCTCTTGTACTTTGTCTTGAGGACTCATTGAGTTTAAACTACCTGCAAGTTCAAAACCAGAATCCTTTCTCGCCAAGCGAGCATTATTTTCAGAAAATACAATATGAGGGGATTCCTCCACAGTTTCGGTTCTATTATTGAATACCCTATATGCTTTGCTACGTGAAGAATAACCAATAAAAATTCCTTCATCGGATTTGGCATCAAATTTTCCCAAATTATCTTTACCATTGTTATGAATAAAACATTTACAACCGAATACTCTAAGATTGGAGATATTTGGTTTCCTTCCCTTGTAGAGTTCATAGGGAGTTTTCATGAGTATTGGCCTTATGACTACTCTGTTTAAAACGTAGCATGAGGTACTCACGGCATCCGCCCAAAAATGTTTGGGAATCTTAGCCTCATCGAGCATGGTTCTAGCCATCTCTTCGAGACACCTATTTTTCCTTTCCACCACTCCATTTTGTTGTGGTGTGCGTGGAGCAGAGAAGGTGTGCTCGATACCCAGTTCGTCACAAAAATCCGCAAAGAGATTGTGATCGAACTTTCCCCCATGATCATTTCTTATTGAAGTGACGGTTGTGTCCTTTTCATTTTGAACAGGTTTAAGAAAACATTTAAAATTATGAAAAGCTTCACTTTTATGAGCAAGAAATAGTGTCCATGTAAATCTTGAATAATCATCAACAATAACAAAAGCATAATGATTTCTACCAAGACTTTCAATGCGAGATGATCCAAAAAGGTCCATGTGAAGAAGTTGCAATGGTCTAGTAGTTGAAACAATATTTTTCGATTTAAAAGATGCTTTTGTTTGCTTCCCTTTTTGACAAGAATCGCAAATGAAGTCTTTTTCAAATTTTAAATTTGGAAGACCAATAACTAAATCTTGTGAAACCAATTTGTTTAAAAGATGCATGTTGATGTGAGCTACTCTACGATGCCATAACCACATATTATCTTCTTTTCTCATAAGACAATTCACATACTCAGATGAAGAGTTTTCGAGATCAACCATATAGATGTTATCCATTCTAAAACCACGAAGGATAATTCTACAATCGCTACGGCAAAAAACTAAGCATTCATCTAAATCAAATAAAACAAGATTTCCCTTGTCACATAATTGACTTATGCTCAAAAGATTATGTTTTAGACCTTTAACTAGCAATATACGCTTAATGGAAGAAGGTTCATCCTTACCGACCGATCCAATGCCGATAATTTTTCCCTTGTTGTTATCTCCAAAAATAACGCTTCCTCCTTCCTTGTGTTCTAGTTGAAGGAACTTGGATTCGTCTCCGGTCATGTGTTTGGAGCATCCAATATCAAGGTACCAAAGTACACTTGATCCCTTCAAACATACCTACAAGACAAATTAATGAGTCTTTGGTACCCAAGCTGTTTTGGGTCCTTGAGAGTTAGGTGTAACATGCTGTTGTGCTTGACATGCAGTTAAGTGTCTATGTCTAGTGAAGCAAGAAGGAGCAATATGTCCAATTCGATTGCAATAATGGCAAATGACATTAGGATTGTGCATTCGTCTAGGTTGATAGTAGTTGGACGGACGAAAATTGTTTACTCTATTTTCGACAATATGACTATTGCGCATTTCATGAAAATCATTTCTCCTACTATTTGTTCTAGGATATGCAACATTTCTAGAATAGTTATTTCTAGGTTGAAAGCCATTTCTAGGTGTCCTAAAATGTTCAACGTTTCTTTTAGTGTTTGGTCTAGGATATGCATCATATCTAGAATAGTTATTTCTAGGTTGAAGGCCATTTCTAGGTGTCCTAAAATGTTCAAAGTTTCTTCTAGTGTTTGGTCTAGCATGCATGTTGATTCTAGGATTGTTATCTCTAGGATGAACATTTGTTTTATTTGTCCTAGGTTGAGCCTTAGGTGGTTGGGGTTTGGCTTCAACTTTTTCTTTAGGCTCGTTTTTAAAACCTATCCCATGTTTGGTCGATTTCAAATTAACAAGAACTTCATTCAAATTTTTATGAGAAGAATTGAACTTATCTAAGGTGCCCTTAAGTCTTTCTACCTCATCTTTTAGATGCATGCAAGAAGTACAATTTTTACTAGAACTCTCGGGTTTGTCGGCGCTTCTTTTGCCGAAAAACTTGTTTTCTTCTTTCAACTTCTCATTTTCCAAAATCAGTTTTTCCAAATACTTTTCTTTCAAAGAGAGTTGTTTTTCAAAATCTTTTTCTTTCAAAGAGGCATTTTCCTTAATGTTCTTAACAGTTTTGGAAGCTTTAATGAATTCACTATACAACTCATCAAAGGCATTTTGCATTTCCTCAAGAGAATAGAAGTTTTTGGAAGAAATTTGACATACCTCTTCTTGATTGTTTTCGTGAGCCATGAGACAAAGATTTGCGATTTAGTCTTCTTCTTCCTCACTCGACTCGTCTCCGGAGTCGCCTCCCCATGATATGTATGCTCGTTGTTTCTTGAAGGGTTTCTTCTCCTTTTTGACATTTGGGAAATTTGATTTAATGTGCCCGATTTCTCCGCACCCATAGCACTTTACTTAATCTCCTTGTTGTTTGCCTTTTCGTTCATACTCTTTTCGCATGAACTTTTGAAATCTCTTAATAACGAGTCCGAACTCGTTATCTCCGTCCTCATCATTTTGAGGTTGACTTGTGCTTGCCTTGAGGGCGATTCTTTGTTTCCTTTGATCATCAACAAGAGGGTTAAGTATAGTAGATTCATAAGTTTTAAGATTACCTCTTAATCTGTCGATGGTGACATTTGAAACGCCAATAGACTCTTGAATCGCGTCGGCCTTGGAGCGCCATTCCGGTGTGAGACTTCGGAGAATTTTTTCGGACAAGTTCCTTATCCGTGAAGGTCTTCTTAAGAGCATGTATGTCATTAACGATTATTGAAAATCGTTCGAACATGTCATCTACCCTTTCGCCTTCCTTCATGTGAAACAGTTCATATGCATGGGTTAGAAAATCAACTTTAGCCTCTCTTACCTGGTCCGTACCTTCGTACATGATTTCCAGCTTATCCCACATTTGCTTTGCCGTTGTGCAACATGATATTTTTCTGTAATCATCAGCGTTTACAGCACAATATAATAAGTTGATGGCTTTAGCATTGTTCTGCACTTTTCGGAAATCATCCGCATCGTATTCATCTTCGGATTTTGGAACCCATTCATTTTCAACCTTTTTGGTTGGAATTTGTTCTCCCTTCATTATAACCTTCCACAGATGAAAATTATTCGATTGAATGAATATTCTCATCCTCTCCTTCCAGTACGTATAGTTTGTGCCATCGAATAGTGGTGGTCGGGTGGAGCATTGTCCTTCACCTATTCCTGCAAAAGAATCACGAGTAGAAGCCATGGATTGTTTCTCTCAAACGGTTAAGTTTTTCAGAGAGTTGGCCTCTGATACCAATTGTTAGAATATACGCTTAACGCTAGAGGGGGGGTGAATAGCGTTATAATAAAAAACAGCGTAAACTTGCGGAATTTAAAAATTGCAGGAATGGAATAAGTGCGATAAGTAAATAATAAGGAACGAACGCACCGATGTTATCCTGGTTCACCACAACCCGTGGCTAGTCCAGTCCCCGAGAGACTCTCTCGAGATTTCCACTAACTTCGTTAAGCTTACGGGTGCTTAACAAACCGTTACAAACTGAGAACTTGAGTCACACAAGCCTCAACAACCTTTGCTCGAAGATACAACACTTCAAGACTTCAACCAAAGGAATCACAACGTTCCTTCTTACAATACAAGGGATTAACACTTCCCTTCAAGTGTATAAAAACCCACCAGAAAATCCCACCAGAAGTGTAAAAAATGAGAAGCTCATAGACAACCTCAGGTAGAAAGTAGGGGAGTATGGCTTTGACTTGAAAAAAGAAGAGGATGAACTGGCAAAAAATACGGAAGAACAAGCACGCCTGATTGAAAGAAAAGTACGACAACGAGGTTGTTGGATTGAAGAAAAGGGTCATCACCATTGAAAACAAAATGGTTAAGCTGGAGAAGGACTTTAAGGCTGAAAGAGAGCACTATTATATAGCAATGGCATAACTAGAAAGAGATTTGCGTCAATTTCAAGAACAGAATCGGCTAGACGGACAAACTTTGGAAACCAGGGCCCGGCAGATTGGGCGATTGTTGCAAGAAAAGGGTGTCATAAGAGAGAGAGTCTGAAGGATCGCTAATTATATCATAAAGTGCAGTAGCTTTGAAGATATGACTAGATCCATGTTTTTTGCCACTGTAATGACCTTTGTTCGTCAGGTAATGGAAGACCTCTACCACCTCTAAGGGGATTTAGCACGCAGGCCTGCGGAGAGACCGAATGATGTCCTACGGACCCCAAGAGCAGTAGAGACATTAATGTATTCATGATTTTCACTGGAGTATGTTAGTCTATTTGTGAAGTCTGTATAAGCTTTTATCGAAGTTGTTAGGGTCTATTTTTTCAGAGTCCGTCGGTCCTGTTTTGAGTCAGAGTCTTTTAATTACTCTTCTCGGGTCTGTTAGTTTTATAATTTGGTGGTTGTAATCAAAACTGTTTTACTATGAAAATTTGAAATCCCAAAAATATTTTGTTATTTATGTTCTGCACTTATCTTCTAATACTACGCTCGGTCTGATTCATGCAGGGTCATGATACGTAGGCAATCTCCATAGGATTTGACCATAACCAAAAGAAAAGGAAAAAACTAAGCAGAAAAAAAGGAAAGAAAAGCAAAGAGAGGAGAAATAAGAAACCGTGAGAAGGAAACAACAGAAAAATAATAGAAAGAACAAAAACAAAGAGAAATCAAGAAAAAACAAGCTGAATAAAAAGAGAAAAAGAGAGAAAAAGAAAAAGAGAAGTTGTATATAGGGTAAAAGCCGGGATGACGCAAGCAATCGATCCAACGCATAATAGAAACATATAACTGCTTAGGTGCATTCATACTCGAATATGTGGTTTCCTATCAGTTAAACCCTAACTGATAACAAGTTTGTTGTTATCTATCCAATTACAGACATGTGGTTGGTTTTGTAGCATTCTGCCAACCCACCCCTACAACACCCGCTCCAAAAACAAGTTGACTATGCCCAACCAAGAACCTGACACAAGTATCTATCCCTCAAGAGAGGTGGAAGAGTTGGATGTCAATGCAATGAAAAAAGAGGTGTATAATCTGAAACAACAAATGGCTGAAATATACCAAGCATGGGTAAAAGGACAATCACCACTAGCTTATCCTGCCAACCCTACTTTCATCCCGCTATTTGCCCAGTCACATGATCGTCCTGCCACTGATCTGCCCCCAAGATTTCCCATCTACCAACACTACCAGGGCACAACTTCCCAAACACCACCAGCTCCACCATCCAAACCAGTTCCACAACATTCTCCACTAGTTGCTCCTATCTTTGTGGCACCCCCACCCGCTACACTCTACAGGTCTTCCAGCGAACCTTTGTTCCAAGCTAGTGATAACCAGTATTACCCCCCGGAGCCTACTTTAAAAGTCCCAGAACCCTATTCATACACTCCTGGTTTTGATCTCCCTGCAGAAGTTGAGTAAGCAACCAAAAATCCTGAACAGGAAATGATGTTCAAGAAAGTCAAAAGCTTAGAACAATCATTCACAAACATGCGGCGGATGAGGGGTCAAGTAAGTGTCATACAAAGATCTATGTTTGTTTCCAGATATGCAATTACCGATAGAGTTTAAGATGCCCAAATTTGATTTATACTATATACATGGTGATCCAATAGCACACTTGAGAGGGTTTTGTAGCAAAATGAGGGGAGTTGGAGGGAAGGATAAGTTGCTAATGGCATATTTCAGTCAAAGTCTGGGTGGTTCAGTATTGGAATGCTATACCCCACAAGACCACGGAAGGTGGTATACGTGGGATGGTCTAGCCCAGGCATTTGCTTGCCACTTCCAGTACAATCTTGAAATTATTCCGTATCGTTTGTCCTTGATGAAACTTGAGAAAAAGCACAATAAGAGTTTTAGGGAGTATGGCTTCCGTTGAAAAGAGCAAGCAGTGAGGGTCGACCCTCTAATTAAAGAAAGTAAAATGGTGGATTACTTCTTGCAGGCCTTGGAGCCTACTTATTTCGGTCACTTGGTATTGGTTGTGGGCAAGTCCTTTAATGGAGTGGTGAAAATGGTAAGCATGGTAGTGGAGGGGCTCAAGTCTAATAAAATCATGAGATATTTAGCAATCAAAGCAACCACTCAGGTCATTCAAAACGGAACTGGGGGAGCAATTGGAAAGAAGAAGAAGAAAGAGGAGGTAGCAACGATTGACTTAGGAGCCTGATTCGAATCTAGGGGTTCACCACATTAAAACCATCCTCGACTCCACCACCAGACCTACCTCCACACTCCATATAGCCCACCAAAACACTACTACCCACCCCTAGACCCCCATTTTTCTATCTATCACGCACAAACATATACTCAACCTCCCACCCATGCACAATGGTGGGCGCCAACCCCCCAAAATACTTACCCAACTCCAAAACATACCTATCCACCTCCAAGAGCCTACCAAAACCCTACTAGACCAGCTTTCCGGGCAAACCAAGCCCTTAAGAATGAGAGGTTGCATAAGAAGAAAACCTTCACTCCATTGGGAGAATCCTATACTAGCTTATTTCACAGGTTGAGACAGTTAGATATGTTGAGGCCGATTGAAGAAAAGTTGCCGAATCCTCCCCCGAGAAATTCTTATTATTCTGTTAGTTGTGAATATTGTTCTGGTGCTCTAGGGCATGACACAGAGAAATGCTGGCATTTGAAAAATACTATCCAAGAGCATATTGATTCGCATCTGATTGAGATACAAGCTTCAGAAGCACCCAATATTAACCAGAACCTACTGCCCACCCATCAAGAAACGAACACGATTGAGATAGTGCACAAAGAAGGAGAGCCTAAAAAGCCTTCGTAAACCGTCATGATGATCTGAGCCAGTGAGGAGAATCTAGTTGAAAAACTAACAAGCAAGATGTCAATGCTCAAGTTGAGTGGAACAAGTAGTGAACCTTTCGCTGTAATCAAGAAGGTATCCTCAGGAGATGGGATAGTGAAACAAGAAAATGCAAAGGTGGTGGTACCAGGGTGGCAAGCACAAGCCTATTGTGGTGGTGGAAGGTGATCGCACAGAGACCGTCATCATCAAACCTGTAACTCAGCTACCAATTGTCAATAGTAGGGCCGTCCCTTGGAATTACGACCGAGTGATAGTGACTTACAAAGGGAAAGAGGTTAGAGAAGAAGTCTGCGAGACATATTTATTGACCCGGTCGGGGAGGTGCTTCGCCCCCGAAGAGTTGAGAAAACCTAAAACCTCCAAGGATAACCCGGTATTGTGAAAAAAGCTGTGGCCGAAGAGAAAGTAGAGGAGTTCTTGAAAAAGATGAAGGTGCAAGACTATTCTATTGTGGAATAATTAAGGAAGACGCCTGCTCAAATTTCATTGTTGTCATTGTTAATTCATTCGGACGAGCACCGTCGGGCACTGATGAAGATCCTGAATGAGGTCCACGTTCCTGACAATATCTCAGTCAATCCCTTGGAAAAGATAGCCAACAAGATTTTTGGGGTAAACAGAGTCACTTTTTCTGATGATGAATTGCTCGTAGAGGGTACTGAGCACAATAGAGCCTTTTATCTCATGGTGAAGTGCAGAGATTTTATGGTTACTCGAGTATTAGTCGACAATGGTTTAAGTGCAAATATTTGCCGTCTCTCCACAATAAAAATGGCTGAAAGTGGATGAAAAAAGAATTCAAAAGATCAGTATTTATGTACGAGGGTTCGACAGCGGTGGGAAAGATTCGGTCGGTGACATAGTACTCGAGCTAACTATCGGACCAGTTGATTTCACCATGGAATTCCAGGTGTTAGATGCGGTTGTCTTTTACAATCTACTGTTGGGGTGACCCTAGATCCATACCACTAAAGCGGTCCCCTCTACTCTGCTTCCAATGGTAAAGTTTGAATGGGATAGACATGAAATATTTGTGCACGGCGAGAACAACATGTATGTCCATAGTGATGCCATTGTACCGTTCATTGAGGCTGAGGATGACAAAGGGCCTTGGGTATATCAGGTTTTAGTAAAGACAATTCTAGAAGAGGAGTGCGTTCCAATGCCGAAGGTAGCTGCAGCATTAGTCATGGTAGCCGTTGAAATATTGAAAAACGATTTTGTCCCAGGGAAGGGTTTGGGCGTGTCACTTCAAGGTATTTTACAGCCGGTGTCTCTCCTTAAATACGTGGACACCTTTGGTTTGGTTTTCAAGCCCACAATTGCAGAGACAAAAAGAGCTAAAAGGATGAAACAGAAAGCATGGGTCCTTCCAAAGCTTGTCCCGCGTCTCTTCAGGTCATTTGTTAGGCCCGACACCAAGAAACGCCCGATAACAACAAGTTATAAGGTTGGTCCTGATAAGGAATTGCTTGAAAGGTTTGAGAAGTTGTTTGAAGATGTGAATATAATAGAAGCTGGAGAGGGTTCTAGCAAGGCAGATGTGCAATTCGTTGTGCCATGTGCAAAGATCAACAATTGGGAAGCTACTCCTCTCCTAACCAGGAAGTAGTTTTGGTAGTTTTCTTTCATTTCCTTTAAGTTTATCCGGATTATTCCGGGGTTGTAATTCAGATTCTATGTTCCATCTGTTTGGATGTATAAACCTTGTTATCTTTCAATTTCAACGAAATGCAATTTCCTTTTTTAATCATTTCTGATAGTTTTTTTTTTCTTTGCTTTTTTCTTCCTTCTTGTACAATTGTTTTTATGCTGGTTTCAATAACATGACATGCATAAGGAATCTTCAGCCCAGTCTTAAGAGCCGATCTAATTCTGAAATAATAATTCAAGAAATAAAATGTGATGATGAATCAGAGTATGATGAGGACGGGGCATTTGCAAAAATTAGTAAAGAGTTAAGCCACTTTGAGGAAAAACCCAAACCAAACCAACCATATTCCAAAAGAATCGCTAGAGTTGTCATACCTCCTTTTTTTCCTACACCCTGCGAAGGGAGTATATAAGGGAGTTTTTTTTAAAATTAAAGTGACAATCGAAATGGGACTATTTATTAAGAAATTCAGAGTCGCCACATGGAATAATTTTATGGTGTCCCAAGTCACCGGTTCAAATTCTGAATCGAGGAAAAATTGACTCTGTATTACAGTCCGCGAACACATAAATCCAGGTAAGGAATTCTGTTAACCCGGTAGAAGGTATTAGGCATTCCCGAGTTCTGTGGTTCTAGCACGGTCGCTCAACTGTTATTATTGGCCTATTTATCTGATTTAAAACATTTTGAACCTATGTGCAATTTTAACTTTAAACCGCTTTCATCTGATTTTAAGAAAAATTCAACGTCACATAAAACGCATTTTGAATCGCGTCATATAAATGCACATGTAGTCCGCAACACATTTTATATAACGTTGTTAGGATTTGCATTTGGGTCACATAAATGCGCACCCCAGCTTAGGAAGATAAATTATTAAAATAATGCGCTAAAAGCAACTATGCATTTGCAACTTTGCGAGGGCCACGGAAAATTTGCTAAATGGCATACCTCGAATTCTAAGAATAAAAATATTAAGTAAGAGAGGCCATGCATTTTAAGATTTTACTTGGCACGGCACATCTCGGTCTAAAGAACTACAATTAATTAAAGAGGACTATACTAATAACAAACATTATTAAGAAAAGCTTGATCGAAGTTGCGCGAATGCATACATTGATCTTTATTTTTGTATCGCGTAATCGTGCCACACGCAACAAAAAAGTTATTAAAAGGTTCTATGCCCATCAAGTTCTTTCTCAACCTATCCATTCTTAGACTTTAGCCCAATAGACCTCTCTTTATTCCAATGTTTACTAAATTAGTTCATAAAACAAATCAAATAATAATTGCAACAAGCACATCATGAGATATTGAATTTAGAAGCTCTTTGTGATCAAATTACTTTGAAATCGACTTGGAGAAGTTAGCAATAAGTTGAGACCAAGAAAAATTCATATTGTTAAGCTCACGAAATTATTAGCCCGATTACTAAAGCTCAAGATTTTTGCATCAATGTGTAGTACTTTAGAGATCTTCCTACTAAAGTTAATCCATGTGCACTATTAACTACAAGTTAATTTTGAAGAGTAAAACAATGCTACTACCAGAACTATTGAAAGGTCCCGACATAATTACACTTCTCCAAATCTGATATTCAGAAACTGACCAAGACAGTTGAAATTAGACCTGTCAACCGGGCCGGGTTGACCCGGGACCTGCCGGGACCGGATCGGTAAAACCCGGGATCGGACCGGACCGATTAGTAGGGGCCGGGCTGAGCTGGGCTGGGTTCAAAGGGGGTAGAGGGTTGGTCCGTTAAGATTTTTTTGTTTCGGAACCGGACCGGCCCGGCCCGGTATAGTGAACAGTACCGTGAACCGGTACGGACCGGCCCGGTTCAACGGTAACATTTTTTTTAATTTTTATTTTATTTTTGAATATGTGGGGCCCACATTACCGTTGGCAACGGTACAGATCCGTTGGCCAACGGACAATTTTGTAAAAATGGCCATTTTTTATTATTTTTTTATATTTATTAAATTACAATATTAACCCTTCTTAAAATCTATAAATACCCTCATCTCTTCTTCATTTCTTCACTCAAAATTCTTATCTCAAACTCAATTCTCAAATTATCAATCCATCTCTTCTCTTCAATTTGCAAGATTTCATATTTTATTTGTCACTCTTTTCCCGAATTTAATTTATCGCAATTTGTCATTCGGAATTTGAAGCTTGAAGATCAAAATTGAAATACTTGCTTGACGACTTGACGTTTGTTCGTGGTAACACCTGATTTGCGTAATCAAGTGCTCAATTTATTGTCGAATTTGGTGCACTCCCTCCAACTCTTTCTCTTATTTAATATTTTAATTGCATATTTAACTTTAACTTATATTTTAATTTTTACAATATGTTTAATGATGCTAAAAGAGCGTGTAGAAAAGTTACTGGTATGGGTGAATATAAAAGAGAGGTAGTCCTGTAGCTTCTGGTAGTAATAGTAATGACCAAATAACACATGTTTCTGAATCATCTCTTAATTTGCAAGATGTAGAGATTGATTATGAACAATTACAAGAAGATTTTGGAATAGAAGATATTAAAATTGGAATAGAAGATGAGATACCGCCTACACCTAGTAGTGGAAATGTTGGTAGTATTAGAGTTGGAGTTGCTAGTGCTACAAGGGGTAGAAGACCACCAGTGGCTCCAACTTCTACTCGTAAAAGAAGAAGTCTCGTATGAAATTTTTTTGAAATAATAGAAGGTACTAATAGAGTTAAGTGCAAACTTTGTAATGAAACTTTTAAACATTTGACCGGAGGTAATTTAGGGGGGACTGGACACTTACTAGACATATGATAGCTATCCATCCCCTAGAATGGGTAAATAATGGGGATGGAAGTCAAACAACTATTAACCCTACTACTGGAGGTCTATTAAAATATGATAAAATGAGGGATCGGGAGGAACTAGCAAAAATGATTACTTTTGGTTGTTTACCTTTTTCTTTTGCTTCTTCATCGTATCTTATTATGTATATTCAAAGGATTTACAATCCTTTATTTAAAGGTATCCCTAGAAGTACTTGTAGAGCAGATATCTTTAGACTTCATGGACAACATCAAACATACATACGTTATTTGTTTAGTCACCTTCCTTCTAGAGTATGTCTAACTTCTGATATTGGTCATGCTGTTAATGGAAATGATTATTTGACAATTACATGCCATTGGATAGATGATAATACTTGTATGCAAAAACGTATTATCGCTTTTAAATATGATGAAGATCAGAATTATACTGCTACATTTATAAGTAGTACAATTGTTGACGTTGTTGAATTTAATAATCTAAACCAAAAAGTTTTGTGTATGTCTTTTAATAATGCTTCAAACAATAATGCTGCAGTTTCAATTTTAAAATTGCATTTGCAACCACCTCTTGATGATATTTTTCATGTTAGGTGTGCATGTCATGTTTATAATTTAATTGTTAAAAGTGGTCTTGATTTATTTTCAATTGAGATTACTCATGTTAGAAGAGCAGTTGGTGTTATTCAGGGAATAATAGACAATCTAGAATAAAAGAATTTAAGATTAAGTGTATCCAGTATAACCTTACACCTAGATTCATGCCACACGAAATTGTTACTAGATGGAATTATACATATATATTTTTAAAATGTTGCTACAAATATAGATTTCCTATAACTGAAGTTGCTAATGCACATTGTACTGATCCTAGGCGTATGTTAACAAGTGATACTTGGGATGTCACTAATGATGTTGTTAAATTTTTACATAAATTTTATACTGCTACTGTTGTGTTTTCTGGCGCATATTACCCCACTGTTACTATGGCTTTAGTACATATAGCTGAAATTTCTTTGCTACTATATGAATTTAAGAAGAAAGAAAAATATATGGATGTTGTTGAAAAAATGCAAGCGAAGTTCAAAAAATATTTCTTTCCAATTCCTCCAATTTACTTAATTGGTGCAGTTTTAAATCCTTCTATTAAAATGTCTGATTGTCACCAATTAATGAATGTTTTATATACTTATATGGAGATTGGAGAATCTGAAACCCCAAATTTATATGATTCTATGAACAAACTAAATGAATATTTACAACAACTATATAATTATTATGCAAATGAATGTGATAATACTACTCGTGCTTCTAGCAATGTTAATCCCGCTATGCAATGTAGTAGTTCTGCTAATGTGGATGATGAAGGCCTTGATAGTTTTAATATTTTTTCTACATTTTCTAACACTCAAAACCAGTAGCATGAATATTGATGAGCTTCAATTCTACTTGCAGAAACAAAAGGAGCCTCGCACAAAGGACTTTTCACCGTTGGGATGGTGGCATGAAAATGCAAAGCAATTTCCTGTTCTTTTCGCTATGGCCCGTGACATGCTGAATGTGCCAATATCTACTGTTGCATCGGAGAGTGCATTTAGACAAGCAAGACAACAACTTGGAGACACCCGCCACTCATTGGGAAGCAATGCTTTGGAAGTTTTAGTATGTTTCAGAGATTGGATTAGATCAGAACGAAGAAATCAAGAAAAGGAAGATGTTGATATCCCAGAAGACGAATAACTTGGAGATATATTAACTCATGGAAACCCATCGGAATGTAACTCTCCAGAAGAAGGCCAATCGGTTCATATTTATTATGATGAACTTGCTAAGGCGATGCAAAACATTTGAAATTACTACTTCACTAGTTTACTTGTTAGAAAAAATGTAAACATTTCATTTTCTACTTATTAATTTGAAATTGAGAAATAAAGTAACACTTGCAATAAGTGCAATTTTTTTCCATCTTACTTGTATTTATTCAATTATTACAAAGTATTAATATAATTATAACTTAATAGTTATACTTAATTTCAAAAAAAAAATTGAAAATATACTAAAACCGGCCCGGCCTGGCCCGGCCCCCTTCAACCCGTAACCAGTATGGTTCAATTTTAACCCGACCAAACTCGGCCCGTTAAAAACCCGGTTCTTCCCAACCCGGCCCGGACCGGAACCCGGACGGGTCGAAAAAATCACGATCCGGACCGGACCGGTAGACCCGTCTGTCACCTTTAGTTGAAATATAGTTTCACTGAATCGAATGCAAATCAATCGAACCCAAAATGAGGCTATTTGCCTAAACGTTTCATATTTTTGTCATTACTCCCATTCAAACACATCAAACGGCCAGAGAGAATATCGGATAACAAGAACAGATCGAGAAATATTTCTTTCGAGCGCAAATCGCAACTAGCAGCTAATTCGAGACCCAAACTCTACTGATTCACTCATAGAATCCAACTCTAATATAATATCAACCACAAACAAATAACTATCCACAAACAGAATTGATCCAACTTAGATGACGAGATTCAAGATCTAAATAATCAATTAAAAGCAACTTAACAAAGAATGTCGACCAAACAAGCACAAACCCCACAATCCATAGTAAACAGAAACAATGAGAAGAGAAAGAGATGAGTTGAACTTGTTGAGCCAAAATTTCTTTAAGGTTTTGACAATCAATATGTACAAACTTCTGAGTTCAGATTTGAGACAAAATCGAGCATCCAACAATAAAAAATAGAGATGAACAAAATTAAATGGACCTGAACCAGCAATGAGGCTCGAACTGAAACCAACCTCGATCAAACTTATCTTTCAAATTCGAACAAAACAATAGCAGCAAAATCAAACAGGAACGGCAAGCGAAATCGAGACCTCGAACCGAAAACCTTATCGAATTCGGAACAGGCTGCCTTCAACAGCAACCTCCACACGCATCGAACTCAAAAATTACTCCATAATCTGTTTGTTTGCGTAACTGTGTGCGTTGTTCGGTGGCTGGAATTTTTGAGTTGGAGAATGGTTGTGCGAGAAGAAAATAGGGGCCGTTGGTTTGGGTCGATAGTTGATGGCAGTAGTTCTAGGGGTGCTGGTCGCTTGTGATTAGGAAGGAGCCATGGAATTTTGGATCCTCTTCTTTGAAGAAGAAGATCAAATCGATGGGGCTTTGTCCATAAAAGAGAATAGATGACTATTTAAGTTATCTTGTTACAGTCCAATATGATTCAAAATTAGAATCCCAAAACTTCAAAGAACCAGAAACGTGATTCCTCTCAAAATTTCAAGGAACCAAAAACGTTTTTTAATTTCAAAATGTTTAGGAACCAGAAGCAATTTCTTCCATGAATTTCTAAAAAAAACGAAAATTTCGTTCAATCAACAAAGGGTTTCAACGAAATATTATACGGAATTTTTTCTACTCTAGCTATATTGAGGTCATTCTTTTTTAATTTTGGAATGGTCCAAATTATTATGAAAAAAATAAGCAAACACACAATTTTCATAAATTACTCTATTCATAGAAATACTAGGAGTCTCTATATTCTTAATTCCCCATGTGAATTATTATTATCTTATGTTCATGGGTCTCAAAATAACAAGTAGCTGAAAAAGTTTATCCGGAAAGAATATTGAGATTTTTACGTATTTTTTATGCATTTCACCCATTTATAAATGTGCATTGACCCATGAGCACATGGCATTATATACGTGTATATACATAAATATATGTATATGAGATATGGGAAAAGGTTACGGTATTATATACACACCACCACCTGATTAGCTAGTATATATTGATGATGTTGCTTATATTGGCCGAGACGATATGATGGGATGTCCTCAGTGGCTTGATGATATTATGTACCCCCATATCTATGCATGACACTATATTTATATGCACGTTCATGACACTATAATATTTCAGAATTTACAAAGTTATTCAAATTTAAGGATATGTTTCTTTATTCCATGTTTTATCTACATCTTTTAAGTAATAATTTTTATGCCTTACATACTCAGTACATTTTTCGTACTGAAGACATATTTCACGGGGCGTGCGTTTCATGCACACAGGTACATGCAGGTAAGTTGACGGTCCCCCTTCTTAGGATCCCTTATCAGCGAGAGTTGGCGTGCTCCAATTAGTCCGTAGATGCTTTTGATTTTGGTACGATACGTTACACACACACACACACACACACACACACACACACACATATATATATATATATATAATGTGGCTCAATCCCGTCTTTATACAGTTATGTTTCTATTAGAGGTTAGTAGACACTATCTCTAGTTGGGTTATATGTGGCCTTGTCGGCTTTTTGTTTTGGATGTATAAATTGTCTATACAACCTTGCCGGCTCGCCCACTGTATTCTACATGTATACGTACATATTCTTTGTTGGCAGTTCTCCTTCATGTATGCTATTTTCATAATTAAACTGATGTTATTCAGGTTCGTATCTTAGACAAGTGCTTAGGGGTGTTTGACATGTAGGACTCAGGCACCCATTGCGGTCCATCAGTTTGGATCGTGACAAAAGTGGTATCAGAGCAGTTCTGTCCTAGAGTTGTCTATAGATCGTGTCTAGTAAAGTCTTGTTTATGGATGTATTGTGCACCACTTATAGATAGGAGGCTATAGGACATATAGGATGTTATCCTCTCTTTTTATCTTAGACCGTGTGATATATGCATTCATGTTCCTAACGATGTGTTACGTTTTTAGTGATGCCTCCGAAGAATACAGCCGCTAGCATGGGTCAAAAGGTTACGAAGGTGTTAGAAAGAGATATAAGTTATAATGGAGTCAGACCCATCAGAGATCATGATTTCTATTTAGGAGGATCCATCTGAGGGTCCATATGAGTCATCCGTTCGAGCTGTTTCGACCACTCCGACAGCAGATGGTGTGAGAGGAGTTCCGACCTCCCTAAGGCCCTTAGTTTCATTATCAAAGTTTGTTTAATTAGGGTATGAGGGGATTAATTCATGTATTGGCGCAGGCGGGTTTCCCTCAGGCTCAAAATTATGTTAAGACATTTGCGGACACTAGCTCTTTTGAGGTTCTAGATAGTCCACAGTCTTGGGTGTCCGTCAATCAAGGTTTGCCAGTGTATGATAGGATATGCAGATAGATTGGGTACATCTAAGGAGCTTCAATCTCTATTTTGAGATAATTTGGTGAAGTTTTGAGGTGGTTTGAATTGGAAATTCTAAGTAAAAACTGAACATGAAAAAAACATATGAGTATCGCAATGTGTATCATATGTGTATCACATATGTATTATATTTGTATCAATTGTATATCGCATATATATATATATATATATATATATATATATCCATGTATATATGGATGTGAGATACATGTGTGATTCATGTTTGATACATGTGCCACAGAAGAATTTTTTGAACTAGATTTAATTACGAATTTTGATACAAAACCATTCAAATCACATTCAATCTTCCCCAAATTTTCTATATTGACTTATCTATATGTTTTGAATAAATTTCAACTATGCCTATAAAAATTTCCTTTTTACTTAGATTTTTGGAATATTGTATTTTTTTTTATTTCATCACCTTATTTGCTACCTCATCCATGAAATTTCTTTTTCGTCTTGCATCTAATATTTCTAGTCACGTTTAAACATATGGAAGAAGATTTTTTCATGTGATTCTTTGAAAGAAACAACCTTATTTATTCGGTTTTTCAATTTTTATATGTGCTTGGCTAGTTTTGGTAAGTCTACGACTAATGGCTAGAGATTGGTAAGTTGAGACTTATTTGGGACATTTGTGTAAGTTTTTCCTTTTTTTTGGGAAACTTATTCAAATGTCTCAAATAAATTTTAACTTACCAACCTCTAGCCATTAATCATAGACTTATCAAAATTAGCCAACGAAAATTTAAAAGCCAAATAATAGGGTTCTTTCTCCCAAAGAATCACATGCAAACATTACCTTTCGATATTTACAAGCGTGATTAGCAATACTAGATATAAAAAATATATACAATATTCTAAGAATCTAAAGAAAAAAGAAACTTTTTTAATGGGAATATTTGAAATTCATTGAAAATATATAGATAAGTCAATATACAAAGTTTGATGAAGATTTGGACTGGTTTTGTATCAAAATTCATAATTAAATCGAGTTCAAAAAATTCTTCGTGCGACACATGTAGCAAACATGTATCACACATGTATCTCACACATGGGTATACATAGATATACATGTGATACACAATAGATATAAATATGATACATATGTGATACACAAATAAAATGCAGTGTGATACACATATCATTTTTTCCTATTCAGTTTTTCGAAATTTCAATTCAAACCACCTCAAAACTTCACAAAATTATTCCAAAATTGAGATTCAATCTCCTTAAGTTGTGCCGATCTATTCTAATAACACCCACTCAAAACAAAGCAAACGTTTGATTTTTTTGCTACAAATAGCTAATTGGCTATTAGTAATATTTTATCAATTGGCCAATTTTTGTAAAGAGCTACTTATAAATGGACATAACTGATAATTTTATTTCTTTTTTTTTTGGAATTTTTACCTCATATAGCAAAGGTTAACTACTTATTTATTTTAAATAAATACCATTTTAAAAAATTATATTCTATAAATGCATTTTAAAATTTATAGCAAAATATTTAATTTTGGATAGCTCCTAGCCCTAAGCCACTAAATACGCTAATCAGTTACAATATTTTTTCTCTCTCTCAACTTTTATACATCATATTCTCTTCCCCTATCCCACTAAAATTTTTGATTCTCTTCCTCATCTCTGTCTAGTTCACTTGAGATTTCTTCTCCGTCGATATTCTCCCTTGTAGTAGGAGAATAGTTAGAGTATAATTGCACTCGCGAGATTAGAATGACGGAATTGACTGATGGAATTCAAACTTTGGACTTCTTCCCACTTCTCCGGCAACTTCTTATACTCATGAAAATGTCTCACACTAGAGTAAGAGATTTGAGTTTTCATATCGCCCATGGAACGGCCGACAACATTCGTGACCCGTTTGTAATTTTGATGCGTGAGAATAGTGAGATTCAAGGTTTTTGCTTGACGACAGATTCACTGAAAATTAGGGTTTGTTCTTGAACAAAAACGACAGAGTTTCGGGCTGAGCAACTTGATTTTATGTTAATATATTTCAATGTATTTTCAACGTATCACGCTATATTTTCATGTATTTCATTGTATTCATTGTCTTTTTAATTGTAATTCAATGTATCTTGTTGTATTCCATATATTTCATTGTATTTGCTATCTTTTTTTTCATTCTATTTCAATGTATCTCACTGTATTCTATGTATTTTATTGTATTCACTGTCTCGCTATATGCCATAAATGTATTCATACGTTTTTTCTAATTAATATAATCTATGTATTCAGTTGTATTATATAATTTTTCTGAAGATTGTTATGTTTTTAGAGGTTTTTTCCGGTTGAGAATCTTTTTATAACCGAAAATATAAATTTTGTGTGTTATAATTGAGTTTGTTGAGTTAGTCTATTATGTTAATTGATTCATTTTTTCTTTTAAAAATAGTGTAATCCCCTATTTTACGTTGTAAATACAGTCGAACATAATAATCTGTCCAATTGTAATCCCATATTTTACTCCATAAATACAGTCGAATACGCTCGAATACAATAACTGATTAGTTATATTTCCTTGATTCACGCCTATTTTTACTACTGTATTCCTAAATACAATAGCTTAAATACATCAAAAACATCTTATAATTACATAAAAAATATTTATAATCTGTAATAACACAAATAATATATACAAATAACTAATTACTAAAAAAATACTGCCTTTTGAAAATTTCTCTTTTTCTGGGAGAAATACAATTCCAAATACCTGGGCTGACAGTCTCTACGGCCCGGTCTTGTGTTGAATTTTCCACACTTTGGAACTTGATCAATTACCACCAATGTGGGCGTAAGGTACGGTGGCGGGAGACTGCAATTCTCCCTTCCATGGCTGAGAAGTGCAAGTATTCTTGCAAGACTGCTAGTGAAACCCTAGAATGGATTCATGCAATTATCCACTTTATATCACCTTACCGTTATTTCTTAGATGCTCATGTCGTCAATTTCTTCAAGGTCTTCCCATTCATCTTCATTTCACTTTACCATAGATGAATTAATATTCAGCTATTATTTTCACTGGCTAGCATTTTCCTTACCATGTTATAAACTTCTTTTGGGAGTATATGCAGGACAGACTATGGGAAGCAATTGATAAAGAGTGGATGCATTGTTTGCGGAAGGAGCCTGTTCAAAATCTTCTCCGAATTCCGTCTGGTGTCGTTCAGGTAGTTGTCAGCATTTTGCTTATTTCCTTACCTCTAAGTATATGTTTTCTTGTCAATTTCATGTGTATTTCAAGAACAACAACAACAACAACGTACCAAATGTATTTCAATATATTATTTATTGTCTTGTTAATAAAGCATTTCTATTTCAATTTTAATTTTTAGTTAATTGGAGTTGTAGAAAGTTTAGAGCTACTCGGCGGTTTATTAGTTGCTTTGCTTCCAGAAAGAGGAACCGCATATTGTTCGTGAGAAATTACTTGTAGAAGGTCAAGCAGTAGCACATATTTCACCCCAACACTACTGATACATTTTGATAAGTATTTAAATTTTTGATAGAATAAGAGAATTTAAGAAGAAACTAAGCTAAGCTAAGGAAAAGGAAATAATAGATTTCATTCATAGCCTCTGAAGATGGCAGGTTTAATACATATATGGGAAATAAGGTCAAAGTGAAAATAAAAGTAAAAATAAGGTCAAAGTGAAATAAAAGTAACTTAGGGGAAATAAAGTAACTACTTATTGGACTGAAACGTAACGGTAAAACTAATAGCTACTAGGTAAATAACCAACCCAACTCCCATGTCCACTTCCGGGAACATAAGTACTACTCCCCACAGTTGCTTCATTTCCATATCGTATCACTTATCTAGAATGTAACAAGTGACAAAAAAGGGTAAATATCCATTGGCTCGACTAGTACGGTCCAAATGGAGGAGCCATATGGTTAGTGGGGATTCATATAGCTGGCCCCAGCTAGTTTGAGATTGACGCATAGTTGTTGCTGTTGAGTATTGGCTGCTTAATACCAAATGTAATTTAGGTAAACATATTCATAACTGATAAGTAAATAACCAACCCAATTCCCATGTACACTTCCGGAAACATAAAATACTACTCCCTACATCTGCTTCATTTCCATATTGTATCGCTTATGTTGAACGTAACAAGTGATAAAAAATGGTAAATTTCCATTGGCTCGACTACTGCGGTCCAAATGGAGGAGCCATATGGGTAGTGGGGATCCATATAGCTGGCACCAACTAGTTTGGGATTGACGCATAGTCGTCGTTGCTATTGAGTATTGGCCACTTAATACCAAATGTAATCTAGAAAACATATCCATAACAGTTTTATTGCGGTATCTATTCTTTTTGTTGCGCGGATTTGTTAAATTTTTTGTTTTAGATGTCACTGTAAATTTGTAAGTCTGAGTTAAGGTGCATCTGGCTGCTTCCAATTGTTAATGTTTTCATATATGGTAAGCTCCTGCAATTTTGTAGCCATAACTTTCTTTTTCTTCATTTTGGTCCTTAATGAGACTCTCATATTGGTCGTTTAACAAATCCTCCCTTCTGGGGGAGTGAGGGAAGCAGTTTTTTTTTCCCACTAAGATATACACCTATAGAATACATTTACCCATTGAGTAAGAACGAGAACGACAGATGATGAAAAGGAATAAAAGTAGTGACTGGGAGACATGGTTAATACCTTCAGTTCTGGACGGAGAGTATGTAATTATGTCCATCCTTTATATACCTAGATTTTCAGTGCTTCAGTTTAGTGTCACCTATGACCTAGCGGAAAAAAAGTATAAAAGAAGAAGAAAATGAACAACTTTATCATCTACCAACTAACTAGTATCCATAACTGTTACAAAACATATATTTCTTTGTTGTTTGACTTTCTTCTTATGTTTATAGGGTCATTGGCCTGTTTCACTTAAGGAATTCATCCTTACTCTGAGGTCTCTTTCTCTTCCACGTGAACAGACAGATTTACAGGTATATTTGTTTTTCTTTTCATTCATAGTGATTGTAGAATTAGCATTATGGCCTTGTCTCCTTATTTAATCCCATCGTTATTTCTTATGCTTTTCCCATATTAGAAGCTTTTATACTACTGGCATTTCTTTCGTTTCTTGGGTTCTGTTATCTATAGACTAATTTTTTTTGCCCTCTGCTGTGCCTAGTTCATTTTGCATAATTCTGTCTGAAGTTGAATGAGATCTTGAAGGTGTTAGATGACCTCTGCCATTGAGTAGTTTCATGCTCTTTCTGGAAATTGTGATACCTTGCCTGCTCTTTTTCTTCGGTTACTTCCTTATTAAACATCCTAGACCATGTTATGAGGCAGTCAGGTATTGAGTTTTACTAATGCTTCTGTTTGCTTGCAGGAATTTTCAGGAATGCACATAGCTTCACTAAGTAATGTTTTAGCTCAAGGCATGAATCATAAGAAAAAACATGAAGTAAGGCATGGAATTATTTGCTTAGTCCTCTTTTACTGACCTCTCTTTGTGCTCAATTTGGCTGACTACAAATCTGTTGAGCATTGTTTATCCTTTTTGCTTTCAAGTTTCAAATTTGTAGAAGTTCAAGTTTGGTAAACCAATTTAGATGACTACTTACAGATATAAGGTCATGAAAGCCAAATCTTTTTTTACAGCAAGCTCTCTTGCTACCTATGATCTACTCTAAGTTTATGATTGCAAAAACTTTTTTTCTGATGTTGAATTCATGTGCTAGAGGAGCTTCTAAGCATATTCTCTTTACGGTTTTGTTTTCTCAATGAAAGAACATGAATAATTTCCAGGAAGTCTTACAAAAATGTATTGAAAGATTAAAGAAAGTTGTTTTCTGATTGTGAACCATTTCCTGATATCGAGCCTTTGTTCGAAAGAGCAACCATAGCAGATGCCTTCTATTGTTTGATTTTCTCAAGAACACTAGAATGATATAATATTGTTTAAGCAGGTAGAAGCCCTTGCTGCCCTGGTCGGTTTAGTTGCAAAGCAAGTTGGAGCACGGACAGTTGTTGATGTTGGTGCTGGACAGGTGTGTCACTTCTGCTTTGTTCGATGATGTGGCTTGTTCCTGTGCAATTCACACATATTCTGGTGTTGATACGTGTGTGTGTATATATTTACATATTAGGATTATGACTTACAAATTTGCGTGTTATCTTAATTTGTTTTGTAGAACGAGTCAGTACATGGGTAGAACCTACAGGTTAAGGACTTTTTTTTTTTTGTAGCTGATGCTCGTTAAATATATTATTGCTTCTTTTCTACATTGGGCTAATAGATTAACCACCAGGCAACCTTGTGGTGCAATAATTTCCGATGTACTTGAAAAAAGTCTAAAACTTCTTCTAGTAATTCTAAATACATCAACAACTACACATCAATCCCAAGCAAGTTGGCTCAGCCATACGAATGGTCCCGGTAAATTTTACACAAAAATAGTTTTGTCGCTGTTTCTGTTAATCTAATAGGTCATACTGCATTTGAACTCAAGGATATGGCCTAGCTCTACCCTCCCCAGACCTCACTAAGTGGGATTATACTGGGTTGTTGTTGGTATGGCCTAGCTATCAACGAAGTGAGTGACAATCACAAAAGATTTAGCTTTAAATCTCAACAAAGACAACAAATACTTAAATGATTTCCTCCCATTTGTTTAAGGATGGATAGAGTTATCCGAAGTTTATACTAGCAAGACTTAATAAGTGTCTAATTGTATAATCGAGTAGCGTGCAAACTGTCCCGAAGAGTACCGTTATTCAGGAAAGAAAAGTTCATGTTGTGTTTTGCCAAAAGCTAATATCCGAACAAGCCAACAATGTTCTTTTGCCTTTAAAAAGTCCCCCAATTCAGAGCTCTTTCCAGCTTTCAAGATATACAAAAAAGAAAAGCCTTGAATGTTCTTCACATGTTGCTCCATTTAAGCTCATCTCTATCCATTACTCATAAAATAAACTTAAAAATTGTAGAAATTCTAAACACGGAGAAATAATTATGTGGATTATCTGGTTTTCCTGTTGTCTGTTTCTACTTAGATTGTTCATGTGGTGTAGGGTTATCTTGCTCAAGTGCTTGCCTTTGAGTACCAGCTTTCTGTAATTGCCATTGATGCTTCTTCACATCATGGTAAGATTACTGAGGCACGTGCGGAGCGAATCAGGAAGCACTATGCAGCTAAGCTGCGTAAAAATGGGTAGGTAGAGTCTTCCTTATGCTAGCGACATCTTTTTATGAGCTCCTTTAAAATTAATCCTATATAATACAAAAATATGGACTGTGAATACATTGGACTTCCTTTTTGCTGTCTTAGCTTTTCCAAAGCAATTAATGAGCAGTAGCAGATGAAATATATAATATTAGTTGCACTGCTTGGAATGTTCAAGAATAGCAGATTTATTATAGAAATTTGGCAGTATTTGTTCTCCTGTTATCCAAAAATGTATGCATCTGCTTCGATGCTCTACGTCAATCTGATTCACGGTTACATTTACTTAGCATCAATATTTTGTGTCATTATTGGATGATTTTCCTCTTTCAGAACGCTTGTTTGTAATCCATTTCCATTTAACAGCTCCGAAGTTAGAGAGATTAGCATTCCAAAGACAGTTACATGCCGGGTGCTGTCTTCTGACACATTGAAGACCTTAAGTAACTTCCGAGAAGAGAATGATGATGCAGCGAATCAACATTTGAGCCGAAAGAGTTCGGGCTCTCAGCTCTCTCGGCTTGCTGAGAATATACTGCCTTCTCTATCCTATAGTGATTCTTCATTAGTTATTGCTGGACTTCATGCCTGTGGAGACCTCTCGGTGACAATGCTGAGGTGGGTATCATATTGTATAATTGTGCCCCTTTCTAAGTCTCACGTTCTATTCCACTATCTGATTGGTTAGTGGAAATTGGCTTGCACTTTTTGCTGCGTTAAATACTATGGACAATAGAGGGACATCACATACCTTTTCTCATAGTCATTCGAAGGCGTTAAATTGGGTTTTATGTTTTTATTATATTAGGTATTATGTTTTGAGAAGCTTTATGTGAACAATTCTTACTAATATCTTGTACTTATCATCTCAACAAGTTTGTTGTATGCCTCTTAATTTGCTTTATGGTGTTGAGTTGTCCCACATCGGAGGGATTTGAGGTCCTTGGTCTCCTTATATGGCTTGGGCAATCCTCACCTCATAAGCTAGCTTTTGGGGTTGAGTTAGGCTCAAGGTCCATTCTTATCATGGTATCAGAGCCAGACCCATCCCAATTATTGTTACCGATGATGGGCCCCCATTTATGTTGTCCACGCTCCAGAGATCTGGGCGTGAAGGGGGTGTTGAGTTGTCCCACATCGGAGGGATTTGAGGTCCTTGGTCTCCTTATATGGCTTGGGCAATCCTCACCTCATAAGCTAGCTTTTGGGTTGAGTTAGGCCTAAGGTCCATTCTTATCAGTATCATTCTAGATTGTTATAGTAGTCCTTGCCCATTTTGATATTTATGGTGATGTGTAATTGGCTCAAGATTTCTTTTCATCCAGGACATTCTTGGAATGTGACAAAGCTAAGGCGGTGATTAGCGTTGGTTGCTGTTATAACTTGCTTTCCGAGGAAGCCAGTGACATGGTGGATTCTTGTTGTGGTTTTCCCGTAAGCCAAGGTGTTAAATCTGCTGGAGTAGTGCTAGATAAAAATGCTCGTGATCTAGCTTGTCAGGTAGATGGGTATTATACTATTCTTTGTTGCCTCGTGTTGCTCTGATGGTAAGCAACCCCCACCTCCAACCGAGAGGTTGTGAGTTCGAGTCTCCCCAAGAGCAAGGTGGGAAGTTCTTGGAGGGAAGGATGCCGGGGGTCTATTTGGAAACAGCCTCTCTACCCAAGGGTAGGGGTAAGGTCTGCTTACACACTACCCTCCCCAGACCCTACTAAGTGGGATTATACTGGGTGGTTGTTGTTGTTGTTGTTTGTTGCCTCGTGTTGATAGACCTTGTTTCAATTCACAGTTCACGTTCATTGCATCTTCTAAGCTGTCTACCTTTTCATTATAATTGTATTCTGACCTTGAGTTACTTTATCAGAGTGCTGATAGATGGAGAGGCTTGGATGAGCACGCAGGGCTTCACAACTTTGAGTTGCATGCATTCCGTGCTGCTTTCCAGATGGTACGTGCTGTTTATTTGGTCTACTATACTAATTGGTTTCTTTGGGCTTATCTATAAGTCCTTACAGTGAAACATTTTGCCTGTAGTATTGGGTTCTGGTGGTTTTATATGTATACCTAGTCAATGCAGTAGCCCACTAACCTGCAGTGATTCTGAAGGTTCTTTTCAGACATTACCCACACATATTGCAAGAAAGCCCGACAATAGGACGTCAAGGGAAAGCCTTACGACGCCAACAGCATAAGAGGATCCTGGAGTCTAATTTGTGTTATAGGGGCCCTTTAGAATCTGGTGAGTATTTTTAAGGGATACCATTGATGAAGTTCATTGGGCTTCAAGGTAAAACCATAAAGGGAACATCTCGTATTAATTTCTGAATAACTCATTCATGAGAATTTAGGACTAAACTTATTATGGTACGTGTTTGGTTTCCAGTTGGTAAAAGTTGATTGAATAGGATTTTAAGGATTACTGTTACACTTATATTTTTTTCCCCAGTCTACTTGTTTATAAGATGTGTTATATATTCTTGGCCAGTCTAAGATGTAGATTTCATCATTTAGTGCAATTGTGCATATGTAATAGCCTAACTGTCAAGGTCACCTATTAAGAAAATAAGCTCTTAAGCCCTTTCTATGCAGGGGAACCACGGGAGAGTGTGGCCTTTTTCCATGAGTACTCCTCTATTCAGAATTGGAAAAGTAAGGAGTCTAGCACTGTGGACAGATACTCACTATTTGTAAAATTTTGTGAATCTGGGCTAGTTCGCCTACATCTCCCTAGTTTGGAGGATATTGATTACAGTGAAGTCTGGAGGAAGTCTGAATCATATGCTGTAAGTAGTTCTTTTGATGATATTGTTATTTTTATTGTTAGTGTCATAGAAGTCCTCTTTGGTGCATTATTATTTGTCTTGTGTACTTAAAGATTGTTAGTGGTAAATTAATTCACTTTTGGGAGACCCTGCCGGACTTTCTTCTCATTTTCATGTCTATCTGTCACTTGGTGCTGCTATGTCCTACTCTTGTCATTTGGATGTATCAATTCTATACCTCAGTAAATGCACAAATAGTCTAAAGTTTATTTTGCTTCTATATATGATATTATTCTTGCTTACTCTCTAGAATGTTTCGAGTTGGAAGGGGATTGATCTCTCGGCTGTACTTGCATTTGTGTCTTCTCTTATTTCGGCCAGATCCGTTGAAGTTATCTCCTGCCAAAGGAATATTTCTTCTATAGCACACCTTTCTATTTCGATCTGTGTTTGATTCCAATACTAATGACATGCAAATGTTGCAAGGATATTATATCAATGCTAACATAGGGTATAAGATTAATGACACTATTCTCTTTTCACTTTGATCTTTCAGTAAGGATATGCCATGTAGATTTTTAGTATCCTCAAAGAGGTCTTTGTTTTTCAATCCACGCTCAACCAGTTTTTGGGGGCTGGTAAGCAAAGTGATGTTTGCCAACTGCATATAGTAAGATGCAATGGATATTATGATGCATCTTAGAGTTGTTTGTGGGATTGATGGCTTTTCTTGGCATATATGCAGTCTAAGTGATTGGCTTGGTTCAAGAAATTTCCTGATTTCATAGAGAGTGGTTGCTGTAGCCTGTTGATTTATTCTTCCTCTTTCAGATTGGGGAACATGCATATCTTTTATGTACCTTTATAGGACACATAATAAACACAATTCATTACTTGTTAGTCATGACTATTCTATTTTTTTCCTTTTCTTTTTCTTTTTTTGCTTTGAATTTTTGGTTGACCAAAATTTCTCAGGTCCTGGCATCTTTAAGGGATGAAGACTTGTTTAATTTGCTTAATTTGAAGGCCATTTGTTTGCTCAAACATAGGATATTGCTGCTTGAAGTTCTTAATTGGATAATTTAAGTGGTCAAGATATTCTAGTCAGCGTCATTTAGATTGATGTGTATTACACTGTAGGATTCTAAAAGGTCTTGCTGCTCCCTGTCATTTACCTTTTAAAGATAAACTATAAAAACAGTACACACTACTTGTCTCTGTCTATCCTTGGACTTTAGCTTGCCAAACTTATTAGTTATTTTAATGAAGAGGTGTTCAAATGGGCAGCCCGGTCCACAAAGCATCCCGCGTTCATGCAGGGTCCGGGGAAGGGCCTTATCTCAATGGGTGTGATGTAGATAGCCTATCCTGAATGAAGCATTAGTTGCTGATTCCACGGCTTGAACCCGTGACCTATAGGTCACACGGAGACAACTCTACCGTTACTCCAAGGCTCCTCTTCTTAATGAAAAGGTGTTCAACTTGCTTCATGTGAAAGTCATTAAGTCTGCACAAATGCAGGATATTGCCTCTTGAAGATTATCATTGGATGATTTAAGTGGTCAAGATACTCCTACTCTGCAGCCCCTAGGGGTTAGTCAATTGGCAAAATTTGAGGGACTTGTGTCTTAGGTCACATAAAGTAACAGTAGTATGAATGGACAAGAACTATTCGACCTCTTTCAGGAAAGGGCCTTACACACGGGGACACTGGCTTATCCCCGCCGACAGGAGCAAAGGAAGGTCTCTTTCGCCTACTTTGAGCCCTGTGTCAAACAAACTAACTCTGGTATTTAAGTATAGAAGGGTAGAGGGGCGGGCCCATTATCCCCTAGTTTCAGAGGCTGCAGTTGTCCCAAAAGGTTGGCTGAAGATGGAGTTCTTGGTAAATATAAGAAGATATTTCTACTCGGCATCAATTAGATCGGTGCGGTACTAAAGGTCGAAAATATCTTAATTGAGTTTGAAGTTCCACAACTTTGTGGCCTTTGTTATTTACTAGTTGATGTAATTGCTTTATCTTTTGAGTGGAGGTCTAATTGGTCGTGTGTTGCATGATAGTTCATTCAAATTCCTGTGAGTTGCACGTGCCAATCCTATCTGGCTGACAAAGTTGCATAAATTCAGGTGCCTAGGATCTGCTCAGTTATCCAGATCATTTTGTTAGCTGATATGTGCAGTCCTTGGCGGTTTTTTTTCCTAACTAGCTTAGAAATGTCTATTCTTGGATAGTTTTTGGGGACTGGTAAATAACAAATAGATTCCTTTAAAAATAATGTTTTTCTTCTTCTGACAAAGTAATCAACTTTCTGCAGGAGTTTATAGGGCCTTATTGGTCTCTTCGTGCTGCCTTGGGTCCTGTCTTGGAAACTCTTGTACTGCTTGACCGATTGTTGCTCCTCCAGGAGTATGGCAATGATCTGGAAGCAAGCCTGTTACCTATTTTTAATCCTGTATTATCTCCTAGGAATATGGCTATCATAGCTAAGAAACTTAGAAAGTAGAAAATCTTCCAAAGTCCGCCTCAATGTGATTCAACATACTATGACCAAGAGAAAAGTTTTTCGGCCAGGAACAATCTATTTACAGGGTACTGGTGGAAGGAAGTATTTGCAGTGAAAATGTGTTATATTTCTCCACTTTGAGAATGGAAGCGTGTAATACTTGTGTTGGCAAGCGTCAGTGGATGACAATATCTAATTGTGGCTTTCTTGGTTTTTGTATTGATATTTTAATTCGTTTACAGGTATTTGTTTTGCAAGGTGTTGGCTGAAAGATTCTCTTTACACATTTCAGCTCAAGCTAGTCTACTGTTTGTTCTCTCTTCTTTGAGAAAGCAGCTAGGCAAGCCTTATGACCGATGTGATGGTTATCAATTGAAGCATTTTGTTTAATACGTGGATATAGGATTTGTTTAATTTCATCCAGTTACCTCCTATAATCTTTTATTTTTCCAGTAACCGTATTGGTGATGTAGATCTTTATTGGTTTCAAGTTGTGTCCGCTATATTTTTGTGATTATCCTATGGACCTTGTATTAACTTGTGTGTAGTGCAAGAAACTGTTTTCTTTTTACTAGTTGAGTAGAGTATAATATAAGCCGACCAGACATCATTGTCCTATGAAGTATTCGAGGACAGTAGACAAATGATCCAGTGATGGCTTGAACGTTAAAGGAACTTGCACGTTGATTACATTCTCTAATTGTATGCCATTCTTGTTTCCTAAATGGGATGTCAAGTTCTCAATTCTTAGAATAGTGAAAATAGTGTCTACAGGAGAAATAGAATTGTATACCAGTTTTTTGTTTCCTATTATATGGCTTGTCAAACCTCGTTGGTTACTACCAACATGCATTCCTGACGCATAACGGGGTCGATTAGACTGCAGAATATTCCCTCTTTCCGCCTCTTTTCTATTTCAGGTACTGTGATTGTGTGTGTATTTCACATGTTCGTGTCTAATGGCGTAGTCATGAATTTTGTTCAGAACGTTTAAAATCAATTATATATGTACAAAAGGTCTGCATGTGTGTATATATATATATATGTACACAATATATATAAACTTTCATCTATACATAATATATTTGTTCGATGAAGGGCGTTCAATATCCACCTTTGCTGGCCATAGCTAGCTATATCTCCCCCCCTGCGTGTCTATGCATGTGTAATGTGTACGCACACATTTATCTGTTGATAGCCTATATTAAGGCTGAAGTAGAAGCTTAGTTCATAAGTAAACTGGTGAGAAGCTTGGACTTAGTAGAGCTGAATATACCAATGCTTATGGTGGTTTATCTTTGGATAACACTCTGCCAATCGATGCACAAAGTCTTCTCGACTTGCGTATGTGTAATGATGCTGGAATGATGGAGACATGCCTAATTGTATTTATCTTTAAACCTAACAATTCTGTCCCATTATCAAATCCTCCCTTACATTTTCTAATATTATTACAAAACCACAATCTGGGATGGGTTAGAATATTTTGCTACTTATTTCTCACTCAAACGATTTTCTCCTTAATTATTTTGCGTTAAACAAACATCTTTTAGTTTGAAATAAGAAATGGCAAAATGAACGGGTTCGATAAAATCTGGATGGGCCAATATGTGTCAAATCAGTAGCCGGGTCATGATCCAACCAGCTTTCGAGTTTTGCTCAAATCAATATGGGTCAAATAACGGATCATAGCATAATCCATCATTTTGAGTTGCGGAATGAAATCGAAACGTCCTATCTATGACCAAATCCATTTAAACTTAAATAGCAACTTAACGAAATGGTTTATAATTTTCAATAAGAGTTTGTGTAGAGAGGATAGAATTAAAAGATCTGTCCGTGCTCGCCAACAAAGCGCGCAATTGTTCAGCAGACTTTAGATTTAGACATGAAGAAAATTGTGGAATATTTGATCGTAGTAGATGGGGCTAACAGGTGTCAACTTTAGGCGTGAACACACGTGAAGGTTTGAATAAATATTTGTCGTTTAGGACAGTTGTTAGCTGATTAGTAGGTGGGACAAAATCATATATATCAGTAAGAATGATATTAAAATTCCACTAGAGGAGAGATATAGTTACTGTTTAGAACAGGATTACCGGAGAGGTTGCTATCACACGAAAAGGAAACAATTCAAAGAACTTGGTATAAGATACAAGAACACTTGCATTTCCAACTCTTTAACAGTCATTGTCAATCATTTAACACTTATGGGGATGGGTTTACAGCAATTTCCCTTTTCAACATGTAGCTGTACATGAAAATGGCATGAATCTTATCAGGTGTTTGTCAATGGGGTCTATCTAGAATCCTTGTATCAAAACGGAGGCGAAAATACATATGTCACACCTGGAATTTAAATCAGAACCTAAACCTGTGATCTAAAATAATTTTTTAACCCATTTTATCATTAAACTATAATCTTCCCTTATATAAAGGGAATTTAACTTATTTTTATATATTTATTTTATTTAGAGAATATAGTTTTTCGATAAGGGGAATTTAATTGAACTCGTTTGCAACAAGGTACCTCCGTCCTTGATTGTAGCTTGGGTGACAGAAAGGTATATGAAGGCATTAATCCTAATGAATAGGAAGGTGATCAATTTATATAGAGTTTTATTAACCAAACGAAAAAACGAAATTTGCGAGCTATTAAATACTATAAATTATGAGGTTAGCTAATAAGACCACACGTAATTAATAAATAGAAAATCTAGCAAGTCCTTACATTTGGGAGTTGGGACGACATAGGTTTAGACAATCTCGATAGATTCTATCTGATCGTAAAGGCTTATATAGTTATTGTCTCAAATTCATCCTTCTTTTGGATATTTATGACTACCATTCTCTCCATGCATGATCCTATTCACATATACGTTTGAGTGTTTCATAAGGAACTCTTTTTCTTTTTTAAGAAAAGAAACAACCTTTAGACTTTTCCAAGAAAAGTTAGGACGAGGACATACTCAACACTGTTCTAACAAATCAATTTACCAAATCAACCGACGGATCTTTGACCCGACAAAAAAAGAGGTTGGCAATTGAAGCTTATGAACAGCAGTCAGCTAAAGCCTGAAAAAAGTACGACCCAGTACAATACCACTCAGTGGTGTCTGGGGAGGGTAGTGTGTACGCAGCCTTACCCCTACCCTGGGGTAGAGAGGCTGTTTCCAAATAGACCCCCGGCATAAATCCCCAGAATTTTGCTCCTGGGGAGACTCGAACTCACAACCTCTCGGTTGTAAGTGAGGGTTGGTTACCATCAGCTAAAGCCTGAATGGACTTGAAATTCTTGAGGAGAAGTTATGATGGCAACTATTTCTTTTCCTTTCCTTGTGAACTTGGGAGCTCTTATTGTACCCCTAATAGTTTATTCGGGTTAAAATAAATATTTTAATAGTTTTTTTGGGACTCGTCTATGACTCACTTCTGGGCGAACACTTGCAAAACACTTTGAAGTTCATGTGGGGCTTAGTTTCTTTAAGCTTACTCTCCAAGCGCGTCTGATTGTGTACTCTAAACACGCCTAAGGTTAATGTTTGGGCTTGTACAATAATTCCTACGCAATCGTGTGCCAAATTTCCGAATTAATAACAACAACAACAACAATAACTACCCAGTATACTCCCACCAGGTGGGATCTGGGGAGGGTAATATATAGACAAGCCTTACCCCTACCCGAAAAATTTCCTAATTAATAAATGAAGTAAAAATTCTATTTATCTATAAAAATATGAGTATTGACTGTAACTCAAATAAGGAGTCATAATATTGCATATGCTTTCTAATGTACTTGCCAAAATATGTAGAGAATTAGGCTCGAAGAGGAAGGAAAAGTGTATGTCTTCCATTGATATTGAAGGCTATATATTCAAGTTAACAACTAACCCTACAATCCCTAACAAACACGGAAAAGATTTCAACAAATCCTCATTTTCTGCAACTCGCATATCGAATGTCACTACTAGAAATTCGGGTTTTAGCAACCACAAAAAAATGATCAAAAAGTGACAAAACAGGTCTGATCGATCTTAAGCTGGTCCCTTTACCTTAGGGACTAAAGTTGGTCACTAATTAGCGACCAACTTTGGTCTCTCAGGTAAAAGGATCACATTTTTCGGGTAAAGAGTATATCGACTAACTTTGATCACTATAATATTTAATATTATAATTTTGACGACCAAAGTTGGTCTCTTTCTGTTAATTACGTTTTTTATTTATTATTAATCATAAAATAGCGACCAACTTTGGTCAATATTATATTTTAAAATCTGGAAAATAGAGACCAAAGTTGGTCGCTTTACTATAAATTTTTATTTTTTTTAAAAAATAATCGACCAAAGTTGGTCGCTAACTTCAAGAATTATTTTTTTTAGTAATAGGCAACCAACTTTGATCGCTATATTCCCAGAAATTGTTATTTTTTAATGGAATTACGACCAAAGTTGGTTGCTTTTTTGAAATCTGGGTTAAATAGCGACCAACCTTGGTCGATATTTCCCATAAAATTATTATTTTTAATTGAAAAGTGACCAAATGGCGATCAGAGTTGGTCACTTTTCTCGGTATATTGCTGGCATGAACTGCATGTTTTGGCAGCTACACCACCTGCCGGCTTACCAAAATTCCTACACAAGCATTTTATACCAACAACAAGCAACAACAACAACAACAATAAAAAGCAACAACAATAACAATAAACAACAACAACAACAATAACAACAACAACAACATTATAAACAACAAAATATAAAGTTCAATAGAACTTTATACTTTAAGCTAACAAAACTATTAAGTTAACTGTTATTACAAAATCATTCGAAAACCAATTGTATTTGTCTAGTTGAAAGTGTATAAAATTCAAGAATTGTTCTATACATCATTATCATCACCATCTGATGAACTTTCATCACCAAGACGGTATCCAGAATGGTGTATTTGTCGAGGATGGGAAGAACGATCACGGGAGGACGGGAGGAACGGGCATGGGGACGGAGAGCCTCTGGCGATTACTCACGAGACCCGGGAATTGGAAAACTGCCAGAAGCTAGGAGAGATTTGATCTGCTCCTGCATGCCAGTGTACTGAATATCTCTAAGCTTTTCTCTCTCCTTGACGGCTTCTAGCTCGGATGTGAGCTTTGCCACAGTCTCTCGCATAGAGGAGAGGCTCTCTCCATCAAGTTGCTCGGCTAGTGAGAAAGTCCATATTCCTTGCATTCCACACTTATAGCGATAGAATTTCTTATTAGGAAGCCCGTATACCTTCTCCCATTATGGACCGCCAGTAGCCTGCGTCCACATTCTCTCAGCATCCTCGTCCGATAGTTGGATTGGAATGCGCGACTCACTAGGTGGCTGACTGCGTATGAGTTGCTCCACTTCAGCTGAGAAGCGACCCTATAAGAAAAATTATATTGAATTGGTATTTCAAAATGTATATAAAAGTAAATCAAAATTCTTAACGAAAAGTGAAAACTTACATGTACAGTCGAGGCTCGGCCCTCGACCCACCTTTCTTGGTCCGTCTCTTTCTTCTTCTTTACAATATGAGTCTCCTAGAAGAGCTCATCTTCGGATTCCCCAACTTTTTTTCCTGAAAAACCATAAATTTTAGTTAATAAACAGAATAGATACACTTTGAAAATTAAAATAAATTAAGCAATTACGTGCCATTCTTCGTTTTATCGTCCCTAGGCTGATCGTACCTCCAGTGTGCAAGGATCCTTCCTTCTCATATGCCCAAGCTTTCCTTCCCCTTTCACTCTTCAGTAAGAACTCTACAGTAAGCCATTGCCTTTGCAAATCCTCCCATAAATTCTGAAGCAACCAGCCAGGCTTTGGTTCAACTTTCTAGCTTTGGAGAAACAATGACACAACCGTTTCTAAGCTATTAGATGGAAATTTGCAGCCACATCCGCACTATAGTGGTGTTCCCATACACACTTGCTCTGTATTTTAAAAGTCAAGTATTATATGAAAATACCATATTCAGATGAAAATATCATAAAAGCTATATTCGATATATTATACTTAGCTTTTATTAGCTAATAATTATTCAAAAGTTAAGTGAATTAACTACTTATACTATAATATATTAGTGCATTATAATATATATATGTATATATATATATATATATATATATATATATATATATATATATATATATATATATATATATATATATATATATACACACACACGCACACACAATACTATAAGTAATAGTGCATTAGCTAATAAAAGCTAAGTATTAATGCACTTAACTTTTGATTAATTATGGATTAACGCACCAAGGTTTTATCGAATATATATAAAAGCATTATTTGATATATAAAAGCTAAATTTGATATAATATTAGCTAAATTCGATATAGATAAGCTAAGCTATATTGTATAATACATATTAGATGAAAATATCATAAATATAAATAATTATACTGCTTAAAACAACATTTATACCTTAAATTGATTGAAGATTTGCTCCTTCAGCGAGAATGAGAATTCACTCCAAGTCGCATAAGGACTATCATAAAGCTTCCTGGTGGCTTTAGTGATTATTCTTGTAGTAATATTACTAGGGATGAACCTGCAATTTAATTTAAAAAAACACATTAATATCTTAGTAAAACTATACAAAAAAATAAAAGTAAAAATAACAAATAACTCTTACCCGTCACCCTCGGGGGCTATGATGATCCTGCCATATCCATCATAATGCACCTCCTCGTCATCATCAGCATCACCGTCCGAAGCATGTATATTCGAGGCGTGTGTGGAAGGTGTAGGGGGGGTCAGAGCTAGTATCTTGCAGGCGAAGACCTTCAATAGATGGAGTCCCAGATGAATATGGCTGGGAGCTCTGAGAGTGCGAGTCCTGGGAGTGCAAGTCCTGGGAGTGCGACATAGCTGTATGGACCGCAAGTGGATGTGACACTGATAGCTGTGACCCGAGTAGCTGTGACACGGATGGCTGTGATCCATGTTGATGTGGCATTGATGCGATCCATGAGATGCTGATGGATGCGATCCACGTAGTAGTGAGACAGGTGGATTGTATGTCGGACGTACAGTCCTATGGCCCTGTGAAGAAAAACCTGGCGTCTGCACGAAGGTGTAGGGATGGTGATGCTGTGGAAACTTAGAATACCCATGGGGTGGAGGCGCAGACATAAGCATAGGCACATGCATATGTGAAGAGGTAGAAAGGGATTGAGTAGTATCTTCTACCCTTCTCTTTGGTTTCCTAGCCTTATCTCTACCCCAAGAACCAGTAGGATCACTGTTACCTCTACCCTTGCTTGTCATCTGATAATATAATACATAGTTAGATTGAAACATATAAAGAAAATAGCTATTAACGAGAGTTATTAAAGAAACCAACTTTTTAAAGCTCATCGACGTATAGTTCCTCGTCCGAGAATTCTTCTTCCTCACTAGTTTGAGCTTCAGTTGATTTTTCTTCCTCGTTTTCTATAATCTTACTTCATTTATATCAACTTCTTCCAATATGTGTTCAGGATGTTCTAAATAATTTTCTAAAACTTTATCCACTATTTGGTGAACACTGGAGATATCGTTTTGATATGAAACATCTAACACATTCTCGACTTCCACCCTACCAATAGGCTTAGTTTTTATTAAAACCCACAAATCAGACTTATTCTACCATAATGGATAAGAAGCATAATACACTTGCCTAACATTATGTGAAATTATGAAAGGATCATAGGAATCATACTCCCTCATATGATTAACCTCAATTATGTTGTATTGATTGTGTACTGTTGTACCTCTTGTTGGATGTGGGTCAAACCACTTGCATCTAAAGAGTAATAATTTTTTAAATGGCTAACATGTATATTATAGTTCTATTATTTCTTTGAGTACACCATAATAATCAATATCTCCATCTTGGTTTCCATCACAACCTTGAACCCACACCCCACTATTGTTGTTATTTTTATTTTTAGAGCAATCCTCTGTATGAAACTTATAACCATTCACAACGTACTTAGACATTGTTGTGACCTCAACCCCAGGTCCCCAATATACATCTTTCAAAAATTAATTCACACCATTATTTGGATCATTTACCTACAAATCGTTAAAAAAATTTATAAGTTACCATAACTTCCAAATATTATTTACCTACATAGTGTTAGAATATTTTAAGGAGAAACTTACAAATTGTTTGAACCACATATCGAATCTCGTATATACAACATCATGGATAAATTGATCCACAAAGTGACTGGTGACACAACAAATATTTTTAGTAGTTGCATCGAGATGTAATCACAGTAATTTTTAGATTTTGATAACTACTAAATAAATACTTACTTGAGATATGGTACAACTTCGGGACAATTTAGCAACACGTGAAGTGTACCTGACTTGTACTCCATATCACTCAAACTTCTCTTTCTAACATCCTTAGAACATCGACCTGGTGATTGAATATGGACATAGGTAGATATAATGGATCATTCCTAAGGTCGACTGTGTGCCTGTTGGGACTATTCCTAGCACATGGCACATTACTCTCAAAATAATAAGAACAAAAACGAGCAGTTTCCTTCGCAAGATAAGCTTCACATATAGATCCTTCAATCCTATTCCTCTTCTTAACAAATTGTTTGCATTTTACAATTGTCCTACATAATTTCAGGTTAGCCAAGAGCATTCATTTAAAACAGAAAATTACATCAAACTGAAAATATTACCTCTCAAAGGGATACATCCATCTGCATTGAACATGCCCTCCAAGTCGTGCCTCGTGTACACGGTGGATTGGAAGGTGTTCCATCATATCATATACCCACATGGAAATATCTTTTCCATCTTAGTAGAAGTTACACGAATGTTCTGATCCATCCGGAGTAGGTTTTCTTCAATTAATGTGGAAGAACACAAGTCTTTGAAAAATAAATTAACCTCTATGATGGGTCTCCAGATTCATTAAAGCAAACCACAAAATGCAATAGGCACTGAGGTCTCCATGAAAACATGACAGTCATGACTTTTCAAATGACTCAACCTCCCTACCTCCATATCAACTTTTTCCCCAAAAGTCGACGCATAACCCTCAGGCATCTTCAATTTCGTTACCCGATACAAATTTGTTGTCTTTCCTCCAAAGTGAATGTGTAACTTGCTTTGGGCTTGAACACCTTACCATTGTTTGCTGTCTGCAAGTATAATTCAGTCCGCCTGCAATATTCTTGCATGTCCATTCTAGCCTTTGGGTTATCCTTTGTCTTACTTTTAACATCCATCACTACATTGAAAAAATTGTCAAAATAGTTCTTCTCAATATGCATGACATCAAGGTTGTAACGGAGAAGATTATCCTTCCAATAAGGCAACTCCCAATATATACTCTATTTCGTCCAATTATGAGTAAAACCGTATCTGGAAAATTTATAAGGTGGAGCTTCAGTAACTTTACTGAAGTTCTGGACCCTCTCCTAAATTTCCTCACCTGAAAGTATCAGAGGTGAAAAATCATATTCCATTTTATTCTTTTTGAATGTATTTTTCAACCTTCTAAACTCATGATCAGGAAGCAAGAATTGACGACGACAATCAAACCATAATTGCTTTCGGCCATATTTCAAAGTGAACGCTTTACTATTTTCCATGCAGTAAGGACAACCTAGCTTCCCAACAGTCATCCACCCAGAAAACATTCCATACGAAGGAAAATCATTAATTATCCACATTAAATTAGCACACAAAATGAAATTCTACTTGGTAGATATGTCATATATTTCAACACCATCGTACGATAATTTTTTTATCTCATCAATCAAAGCTTTCAAATATACATCAATCAAACTTTTCGGATTACGTAGACTAGGGATAATACAATTTATGAATATATATGGACTAGTCATGCACAAATCGGGTGGTAGATTATAAGGTGTAAGAAAGACAGGCCAACATGAATATGGTGTGTTAGATACAGAAAAAGGCGTGAATCTATCCGCACACAGACCTAATCGAACATTCCTTGGTTCACTAGCAAACTCTAGATATGTCCTATCAAAGTGCTTCCAAGCTTCTCTATCTGAAGGATGACACATAACCCCAGGCGGTCATCTATTTTCAAACTGCCATCTCATATGAGGAGCAGAACTCATCGACACATATAACCTCATTAACCTAGGTATAAGAGGTAAATAATGCATCGACTTTATAACGACCATAATCCTATTGGAAAGCCTCTTGAAACGAGGCTTTTCGCGAAATTTACAACTGCCCAAACCTATATCATCTTTATAATATAACATGCAACCATCAACAATCAATTCTCATTGACGAAAGTCCTAACTTAGAAACTAATCTCTTTGCCTTAGAAATCACCAGGTAATTGGTCAATGAAAGAGTCCATGGCTCATTGAGAAATATTCCAATCAGATTTCATACTTAGTAATCTA